>CM012439.1:35077117-36277117 GCA_003999625.1 Oryzias javanicus
TTCCTCATTACAGCCGCCGCCGTTTGGAGCCAGTTGACAGATATTGGTTCAAAACGGTCGTGTTTCTAGTACTACTGATGCCAATCATGAGAACGCTTATTCGCCACTGAACGCAGCTTAGGAGAATCTGTCAAACGGTCGGTGGTCACCACATGGTTCTACATGATTGGTCAGTTTACAACTTGAAGAACTTGAGATATAGAAAAAAAAATAGATTAGGAAAAAGTTGTTTCATTAAAGGGTAACCAAACAGGGTAGCTAAAGGCTGCGCTTTCATTTGTCAGCATATCTCATTTTTTATATATGAGATATAAATTGACAAATATATTCAATTGGTTAAATATTCAATAACCACTTATGAACTCAATTAAAGAAGATGTTAAAAGATGGAATCACCCCACTGGACTTTAGCTCTAGAATTCAGATAGTAAAAAATGAATATTTTGCCTAGATTGCTCTATTTGTTTCAAATTCTTCTATAGAAATATCTGACAAGGAGTTTCAGGAATGAGATGCACTCATTTCTAGGTTTATTTGGGAAGGTAGACGATCAAGAATCAAGTACCACTGTGCTGAATGACTGGATAAATATTGTTTATGACGTTTATAAAATGTAGGAGATCACATTCTGCATAAGACTGCAACAAGAGGTCTTTCACAAAAGATGGAAAAGCTGGACAGTGGATAAAACCGGTCAGAGGAGATTTTATTTGAAACTTAGATAGACGTATGGATGTGCGTATATATTTAAATTTTGTTTTGATTTTAGAGATTGAACCTCAGCTTTTGATTTCATTTACAATGTAAAGAAGGCACACATCCCTAATGTTTGTTATGCTTTACTGTAATGTTCCATTTTAAAAGAAGAAACTAATAAACAAAGAATTTTTAAAAAATCTGTTAATTTGACTGTAGGTTTAAGATGATACATATTAAGTCAATTGATCTTTTTTTTTTCAATTATTTATTTATTTTTGGTATTTTTTATTTTAGAAATGCACTTTTGTTGATTTGCTGAGTTATGTTTATGTTTGTTTCAACTCTGCTTAAAAGGATATAAACATACTGGGGAACATAAAGGCAATTCATTAATTAGAAAAGTTGTGATGATTTTGAGGATATTTTAAGGTTATATTTTAATCAAATTGATTCATTTTCAAAGATTGTTCAAGTCAATTAGGGCTGCCACAAACGATTATTTTAATAGTCGACTAATCACCGATTATTTTTTCCGATTAGTCGACTAATCTGTTCATGGCCAAAGTGGATGTAAAGATGCTGAAGTTGATAACCAGCTAAAATATTAGTTAAATGCCAAATTTACCAAAAAATAAAAAGAGCCAAAGTTAGCCTAAATAGCTAGCATGCTGCTGAAATATTAGCTAAATTCCAAATTAGCCTTAAAAAAAACGGAAAAATCCTATATTAGCCAAAACAGCTAGCACATAGCTGAAATATAAGCTAAACTCAAAAATTGCCTAAAAAAAATTAAAAAAGCTTAAGTTAATCAAAATAGCTAGCATGCTGCTGAAATATTAGCTAAACTCCAAATTAGCCTTAAAAAAATTGAAAAATCCTATATTAGCCAAAACAGCTAGCATATAGCTGAAATATAAGTTAAACTCAAAAGTTGCCTAAAAAACGTAAAAAAGCTAAAGTTAGCCGAAATAGCTAGCATGCTGCTGAAATATTAGCTAAACTCCAAAATAGCCTAAAAAACCTTAATAAATGCCAAAATATTCCAAAAAGCTAGCAGAATGCTATTATAACTTTCAACTTTACTACAATCTGACTTCATACAATTTAAAGTAACGACTAATCGACTATTAAATTAGTTGTCGATTCTTTTAATAGTCGATTAGTCATCGATTAGTCGACTAATCGTGGCAGCCCTAAAGTCAATAGTAGTATAATCAGTGGTTCAGAACGAGAACCTCCGCCAGGGTGAATACAGCAACCACACGACTTCCTGCATGTCTTTAGCTGGGAAAAGAAACGGTGCGTATTTTTAGCAAAAACTATTCAACTGAAGCTTCAAAATCTTCACAGGGACTTTGGCAACAGGTGGTAAATGGACTAACCGTGTGCCGCTTGAACCCAAAGCTCTACGTTGGCCAACAATCGAGCATTTACTATTGTCCCCTGAAATCTTTCAGAAATGAGATGCAGCAAACCCCCTCCCAGCTCTGCTGAATAGTCTGCTTTTGAGCGCTAATGATGCCGTACTAACCCGTCACTTTATTAACCAGCATGGCCTCGGCACACCTCAAACCCAGCCTTCTGATCCGCCATTAAAATGCATTTAAGTCATGTAAAGTAGTGCCCCCCCTCCGTGTTCACCCCCTTCAAGAATCATTGTAGTCTGGAGGTAGGCCGTCATTCACATGGAAATGCTGCTGGGAAAGTCGTACACGGAGCCGAGCTCTTTCACCTCTTCCTCAGATCCGTCCCGTGTTTTCTTAGAAGAACCAACATGAAATCTGCATGGCGTACAAGACTAGGGGGCGTCAATGAACAGATTATGAACAGAGTATGCAGATTAGCCGTGGATTTGGGCCAGTCTTTCTCACGCTTTTTTCCACGTTTCCGTCTTGTTCCTGGAGACTTGTGCGATGTCAGTTGGACTTGTGAAGCAGATCTGCAGGAGGACAGAGTTGGAGTGCTGAGCTGTTTTAGCTGGGCCCTCAGCCAGACTTGGGACTGTTTCTCAAACCCTTTCTGGCTCCCATCTTTACTGTGTCGTGTTGGTCTAAAGACACAGGATGGGCGCCACAGACATAATTTATTCACGTGAATGAATTTTTCAAATTCCCACTGCAGTAATGCTTTTGGTTCATTATGTTTTTCATATAAAATTGGTCATACCATGAAAAATCAACTTTTTAAGCAGCCCCTCCCATACCCACATACCCACGAAAACGAGCGTGCTGATGTCACAACGTGAGACAGCCCCCTCCAGGAAGAGTCTGCTCTGACCCCAGGCTAACACAACCACTTTCTCCGCAAAGCTAGCAGCTCGAGCTAGCGGCGAAAAGCCAACCCCCCCGCGCGCACAGATTCCCAAAAAACAAATTCTTTAGCGTTCAGACTTCGTGGGGTGGTACTGATAGGGGCTGGTGAGACATCTGCACATGTTGAGATTAATCCTAAACGTATCTGAGAGTGGGGCACTGACAAGGACGGCTTTACGACATGAAATGGGCGGTACCCTCTTGTAGGAAAAGGCGGAGCCTCAGAGATCGAGTCGTTTTACTTAGAGTTCACAAAAATAACTCATATTTAATAAATAATTTGTTTTTTAGTGTTCCAAAGGTAATATATGATCATATATATGGATATGGTTTACTTTGAAAGACTTTAGAAAACCATGGTATTCCCCTTTTAAATAAAGTGGACAAGAATATTTGATAAAAAATGAAAAAGACGGCTTTGTGTCAGAGAAAACAAGAATTCACTTCAAAGTATAATTCATTTGTAGAATAAAAAAAAAATCAATACTACACCTTTAAAAAAAAATCAATAAATTGTTTCCTTCAAATATTCACTCTTATCCTCTTTTGCCCTATTTTCTATTTTGGTCTTTTAATTATGATTATCCCGTTTTTAAGGAAAATTTTAAATAGCTGTTGCTTTCTAGGACATAGCTTCTACTAGTTCATTACTTGAACCATAACTGAGAGCTCTTCGTTATTGTGATCCTCCACTAGCTTACAGCCCCTCACGTCCTCCAACCTAACATTACCAGATATGCAGCTGCACAGTTTTAATTCAGATTCCAGCTCAGACGAACAAAATGAAGACGTACATGGATCTGTAAGTAATCAGAATGGAGGGAAATTATGACCTGCCCAACGTATTTTCTGCATTACAAATACCATCTTTCCAGCTATATTTTGTTCGTGATTCACAACGATTAAAAAAAAATATACAGAAATATTGTTTTAAGCTAAATTTCCTCATATATGTCCTCCATCATCAGAAAAATACCAGAAGAACATGTTTAAAGCAACAAAAAACACAATTTTTGTCGTTCCGAGTTGAGACATTAGGTTTTGTGAAGCTTCCTGTGATCTGCAGACTCCTGATTTGATGGAGACGTCTGTCTTTGTTTTATTTGACAGGACATCTGCAAGTCGCTGTGGTGTCATCGCGCAGGACACCGCTGTGAGACCAAGTTCATGCCAGCGGCAGAGGGAACCACCTGTGGTCCAGACATGGTGAGGAGAAGATTCATCAGTCTCTTTAAGACTCTATTCTACAACATGCATTTCATATTCTGTGCACAATTTATAGATTGCAAGTGTTCTGTGTTGTTGTTTAGACTATTTGTTGCAGTTTGTGAGAGGCTGCAGTGCCGTCATTTAGTTTAATTTATGATGTTTTCTTTCATTCATTAATAACATTTATAACACTTTTAAAAGGAGCAGAAATTAGTATAAACAAACAGTTTCTGCTCCCCATTCATAACTTATCTTTTTGATAATATATACACAGTAAAAGCTCAAACAGGCATTTTTAAATCTCATTAAATAAAATGGTATTATGGTGCAGAGGTAGAGCGGTCGACCTCTAATGAGAATATTGCAAGTTTGGTTCCGTCTGCCCACCTCTGTGTTTATAAAGCCTAATTTCGGTCCAGACCGGACTGAACTTTTGAGCATTCACATTACAAAATGGACCCATTAAGCAGGACCGACTGGTACCAATATCTAGACCCCCATCAGTTGTAGTCCCTAAAAAAAGGTAATGGACCCATCAGGGCGGAGCTTCTGTCTTCACACGATGTAACCCATTGATTGGCAGAAAGGTTTTCGACTGTTACATTTCTAACATATAAAATTGAACCTTTGAAAAACATGCAGATTTCTTTATTTTCTAGTCAAGACTGCTCCATAAACTGGAACTATTGATTATAACCCACTTTCCCAATGTTTTAAAAATCGAATTTCCTTTTAAATGGAAAAATCCTTGATATATTTTTGTAAATCTGCTTTAAGGGGTTGGTTGGTAAGGCTTACCGCCTTATCCATATTCAAAATAATAAATTGTATTAGATGTTACACATTTAAAACTGTAAATAGTGTGCTGGATCACTGTATCCGTTCCCATTTATAATCCTTATGGCTCAAAGAAAACCCTTTTACAAGCACTTTTATATACTTTAATACATATTTTACCTTATGTAAAATCGTTACAGTTTTGATTTTTTTACTTTTACGTAATCTATATGTGACAGCGTCGGCCTGTGCATTTCAGAGTTGGGCCTTCCACGTTAAAATGAACATTTTAGATATGAATATGATTTTATGTAGCAATTCCATCATAAATAGATCATTTAAATCAACTGAATTCACTACTATTGCTCATTAGTGGGAGGGTGCAAGTCTGCGCCCACTGCAATAAAGCTCCAACAAAGCTCAGTGAGAAGTCTTTAAACTTGAAAGTAAGCATTTTTATTTAAGGTATTTTTATTTACAGCAGATCCAACTTATTTAAAGATGAACTCCATCCATAAAAGTCCAGGAGATCAGCAGGAGATTTGACAGTCAGCTGTTCTCAACCAAACAATTCAGATCTGGAAGTTTTTCCTGGTGTTCCCAAATTCTCTGGCGGTCGATGAGGGTGATACACTTTTTTTTGTGGTCCTGAAACCTGTTTTTTTTCTGGGAGATGACACTGTCTGAAATCCTGCAGTAAAGCTGCCTGTACAGGAACGAGATGCTGCTGGGTTCAGGAGCAGCCGTGCTGCGTTCAGTGGCGCGTAGAAATTCTCATTCTTAACTCTTTGTCGCTCAGACAGAACTGCTGGAAGGCTGAAAGTGGCGGAGAAATTCTTCTCCCCGTTGAGACCGACTCGCTAGCTCGGGGGTTGGTTGCTGTTTTTTAATGATGGCCACGTTTTCCGTAGAAGTCCATCTTAAGAACGGCTTAAAACTGCAGCTAAATCAACTCCTCCACCTTCTTCTCTTGTTAACTGCAAAACAGCGAATAATTCAAACAAAAATCAAGCATAGCAGCTTAAGAATTCCATCCAATCAGAGGCAGCAAAGACTCCAACTCAAATTCTGATTGGTTGAATCAACGTTATCCGTGTATGGCTATAGCTTAATCAGCGGTGTTTTTTTATGGAAACTGAGGACGAAAGCACTGACGACGATTCCGATTTTTATGAAGTTAGCAACAAGTGAGAGCTGAAACCCGATCGGTTTGAAACTTTCATGTGACATCATCACAGCTGGGCGTAGAGCTGCGAGAGAAGCTGACAAAACAGTTGGAATGATCTAAAATATATTCGGACAAATGTATATAAATAAATAAATAAATCTTTATGATTTAGTTACTTCTGTTCAGATGATTGTAGGCTTTGCAGGCCCTGACGGTAAACCACTGATATGTGATGTCAAATCTTCATTAATCATAACACCTGAGAACTTGATCATATTTGTTCGCACTATCACACAGTACACTGCAGTGTAGTCTAAAGACCAATGACACACTAGAACCCAAGAGCTTCATAAAAACAGGAGGATGTTCATGTATTGATTCTGCAGCAGAACAAGAATCTGAACTCACCAGTAAAATAAATTAGTTATGTAAAAAAAAAGCATCGGTATAACCCTAACAACTAACATCATGAAGGGATCAAATACTTTTTCACAGCTGTGTAATTGTAATGAAGTATGCGTCCAAGCTGCTGCTAAAGTATTTCAGACACTGAGCCCTCAGAGCGGGACACAGATTTCTTCCCACAACCAGAAAGGTGATATTTCAGAAGAAAGTGAGGCGTTGACGTGTGTGAGGGAAGGTTTTTGGCTTGGATTAACGGGGGGGTGGGGTGTACAATGTACGTGCTTTGGCTGGATCCGGACTGTGTGAGTGTCCAGGTGTGATACCGGGCTTTAGTCCAAATCGTGAAACTCTGATAAAAGAATCCTCTTCTTCCGTTTCCTCATTTCTGTCCTCCAGTGGTGCCGTAAAGGTCAGTGTGTCAAGTACGGGGATCACGGTCCTAAGGCCATCCACGGTCAATGGTCGGCCTGGTCCCAGTGGTCCGACTGCTCCAGAACCTGCGGTGGAGGGGTCATGTACAGGGAGCGCTCCTGCAATAGCCCAAGGTGCACACACTTGCACACACTTGTTTAATTGAATTCATCACCTCCATTCAAACTCTTTAGGTCCGATGAAGCTGCCAAACCGATGACAAAGTGAGTCATGTTGTCATCCAGCTGAAAGTTACCGTCTGAACTGCCGTGTGGGCCAGAAAGTCACTCTTGAAAGCTTCACGTGTCGAAAAGCTGATTAGTTTTGAACACCTGAAGGAGCCGCCTGCCAGGTAGCTGTCAGCATGGATGTGTACACACGATCAACACACAAACACACTCGTGTGTGTACGCCCTGATAATATTTCCCACCTGTCAGACTGACGGTCCAGACAGACAGACTTGTGCTCTCGACGGGGAACACCTCATAAATGCATCTCGTCTGTGAAAGCTGCCAAGCCAGTCAGCAAACGTCCACTAAGGCTGCTTGCTCACGCATGTGTAGTTCAATCCCACAATGCATGTGTCTTTCTTACGGAGAGGAGTTGTGTGCAGGTCGATACAAGCATAAAAAGATTCTGCGTTTCATTCTGTTGTTCGACTTTTAAAATCTCCTTCAAATCCATATAATCCAGAAAAGGGCACTGCTGTAACTCCAAAGCCACTTATTATCCTCACCTGTTGGTGAACCAGTCCCTATAAACCACTGAGATTGACCTTCACACCTGTGGTCTCATCAAGACTTAACCAATGATCTCCTGGAATTCTAAAAGACATCAAGATGGAAGTATTTCTTTACAGCTCAATAATTCAAGGTCCTTGGGAGATCCTAGAAGAACCATAGTATTCTGGATTATGCCGAAGATTTAATAACATTTTGTGACAAAAAAAAAAGGATCTGTGGAACCAATAGCGTAAAAATCTAAAAGTCATAACAAAAACAAACAAGGTTTCTTAACTGTAACACCGGAGCGTTGGCATTAACCTTCAACCATTTGTGCAATGAACATAATTCCAACGGATTCTGAAGCTGAGAAAATCGGCTTTGCACCAATGTGCAACACTTTGCATCAACGAAATTTCATTGTGTCAAGCAGTTCAAAGAGGTTGCTTTGCTGTTACCGGTGATAGTTCTGGTGTTAAAGAGTTAAACAGGAGGGTCCATAAATCTAGCCATGGAGCTAGACCAGGTCCCAAGGCCAAGAGGGCCCCATATGGTTTAAAAGTGAGCAGAATTTGTGGGCCCTGAATGGGTTTGTCCGCAGTTTCCACAGTGAACTTAATTGCGTTTGTCCACAGTGGCTCCGCCGGCCTGGTCAGCGACCCTGATAGCTCTGATAGCAAAGCTTGCCAGCGGGGGATTGGCTAGCGTGGCGAGCCAGCCCAAAGAGTGCCCTCTTAAGCCAATGTGAGCAAACACATGCGGGGCCACTTTCAAACCACATGGGGCCCTCTTGGTCTTGCTGGCTGGGATGTGTCTGGCAAATAAGGACATTTGATATAGATTTGCTGTAATGGTACAACAGTTTTATACCAGCAGTTTATTTACAGATTGAAAAAGTGTCGACGGCCTAGATGTCCACGTTTTTTAATATACGGTTAGAACTGGACGGAATTTAGTTGTCTTTATTATCATTGCAGCAAAGTACTATTATGAAGACAATGGAATGGCTCCTTTTTAGGTGGCAGTGAAGGAAAATACATGAAAACAGTTGTGAGAAAAAAGAAAAAAAATCATTCATCTGCTCTTGTCAGGAGAAATTATAGGTGAGGACCACATCACTGCGGGGATGTTTTTATTTAAAAATTGAACCAACATTTATACCCCTTTACTACAGCTTTTCTGCACTTTAAAGTGCTTTTATTAAACTGTAATTTGTAATTTCATGAATCCAGGTCTAACAGGAGCAAAACACGACCAGAATATTATACTACCAGTGACAGACACACAAATACTAGAAATCTCCCATTTTGTCCCATTAGTTCACAGATTATTTGGTGATTCAATGTTTCCTAGTTTATTGGGGTTACGTTCTAAAAATAACCTGTGATAGGTTAAATTTGTAAAGTGTGCTTATAGATGTTTTCCGGAAATAAAACCCCTCACCACAGTTTTTTTTAATGCTCAATTTTCTTAGACGTACACAAACATTTTCACAGTTTTTTCATTGTTTAAAAAGAAGTCCATTATTGTAGAATGAAAACAAGGTGGACAGGATTTCATGTCTACCTTGGACACCAGTGAAAATAAATGACCAAAAAAAAGTCTTGTGGGGTCCAGATGACCCCACTCCCAACGTCAACATACCCAGGATAGAACACGGGTTAAAAATGTATGTAAATCTGGTGAAGTGAATGCTTTTTGTACTGGAGGAGGAAATTGATTGACAGTGGTTTACCACCAATCAGGATGCAGAACACATTTGACGAAAAGACACAAAATTGCACAAAAAAAAACCTGTGAAAGTTGAACCACAAATAGTGAGGAACTACTGGATTCCAGTTTTTTATGTCAAAGGTAAGTTGAGTCTTTTTGCTCCTCAGGCTCTGCAGAATCCATCATTGATCCATTTTTCTCTTTCTGAGCTTCTACCTGCTCATCTTTCCGTGTTCGTCAGCTTTCTTTGACGACCTCCTAAATGATTCCTTTACGTCCGAATTCCTTTACTACTCTCTATATTGCGCGTTCGCCATTCTATAGTGCTGTCCGAATTAACAATTCCAGAACCAAGTGCCCTAGAAATTGTCTTTGTTAAAAAACAGTGCGCATTGATGCTCACTACTTCAGCGAAAGGGACCACAATGCATTGCGGTTAAACAATTTTTGCAAAAAAATAGTTTTTAAATGTAATTTTAAAGAAACCATCCATATTTTCAGCATCAGCACAAAGTGGATTCCCTAATAGACGTTGTGAAATTTTAGATTTTCACTTTGTGAAATCGGTGATGTCAAATCTGGTTTTTAGAAAAGAAAAAAGGAAAGTTGCTTGTGCAATCTAGTGCACTAGATAATCCCTCACTATATGTTTTTAGTAGCTATAGATTAGGGTTGGAATTTGGACATCGTTGTGTTTTTGGGGTCGTTCTGTTTGACCAGAGTAACAGGTGAAACTTTAGTCAATCCTCTTTAAAATGTGATTTATTATTTATCAAGGGAGCAATAACTTTTCAATCAAATTATGGATTATATTGAGTTATTGGTGTCTAAATTAAAAAGAAAGAGGTCTAATCTAGTTTGTATAAATGTGTCAAAATAGTCAAACTATTGGGGGCAAATACTTTTTCCAAACAATTCATGCTTTTCTGAATCTTCTGCTAGCTTTCAGCTGTTTGGTGTTCTTGTCAAAGAAACTCAAGTGCTTCACTTCATCAACTACTTTCCAGATGTCCGCTTGCATGTTAGTTCCTTTTCCATCATCCACCGTCCTCCACAGCTTCATCACTTCTTCTTTAACTGTGTAGTGGCTGCTCTTCACTCCTTCACTGCCTCGTCTCATCATCCCTGACAGGGATCAAAGATTATTTCGGAAGGAGGCTCATATGATATACATTATATACCATCACTGGCAGACCGAAAAGGAGGACAGAGCTTTCAAAAGCAGGTTGGCTGTCACGTTCATTTATCATTCTAGAGTTCTAAGAGGAACTCTTTCAGAGCAGCTGCTGAAAAAAAGGGGGATTGAAGCTGCTAAATGATATGTTTTGGGGTCAGTAGAGCAAAGAGGAGCTGGAAAGATAGAGCAGATATTAAATCCAGTAATGCCCATTTATGATTTTGAAGGAATAGAAAGGATGGATGACCTTAAAAAAGAAAAGAAAAACAGCTAGCCCCATGTGCTAAGAGTTCACAGCTTAGTTAGACCCTATCCCGATTGGGATCCTGAGTCATGTTAGTGTTGTCTAATCCCTTAATCTAAACCCGACAACGAGGATTAGCCTGAATCTTTTCCGTTCCCAACCAAACTGTTCAATCTGGTCTAAATCTAAACTTGCTGATAACCACGTCTGTTCTTACTTTATTCAGATAAATCCATCCTCAATTTGTTCGTATGTGTCCATGTAAAAATTCTCCTCTATGTCAGTTTACATTATTTTTCACGAGATTTAAAAAAGAAAAAAAAAAATCATCTCCCCTTTCTGCCCTCCCTCAGATCAACTCCTACTTTTCTCCTCCAGACCACCTGCCAGATCAAACACAGTCAGCTTAATCCGCACCAACAAGCATGGAAGATTAGGTTCATGATCTTGACCCATTTTCATAAGGAGCATGTTTTGTAATACTTGATTTTGTAAGGTTAAATAGATTTTTTGTGTAAATGGATCCTTGTTTGTGGGAGTCTCCAGAAAGAGGAATACCTCCAATAGTTGGATCCAGATTTACTTTCCTGATTGGTCCACACTAGAGTTTGTTTCTTTGTTTGGTCTGCTTCATTTGGCAACTGTAAAAGGAAAGCTAAACTTTGGTAGGAACCAAGGAATCAAATTTGTTACAATTCAAGATAATTTGGTTGCAAACCGATGATCTAAAAGGCCAGTGTTGCATTTTCTGCTATATTAAAATGAATGGAATCGTTTCAAAGACGCCTGTGTGAAAAAATCCAATGATCCAGTCAGAACTAGATGAACCTGCTGGACTTATAGCAGCAACAGAAACTTCAAGAAAAGTGTTGCTTTTGTGACCGCGATGTAGCATAGGAAGATGCTAATGCTAGCAAGCTGCTCCTTGTGTCGTTTTAAAGTTGGACAATAGTTTCACGGATCAGACTTTAAGACGTGGCAGATAAACAGCAATATTATTTTGCAGTACATTCATAAAGAACAATTTTTTAATAGAACAGAATTGAATCCACTATGTATTAGCGGTCGGTGTTACACGAAAAACTGCAACCTGTGTCAGATGTTCTGAATCACCTCGCCCCGCCTCCTTCCCTCATGACAACGCTCCAGTTATAATGTTAAAGATATAAAACAATAATAGTACAAATTTGTTTGTTTTCAGGCAGTTTTTTGCTATGATTTAATATAAAATGTAATTACTTGGAGGCAGAATTAGAAAATCTTTGATAATTCTCTTCTTGTTTGAATTTACAGTTAGATGACAAAAGAAAAATATTCATTCCAATTTGTAATTTTACTTTTATGCAATTTAATTTTCTTAAAAAAAAAAGGAAATCAGAAAAAAATAAGTTCAAAAAGTAAAACGTAAAATCAAAAACAAAAGTATTTTTGTGTAGAGTAGGGCTATAATTTTATGTTTGTTCTGTAAAACTTGAAAACAAGAATTTATTTGTAAAATTGCAAGAAATAAATATTTCAATTTAAACAACTTCCTGATGATTACACATTTCTTTTTTGATCTGGGGAGTGATTAATATAGTTATTTGGTTTATAACGTAATATGTCGTTATCGTGCGATATGAAAAAAAAAAACCAAAACCTACATTGTGATTTTAAAAATTCCATGTCGCCCAGCACTAGCCTCGTCCCTGATCAAGAAAATTCAAAATGTAACAAGTTTCAAGAGGTATGAGGCTGCATAGGCAAACAGTTAGATGACAGTTAGATGACAAAATAAAAATATTCATTCCAATTTGTAATTTTACTTTTATGCAATTTAATTTTCAAAAAAAAAAAAAAAGGAAATCAGGAAAAAAGAAGTTCAAAAAGTAAAACGCAAAATCAAGTAGGGCTATAATTATATGTTTGTTCTGTAAAACTTGAAAACAAGAATTTATTTGTAAAATTGCAGGATGATCTTTTAGTGATCACCTTTAGTGATTTTAGTGATCTATTTTACTTATGAAAACAGGAAATAAATATTTCAATCCAAACAACTTCCTGATGATTACACATTTCTTTTTTGATCTGGAGAGTGATAAATATAGTTATTTGGTCTGTAACATAATATGTCATAATCGTGCGATATGAAATATATATAATATTATATGTATGTATATATATATATATATATATATATTATATATATATATAAATATATTGTGATTTAAAAAATTCTATGTTGCCCAGCACTAGCCTCAACCCTGATCAAGAAAATGCAAAATGTAACAAGTTTCAAGAGGTATGAGGCTGCAGGTCCATTAGCTGTGGTCCACTAGCCGAGTTCTCAATAAGACATCCCTCTTTATACAGAGTATGAGTCGGTCGGTCCTTTACTTTTTCCTGGACACGTCTGAAGCTTATTGAAACGTACGTGGAAGTCAATGTGAACTCTTCTTTAACTGTATGGATTAAAAAATAAAAATAAACAATCAAAAGTGGTTGCATTGCAGTAATGTGCCTTCGTGTGAGCAGGTGAGTTCAACAGAGAAGACTAGACGCGTTGACCTCTGACCTACAGCGGCTTCCGCTTATGTCAGAGTGTAAATTTACTGCTCAGCGGGGAGACTGCTTCACCCTGAAGGTCATGAAGTT
Organism: Oryzias javanicus; assembly: GCA_003999625.1. Lineage (NCBI taxonomy): Eukaryota > Metazoa > Chordata > Actinopteri > Beloniformes > Adrianichthyidae > Oryzias > Oryzias javanicus. The sequence continues at coordinate 35,090,590 of CM012439.1, forward strand.
TGCACACTTTAAACATCTCAGATGTTCCTGGTGTCCTTTTTTACTATTAGTTCTAAATGATCCAGACAGAAAAGAAACGTTTTTGGTCAAAGTGATGGAGTTAAATCCACGCTTTAGGAAATTGTCCGTCCGGTGGATGCTGGTCTGAAACACTTGACTGATGGGGTGTTGTCCCCCAACGTCCTGCCATAAGCACATTTCCATATGGGCTGTGTTTGTCTGCCTCTTTCGTAGTCCTAATAGGATCAGGACTATGGAAGTGGGGCTCGCCAACCACCCCCTCTCGCCAGATCAGCGCAGAGCAGAGCGGAGCGGCGCTCCGTCACTCTTGGCAGATAGGCCTTTCTATGATTGAGTCCAGGTCTAAATGGAGGGAATGAGCGGTTGAGCTGAAGGAGAAATGCAGTCAAGATTAATATTTGCTTCCTGAAGTTGCCATTATTCATTTATGTTAGTCACTTTCAATCCTACTGCAGGAATATCCAGTGAGCAAGCCTCAATTTGTCTTCTCCTCGTCGCGTTTACTGTTTCTAGTTAAGACTCTTTCAGTTCTTTTTCCAGAGCGCTCCGGTCTATTTTCACACTCAGTGAATGGATTTTATTAGGTGCTGTTTGTGTACGTATGTATGTATGTGTGCAAAGCACATTGGTAAACAAGCTAAAACAATTTTCTCTGTTGGTGGCTGGTGTTGGAATGCCTGGCTCGAGTTTAGAAAGCCTGAGAAGCCTCATTGCTTCTTGGTGTTCATTAAAAGAATATGCTTCCTTTTATCCAACAAGTGGTGGTCCTTTAATCATTTAACACAACATGTTTTCAAACACTGTTTAGCTCTTACCAGGACACTGACAGATGGTCGAAAGGAAACTTATATTGGCATAGAAACTCAAAAAAGGGGCATAAAGTGTAACTTTTTCCATGTAAACTCAACATCTTTTTCCCATCTTGCACACTGGAATTGTCTGGCAAACTACCAGGAACTGGTTAAACTGGTATTTTCACTTAATTGGCAACAACTTTGAGACACTTGAAGATGAAAAGTCTGAAGAGACGGAGGAAATCTCCTCGGTTGACTCTAAACATAACTGATCACATCTCACTTACAATTAAAAACATGAAAAGTTTCCTCCTTTAAAAGTGTAACCCTGCAGTTTTTAAAACCTTCAAAATAAGATAATTAGGATTGAAAATTCCGTCTTGGAAATATAACAAGTGTACAAAATTGTGTGTTTGGAGCTATTAGCTAATACATGGTTGACACGACTGTCTCTACATTTTCTTGGAATCATTTTAGGTCTCTCACCTTTTGCAGTCTCACCATTTGAGGGTTTTCTTTTTTTTTCCAAATATTTTTTTTTGTTTTGTTTTTACATTGCATTGTGTTCTGCATCCTAATTGGCTGTAGATCCTTATCCATCCTTTTTGTGCCATGTCATCTGTACAGATTACGTTCAGTTTACCAAATTTCCATAAATCTTTGTTCGCAATCATATCTGTATAGATCTTTATAACATTTGACATATTCTACTGTGAAGGTTTGGACTTTGAGTTCAAATAACAGAGAAAAGCGTGAAAACTTTCATCTGAGAAAAGGATATAAAGTGTGTTGTGAGGGCCTTAAAACAAAGAAACTCTATTATGTCATGGATTTCAGCTATTGAGAGTTATTTTTCAAATACAACTCCCACAATAACGAGAGAACATTGTAGTTTTAAAAAAAAATTAACAAAAAAGTGATTTCATTGTTGTTTCCTGCTTTCCTCATATGTTTCTACTATGATTTAGCAGTAAGCTTAACTTTTGCTGAAAGACGTCGAGTCAGGGAGTTGCTTCCAAGCTCCATTTATTCATTCAACAAAGAGTAAAACTGCAAATACAAAAGACTAGAATTAATAAAATAAAATGTCAGAACATGATGAATTTAACAAAACAATCTGTTTAAAGTTCTATTTACAAAGTTCCAATACTGCTGCTAATTTAATAAATAAACATAAGGAAACAGAGACAAATGATATTATAATCAGGATAATATTGATTAACTTAAACCAAAACTTACAGACAATGAGGTCTCTGGCTCAAACAGAAGAAGGATGGCAGCAGATGAAAAGACAGCATGGCAAAGACTGAATTAACATGGCTGACATCTGCTTCCTCTCTTAAGCTCAAAAGTCGCCTTCAAAATAAAAGTCCGAACTAAACATGACGTAATAATAAGAAAAAATCAAATTTAGCAGAACAGTTGTATTTCCCACAGATGGACTGAATAAGTGATTGTTCTGAATATATTTAAGGCTCGAGGAAGGTGTAAAAATAGAAAGCAGTAAGTGGTGCTGTTAATAGGAATGAGAGTTATTAATGCAGTAGAAGGTAAAGATTTGGCTTTGTGACTTTTATCATCTGGCGTTTCTATTGAAAGCATTTTGTTAGTATGTATTTTATACCTTAGCTTACAGATTCCCAGTATTTACAGTACAAATGTGATGCGTCTTCCACAGGCCACAGAACAATGGTAAATTTTGTCCGGGATCGGGCCGTCTCAACCAGCTGTGTAACGCTCAGTCATGCCCCGTCAACGCCGTGGACTTCAGGGCCCAGCAGTGCAGCGAATACAACAGCAAGCCTTTCAGGGGCTGGTACTACAAGTGGAAGCCCTACACCAAAGTAGACGGTAAGGTGGCCAATTCATAAAATGCATCCAATTATTAAAAGAAAATGGTTAAAAAAATCAGGAAAATTTTTTTTTTATTATAAACATAAATGTACGCTTGATCACATGTTATCCAAACTTAAGTGTAGGGGTTTCTATTGGTTTCAATAGGATGAGTAAAGTGTTGTGATTCCATCTCCCTTAAAATCTTTATTTATAAACATTGAGAAAACTATAAGACATTACATTCAAATTTGTGGACCCTTGATTTGTATCTCCATTCTCAACATTTCTTTTCTTTTTCAGTAGTTCAGCTAAACATCTTCCAGCACACTTTTTTATAGTTGCCCATCGATCATGGGAGCTTGTACTCAGGGGTCGAGCTGGAACATTTTCAGGGTTCTTAAAAGCCAAAGACAAATTTTCCCATTTTATGATCAAACCTGCAGCTTCATATCTTTTTGTTTATGGTCTGTTCTGAGATTCTTTAACGTGCATCTTCATTTTTTAAATTCTTGAGTTTTAGAAACGGATCAATTTACCAGCAGGTCCACCAACGGATCAAAGGTTGTGCTGACTTGAGAAACGTTTATTTTTTTCCTGCTGGTCCACCTAACTTTCAAGTTAATTGGTGGTTTAGGAGTAACCATAGCATCATTGTCCTAATGCCTGTGTGTGCTCCTGTGATGGTCGGATAGTGATCTGTCCAGAGCAAACGCCCCTCCCTCATTTATAGACAGCTGCAATAGAGTCCACTCCTACTCTGAAAAGGATTAAACATATTTTTACAATTTAAAAAAAAATTAGTGAAATTCTAAATTTTTCTTGAATTTCTTCATGGCAGCACAATGCGTTGCTTAAGAAAGGTTTATATTTTTGTTTTTCATCCGACAATATTAACATATCATCTTTCAGGCATCAATAATAATATTTAAAGGGGCCATAACTTGATTTTCTCAAGTCTTTCAAAGTGAACTATATCAAAATATTTGGTCATATATTACCTTTAGAACACTAAAAAACAAATTATTTAGGAAGTATGAGTTGGTGTCTTAAAGGAGCCCCACATCTAAAGTAACGAACACTTGATAGAGCTGGAATTTATTGAAGACAAGACACAACTGGAAGATATACGGTATTCTGCATCTAAAATGAAAGTTTTTTGCTGATCACCACTAGCTCAGTGGAGAACATGAGTGTTGTGTTAGACTGGGGACGGTGCTGGCAGAGCAGACCCTTCTTGGAGGGGGTGGTTTACATCGTGCTGACGTCAGCCCGATGTAAACCACCCCCTTGTTTTCGTGGGTATGGGAGGGGCTGTTACAGATACAACAGATTTTTATAGGATTACTCTTGAATGCATGAATAGATCAAAATGCCGCTTTGAGGTTCTTTATTGTGAGGAATGAACAGTAAAATGCATTTAAAACCTCAAAAAGTAGAATTTTCATGGTATGGTCCCTTTAAAAAAAAAACTGAGGCTCAATTTTACCAAAAAAAAACTGTTTTGCATGATTCTAAAATGACTTTTTTCAAATCAAATAGATTTTGACCTAATTTTCAACTTTAGTTTGTTTCAGATTTATATTTTGTGCAAAATTCAAGTTTGATCAATGAACTAAATTATAAAGGTGTTAGAAATAAGCAAAAACTAACATTCTGATACATACAAACTTTATTAAAACGTTTTTTTTAAAAAAAGGTAACTAATTTACCATAGTTTTTGGACTATTAGACACTCTGAAGTACAAGTCACAGACGCCAACATATGCAAAATCTAGAAGTTTAAAATCCGAAGTTGCACTTTTTTTGGTGAAATTTATTTTATAAAATACGGGACGAAGAACGGACACTTTACCTTGAAAGGCAATCAGAATAACTGAATAGATAACAGGAATAGACTGAATATATGCACACTTCATTACCGTAAAACATTAAAGATTATTTAGCTTCATGAAACATTGGAGCATTTTGTATTAGTGTGACACATGATGATTATTCCGATAACCATAGCATGAAGGGAGGCTTCATATTATTTCTAATCAATAAATCAGTTGAAGTCTTCCGCCTTTCTATTTATTCTGATGACCTCTGCCAAATCCAGCGTGAGACTGTATGGCGCTTCTTCTTCTTCTTCTTCTGTGTTGATGTTTGTAGCAAATCCTGATACACACATCCACAGTGCCCTCTAGTGGTTGTTGCTATTTGTCTTTAAAAAATATATAAAAGTTGCACCCCTGTCCAAACTATGCATAAACTGCAACTTATACTCAGAAATAGTATAGTTTTTTTTAAGGAACCCATATTTTCATTTTCTAATCCTCATGGATCAAACTTTAGAATTTAAAAAAGATGTTAGTTTTCTTTTATAGAGTTTATAAATGTGGTCGTGGCATACAACATTCTGGTATTCAACAAATCTGGTATTGAATCTGCCCCGCCTTAAACCCTAATCTCTTGTATTTCTAAAACCTCTGTTTACTGTTGTGGTAATTAAGGCCACAAACGCAAGACGAATGAAGCTACATGTGTGTGTAACGTTCATGGGGGGCATGTCGTCACCTGCAGTCTCAGACACAGTGGGGGTAGTTTTTAAAAAAGAAGCCTGCAGGCCGGCGTGGTTACACAGAGGGAAGGAGCAGCGAGGAAGAGCAGCTTGTTTGGCTTCCGTCCCGGGCCTGTTTAAGCTGTTGATGAATGAGTCGGGAAGTAGAAGAACACATTCTAAGCTGCCGCTTGGGACAAGTCACCTTTTCCGTCATTTATTTGAATCATGCACGGCTGTAGAGACTTGTCTGTAGTAACTGATGGCATATAGAGAAAATAATCCTTATATGAACTTGCTTTGGGTTCATTTGTTGCCAGTTTGTCATATCCGTTGTACAAGTTAACGGTAACCTCTGAAAGATCTTCGGTGTGTCCATGTATTAACGGACTGTTTTCTTGTGTTGTACAGATGAAGACGTTTGTAGGCTGTACTGCATCGCAGAAGACTACGACTTCTTCTTTGCCATGTCCAGCAAGGTGAAAGACGGCACGCCGTGCTATGACCATAAAGGGGACGTGTGCGTTGACGGAGTGTGTGAGGTAAACATTGACTTGTCAACACTTTAGTCTCGTTTTCACCGAGTGGCACGGTTCGGTTTGAAATGGTCCAGAGAATTCAGGTAATCGTTTCCACTCAAAGTCGGACGGTCATAGTGCATGTGGGGGGAAGCTAAGCTTTTTGTTGGCCCAACCCCCGCACAGTTCAGTCAAAAATACTCTTGGTTGAAAAAGACTAATATAACTGGCAAATCTAACAGATACTTTTTTAAAAAATGTTTTAAGCTTTAATCTTTTACCACTTGAGGTGTTTCTGTCAAAAACTCTTTGACATTCCGTAACTCCTGACACAATAAACATGAATTAGTTGATCCACATAGAAAAATGGTTTAGCGCCGGTGAGCAACACTTTAAATCAACTTTTCACCAATGTGCAACACATTGCTAATATAAAGTTATTTAATAACGGTACAGAGCCGCTTTTCTCCGCAACGAAGTTGATTCACATTGATCGCATGAAGTACGTCAAGGCCCGGGGGCCGGATCCGGCCCTCCAGATCATTATATATTACTATTATAAACGGCCCGATGTTATCGTTTAACATCTCAATTTTGACAAAATATATATTTTATGGAGAGCAAAATATTAAAAGTTATTTAAGATTTAGGTTCACTTATTCTGGAAATATATATTCATATCTGTGTTTAAAAAGTTACGTTTTAAAAGTTTTAACAATTGTATTGTTTATGTGTTCAATATTTTTTTTCCTGTTCGACCTACTGTGTGTTTTGGACCCCTGTGAGATTTGAGTTTGACACCCCTGGTGTAAAGGGTAAAAGCGAACCGCGGTCTGGAGCTAAAGCTACAATGTAAACGTCTTAACAGTTTTACAAATATGAACACTTTTGGTAATATCCTTTTTGAAATGAATAAAGTGTTAAGGTAATCTTGAACACTAAAAAAAAAGCTTTAATAAAAGTGGCAATAACTCTTTTATTAAATCTTGTGGAATTTCTGCTTCTGGCCATTGATTTTCAGCCGCCATCTTGTCTGCCACCAGGTCCTCTCGGCTTTATTGGCACTTTCTTTAGTTGTTATGACCTTCCGCCAATCAACGAGTTTCAACAGTAGCTCCGCCCTACCCGGTCAGGTCCATTTTTCTAGGGACCTACAACGTATGGGAGTCCAAAAATGGTACAATTTGGTCCGGCTTATTGGGTCCATGTAATGATGGAAACGCTCAAAATACCGGACCGGACTGCTCAGTGGAAACGAGGCATTTATCTCCATCCAGCTAAACTTACAGAACTAAGCATTGTTTTTGTGTGGTTAGGCCGTGGGCTGTGACCGGATTCTAGGCTCGAAGGCCTTCATAGATGCCTGTGGAGTCTGCAAGGGCGACAACTCCACATGCAAGTTCTTCAAAGGCCAGTACACCCTCCAGCACCGGGCTAACGGTAAACCTACTTGTCCCAACAAGGATCAATAACCTTGTACATATAATCCAGGGATAGGCAACTCGAGGGCCGTATTGAATTTTTTCCAACATACTCTGCTCTGGTATGTTCTAATTGGCCGGACACACCAGAACCAGGTTATGAGTGGGACTTAGATATCTGGAAATTGTGCCGACACAGCAGCCCTCGAGACCTGGAGTTGCCTATCCCTGATCTAATCCCACCTGCAAAGAAAGTGACCAAAAGATGTTTTTTTTTTCTTGGTTCAGAGTATTACTCCATGGTGACCGTCCCAGCTGGAGCCCGAAGCATTCGGATCCAGGAAATGGAAGTGTCCACCAGCTACCTGGCCGTCCGCTCCCTGAAGAGGAAGTACTTCCTGACCGGAGACTGGACTGTGGACTGGCCAGGGAAGTTCCTCTTTGGTGGGACCGTGTTTGACTACCAGCGCTCTTTCAACAAGCCAGAGAGTCTGTACGCCGCTGGACCTACTAATGAGACTCTGGTGTTTGAAGTAAGCCGCCGCTGTCGGGTGACGTTCGTTTATGCCAATTGACAGTGACAGGACGTTAGAGCTTCTGTTACTATTTTTATGCGTGGACATGATGAGGCCTACATGAAAAAAAAGGAAGTTCGGGTGGAATGGGAAGCCAAGTTGGTTGGAGTTGGATGTTTTCCATGCGGGAATAATTGGGATTTAAAATTGTTACACATTTTTATTAAGTGGAAAATTAAAAAAAATCTTGATACAAACATAAATCTGAGATAATGATGCACATTGATGATGCAGTTGGTCACCTTCAGATGTTGCTCCCAAAACAACTCCAGCATTGAATGTGGGAGGTGCCGGACCCCTCCCCCAAGATGCTCGACTGACAACCAACGAGTAGACTTATTTTGCTCTCTCAACCACAAAGAGAAGGTCACAATAATGATAAAGTTGTGCCTAAAAGAAGGACTTGAACTCTCATCTTCAGCAGTTAAAGATTTATCCTTAAGAGACTTGAATCAAGCTGAGACTTAGACTGGCGTTGTGACAAATCTGAACAGGACAGTAGCTCTTCCGATTTCCTTTTTGTTTCTAAAGTTGCAGATGTGGTAAATGGATATTTCTTCCCCTCATGTTTTTCATCCCCGTGGAGATTTTCTGAAAACAAAATGTTAGTTTTGATTAAATTCTGACGCTTGAGCTGGAGTGTGTAAATGTTTAAACCATATAAGCTCAGAATTGAATTAAATCAAATGGAGTGGATTGAAAGATTTTGAAAAAATAAAATAAATAAGAAATCTGAATGGAATCGATCCAGGTTCTGGTGAATTGAATGAAATTGATTCTGGTAGTTGTAGGCGATACCCAGCCCTTGTTCAAATCCCAGTTGGGACCTTTCTGTGTGGAGTTAGCATGATCTCCTCGTGGGTTTTCTCATACTAGCTTCCGCCTACAGTCCAATAACATGCGTTAACCCAAGAGAACCCATGGTGACGTCAATGTCACAGAAAAACATCAGAAATGCATGATGTGATCTACTTAGTTTATGATATATTCCATATAAATTTTATTTTATTTTTTTTGTAAAATGGGTCTTTATCTGTTAAATTCATTGTTGTTTCTAAATTGCCCCAAGGTATGCATGTGAGTGTGTGGCCTGTAACAGACTGGCGACCTGTTTACAAGTCAACCTCGCCTTCACCCAACAGTTACTGGGATAGGCTCCAGCAACCCAATTCAATTTTATTTATATAGCCCAATACTGTAATTTTTTTTTTTTGCCTCAATGGGCTTCATGCTGGTAATTTTACAGATTTTCCGTGACCCCAAAAGGGATTCTGTGGGTTTTGAAGATGGATAGAATTTGTATATAAACTCTAAAAAGGGAAAAATTGGATCAATTAACATGAATTCAGTAATTTGTTACATTTAAAATTAAATCAAATTCAATTTTTTCATTTGAGTTAATCATCAACTTGGAAATTTCAATTTGATACAAACTAAAAATTTTAAATGTAGCAAATTATAGAACTTAAATTATTTATTTTTTTCACTTTTTCCAGTTTATACTGAAAAGCTCCTCCAATATTTGTACTAGCACATTTTAAGGTGGATTTTTGATTAAATGTGTTCTTATTTCTTGCAGTTCTACAGTTTTATGGTGCATTTTCTTAATAAAGTTTTGGCCGACAGATAGTTATTTGTTTTTATTAACCCAATGAGTCAGATGTGAGGTTGACTTTTTGTAATAAATATCCTTAAAAATGGATTTTTAGACGAATTTTAGTTATGTTTTCATTTTTTAAAAGGTGTTATCAGTCATGTAATATAATTCAAAACTGCTTTGATGAAAGACCCCCATTAACAAAAATAGCTTTACCTTTTAAGAATTGAGTAAAAAATTAAATGGTTTGAACACTCGCCACGAAGAACCAGTTGATTTATGGGTTTAAGCATTTTTTTCCTGAACCTTTTTAACAAATGGTGTGAGAGAAAGCAGAGTTCTGAGGAGAGAGCAAGTTTTCGCCTGTCCTGAAGGAGCACAATGTGATGCTGGACAGGCCCGGCCTCCTGACAGCAAAACTAACATTCGACAAGTGGCAGAGTCATGCAAAGGTCTCGGTGAACGGTGACGGGATGTGGGGGACGTTCTTTTCACATAACTTTGTCAGCGAAAGCATCTATTTTCTCCTGACCTCTGATCTCTGGCTGCTAAAACAGCAGTGAAAACCAGCTGAAGAGCAGACAGGTTTTTTTTCTTTTTCCTCCACCATTTGTAAGCGGATATTCATGTAAAAGCTAACCTTTCTTTTCTCCCTCTGGCTGCTGACAAACTGTGGTTAAGGCTGGAATGACTTGTCTGTAAATCCAGAACAAATACGAGTGTTATTTTCAAATGTGCCTGGATGGTCACTTGTCCAAGTATTCGTGTAGTTATTTTGATGTGAAGGTTTTGGTGTGTGGTCATCTAAGCGTCCACACTTGATTTAACCTTTTGACCAGTTTATGTTGTCTAAAACAAAATCGACAGAAGTATTTAATGCTATTGAAAATGCATCAGTTCAGAGTCAGAAACCACATTAAGTTTGGCATTTTAAAAAGCAGTGCAGGGAGGATCTGAGTTCCTTGGTTTTGTCTTATAAAGTATTTTAAATGGTTTTGAGTTCAGGTTATGTTTAGTTAATCTTCTGTGGTTTTGTATTCCCCAGTTTCGATTAAACTGTTGGTAGGAATTCATGCGTATACTCAGATACCTTTACTTATTTACTGTATATTTTTGTTAAGAATTGCAGTTCTCAGAGAAGTTTTAATACACCATACTGGAGTGGTAATTAATTTTGTTTCCTGCTGATTTTTCGTCTTGATACAATCTCAGGTGTGAACCCAATCTTGATTAATAATTGAATGCAATCTAGTCTGTAATTAAGTCCAAACTGGTACACAGCGTTTGATTGGTTCCTACAATATTTACCTATTTTTATTCTTTCTTGAGTAAAAAATTAGATAATTTCTTTTAGACTGTTCTTGAGAAATTCTATTGTGATTTAACCCTTCCGCTCTCCTTGGGGTCCAGATGGCTCCAACCACATATTGTTATGCGATTTCTTCCATGACAAATGTGGACGAAGTGGGACAGGTTTTTACGTCTGTCATGGACATTAGTGAAACTCAAAAATCAGTGAAAAAAAAAAGTTCAGCGCACTGTCCTGTGGTGTCCAGATGACCCCACTTTTAATGTAAACAAGCTAAGGAGAGCGGAAGGGTTTTTAAACAATCCAATGTTCATTTTTGGCTCCTTCATGCCTTAGACGCAACTGTTTTTTTTTGGCGGATATGGGCTGTTTGTTGGCCAAAAAAATGATCAAACTATGGAGGTGGGTCATTCCACATATCAAGGTTGTAGACTGCTCTGTAAGTCTGTTGCTTCAAATCTTCATTTTTTATCTATGGGCATGCTGCAGGAGACCGATTGCAGCAAACACGGAATACTCAACGGAAAGTAGATGCAGGTGTGTTGGAAGTAGGGCTGCCACGATTAGTCGACTAATTGACTATTAAATCGATGACTAATTTAATGGTCGATGGGTCTTTACTTTATATTATAGGGAGTCAGAGTGTAGTAATGTTAAAAGTTTTTGTTATTTTTGGTATTCATTAAGGGTGGTTTTTTTTGGCTTAGCTAATATTTCAGTTACATGCCAGCTATTTTGACTATTTAGTCTTTTTTTTTTTTTTTTTTTTTTAGGCTAATTTGGCATTTAACTAATATCAGGACATCAGCATCAGCGTTTTCAACCATCAATTTCAGCATCTTCAGCTGCCAAATTCAGCTTGCAGCATTCACACAAGTATGATCGCAGATAATGCTAGTGTAAATATATCTAGTTTTTAGTTAGTGTAGTTTAGTATGTGTGTGTTTTACATCCACTTGGTGCATGACCCGATTAGTCGACTAATCTGAAAAAAAAAATTCTGTGATTAGTCGACTTCTAAAATAATTGTTTGTGGAAGCCTTAGTTGTAAGGAATTTTTTTCAATTCAGTCAATATTGGTAAATTTAAAATGATCCAATTTGATTGATACACTGACCATGGATGGATGGATAGCATTCTTGACTCATTGTCTTTACAGTTAACAGGAACACTTAACCATTAAAAAGTACACTGCCAAGATACACCAGAAGACTAAAAAAATATACAAAAGTAGAAGTATATTGAAAAGATTAAAATAATTGAAAATACATGCATTGTTTGCTCAAGATACTTTCTTTTATCAGAAAAATGCAAGCACAGAATTAGAAAAGTAGATGTCAGGGAATTTCAGATATTTGCGTTCTTTTGTTTTAGGAGTCATAATTGTCCTTTTTTTCCTGCAGTAAAGGGGCCATAACATAATTTTCTTAAGCCTTTCAGAGTAAACTATGTCTATATATTACATTTGGCACATTAAAAAGCAAATTATTTATGAAATATTAGTTATTTTCCTGAGTTTTTTTCCTACCCGGAAGTAAAACGACACAATACCTGAAGCTCCACCTCCCGCTGTGTTTCTGCCGCCCATTTCATGATGTCATCTTAGAGCCTGTCTTTCTTTTAATATCACATTATTTTCAAAGATGGATTTACATACCATATATTAGGGGTTGTTACCAGTGATGTGCATGGATCAGAAGCCACGGTTCGGCACACGCGTGTACCGCGGACCACCTCAACCCCAACCCCCGCGCTCGCACACTTCGTGTTCGCATAATTTAAATCAATTGTCTGTTCACAGAAAATGCAATTTGCGCCAAATTCATGTAACTCTTCTTTGTTTTAACAAGCACTGAAGTAGCAGTTTGACAGTTCACCAAAAGTGTGGGAACTTGAAGCTCCCACCGCGTGTGGGAGGAGCTCCCCTAAAAAACTTTTCTCTACTTCTTCATGGAGGACGCGGATGGAGAAATATCAGGTTTATTTAATTTTAAGAGCTGACTAAAAACATTGATACATGTCTCTGTTCTGTGTTCAGAAAATCTCCCAGTTAAGAGCAGCCATAGCAGCACCTGTCCCGCACAAGAGAAAGCCGCTGCTCCGTAACAGGAAAGGGTGCAGTCAGAGGATGATAGTATGGCAAGTGAAAGGGATCATAAATCACCAAGAAAAGCGGGCACAGCACCGCCATCTTTTATGGATAACAATTATTTATAATATTTAAATGTTCTCAGAGTTCAATTAATACCAAAAAATTACTTCAAGTTTAATTTTAACTACTCCTTGAATCGCCACCTTAACGTGGTGGAGGGGTTTGAGCGGTCGTGTGATCTCAGGAGCTATGCTGTTGGGGGCTTCTGCCCCTGGTAGGGTCATCCATGGCATAAGGTCCTGGACGACGAGCCAGACAAAGAGCGGTTCAGAACCCCTTTTGAGTGACAACACCAGAGATCCCGTTACGTCGCCCGGATTGGCGTCACTGAGGCCCCACCTTGGAGCCAGGCCTGGAGTTGAGGCTTAGAGGCGAGCGCCTGTTAGCCGGGGCTCCTCCCACGGGTCCTGGTCGGGTCTAACATGAAGGAGCGATGTGGGATCACTCGCCAGTGGGCCCACCACCTGCAGGAGAGATCTGAAGGGGCCGGTGCAATGTCGTTTGAGCGGCAGTCGTAGGCGAGTGCCTCAGTGGCCCAAACTCCGGACATGGAATTTGGCTTTTGGGACAGGGAGCGTCACCTCTCTGGGTGGGAAGGAGCCTGAGCTTGTGCGAGAGCTTGAGAGACACCGGCTAGATATAGTTGGACTCACCTCGACGCTCAGGCTGGGGTCTGAAACTCCGTCCCTCGAAGGAGGTTGGACTCTACCATTTTGGAGTTGCCCATGGTGAGAGGCGGCGGGGTGGGCTTACTCTTAAAGGAGCCCAAGGTCTAAAGCAACACCTGCTTGATCTAGAATTTATTGAAGACAGGACACAATTGAAAGCTATGCGGTATTCTGCATCTAAAATGAAAGTTTTTTGCTGATCGCCTGTGGAGAAATTGGGTGTTGGTGTTAGACCTGAGCAGAGCAGATTCTTCCTGAGAGGGGCTGTCTCACATCCGATCGTGAGGACCCATTTGTTTTCATGGGTATGGGAGGGGCTGGTATTGAAAGCGAAGGTTTTTAGAGGATTACTCGGAAATGCATGAATGGATCAAAATACCACTTTGGGGTCTGTTTGTAGTTAGGATTGAACAGTATAATTCATTTTAAAGCTCAGAAAGTTGTTTTTTTTCATGGTATCACCACTTTAAATGCAGTAATCGACCCTAAGACAGATTGAAGACCAGCGGTACTTTGACTCAACACGACAACAGTATATCATCAGCAAACATGAGGTGACTGATGATGAAATCTGCAGCTGCACAGCCAGTGAACACTAGGTGAAGTTTTCCAGATTCCTTGTATTCCTTCAAGATATTTAACTGTAAATTAAATATGTAAACAAACAATCAAGTAAACAAAAATCCATTCACATTTTAGCTTCATAAAGTTCAACCCACTGTTGTTTTTCCTCATTAAAATAATATATATTGGAAATGTTTTTAGAACTTTATAGCACAATGTATGCTCACATGACTTTGCTGAATTCAGTGTTTCCACACATTGGACTGGAATGATGGTTGATCAGTTTTTTCTGCATCACATGTGTTGTTCTTGGCCGTTTTTACTTTATAGTAAAACAAATCTTCTGTCTCAATCCAAATATTTTCCAGTAATAAAACATGGGATTTATTTCATTTTGAAGCGATTTTACAATGGTAAAAGTCAATTGAATTAGCAAGTTACCTCAGACCAGTGTTCATTTTGACAGAGAATTTTAATTTTGTTTTAATCAAAGTCTTTTGACTAAAATAAGGTTTAGTTTTAGTCGCAGTTTAGTCAAGTTGATTCTATTAGTCAAAAAATGTGTTCAACGAAAATATAGAGCATTTTTATCAAATTTACCTAAGTATGAACTTATAAATAAGAGAGAGATTTTACTTATTTGGGGACATAAACGAGCTTAAGTGAGTCTCCCAAGTTAGTGCAGGAAATCGCTTTTTAAACTGTGATGGATGTTTATTTGATGCACAACTGCTTCCAACTTCCTTTCCAGAAAACATTTAAAAACGAGGATAAACCGCGCTCTGACATCCAGCTGCAGATGTACAGATGTCCCAGCATACGGCTGATTTACTGATGACACAAACATAATCTGTCTGTCCGTCCTTTAATCACTCAAATGAGACAGAGGCTGACAGGGAGAGAAGGATGCTGCGCGGGGACGGACGCTGAGATTAAGAGATTAGGAGTTTCGCAATTGAACTCTTCAGATGTTACAGGAGTGAAGTCGGGGCACGCAGACGGTCAGCTTTTCCCTCTGCGCAGATTTTCATCTGTGAAAGAGGAGCTCGGAGTGACGGGGAGGATGTTTGCACAGATCACCCGCACACCCTCCACCAGCTTGAAACGCTGAAAGAAAAGCAAATGCGGAGGAGTGTGAGCGTAAACTGTGACAAGTTGTTCGCATCTGCACAGCTGTAGACTGAGGGAGCGGGGGTTGATGTTGCTCACAAGAAGGTGGGGGGGGTGAACATGTGTCTGTTTGCACTGGATTATTCCCCTGCTGGAATTGAGATTCTTGCGGCTCAGGAAAGGGCAGGTCATGCCAGTCCGGGGCGAACGGCTGTAAGCCATCATCATAATCTCGGATTTCACGAGTGGATGTCAGGTTGTCAAAAACCACGACTTATTGTGGTGTGCTCATGCATCGCGTTAGGATTAGTTGTGCAACTTTTGATCTGCAGCTTCATTTCGCTGCAGGTTTAATTCCTGTATTTATTTAAACGCGCCATTAAAAAAAAGTTCAATCTCAGTAGAACACCTGGTCCTTTCTTCTACTTTGTTCCATGGATGATCATGCAGGCCAAAGATGCAAAAAAAATAAAATCAGTTGCAAAATTTACCAAAGAAAAAATACATTATATAAATATATGACAAATTTAATCTAAAAATGAAATATTTTCAAATGCCTAGGATAATTTGATACATTTACAAATACATGTGTGGCAGAAATATAATAAAACTTACAGAAAATATATTATTTTATTTGTTTTTAGAATGTTATTGTTGCATTTTTCCCCATATAATAAAAAAAATGAAGCCTATAACTGCATTTAGTTTTTATTTATTCAAATTAGGATGAGTTAGGAGCAGACGAAAAAAAATGCAGTTTGAAAAAGTACTCAGAGGGCGTGGTTAAATGCATCCCGCTCGGTCCACTATATCTGATTATTTGTAATTGCAATTAACATCTTTTTCTTCACATTTTTTAAAGTTTCCACGTGGAATATTGTCACCTACCGGACTCAGGAGTGTTTCCTGAGATGATTAAACGAAGGCTCGCCATGTACATATTTTTTCAGAATTTGAGAAAAGATTAGGTATTTTGATTTTAGGATATGTGCTGTAGACTTTTGCTTGTTACTATGTGAACAGAGTGACAAGAAGAGCTAATATTTACACAAAACTGTAAAGGAAATGAGTGACAATGGAAAAAGAAGTAAAATCTGGAACCACTTCACTTTAATTGGTCATACAAAAATAGAATTTAGAGTCGGCAAGAAATAAAATTCCATACAGCCTCCATTTGATAACTGTTCCTCGTCTGAGGTGGCGTCCGACTCAAAACTGTACGGCTTGAAAGCTCTGATTCTGGTCGCCATTTTTGTTTCCCCAGAAATGTTAGCTTGAGCTTTTGAGGGGCTGTAGGCTAGTGGGAGAGAGTGTAAACAAAGGAACCATGGGAAATAAGTCAAGGCTTACTTTTGTGCTAAACTACAGGGGTTTTTAAATTTTGGCTAAAAGCAGTATAATAATAATAATTAGAAGGCCTCTAGGAACACTTTGAAAATAGATCAAAAGACGATTGAAGTGAGTCTTGCAATGATTTTTATGGTTCCTTTACATTCATTTTCTTTACAGTGCTGGCATATTTCTATATGTTTCCATTTTTTGGGGGGAGGAAAGGTAAACATTGTGATTATCTGAGTTTAACTCATACTGCAAAAAGAAGTCGCCATAAAATAGTGGAAGAAAATTGAGAAGAAAGAAGAAAATTACTAGAAACTAGTAAAATGATTTGTCCATGCAGCAAGTCATAAGATATCAAATATCAAAGTCTAGAAAGTTCCACACTAGCATTCAAAAAGGAGAAAATAAGATAATAATTTTTAGATAGAATACCTTCAAATGAGATGTTAAACAGCCCAATAATAAGGAGTCATTTGCAAGTTCTCAATAAATTGTTTGAATTTTTGTTTTTTTATGAGTCTAATTGTAGTTTATTTTAATTACAGTGACAAAAACTAGTGTAATAATAGAAATGAATAATTTAACTGTAGAGTAAAATGTTGGCAAAATGAAAACACATCTCAGTATAAGTTGGTCCATCTCAACAAATCCTCATAAAATCTAAAACTAGCACTTTTTTTTAGAACATTAATCTACATTTTTGTCTTAATAAATAACATTGAATACCAGGCTAACGTTTATCAAACTTTAAAATAACATCCAGTAAAATTAGAGTTCTTTGAGTTTTTAAAATCAAGTTCTATAATTAAGGGTTTGGAGCAACTCATATAAATGATAATTTCCTTATTTCAAGATTTTGGCTATTATTAATACAACTTAAAACCAGGTAAAATATCCTGAATGTCTAAAAATAAGATTTTGCATTTTTGTAGTAACACATAGTTTCAGTGTAGACTGAAGAACTGCTTGGTCAATGAGATGAAAGCGTCTGATTACTAGAAAAAAGGACTGAATGTTAGAGCTTCACAGACATGCTGTCCCACCTGGAGCGGAGTTCCTTCCTGGGTTTATTCCCACGGGACGATCCCTTAATTCTTTCCCAGTAATGGGTACGTCTGCCTTCATTCATCCGTTTGTCTCTGCAAAAATAAATGTCTTTGACAGAGAAGGTGACTGAACAAACTCCAGGATGTGCTGAAATAGAGCTAAAGGCTTGTTGCATGTGTGCACCATGTTATCCAAGTGAAATGAGCCTTGAGAAGTTGACCCAGGTTGTTTGGACTCGTCCTGTCCTTCTGGCCAGACTGAAGCTTTTTTGCTTCAAGACAGGCGATCGGAAGACGTTCTTTTCAGGAATGAACAAAAGTTGAACTGCACCTTCTCACTGTTTCTTTTTTATGGCCCGTAGATTCTCCTTCAGGGGCAGAACCCGGGGGTGTTGTGGGAGTACACCCTGTCCCGCACCGAGAGGAAACCTGAATACAGCTGGGGCGTGGTGCGCTCTGACTGCTCTGCTCCGTGTGCTGGAGGTGAGATGCTTTTCATGTTAGCCTCTGGATGGGCTGGAAAGAGACTTTATCTAGTCGGCAACCTTTAACGTTAAAAAAGCCATTTGGGGTCGATTTCTACCCATCAAAACCTAGAAGGAGCCGCAGAGTCTTACTTTAGCCTTCAGGACCTTCTTTTTTTAATAATGGTAAATGGCGTATACTTGTATAGCGCTTTCTACCTTCCTTTGAGGGCCCAAAGCGCTTCACAGTCACAGACCCATTCACCCATTCACCCATTCACCCGTTCACACACACATTCATACAGTGGTGGTGGCTCCGCTGCCGAACACTGGCGCCAACCTCCCACTAGAGGCAATTTAGGGTTCAGTGGGAATCGAACCCACTATCTTGCGATCGTGAGACGACTGCCCTACCACTGCACCACGGCGCCCTAATATAATAAATATGAATGTTGTCTATTTTTAGCACAAACAAAAGCAAATATATAAAAAAAGCCTAATATCTGAAAATTTGATATCTATCTATCTATCTATCTATCTATCTATCTATCTATCTATCTATCTATCTATCTATCTATCTATCTATCTATCTATCTATCTATCTATCTATCTATCTATCTATCTATCTATCTATCTATCTATCTCTCTCTATATCTCTATATCTCTATATCTCTATATCTCTATATCTCTATATCTCTATATCTCTATATCTCTATATCTCTATCTCTCTCTCTATCTCTCTCTCTATCTCTATATATAAGCATATTTTCAAAATAAAAGCTGCTCTTTGCCAGACAGGATCATCTCAGTGCATCTCTGGACAGCTAGTAACCAATATTGTGCAGCATAAGAAAATATTTGATTTTAACTCATAAAAGCTCAAACTTTTTACCAATTTTTTCTTCTCATATAAAATCTGTTCATTCTGGAGGTAGAGTTGAGTAAACAAGACGTCTTCAGGTCAACAGGGATGTAAAAACCTACACAGTTTATCATCTATTTCCACCTCAGCCATCAATTTATAAATGTAACTAATCTAAATTAAATAAATGCCAATTAAGTAATCTATACTTTAAAATAATGCTATTTTATTTTTTTTTATTCTTTTTCCTCTCTTTGTCCTCAGCAGTCTTCCACTGCTGGGTTTTGTTATGTTAGTTTGGGACCTTGGTAGTCTTAGTTTGCAGGTTTTGTTTATTTGTTTTCTTTAGGTAGTTTTGATTAGGCAGTCATTATCAGGAGCTGCTGACTCAGACGGTCCACATGTCTGGATCAGCCGTCTCCATGACTTATTTTATGTTTGATCAAGGAGCCACCATGGAGATTAAAGGTCCACATGTGGATCTGGAGCTGCAGGTTGCAGACTCCTGATGAAGCCTCATCTGGAAAAGATGAGAGACAAATGACAATAAAACATATTTGGATTGAGGATCAAGAAAAAAATACATTTCCATGTACATAATATCAAATTTGTTATTCTGGACTCAGTTAAAGCACTACCTAATCGGTACCTCCATAATAAAAAATAATGCCTACTCTTCCCAAATCGACACATTTTCATTTCCAAGTCACATCTGGGTCAAAAATTGATGTTTTCGGTGTCGTCGTTTTGTCGTGCTGCTATTAAATCCAAAATCTGAGCCGCTTACCGGCGGCCCGCCACTCTTTCACGGCGGCGAATTCTCTGCTCGCCGGCTGTCGAACATGTGATCCTGAGCATGATGCCGCAGCTGAGGGGCTTCTATCTCGCCCCTCAGGATGTTAAAGTCTGTGGTTGTGGCGAGTCCTCTGAGCATCTAATTAACATAAAGCCACATTTCGTCTCTCCATCAGGTCGAATCTCCACCAAAGCTATCTGTCTCCAGGACCAGAAGACTCAGGTCAACTCCAGCATGTGTAACCCCCACAGCAGGCCGACGCTGGGCTCCCATCTGTGCAACACTCAGCCCTGCCCTGCGTAGTAAGTGCTGCTGGAAATGTGCTGCTTGTTCGGAGCTGCTTGCGGGAGATGTGGCGTGTGCATCAATGTTGCCAAATTTTCAGGGAGCGACAGATCTGTTTTCATAATGGGTGCACACATTCGCTGTGGTTCAGCCGTCTGGAGGTTGCAGCTTGCTGTGGTCAGCCACCACTCTGCTCACCCTGTGTTCACTCTCTTTCCCTGCCCACTAATTTTTCTTTTTTTGTAAAGAACACATAAAAGCGCTCCCGTCTCTCCTGCTAACTGCCCTGCAGCCTTTTCTCCAGCTGTGCGTCTATGTGAGTGACGGCTGCTGGAAGCCGACTTCCAGTCGTTGTTTAGGGTTTAGCTTTGATCGTCCCGTTTGACGGAACAACTATTTCAGTTTAGTTTGAACCGTCTCCACTCCTTAGTTCCTCGGCTGTGTCTCTGAGGGCTGTGATCAGAACTTACACCACTGTTTGAATCTCTGGAATCTTTACTTACTGTTAAAACTTCAATTTATACAAAAGTTTAACTCCATAAACTTACATATCTCTTATAAATATGAAGAGTTCTTATTTCTCTCCTAAAAACTCCACAAAATAGACAGAAGAAATTATAAGAAAGCTTAAAAAAACCCAGAAAAAATTCAAAAAATTTAAAAATTTTAATAACTAAAACTCAATTAATTGACAGAATTGTGGTGCTGTGAAGATGGTTGTAAATACTTGAACTAGAGAAACAAAAACACTGGAACATGTGTCAAAAAAGACAAAAAAGAAGAAGAAATAACAGATTATTGTGGGACTAAAATACAAAAACAAAAACTTGTTCTACCAATGGAGCTATCTGTGGATTTTGATATTTTTTCAAACTCATACATTTTAATTTTTATTTCAGCATTCATACTGGTCCACGAGTGCAATCCATTTGACTGCAGTTCAATCCAAAAAACTTATCAACTTAATTCAGAGATCGGGCAAAAGCGAGATGAGACACAACGCGTCTAAAAAAGTTTTTAAAAGCAAAAATGAAATATTTTCATTTGCAGATTATGAAGTTTTATTCTTAACACTTTGCATTTTGTTTGCAATTTAGAACATATTGATCTCAACACTGTGACTTTTGGTTGCAATATGGTGGCACGTAGAGATAGGGGCTTCATGTATTTTTGAAAGCAATCCTTTCACTAGAAACAGTTTGGATCAAAAGTTGAATGACAAAAGTCTATCCCAGTTTGCTTCAGGAACAGCTGTCTGGTGCACGCACATCGATGACCAGAATCAGAAGTTCCTGATCAGAAACAGAAGTTCACATTCTTCTGGCCACAAAAAAAAAGTTCAACTGTTAGAGTCGCCAGTTAAATTAGTCTTTTTTGACCAAAAAAGCAAACGTTTTCTTTTCTTGTTTTAAGATTTAATCCTTTAAGAACTGAGATGTTTCTGTCAAAACCTGCTCTGCCCTCAAAGTGAGTCAACTGATCCACAGAGAAAAGAGGTTTTCCATTGATGTGCAACACGCTGCCAACACCAAGTGTTGTGTTCAGGCGCAAAGAAACATCCTAACCTGATTCACTTTGATCATGTTAATGGTTGAAAGGTTATGGAAGTCGAAGGATTGTCAACACTGGAGCTGAAGCTTGAACAGCTTCATAAATCTGAACACTTTTGTTTAAATTAATTTAGAAAAGAATAAAACCATTAATGTTTTGTCCAGTGTTGCACAAATAACTGTTTATTCTCATTAAAACTTTTAATTAAAGGGGATGCAATTCTAAAAACTTTGGTTTCTGATCCACATCAGAAAAATGTCCCTGCGTACGACATTTATCAGAATATCCTCCAATCTGCCAGAAGAAGGCCTGACCTTTCTGTCCTTTTAACCTAAAAGCAAAGAAAACTTCCTCAGGATCTTTTCCACGTCCTCAAAAACGTCCCTCCGATGTGATCAAATTCAGGGCGCTCTGGTCTGATCCTCCCGCGGAACCTCGCCAGGGGAGCGGCAGCAGAACGCGGTGATTGCACCATGAGACCCTTCTAAACAACCGCCGGGCAGAGGGGCTAGATCAGCCCACCGGGCCGGCTAAGATCACGGGATCACAGGGACAGAACCCAATACCGCGTTCCTCCGCCGTTCTCCCCCGCCCAGGATCCGCGGGGCGGGGAGGATCAGACCAGAGAAACCCCCCACCACCCCCGCGTTGATGAGGAGCGGTGTCAGCGCCCTTTTCTAGAAATATTCTTATTTTTAAAAGTATAAATGTTTCAAAAGCGCTTATTTAGACTTTTTATATTAATTATTGGGAATATATTTTTAAGAAAGTCGTAAAATGTCAAGTTTTACCGGATGTTATTCACAATCGAAGTTTAAAACGGCTGACAAGAAAACTATGGTGAACGAGCATTCTGGTAGTACTTGAACGCATCCCTCACGGACGAATTTGTGAGACGTGAAAAGAGTCTCACGGTAGATTTGTGCGTCACTTAGGCTGTGTGCGTGCGTAAGAGGTGATCCTTGCGTATTTTTAAAATATGTTTTTGTGTAATTAGTTTTAGGCTGTTGTAATTTTAATTTGTGCATATGTGAATTGTAGAATTTTTGTAATTTTTATTTGTAATTTTTTTACTTTTGCAAAAAATGTTTTATATTAGTTACAAATCAAGAAACACACACGCACAGATACTAATTCACGCACAAATCAAGAATTATGCAGGCACAAATCAGAGTGAGTCTATTTTCTCTCCATACAAAAGGCATTGGAAGATTCCTCGTAAACGGTCATGATTTATTTTTGCAATCTTGACGTTAGCTTTTTTTTTTAACTTCTCTTTGCACTTAATTAAGAATTATTTAAAGTAATAATATAATAATAATCAATTACCAAACGTTATACTGATATTTAACCTTTTTTCAGATAGTTGTGGTCATAAGTTTGTAAGGATTTATAAATTTTTTTTGTTGGTCATTTTTCACAGAATATGAATGATAACACAAAAATCTTCTTTTCCACTCCTAGTTAGTGGTTGGATGAAGCCATTTATTGTCCAAAAACTCCCTTTACTCTTTTTTAAATCCTAATGAAACTTCTCAAATGACCCGGTTCAAAAGTTTACACTTGAGCGGATATAAAAGGGTTTGAAGGATCCTCACATGTGACTTGTTTGCCTGTAATCAATGTGTGTGGACCAAAGGTCTTGGAGACCGTTCATCCTTCATCCAGAGCTGCACTAAGTCATGGGGAAAGCTAAAGAGCTGTCAAAAAATCTATGGGAAAAGGTAACATAGCTTAAACATTTCAACATGACTACGATTCAATTCGATTTCAAACAACTTTATTGATCGCTGACGGGCAATTCTGTTAAAAAAATTCAAAGAGTGGCTTGAAAATTCACAGGAGCATAGAGAGAAAAAAAATGATAAAATAAAATAAAAAAGAGAAAAACTGAACAATGCTAGAATTCCTGGATACGAGAGGCCAAGTCCACCTGTCACTGGGTCAAACAGAATCAGGTGAAGGTTCTGGAGTGGCCGTCTCAGTCTCCTGACCTCAGTTTAAGAAATTCTGCCTAAAAATTTTAAGAAATTTGAGGATTCCCGCCAAGAAAAACTGACTCCTTTTACCATTAGAGAAAATAAAAAATCTCCTCCACAACGACTTTAAACTGATATTGGTGCAAAAGGAGGCAATACGGTGTCGAGAATGTTCAATTTGCATAATTAGGGAAGTTTCTGTCATGATTTAAAATGTGTGGACACAGTTGTTTAGCCACAAATGACTTAATCCAACCACTAATAAATTTGCGTTATTATTCATATTCTATGAAAATGACTCTAGACTTTATCATTTATGTAAACTTATGAGCCCAAATGTTGGTTTCTGTGTGTTAATTTAACTTAAAGTTTTGTTTTTGGGGAAAATGGAAGGTTTTTTTTTTTTTTTTAAAGCTCTGTCCCTTAAAAGAATCTTTTTTCCTTTCATGATCGTGTGTCTGAGTCTGTGTGTGAAGACATGAATATTTTCATCTGCACTCGTGGACCAGAGCATCAAAGGAGAAACCAGGTGAAAGTGCAGCAACAAGTTGAAACAGCGACTGAGGGAACTGGAGCTTTGATTTACAGCAGGGATCTGTGTCGGGTTCAGTGGGATCGAGCGCACACACACACGCATGACACCAGATTACATGCAGGATTTTTTATTATTATCGATATTCGGTCAAACATTTAGTAATTAGATAAACCAATTAGGTCCAAATAGAAATGTAAGCTGCTCCTGGCTGCAGTTAATGATATGATTTTGTTCCCATGCAGCCGCGCTGCAGCAAGCCCAGACAGAACTTTCTCCTGTGTCGGAGGCTGAACAGGCCAGACAGCTATCGGTTACACCTCCAACATGCTGCCTCTGTTCCTTATTCGCTTTCCCACAACCTGAGAGGACGTTTCCTGCCCCTAATCTTCTGCGTCCCCTTCTCTTTATATTAACAAAAGCTATTAAGCAGCCCTTTTTTAGTCCTGTTACCCCTCAATTGGGGAAAAGGGTGCAGCTCAGACATTGAAAGGAACGTGACATCCGTGGATCTGGACAGTTTGGAGATGCTGCACAAGCAGACAGACGGGGAGCTGATTTGGAGGCATGAAAGCTCCATCGACTGCATTAGGATCTGCGCGAGCATTCAGTGCGAGAAAAGAAAAATCAACAATGAGGGAAGTAGGTTTGGAGGGTGGGCTGTGTCTGCAGAGCTGACAGCAGGAATTCCTATGGGGGAGACCCTAACACCCACTTGCTCTCATCCACCCTCTTTACTGCGTCCTCCCCATGAAGAAAGGAGTGCTGGGAGAATGTGTTCACTTCATTCATCCCGCTTTGCTTGCAGATCTTACAAAAGGTCATAGATTTTCTTGAAACACCTCTGCGTTCAGGAGGATTATCCATCGCCTCTCTCCTCATCTTCTTTTCTATTTGAGGTGATTCTATACTTACTGGACCGTTGAACCCGGCTCCTCCTCTCTAAAGGGGGCATTTCAGCAATCAAAACAGACTTTTACGCTGAAATCAAAATATTAAGACAGACATAAATCTGTTGATGCTCATTAGTTGAAGGACTTTTACAAAAGATGATGTTAGGGTAGGAATAGTTTAAGGGAAAAAAAACTCTTTATTTTACTTTTTTTTTGTTTTTACTCACTAAATAAAACATCTTATTCAGATCTTAAATGAACTGAACATTCTACATTGACAGTGTTTGAATGTAAAGTTAAAAAAATAATAATTTTCTTTTGATTTTAGTGTCACAGAAAAGTGGACGTTCCCCAGGAAAAAAATCCAAACTTAGAGAAAATATGGTGCTGGAATGATCAGAAAGACGATGAACGTCAGAAAAGCAAAAAATCTTCACAAACTACATGAATACAGACTGTATTTCTGCAAAATAATAAAGACCAATTTACTTACAGTGCACCATTTATGGGTACACAGTATAATTACTCCAGTTTGGCGGGTCAGAATAAATCGTTTAACCGGCTGCATTTGGCCTCTGAGCCTTAAGTTTGCCCACCCCTGGAGTGAACAAAGGGATGATGGGATATCAGTGGAGGCTTACTTTTACACGAACAGTCCCACCCGGAACTCAGAGGTGAGATTCTGATGAACTCCTAGAAAATGACACAAGTATTAAGATTTAGTCTAAAAAGGGGCATAATCATAATTTAGAGAATGCTTTTAATCCGGATCAAAATATGATTTGGATTAAAACTTTCAACTAAAGACAGAGGGACAAAATTAGTGTAAAGATATGAAAAATCTCAGATAAATGAAAATAGAATTTAGTCAAATACTAAAAAAAAAAAAACAAAACAAAAAACACGATTTTTAGCGTTTTTGCTGACGTGTTTGATCATATTTGTCTTTTTATGTCCTTTAAGGTTTTATGTAGTTTAATATATTGATTATAAGTGTATTTCATCTGATTTTGAAGTAAAAAAAAACTGCATGAAAACTTAACTGTCTTGTCTTTTTGAAAAAGTTAATATACAGTTAAGGTTGACTAAAACAATAAATGTATTCACCGTGTGGGAGGAGCTACTACCTATGGATTTAGGGTGATCGTTGATAGGAGCAGTGTCTAACTTAGAATGTATGGAAGACACAAAGATGTTGTGTGGAGAATTCTACAAAAACACCAGTAATCATGTCTCCATGTTTGAGTTTATATGGTTATTATTATTAAAAGAGTTTCCCAGTACGGGGTCTGTTTCTGTATGACAGCCGCTTCCAAGGTGTTTCTGTGTCTCTGAGCTTGAAGACTCACTGTAACGTATTAACCCAAGGGGGAAAAAATTAAAACTATAACTGGTAATATAGGGTGAGGAAACTCCGGCGCGGGAGCGAAAGTCATGGAAAGCGTCACATGCCCAAAGCGGAGTTCCTTATTGGCAGATCCACCTGTCCAGCTTCGGATATTCATATTTTAGCTGTCTTCCATTGGCCTCAGAGCGCACCTGTACCATTGACTTAACATTGAAACTGGCTGCATATACTTTTAGAATAAATTATAATTTTTTTTTTTTTTTTTACTTTTGCTTGTGATTGTACTTGAAAACACCCAGACTTTAGTACAAACTTAGAAATCTGGATGTTTTTTACTCAAACTTTTCTGCAGTTCAGTTCGGTTAAATGGGATGATAAGGCAGGTCATCGTTTATGAAGTCATGAGTGAAGTTTGAAACAAAATATTAGGACTTAAAGAGAAGTATGAGCTTCCACTGAAACCGCTGCTTTCTCAGAACCTCCAGTTTCATACTGAGTCCAGCTCAGTGGTGGTTTGCAGCCTCTTTTCCCCATATTGTTATTTATAAATCAGAGAAAAACACCAAACAAACATTTCTCTTGCCAGGAATCCCACAACGTTCCAGCCTCTAAATTGCAGTCTCTTCGTTTCGTTCGTCTGCGGCGTTTGAAAGGGACCGAAGCGTTTCTTCCCTGCGGCGGGTCGGCGGTCTCTGTGGTAACGCGGCGCTGGACGGACGCATCGGCCCGTCTCCTTCCTCTCCCTCGCCGACCGCTCATTTGTCGTAATCTCTGCCTTCAGCTCCGATGCTGAGACGGGAGCTATTTTGGAAGCTCCAGCCGGGCGTGGAGCCGGGGAATGAAGGGATGAGGGTGGAGAAAGCAGGTGAGAATAGAAGCTGGAGGAAGGAGGGAAGCCGGGCGCTGCACATCTGTTTGAGCCCCGTACGTTGGGGATGGTTGAGGAAATCTGGGAAAGCCGTTACGCCGAGTTGTATACAATATGGTTTTCGTGTTTAGTTTCTTAAGAATTGTGGAATTAAAGATGGATGGAATTGGCAGACCATTAAAATATATACGGAGGCCTGTGTGTTTTTCTTTTTCTGTTCTGTGCTGCCAGCTCCTGCAGCGACAGTGATCAATGGCTGAAACTGGAGAAGCCTGCTTTTCTATAAATCATACCTTGGAAGTCCAAGCAGGCCCGTTTGAAGTATTTAAGTGCTCAATAATAAGCAGTTCCACTTCATTTTCAGTTGCTCGGGAGTTTCTGATAGAATAATTGGGCCTAAAATAACAGATTAGAGTGTAAACCTGCGGTCGTCTCTCCTGATTAGGAGTCGGTCATGTGGCGGGCCGCCTGATAAGCAAACGTCTTTCCCGTGTCTGCGCAGCTGGGCGGCCGCAGACTGGGGGCCCTGCAGCCGCTCGTGTGGAGGAGGTCAGCAGACCAGGGCGCTGCGCTGCCTCAGGAAGGTCACCTACCAGAGGGAAGAGGTGGCGGCGCACTCCCTCTGCCCCGCCATCTCCCCCGCGCAGATCCAGCCGTGCAGCACCCAGGCCTGCCCGCCGGAGTGGAGCACCGGATCCTGGTCACAGGTGGGTTCCTGGCTGCAAGAATTTCACCATTTTCCAACTTTGTGAGAGGAGCCAGTTGAGGCGGCGCGGGCGTCTGGGCTCCTGGAGGCCTCCCTCGACTGGCCCGGGAGCGCCAGTTGCGCTGCTTCTCTCAGCTGCATCTTCGGTTTGATTGCTGCCCCAAAAACGATGGACAGATGAAAAGATTTTCACCTTATTTGAATGGAAAATTGACAAAAAAATACATAAGAAAAATCCTTAGATTTTGTATGTTGAGTGAAATTGTTGATCCAAGACAAAATCTTTTCTTTCTGGGTTTGTTGATTCCCTCAAATACTTTAAAATAAAGAAAGAAAAGTAAGACTTGATTAAAGTTTGTATCTCTATTAATTGATTAAGATTAATTCAGCTAATCTAATAAAAAAAAAAAGAAAACAACAGTTACGTTAATAAAAGAGTTCTACTAAGAACGTTTTCGATGCTTGTCTACAACACAATAAGATAAAACTGATTTTTACTCTGGTCTTGGGCCAACTTCAGACAATGATAGTACCGACATTTTCTGACTGTTCCCAGAGTCTGTGAATGCACCGCGACTGAAGTTACCACCCTCATCCATTTTGATTGGTCCTTTGTTTTAGCCCTGCTCCAGCGCGCCACAAAGGGGCCAAAAGTTTGATTGATTGGAAAACAAAAAAAAAAAATGAAACAAAAAAAAAATCGAAACTCGAAAAAAGTTTGAAATTTAAATTTTAAGTTTCAAAACCTAAAAAAAAGGGAACATTTAAAGCTGAAAATAAATATATTTCATTTCAGTTCAATTTTATTTATAAAGCCCAATATCACAAAAACAATTGTCTCATTGGTGTTCATGCCGGTAATTTTACAGAAGCTGATTGCTAAACAGACTAAATAAACTGATTATCTTAAAAACCTGATTCAGGAAAAAAGAAGAAACTTCAGGGATGTCCACATGAGGGAGAGATCCTCTGCCAGGACGGACAGGCGATTTACCAGGACTATTGAAGAAGAATCAGCTTATCTAACTGGACAAATACATGTTTAAATAGTATAGCAGATGGGCTTCATCCACGGACTGGGGGACAGCTGAAAGTTTATGGACATTTTACATTTTTTTTGGCTAAACTTTGCAAATAATTTCAAATAATATTGACCCCAAGATAGCTCCATAAATAAAAATAAAAACAAATTTTTTTTTTTTATATATATAAATTAAAATATATATATATTTTATTTTTCTATTTGTGTATGTATATATACATATCTAATTTTATATTTTATTTTATTTTTTTTAAGAGAATGACAAGCACAATCAGACTGAAAAAGAAAGGAAATTAAAAATATGATCCCACTTCCTGATACGTCTACCGCCACATTGCAAACGATTGCAACCCGTCGACAGCAATTAGTCCGAGTCGATCCGTGTCACAGTTTTAGAGGGAGTACTGTCAACCAATCATCAGTGAGCTTGTTCCGCCTTGTTTGAAATTCACACCGCTCCCACTGAAAGGGAAATTGTTGGAGGCGGGGCCAGCGGAACCACATGCTCAGTTTATAATTGATTTACTTGCAATAAAGAAAAAATATATTTAAGACAAAAATAGGATTAGAAAGGAGGTGTTTAGAGGAATGCTTCAGAGCACGAATGATTATTCTGACTAATAAAATGACAGAGAAATGACTGTCTATTTCTTAATGGAAGTCGATGGGACTTTAGGTTCAGTCCAGTTCCTACTTATACAGTTAATGGTTCTGTTAAGAATATTAATTGGCAGAATTGTGTGGATCTGTGTGTGTCTTGAAGCAACCCCTCCCCCTAAAGACTGAAGCTGCTGGAATGTCTTTGTGCTGGCCCACATGGGCTGAGGATTTGTGATCTCGGACACAGGAAGTCCCACCTCTGACACAGGAAGTCCTTCCTGTCCCAGGAAAAGTATAAAGGCGTTGGCCTGGGAGGAGTTTGCTGAGAACTCTCACTGACGTGACTCGGTTCGGTTCGGTTCTGTCTGTGAGATTTTTCCCTTTTGCAAAAGTGTA
Organism: Oryzias javanicus; assembly: GCA_003999625.1. NCBI lineage: Eukaryota > Metazoa > Chordata > Actinopteri > Beloniformes > Adrianichthyidae > Oryzias > Oryzias javanicus. The sequence continues at coordinate 35,120,400 of CM012439.1, forward strand.
ATAAACAACTGTGATCGATGAGACCTGTCCTTGGCTTTTCTTAAGAACATTTGAGTAATTTTAGTAGACAGAAAAAGTCATTCTTAACAGTTGGTGCCGAAACCCGGGAGGCAACAACCGTCGACGAAGGACTGCGCGGGAGGTGAGCCGAATTCCACGTGGCGGACACGGTATCGGGATCCGTAACAAAGACCTCGGACACGACGTTTGAGCCCGAGGCCGGCGCTAGGGATCCTCCTGCGGCAGCCCTCCGAGCCGGTGACGTCTCCTGAACATCGGACCAGGTCAGTCATTGATTCAGTCTAATTAAGGTTTTTAAAAGTGTTAAACGTGGATTCCAATAAAGACTTTTTTCGAATACAATGCCTGTCCTTCAATGCGCCACAGCTAGCTGGTTTTTGAAGGCACAGGAGCATTTTGGTGGTAATATTTTCAGCGGTTGCCAATGTACATGGTAATATTTTTAGCGGTCGCTAAGGTACATTGTACGTAATCGTCGATTAGAAATCGATCAGGTCCGCAGGAATGCGCGTGGAAAAAGCATTCATTGGCAGAAGTAATTTTAAATCAACTCTATCGCAGCAGGCACCAATGAAAAGTTGTACGTGTTTGTCGACAATAGGTTGGTTAGACGGAATAAAAGGTTTTGTGGAGAAAAAAAAGGTCTTTGTCGGGAAAATAAGAAGTGATTTAAGAGTGAAATAGTGAAATATGGTAAAGCGCTCGTTAAAGAGTTTTATTTTCATTTAAAAAGGGAAAACACCGTGGGGGGAGCTGACTGTGAAGAACGAACAAAGAACGGGGCCGAGCTACGCTAGTAGGCCATGTGCAGATGCTAAGCTAACTGGCATGAACGAAGAGGGATCCACGTGGAGACGCTAACAGAAGGCCTCGTGGAGCTGCTAAGCTAACTGAATAGACACGTGGAAAAACGCTAGCTAACAGACAAAAGACCATGTGGTTCAGCTAAGCTAAGCTACTAGACAAAGGAATTCACGTGGTTGAGCTAGCTAAGCTAATTGTAGTGGCCGCAGGACAGGAGGAAGGTTGCTTGCAGGCAGCCGTTCTAAAGGGGGTTTAAAGGGGACTTTGACGGTGGACGACTTGTTTTTAGCTGTGAAATTTAAGGTTTGTGGATAACTGAGCTCATAAAATTGCATAGAAGAAACTGGATATTGGGTAAATAAAGTAAAATAATTTCGTACGAAAAATTGAATGTGTTTGGCCATAAATAGTGTGAGTGCATGCAGCATTGTCTTTGTCTAAGTGTGGCTGTATGTGCATGGAACTTGTCTCAGTGTGTGTGTGTGCGTCTTTTAATGTCTATGTGTATGTCCTGAACTGTTATTCCTAGCATTTAACTCCCTTTTTAATTAAAGATAAATAAACAAATAAATAAAATAAGATAACTAATAAATATATATATAAATAAATAAAACTCTTTTTATTAACGTTTTTCTCTTAAATATTGCTTTTCATTTCATCTTATTATTCCCTTATTTTCTTTTAATTCATTCCCTTAATTCATTTTATTATTTTTATTCCACTTAATTTCAGTTTCTTGTCCTTTAATATCATTTTATTGTCCTGTAATTTCACTTTATTCCTTATTTCCTTTAATTACATTTTATTCTCTTTTATCTCCTTTAAATTTTCCATTTGAATATTTTCAGTTAAGGCTACATGAATATAAATGCATAAAAGTTAGAACCCTTTTCTTTAAATTTTTTAATTACATACATAAAAATAAAAAATCTTATTTTTACATTCTCTCTTGAATATTCCTCTGAAATTTCATTTATTTTATACCCTTATTTCCCCTCACACTTAAATATTCCATTTCAATTTTTATAAGATCCTTTTTTTTAATTTGTCCCTTAAGGCTTTTAAGCATTAAATCGAAATAGCATAGAGATTTGAAGGAATAATTAACTGAATAAAAGAAACAAATATATATAAATAAATAAATACGTAAATACATAAAAAAAACTATACCGTCGCATAAATTTTTCAGTTTCATAAAATAAATATTTTCATAAAAATAGTGGATAAAAGTAACTCAACATGGGTAAAATCAGAGTAAATTAGAATTAAAAGGGGATTCTACATTTATGGATCAGAGAGTCCCTGGAAGTGCAAAGTATATTGCGAAATGGAACAAGAAGCCCTATTATTTCAAAGGCAACCTCTCCGTCCCAGCCTGCACAACCCTGCGCGATAAGATTCTGGTGGACATTAAAAAGGACAAAAAGAGAGAAAAGAAGGGTGACCCAGAACTGCAAGCTGTTCTTGCATGGCTGACTCAAGCGGAGAAGAGGAAGGAGGACAGAGATAAGATGAGGCGGAGTGTAACTGTTGCAGCTGCGGTGATCCACCCACCGAAACATCAAGTGGAAGACGTCCACAGATTGTGAACCAACTATCCCAACAGCTTCATCCACAGGCTGATGGTGGTGCTGCAGCCCCTATTCCACCACTTCCACAGCACCACGCACAGGCTGTTGTTGGTGCTACAGCCAACATTCCTCAAGAGGAAGACGCAGCATGGCACCTCCCCCTTACCCACATGACCGCTTAGCTGACACTGTAGCAGGCCGATTGAAGATGCGCAAGCAACAAGAAATCGAACATGCGAATAAAGCGGGCCAAGAGGACAAGCAACAATCAACTTCAAAATCAAAGACTTTGAATTCTGATAAAGGCATTTATCCTTCTGCCCATGAACTTGACCAACTTCACAGGGATCTCCTCGGACTCTCAATCAAGGATTTACCCCACCACCTGATGAATCACAAATGGCCAACACATTTCCCATGGTTCAGGTGGCGAACCCTCACCATGACCCCAACGTACAAGGCTCCAGTCCATCATGACGGTCTACCGCCCATGGACCGAGCAGGAATGCACTGATGCGTGTTCCGGATTAGGAGACCCCACTGTGGACCCTCGACAGTGGTGGAGAATCATAAACTCCTATGGCATCCTACGTCCTAAATGGATGGGAAACTGAAAAAACCCTGAAGAAGAGTCTGAAACACAACCTCACGAGAGTCAGAGGAGACTTCACTGGGAAGGATGGAAACGACGCCTGGCTGCTGGGGGTGATCCTACATTAGCTACGCAGCTGGATCACTTATATGCCAGGGTTGAACGAACTTGGAGGAGAACTACTAACTTCATCAAGATCGGGCTAACCCAAACAGAAGGACGACGAACCAGTGGACGAGTATTTCGGGCGCCTGGAAGAAGTCTTCAGGGCCTACAGTGGACTGGAAGGACCCACAACCTAACTCGGCATACCAGCAACAGCTCAAAACTGCCTCCTGAATGGCTTCATCCCGATGATCTCTGAATTTATAAAGAAATACAACGTTAATCATACCACTGATGGCCCGTCGAAATTATGAATTATGCAGACATGCTGAAACCATACAGAAAAAGAAGAAACACACTAAGGCTCAACCTGATACGGCCGTCTTTCTGGCCGTCACGGAAGCTGGTTCGCTCATCGATGATTTGGAAGAAGAGGAGAACGCCATCTACTACCACCCAAACATGGGCCCTCGTGGACATTGGCACAATAACAACAATTATGGAGGGAACTTCAGAGGAAGAGGAAATCACCTGAGGTCCCAGCCCAATAAACGGACAAGGAACTGTTACCTGTAACCGGCCCGACATCTGTCCAGAGAGTGCCCGGACTGGGCCGCCGCATCAGCAATTCCAAGGTGGTTTCAACCAATGGCGAAACTACGACTACCAGAACCAGCACTACCAGCCTTACCCTCAAGGTGGACAATACCCAAATCCACCCCCTGGACCAAGCACCTCATTACATCAACCACTAAGAAGTGACTCCCTGGAAAAAAAACCTTTTCAAAATGGCAGCAGTGATGAGCCATGGGTCTTACCATGTCATCTACAGGGGATGGGACAATGGACATTTGGACATTTTGAAGAGACATTTCCACATTGAAAAGATTTTTAACTGTTAATGTAGCTGCTCAGGTCAAAGAATTCAAAGTTTTTTAATTTTCTCTTTCTCTTTTAATTTTCTCTTAAGTTTTAACTTGAATGTTCCTTTAAAGCTTTATTAGTCTTTGTGAACTTAGACTAACAGAACTTCTAAGTCTTCTTTGTGTCTTGTTACTTCTCACTCTGTTGTTCACATTTTTGTGCCTGCAGTCAAGAGACAACTCCCACACACTCACTCAGATCTTCATCCACGCATGCAAACAAAAAACCTGCACATACACATTGTTGATCAAACCCAACTAACCACAGAAAACAGCCAGAATGGAATGAGAGAATTGTTGCAAAGTGAAGAAGTGTCGAGAAAATAATCTGCCAGATGTTCCTTTTGTCACCCACAAGGAGCTGTTGCAGCCAGGTGACCAGATCCTGATCAAGGTGATCAAAAGAAAAACCTGGGCTGCACCCCGCTGTGGGAGATCCTTTCACTGTCCAACTGACCACCTCCACTGCTGTGAAGATTGCTGAGAGAGCCACTTGGATCCACCAGAGCCATTGCAAGAAGCTGGTACCTCTGAAGGATGGTAGGAGTGGAAGACGCCCGGTACCAAAACCTTTGGGTGCCGAAGAAGCCAACTGATCTCCTACCCCAGCTCTAGTCCTTACAGCAGGTCACAAAACCCAGAGCAATGACGATTTCTGTGACAATTACCAGAACCGTGTTGCCTTGGACATGCTATTGGCCGAGAATGGCGGGGTGTGCGCTATGTTCGGAACCCAATGTTGTGCCTTCATCCCTAATAACACTGCCGCTGATGGAAGCTTGACCCGTACTGTAGAAGGACTGCATAGTCTGAGCAATAAAATGAAGGAACATTCAGGTGTTGATACATCCATGTGGGACGGTTGGTTAAATATGTTTGGGGCGTACAAGACCCTTATTCCTTCTATTTTGATTTCACTTACAGTCAAGTTATGGTACATCTTTTGCAGGCTGATGACGATGATGATTCTGATGATGACGATGATAAATGTATTTTTTAAAGTATGTTTTTGAAGTACATTTATATAGTCCCTGCTTTTCTTAGCTACCCGTGGCTTTTGAAGTGTTCGCACCTTAAGTGGGACGAGGGGGAATTTTCCCCACTGGGTTTTCGCCCCCTCCACGGGCTTGGAACAGAAAAATCTGTTTATGATGTTTTAGGTTAAAACTGTTCATGCAGGAGACTTGAAACTGATGTTTTCAGGATTGCTGTTGTGAGCTCGTGTGCTTCAAGACCCACAACAGGGCCGAACTGTTAAGAATATTAATTGGCAGAATTGTGTGGATCTGTGTGTGTCTTGAAGCAACCCCTCCCCCTAAAGACTGAAGCTGCTGGAATGTCTTTGTGCTGGCCCACATGGGCTGAGGATTTGTGATCTCGGACACAGGAAGTCCCACCTCTGACACAGGAAGTCCTTCCTGTCCCAGGAAAAGTATAAAGGCGTTGGCCTGGGAGGAGTTTGCTGAGAACTCTCACTGACGTGACTCGGTTCGGTTCGGTTCTGTCTGTGAGATTTTTCCCTTTTGCAAAAGTGTAATAAACAACTGTGATCGATGAGACCTGGTCCTTGGCTTTTTCTTAAGAACATTTTGAGTAATTTTTAGTAGACAGAAAAAGTCATTCTTAACAGGTTCAAATCCAGGGCTCACTTTGCATCCAATCCAGGAGCTCCTAATTATGCGAGCCGGTGTAAAATACATCCAGTACAATTTTTCAAAACAAAATCTATTGTCTTCATAACCCAGTCAACTGTGTACATTTAGGCCAATATAAGACTACAGTATTAATAAAAGTTCATTGCTTACCCGACGTATGAAGACGAGTCGAGCAGAAAAAGAAGAATTAAAATCACAATTGAATGAGGGTTTATTTACTAGAGCTTCCTGTAGAAATGGCGTGTTCTTGCATCGACCTGTGGGAGTTCAGGTCGGCAGCAGAACCTGTGGCTGCAGCAGGACCGCAGCCATGCAAAGTCAATGTGAGTCAAACGCTGTAGCTAGACCGCTCTGGTGTCCGCACCGGCGCCGGACCGGATGCAGGGTGAGCCCGGGGAAACTTTAAGATCCACTCTGAAGAAAAACCTGATTTAGTTGTTTTTAACATGTTCTTGTGGCATTTTTCTGGTGGTGGAGGACATGTATAAAGAAAATTAAGATTAAAATAGCATTTCTGAGGATCAAAATTGTTGTGAATTAGGATCAGACAAAAAATGCAGTTTGAAAAAGAGTAAATTTGTGACACTGGGTTTGTCACAAGCTCCTGTTTCGCTACACCAACATTCCCGCCTCCAACTCAGAGGTGAATATCTAAAGAACTCCTGCAGCTCTGCAGAAACGATGTCCTAGAAAATGATGCAGGTTTTTAAAATTTGGACTCATAATTATGATTATAATCACTTTGAAAATGGATCACAAGATGATCAGATCGAAAAGGCTGTCCTGTAGAACATAGATCTTTAATGAGATAGAACCATTCCTTTCAATACGTTTAAACACTGGATCATAACTGATTTTGTTTTAAAGAACTACAAACAGACTTAAATATTTAGAATGTATTTTTCTTGATTCTAATGATTATAATTTAGAAAGATAGAAAGATGAAATAGTTGGCTGTAGATTTGTTTCTAAGAAAATCAATATATAGTCAAAAAATATTTTAATTCTAATTGTTGACTAAATTTCACAAACTGAAACTGTTTTTCTTCCACGTGAAGAGAGAAGTGCACTGCCGCCCTCTGCTGGACATTACTGCAAAGTACAAGTTTTCATTGCTCTGAAAAGAATCATCATTTGTTGTTATTATTGTCCTAATAGTTCATATTTTTTTTTTACAGATTTCTAATTAGATGTATTGTTGTTTTTGTTTGTCTGATGTTCTGTCAGACTGACCCGGACAGCAGGACTGTTTGTCTGTCATTCAGCCATCAGTTTCACCCCACTGGTTGTAGTTCAGGCAGCGGTCACGCAGAGCCGAGGTCAGTCTCACAGGACAGATCGGCGGTTCGGTGACAAAGGGACGGCATAAAGCCTCGGTTCCGCGCATGCAGATGCACAGGCGTGTGCACGTCTGACAAATGAGGATCCATCTGACTGACTGCGTGTGTGCGGGTCACCAGAAGTTTACTGCGATAAAAAAAGCTCTTGCAGAAATGTGGTGAAAAACTGAAAGTTACTCGAACCAAAGACTCTCACTAAATCTATATCTTTGCTTTCTGGAATTTGTTTTCCCGGTCCCAGTGCTCCAAGTCCTGCGGCCGAGGCCTGAGGAAGCGGAGCGTGTTTTGCCGCAGCACTGATCCCGGCATCAAAGCCGTGGTGGTGCCTGACAGCATGTGCAAGCAGCACCACAGGCCCAAAGCCCAGGAGACCTGTGTCCTGCGGCGCTGCCCCAGGAACGAGAGGCTACAGTGGATGCTCACTCCCTGGGGAGAGGTAAGACAAAAGAAGAGGCCGGCGTGGAGGAGAAACTCAATTTGAAGAGCGAACTGCCCTGAAACCCATTCGCTTTATGCAACTTATTCACATTTTTAATCTGCAAACACAGAAATGTGCAAATATCTAAAATCTGATATCAGTTTTTGGTAGAAATGAAAAAACTTTTAACAGCGGTAAAAATGTCGCATTCAATAATCAAATGAAAAATAATTACTTTATTGTAAATAACAAATGACTCATCATACTACATGTACTGTATATACTACAGTCCGACTGCAGAGTACGTTTATTTGCTAAATTTAATGCAGATTATACTAGATGAGAAGGCAAACTTGTCATTCAAAAGGGCAGGATTCATGCTAAACACTTGTTTTTCCATGCATGGTGGAGGTAAACACAAAATAAATGTAAAATCTGGCACTTCCAACAATTTTAGCTGCGTTACATCAGTAAAAAAAAAAAAAAAAAAAATTCCAGTTACGTCTTTTATGAAATGCAGGCAACTTTGCTTGACAAATGCATTCAAGAAGGTTCTGGTCACCTAACCTAGGTGCTGTCATGAGATTATTTTTTGTGTGATTAATTAATTCTGACTTATAATCAATTAATCTTTAGACAGGATTTTATATGGGTATTTAATTGATCAGGTAGACCAGGATTTTCTGATCTGACGCAATTTGAACTACAAAAGTTGCATTACCTGCGATAATGCTAGAGTGAATGTGTTTTGCTAAATGTGGTCGCTGAATTTAAGGAAGCTTTTTGCCAAAGATATCGAAGAAATTTACTGTAATTACTGAAGGGATTTGATAAAAATGCTAAAACTATTTGCATACTACTGCAGTTGCTGAAGGACTTAAAGTTGAAATAATTGCAATAAGTGCACAAAGAATTTGAAGAATTTTTTGAAAAATTCCAAAAACACATTGCTGAAATACTAGCATAAATCAGACTTAGCCTAAAAAAACCTGCAAATTAGCCAAGAAAGCTAGCACGTTGCTAAAATACTAGATTAAATTGAAATTAGCATAAAAAACCTCACTAGATGCCAAATCAGCCAAGAAAGTTTCTGAAATACTATCTTAACTCAACTTAGCTTTAAAAACAACAGTATGCAACAAATTAGCCATAAATGCTAGCACGTTGTTAAAATATGAGCTTAATTCAAAATTAACACTAAAAAGACAGTTAATGCCAAATTATCGAAAAAAAATCTAACACAAAATACTAGCTAAACTCAGACTTAGCATTAAAAACCTCAGTAAATCTCAAATTATCCATGAATGCTAGCACATTGCTAAAATACTACAAATTTTGTGCAAAAAAACCTCACTAGATTGCAAATTATCCAAAAAAGCTAGCACATCACTAAAATACCAGTTTATCTGCTAATTAGCCCAAAAACCCAATTAGAGACTAAAACAGCCAAAAAGCTAGGATGTTTGCTAAAATGCTAACTTGATTTAGAATTATCCCAAAGAACCTCAGCAAGTGCCAAGTTAGCCAGAAAAACTAACACATTACTGAAATACTAGCTTAACTCAGACTTAGCATTAAAAACCTCAGTAAATTCCAAATTATCCATGAATGCTAGCACACTGCTAAAATACTACCTTAACTAAAATTTTGTGCAAAAAAATTCACTAGGTTGCAAATTAGCCAAAAAAGCTAGCACATAACTAAAATACTAGTTTATCTCCTAATTAGCCCCAAAAACCCAATTAGAGACTAAAACAGCCAAAAAGCTAGGATGTTTGCTAAAATGCTAACTTGATTTAGAATTATCCCAAAGAACCTCAGCAAGTGCCAAGTTAGCCAGAAAAGCTAACACATTACTGAAATACTAGCTTAACTCTGAATTAGCCTTAAAAACGTCAGTAAATTCCAAATTAGCCATAAATGCTAGCACGTTGCTAAAATATTAGCTCAAAATTAACACTAAAAAGACAGTTCATGCCGAATTAGCTAAAAAAAAAAAACTAACACATTACTAAAATACTAGCTAAACTCAGACTTAGCATTAAAAATCTCAGTAAATTCCAAATTATCCATGAATGCTAGCACACTGCTAAAATACTACCTTAACTAAAATTTTGTGCAAAAAAACTCACTAGATTGCAAATTAGCCAAAAAAGCTAGCACATCACTAAAATACTAGTTTATCTCCTAATTAGCCCCAAAACCCCAGTAGAGACTAAAACAGCCAAAAAGCTAGAATGTTGCTAAAATAAAAACTTGATGTAGAATTAGCACAAAGAACCTCAGTAAGTGCCAAGTTAGCCAGAAAAGCTAACACATTACTGAAATACTAGCTTAACTCTGATTTAGCCTTAAAAACCTCAGTAAATTCCAAATTAGCCATAAATGCTAGCACATTGCTAAAGAACTAACTTAACTGGAAATTAGCATTAAAAACCTCAGTAAATGCCATATTAGCCATAAATGCTAGCACGTTGCTAAAATACCAGCTTAGAATTTGCCTTAAAAAGCAGAGTTCACTATGCTGTTCACCAGGCAGCTTGCTAGCGTAGTGAACAACGGTGGAGCCACCGCAGAAACTGTGGACAAATCCAGTTAGGGCCCACATTTTCTGCCCTCTTTTAAACCATGTGGGGCCCACTTGGCCTTGCTGGCTGGGGTCCTCTCCTATGAGAAAAATGCTACAAGAACATGTAAAAAGATGATTTTCAATGAACAAAAAACACACAGCAGCAAATAACTAGTTCTCGTCCAATATATTAACTTACATTTAACAATTCCTTTACTATTGTTGTTATTACTTTGTGTCAAGGAATAAGAAATATGGAAAAAACAATGCAATAATTTTGAGTTTCTGTTGATACCCTGAGCTGATGTTAAGGTCAGCACAATTATATAAAACGTTCCGATTATTTGACTCAGTTTTCCATTATCACTATTTAATGAGCGCATTGTAGCCAATCAGAATCAAGTATTCACCCAGATTATGATATAAACTGATGTCATGTCCTCATGGTAATGTTTGGAAAAAACATCAATCCGGAGGCTGAAGAAGTTCTTAAATGTGCAGGAAGAAGGCATTTATTTATGACAATCTTCAGAGTTTTAGTGTTTAATTCGTTTTTTTATGATACATTTTAGGTTATTTATTTCTGAGATCAATCAAATCTATGGGATTGTTTTTCTCATTTCACCCTAAACAAGACTTTATTAATTAAAATCCAGTGTATATTTTCTCCCCCTGAGGCAAACTGAAGTATTTTGTTATAAAACCTGAAATATTTATTAAAAACAGGTTCAGGCAGGATGAAATCTGATCTTTAACAGATTTGTTTACCCCTTTCTGCTACTTGTTTCTTTCTCCCATTGATTTTGATGACGTTTATAAAAACCAGATGCTGCTTTAAGGCCGTACGTGGGCGTATATAGAAGCAGTCATCACGTCTAATGACAGAAAAGTACTTCTGGTTTCACCCTTCTCACAATTCTAAAACTCTCTGTCTCAGTGCTCCAGGTCCTGCGGTTCTGGCAACCAGAGGAGAGAGCTTCGCTGTGGGGAGAGGGACGCGCATGGAGGGTACTCATGCTTTACAGGTCGTACATCTCTGTAGCAACCGTGACCTTTAGCGGGAACTTTCTCCTCTGCTCCGCAGGTTTGTGGAGTTCGCCGCGCGGAGGTGCAGGAACTTGGCCAAACCGCTGGTGGATCTCCAGCAGGTCTGCAATCGAGGTCCATGCCAGGAGCTCCTGCAGCCGCTTCCTGGGAGGACAACGTCCAGCGCTGTTGTGTTGGGCTGGTACTCGTCGCCATGGCAGCAGGTATCTGCTCCCTCCATGTGACGCAAAACATTTCTCCAGAGATGGCCTCTTTTGGATGAATAAATCACTTTGAGTCATGGTGAAGACAGGAGGGGGTCACGCCGCGTTTACATAGGCAATGCCTGAATCTATGTTGGGAAGATCTAAAAATCTGATCTTAAGTTATGAATCAGATAATGATCGTACATGTAAAGGAAAACGGTCGAGCCGGGGTGGTCTGATCTGATCTGATCTGATCTGATCTAAGCTAAGATAAGATAAGATAACCTAATCTCCAAATTAGTTTCCTCTTACTGTCCTAATCTATAATTCCAAAATCGAGTGCTCTAAAAATTTCCCAGAAGTCTTTGCTGATTGTGCATCGATGCGCTCTACATTAAGGAATACAGACCAGAATGCATTGCGGTTAAACAATTTTTTGTGGAAAAAAAAAAAACGTGTTTAAATGTAACTTTTGATTTATAACCATTTTATGACTTTTTTTTGTTTTAAAGGAAAGCTATTTTCCTGTTTAGATGAAACATTAGAGAACTGAATAAAACATCTATCTTTAGTTGTGTAGCCAAGACCAATGCAGGGACTATAAAACTATTAAAGCTATGAATTCTTTCTTTTTTTTTTTTTTTTTTTTTGCACAAATTCATAATGAAATTTACGACGGAGTATCAGGACCACTTCATAAAGAAAAAATATTTTTAAAATTATGACTTTAAATCTCATAAATGTACGAGAAAAAAGTTGTAACTGCTAAATTATGAGAATAATTTACGACTTTTAAAGTCGTAAATTTACGAGAAAAAAGCGTGTAAATCTATGAGATTTAAAGTCGTAATTTAATGAGAAAAGAACCAAAGTTGTCTGTTTACCAGAGCCGTGCTTGAAGATGAAAGACGTGGAGAATCTGGTGTAGATTATGTCCAGATCGGTGTTAAAAGCAAAGAAATTCGGAACCTTTTGGCGATTCAAAATCAAATTATTTCCGGGTTTGGTGTCGGTAGTGCGGAGTTTCATATGTAAAATAAAGAGCTCAGAGATACACGTCCATCAGGATCGTCACTTTATTACGTCTTTCATTTCCTTTCTCCACCTTACATCATGTCTCTGTCATGCTCAGAAACCAAAAGAGAATGTAAACAGAGCTCCGGACGCCTCCTATTCCAAATGAAACGTCCCGTCTCAACACAAAACAACACTGAAAAAATGACAATAATCTGTTACGTTTGCACAAGAACATTGAAAATTCCAAAAACTAGTCCTCTTCAGACGGAAGCATCACAGAGTTGGAGGAGATCTGGTCTGTCGTAGAGGAAGAAATGACTGAAGTGGACAGCTGGAGGATATGGACCGCTTCATCAACGGGATCTGCAGAGATCCTGCAAGCAGCATCAACGAATAAAACATTAATAAACTGTAAATCAAATAAAGAAACTTCCAAACATTTTAAACATTCAGTTTACCTGATGAAATCCAAGACGCTTTTCACAGTTTGGTCGCTCTGCTTCAGTTCACCGCATAAATCCGCTGGACTGTAGACTCCCCTCGATTTCAATAAATTTACGAGATAAAAATTGTAAATCTACAAGATTTAAAACTCATAAATTTACGAGATTTAAAGTCGTAAATTTACGATAAAACCTTATCGTAATATTACTTTTTTTTTTTTGGTGGCACTATTACTCCGTCGTAGAAATTGACTCTGATGTAAGAGGAAAATATGGTAACACTTTATAATAACATTCCTTCACAAGCTTTATTAACACATTGAAAAACATTATTAATGTGTTTATAGGATGTTTAGAAGACATTTATTAGCATAATAAGCCAAATAAGATTTATTGACATACTTAGTAAAGTCTAAAGTGAGACCATTACTTACAAAAGCTAAATTAATAAACTGCTTACAAGCTTAACAAATGTATTAACAATCTTTGTCAACATTATACTGAGTGTTTTGCAGCACCTAATCTAAAGTGTTACCGAAAATATTTGTTTTTCCTAAAAGAAGAATCTCAATAAAAGTAATTGGGAAATATTCCTGCTAATTGTGTTTTGATTACGTTAAAGTTGCACTTCTATTTCACAATAGTCACAATTTGTCACAATAGAATCAGTCGATGAGTTTGTCTGACCCTCAGTGCAGCGTTTGCGGCTGAGCTCGAGCGCCCCGACTCCTCTGGAAACTCCGGCGATGCTCCAGCGGCTGCAGGGAGAGTTCAGTATCTTGACTTTGGGGATTGGGTGTCAGATGAAACCCGAAAGCTTCACTTTCTTGTAGCCCTTTCTATTCAAGGGAGGAGGGGGGGGCGTTACATCATCTATAATGCAGAAAGTCTTAGGGGCAGCTTGTTGCAGCACACAGTCTTATTCTGCTTGATGTGAAGTCTTGGATGCTGCATGTTTCCACAAGAGAAGAGAAGTCATGACAGCTCGCTGGAGGGCGAGTACAAGCAGCTCGGGATGTTTGGATTCTTCATCTGTTCTCTCCCCCTTCGTGTGTTTCCTTTAAGACAAATCTTTTAGTTTCATCTCTTGGTCGTTTTGCATCTCGGTGCCATCTGTCAAGACTTTCCTAGCGTTGCATAATTTTAGTTTTTTTTTTTTTTCCTCCTCTCTGCCTGTCGTGTCACGACTCAGTGCTCCGTGTCCTGTGGAGGCGGAGTTCAGACTCGCAGCATCCAGTGTCTGCGGCAAGGCCGCCCTGCAGCCGGCTGCCTGCCGCACCAGAGGCCCGTCACCTCCAGAGCGTGCAACACGCACTTCTGTCCTGCGGCGCCCCCACCTGCAGCCCAGCGCCCCGCCAGCCGCGACACAGCTGCTCGACTGACGGGGAAAGGTAACCCACAAACAAGCAGACTTCCACTTGGTCTTTTGACTAGTTGTGTGTTGACTAGGAAATTGATCAAATTGGATTTGCAATAATGTATTAGTCCAATGGAAACGAGACAACTTTGAAAATCGGAGGGGCCGGTTTTTGAGCTCGTATCAAAATCGACATATTTCACAAAACTGCAATGAAAATAATTTTTCTCAAATTACATGAGTCACGTGAAAGACACGCTTAGAGCGCCACAGGAAGTCCCACGACATCACAGTTCATCAAAAGTTGAGCTGTGGATCTATAAAATCACCAACTGTTACGCCCCATTTGGTCTAGGGGTCTGAGGCGTAGCATAAAGGTAAAATAAGGAAAACACAAACACAAATGTCTCCATAAAAATATAACACATTTATTTACTACACTAAATCAACTAAAAAAAGTGAAGCAAAAGGCTTCAGGGTGAACTCAGGCCAAAATAACAAACAAAACCCCAACTAACTCAACCCAGGGAGTTTACCTGCAAAGGAAATAGTAAAAGAATGACAAACACTAACCTCCCTGGACTAACAGAAACAGGAGAAAACATTTACTAAAGAAAATGGCGGTTCACCCCTACAGCTTCACTTAAACTAACACAAAACAAACTCACACAAACTACAAGGAACAGAGTGGGACCCAAAACAAAACACCAAACAAACTACAATGTGCACACAAACAAAAACCAGGTGGAGAAGAGCACCAAGCTGCAGTGGAGACAGGTTGCAGCCCAGCTCCCTTCTCATGAGCTGGAGGTCCTCATGGTGCTTTTGAAGGTGGCTCCACCTGATTTGGGCCAATTGGAGCCACGCCCTCCAGCACCACACCTGAAAGAAATCAAAAGGAACAGACACACAAACAAAGATCCACCCAACACAAAGACGTCCCACTCTGACAAAAATACACTGAACAAAACCAGAAACGGCCACAGCCGTAACACCAACCACCATTTCCCAAAATCCGTAGTCGCTCCCACGAAGCTCGCCGCTCCATGTCCTGAATAAGACGCCGACGTCTCCTTTGATTGATGATGATGAGCGCTAATGCTGTGACAGAAATGTGACTGTATCTGGTGTAAATCAAAGTATTGTTCACATCATGTTTTTGAATGACTTATTGTGTTATTTTGTTTGTGCTTAATCGCATAATCATGATTTAATGGAAACAGCATAATTGCGAAATTGTGTTTTTTTTTAGATTTCTAGAGTTTCAATCGTTTTTTGCAGTGGAAACACAGCTAGTGAATCACCAGCTAACTATCCTCCTCTTCCTCTTCGCTCACTATAACCCTCATGTCCTCCTTTACAACAGTCTATGGAGGACTGCTGGTGCTGGAGATGCTAGTGTGTCTTGTAGTTTTTGTCAACTTTGGCTCAAAATAGGTTGAAAACTGCTGCTGTGGATCTACAAAGACGCAATATTCTGGTTTTCATGAGCTAAACTGGTGAAACTTAAATGGTTAATTCATTTTTACAAGCTTTTATCTATTTATGAAATGTTTTTTATAACCTCTTTATTATGCATTTGTTATGCCAAAAAAATTCACAATAGATTTCCCGCAGAGCATGGTGGCTCTTTGGTAAAAAAAATAAAAAATTAAAAAAAAATGTAAAAAGTAACTGTAAAGGAAAAAGTAATTAAGAAGATATGTTTTAAAAAAAGTAAATGAATTTAAACTTTTTCCCAGTCATTGACAACAGTTAAAACACTGTATGAATCATTCAATGAGGAGTTTATCAACGTCACACTGACACATTTGGACTAAATTTTGAGCTTTATTTATCACAGAAATTCCATTTATTGTCAATAAGCACTGCCAGAATTAAGTTATAATCCATTAGATTATAAAACAGATTTTCTATTTTTGAACAAATTCAGGGATTTAATGTGTTGTTTTAATATTTGAACACAGTGCTCATTAAAAGCATAAATACAATGTGTCAGAATTAGCATAGAGGCTATTTTTCATCTGGACAGATGTTTAAAAAAAATCAACCCAAAACATTAAATCAAATACAAAAAGCACCATAAAAATACAGAGGTTAAATGATCAATTAGAGTAAATACAAACAATAATAAAATGTACACATGATAAGACAATAAAATTGATGCAAAAATGTGATAAATGTACAGTTGAAAAAAAACAATTATAAGGTAGGGGGTCACTTAATTAGCTCTGATGTAGTTTTTGTTGGTTATATTTATGAATTTGTTGCTGAAAAGCACCAGAAACAGTAAAATAAACTGTTTTTTTTTATCATTGATGACCTTCTGCTGCATTGAAATGATCCTATGCTGTAGGATGGCTTTTATTTTGAAAGGAAGTCATGCAAAACTCTGTCGAAAGTTATGAACTATTTCATTTTCTATTCATGTTTATGTTTTGTTTATGACAAAAACAAAACCAAGATGGTTTATTTTAGTGTATCATGTCAACAGTAAAAACATAAATATAAATCTTGTTTTTCTAAAAGTTGAGTGAAGACTTTGTAGGTTCTACTGGGAAATCAACCCGAACTGCTCTTTAAGCATTGAAGGTTGCAGACTGCTGACCTAGAGAAACAATTTTAAATAATTGTATTTTGTCAATCTTTTTTTCTTGGCAGATGAACTTTGTGTTGATCAGTTCAGCTGGTGCCACCTGGTTCCCCAACACGGTGTTTGTAACCACAAGTTCTACGGACAGCAGTGCTGCCAGTCCTGCTCCGGCAAGAAGCCATAGGACTCCTGACGTAGAAGGACCACAGCGGCCGGCACCGTGAACAGCGACGTGGGTTTTCCTCCTGGAGTACTTGACCAATGTGTTTTGTAAAGAAGAAGAAAGAGACGAACTCTGATGATGCTCTTCTGCCAAAAACAAAAAAAAGGCTCACTGATGACAAATGAACTGGAAAGACGTTGGAAATCAGATCTGAAGACTTGTTCATGTAAAACGTATTCATATGTGTTGTGATTTTTGTTTCCTCTAAAACTAGAAAGCCATCATGCAACCAGCAAAGGAATATAGTGCAGTTTATCTATATATAGATACGACTATATGTACTGCGACAGCTCCTTTCTGAGCTGTCGCAGTACAGCTCGCTTATGTGTTGAATATTGAAAGGCATCTGTTTTATTCGCCTTTATTTAAGTTATTATGGGTCATAAAATGTCTTCTCAAGAGTTTTACTGACATGTTTTCAGCGTTTTGGACAAGACTTGGAGATTTGTCCTTCTCCCTCCATGTGTACAATTTATTCTGCTTCTCTCCCACGGTAAATAACATGCACAACTACCTGTATTTTTGTTCTCTTCTCTGTGCTCTTCCCATCAATCGCGGCTGAAATGAGGTGAATAATGAACGAGGCCGTCTGCAGGCCTTTGGGAGACGAGAGGCGGCTGAAGAGGATGATTGCTGGCTGAGCGTGCGCACAGGCTAGTCAGGGTTTCGCTTGAAAAAGGAGAACAAAAGTCCAGCCAAAGTGTGGAGGCTCAGTCGGTGGAGATGACGGTTTGATGTCACAAAACATCTAAAGAAGACAACACAAATATGTCCGAAAAAAAGAAGTGAAAATGTAATGAGCAGAAGGATCTTTTTATGTGGAATTCCAGAAGCTGTTCATAAAATATCATAAATGTCACGTTTGCACACATTTCTAATTGGGATTGACTGTGATCACTCCAGTCAGGATTCTCAGAGGAAGGGCTGGGCGATTGAACTTTTGAGTAAATGAGTCAATCATAATAGACTTTTATTTTGAAGGGTACACCCCACCCCCGTTCACTTCCGCAAATCGTCTTTGTGTAACGTTTAGTTTGGACTGATGAAGCATTTCGTGATTTCTTAATGCAGAACTGGAAGACAAACCTGCTGGACCCATAGCAGCAACAGGAAGTTCAATATAAAGTGTTTCGATAGCATTAGCAACACGCTAATGCTAACAAGCTGTTCTATATTTAAAAACCGGACAATATTTTCACTGACCAGATTTTAGGGCATGGCGGATAAATACAACAAAATTATTTCATAGGACAGTCATGAAAAATGTATTTTGAAATAATGACAGAATTAAATTTACTGCATATTAGCAAAAAAAAAAAAAAGAAAATGGCCGCATCATGTTGTGTTGAAAGTACGACAGGAACTAAATATTTAGATCTGAACAACCTGCTGATGATTACATATTTTTTTAAGGTGCAGATCGTTCAAATTTGACAAATGGAGTTATTTGATTTATATCATGATATATATCACGATATATCACGATATCGTGATCTATATCGTTATCGCCCAATATGAAAGAAGCTATATCGTGATATCAAAAATTCCATATCGCCCAGCCCTACTCAGAGATAAATATTTTCATACAACTTGAAAAGTTTAATATATATATATATATATTCATATATATATATATATATTCATATATATATATATATATATATATATATATATATATATATATATATATATGAATGATGATTTACTCTCTCAAAAATGTAAAACATTTAATAACTCACAACACAACTTGTCTTCGTTGTACCTTGTAACAGTAACTGGAAAATCTCATATCTCATTTGAAAAATAAACATATTTGGAAATGAATTGTTTGCATTGTACAGTTTCCAGTTTTTGCCAGAAACAACTTTTTATTTACAACATGGTACAAGAGGAGTCGGCAATCACTGATTCTGCAAAGTAAAAAGATGATTATCCTCATAAGTTCATACAGATGAACATTACATTCACACAGAACAAAAGGGAATAAATACAATTTAAATTTCTGGAGCTCGTGTGAAAAAAATATTTTCAAAAAGGAAATAAGCTGCAAACAGAAAGATGAAAATGTATTGTCTTCACCAGTTCACTAAATCAATCAAGCTATTCTTTGTACCGTAACATTACCATGTCAACTGGCTGGATAAAGTAGACAAATAAGAACAAACAAACTGCAAAAGTGACAAGAAAATGAACCAAATACCTCAGATTGTTTTTAATTTAACAGAAGCAGTCTGTCCTTCATTTTTGTTCTGAATTCGTTGGTTTAGAAAATTTCATGTCCTTTGAGGTTGTAATTGCGCTTTCTTTTTTCAAACTTTCTTTGTAACTTATATCTGAGACTTTTATGATGTGTTCTATGCATTCGTTTCAGGATGGAATGATCTACTAAGTCTTTAAATTTGAATATTTTCAGCTTTATAGAGAGTGGTCCCAGTAGTTACTCCCGGTAATGATTCTTATTGCTCATTTCTGTCATTTTAAAGCTTTGAAACAAATTCAGAAGACAGTATTCTTCCTGAACTTTAAAAACAATTTGTAACAACTTTTGAACCTTTACAGCAGGTTGATTGAAGCCCCAAAAATCCTGTTTTGGGACCCTGTCAGAACCGTGTGACCCACAGAATGCACGCCGGGGGAGGGGGGGATTGCTGCATGAAGGAACAGGCGAGCTCCTTGGTTGATTTCACGCTGATTTTGAATGTTCTGCTGACAGCATGCTCGTCTAATTTGAGCACACATGCACTTTCTGCATGAGTTTTCCTGCATGTCTTTAGGGCAGCTCGTGTCAGTATATTTTAATGTCCCTGTGAGAGCCACCCCCCCTCCCCATCGCCGCCTCTCAGCAGGGCAGCAATTTTACTGTTGATCCGATATGAGCTTTTATTTCTGCATCCTGCAACCGGCCTCGGATGTTACTCAATTTCCCTCATCCATATTGAGCCATGATGAAATATTTGTATTATGTAAGCGTGTGTGCGTGTGTGTGTGTGTGTGTTGGGGGGAGAGGATGTGGGGTGTTCAACCTGCTGTGCTGCTGCAGTTTACAGACTTCAAGATCCAGATGAAAATAAAATATAGATTTAGTTTATTTATTACACCTTTATAACAGAGAGGGGAGGATGTTTTTTCTTTTTTTCTCTCTCTCTTTTTTTTTAATTATTGTTATGGCCAGCAGCAGTCCTGAAATGTGAAGAACATAGATTTTTTGTAATTGAGTGAAGATGTTGCCCCCTTCACATACTAAAAAAATAACTAAAATTTGCACTGACCTACCCGCTGAAAATGATGACATCATCATAGAAACTATTAAAAAAAGGTTCATGGGGCCACATTTTTTACCCCCCCCCACCCAATAAATAAATTCTAAATCAACTAATGTTAAGTTTTAAACATATAAGGGAATCATTTGGCAATTTTCACGCATAATTAAAAAATAAATCTTTTTGTTCAAGTGATCTTTACGAAATTTTTACATACAGAAAACCAACTTACGTCTACAACCAGAACTGAATTTTTGTTGACCTTTGACTTCCAAAAAAGGGCGCCATCTTGGAAAAAAAAAAGAAGTTTGTCTGAATTCCTTCCCTACTCACTATATAGTGCATTTGCCATTATGTAGTGCTGTTCAAATCTTCAATTCCAAAATGCCCTAGAAATTCTTTGCAGAAGTCTTTGCAAAAAAACAGTGTGCGTAAATGCTCACTAGATTAGCAAATATGGACCACAATGCATTGTGGTTGAACAATTTTTGCGAAAAAACAAACATGTCTAAATGTAATTTTTTTTAATAAACTATCCACATTTTCATCCTCAGAACACATTAGATCAATAAATATACGTTGTAAAATGTTCATATTGATTAGATTTGCACTTCGTGAACTGATGACATCATATCTGCCATTTAGATAAACTAAAAGAAAAGTAGTGAGCATGGTGTCTGATTTCTTTTACAAATTTAAACTCCTCTTCTTTGCATAGCATCATTGAGAAGCTACTTGGAAAAATTTTTGTTTCAGAAGTTGTCGATTTTTAACATTAGCTTAGCGAACTAGCTCAAAGTGGCGCTCTGCTGTTGCCCGCAGGTTTTTACCAGGAAATTGTGAAAATATAATACATAAATCCCTCTATTAAGCTAAACAAAACAATATCGCACACAAATTGTGGGTGTGGTTAACAAAAGACCTGTTTCCAAGGAATTTGAAAAATTTACTTTAACAGATTCTTCTAAAAATGACGTATGTCTGTTTGCCACACCCAGACAACCAAGACCTAAAATGGTTGCTATGGAGATAACGCCAGCAGAAAAGACGCCAATTTGAAAAAACTGTTTTTTTACGTAAATTTTGTCATGCGCAGCTCTGACCAGATGGCAGAGGTAGTATTGGGAAGTGTAGAGCATGGGGGTGTACCCTCCCCCGCCCACAGACATGAGGGCGGGGGAGGGTACACCTCCAAGGCTACACAATGCTACTAGTGGGTTTAATTTTTCTTTTATTTTCTGTATTTTGTAAGTATTATTTCGGTCCCTAAACTTACAAAAGGATCCAAGCTGCTTTATCGCAGAATTAAAAACTAAAACTTCTCATGCGCTTCAGAGCTGCATCACAGTTATGGAAAAATCGTGCACTGCTGGCTGAGCCGAACCTGAGCACAAAACTTCCTGACTCCCATTTTCACATCAGCCTGTCAGTTTGAGGAACATTATCTCAGGCTGAAGAAGAAATCCGGCTGTAACCTCTTTAGAAGCCGGGGCACGCCGTGCACACCAACCCGGAGCAGATGCCGCGGTCTGTCGACTCCAAAATGGGCCTGTCGTTTTTAATCCTTTTCCCAGTCAGGCTGATCGATGCAGGTATTTCTCTGCTGTTTTCAACATGCTTGTCTTTTTTTTTACTCTATAAGTTCTTGTATTTGGAAAAGCCCCGGTCTTTGGTCTAGCAGTAAGATACGCCTGGCTGTTATTTCCAGCTCTGACATTTCTCCACTCACAGTCTGTCAGGCAGATTGGCCAGGAGCGCCACTGGAGAGCGCTCAGCGTGCAACGAACCTTGATAGAAGCCTTCACAATTGACAGTCGGCCTAATCACAACTTAACATGCCACTGTCTGTGTTTGTGTTGAGGGAGAAAGCCTGATTGATCACTTGATTTCTTGTAGGGCTTATTTGGAGGGCAGACTTCACAGGCCAGAGCTGTCATACGTCAGCATCACCTTTCCCATCAGCACTCATGTCTCAGGATGAGTTCATCCGGCACGTGCCACCCCCCCTCACACACACACACACTGGTGTTTGCTGCAGGGTGGTTGCATGTGGATCACAGTTCTAGTAGAACTGAGAGCTTTCGCACCGACGTTAGGAGATCAGGGTCTTGCAAATCTGTGCGATTAGGGGCTCAGTGACGAATGGCAGCTCAGCTTTTGAGTCTGTCACACTGGATGATTTAAGAGTCGGGTAAAGAACCGTGGATCTGTCGCTCACTAAACCTCCTTGTCGTGGTGAACTCTCAACTTTGATCATTTTCATGGTCGTCTTTTCCCCCACATCTCATTGGCCTCCTAATTCTTTAAAGTTTGTTTAATAGTTTGGTTAGTTTTCAGTTTACAGTTTTCTGTCATAAAAGTTCTTGCTTAAAGAAAATACAGCTAACAGCAACTTAAGCTATCCAAACCTGCCAAACCCTTTTAGAAAAAAAATGTTGTCATTTAAGCTTCAAATTGGATTGTGGAAACAACTAAAATGAGCCTTTTTTCATAACTGCCCCCAGCTACGCAGTGTTAGCGTTTTAGCCTGTGTTTCTCTCCCCCCCCGTATTATGTTTGTGTTGTGGAGAACTGCAGTTTCTGTGGATGCGGGGCGGTGACGGAGGTGGGCGCGGTCTGCGCCGGTTGATGACATGGTTTTTGGATATAGAGAGAGTTTGAGAAAAATATGTTGAATACTGTTGTACAAGAGAGAGAAAATAAAGAAGTTGCCAGCCCTGTTCAAGAACAACGGTGTCCCTTTCGTTTGTTACCACTCGCGGGCCAGCCGGATACGGAGGGGCAATAACATCAATAAACGTCTGACCACGGTCCGAAGCCAGAGGCTGAACGGTAACAGCAGGATCAAATGGCCACTCCCTATGAAAAGTCTATGTTATCAAAGATAAATGTGCTGAAAACTTGTGTTCACATGCCGCTTTGCAAGTTTTTAACCCCTGTGCTATCTTATGGGGTCCAGAAGACCCAAGCCTTACATTGTCGTGTTATCCGTCCCAGGACACCAGTGAAAATCAAAAATCATTGGGAAAAAAAAAGGTTCTGCGTGCTGTCTTGTGGGATGCAGAGGACCCCACTCCTTTGTCAACATACTTAGGATAGCACAAGGGTTAAGTCTGTCTTTTGGATCTACGTACCAAATGTTTTGTCATTGAAGGCACATTAAAAGTCAAACCAGGAGGAACTTTGACCAATCAGGGTTTTGGATTTGGTAGCGATGAATGGACTGAACTGCCCCAAAAACAGTGCCTGCAGAAAACTGCTTTCCCCTCCTGAGGCGCTGGACTGTTTGCCAGAATCTCTTCGAGGTAAACCGATAGTCCATCTCCGTGGCCTCACCAAACTCCTCCCAGAGCAGAGTGAAGCCTCCTCCACAGCCTGTGCTACAGCTCGCTTGGACTGCCGGTACCTGTCAACTGCCTCCGGAGTCCCACAAGTCAGCCTGGCTGGAAAGGACTCTTTCTTCAGCTCGACGGCATCCCTCCCTTCAGGTGTCCTTGCAACCACAGCTCTGAACAGCAGCAGAGACAGCGGAGGTGGAGAACAAGTGTATTGCCAAATGTATTAATGGACACCCTTGTACTCGAACACCCTTGTACTCGAAATGATGTTCGCTATGGACAAACTATGACAAGTACTAAAGTTTAACAACAAAACATGCCATTTGGTTATAGATCAGGGAAGGCATTTCTTCCAATCACACTTTCCAGGTGCCGCTGGCGTCATCCACATGGGCATTAAAGGAAGATAATGGGTTCCCCCATTGGAGCCCTTTCCAGAGACACCAAGAAGGATGGGTACTAAAACTACTGTTTGGCCCGTAAGCTGAAACCCCAGTTTGTATCCCACTCAAAGATAAACAGAGGCAACTCTCTCGTCTCAAACACACAATACTTTGCAGCTGAGCTGGGGGCTCACAAGTAAGTCTATACCAGCCTGCCAACTCTCACCATCTGCAACTCCTGAATGATAGAGTCCACTCTTTCTGGATGGACTGAGTATCATAGCCCAGGCTGTGCCTGTAGGTGAGGCCAACTACATCTAGCCGGTACCTGTCAACCTCCCACATAAGCTCAGGTTCCTTCCTTCCCTATCAGGTGACATTCCAAAAAACAGTTAACATCCAAGGTTTGGGCCATCGACGCACTCGCACTTGATAGCCACCCAAACCACATGGCCTCTCCTGAGCTCGTCTGGAGGTGATGGACCAACCGTAGAGTGATGCCACATTATTTCTTTAGGCTGGACCTGACCAGGCCCCGTAAAAGGAGCACCAATCACAGAATGCGAGCTTTAACCCCAGGCCTGGTGCCAATGTTGGATGCTAGTGACACTGATCCGGGCAACACAATGGAATCTTTGTTTGAAAATCTCAAAAATGGGGGTTCGGAACTGCTCTGAGTCTGGCTCGTGACCCAGAAACTGTCTGCCAGGCTGAAAGCCACAGACAGAGATTACTTGAGATCTCAAGCACCTACACCACATCAAGGTGGTGGTTCACAAGGATTTTTACTTTAGTTTTGTTTTCTGTTGGTCTTTTTTTCTGTTTGTTTTTTTTACTGAAAGGCAGCTTTTTGCATTTCATTTCAGTCCAATCTGTTCTTGCTGCAGTGACTTCCAGTCAGCGGAGGCAGGTGAGCCTGAACTTCACCAGCTCAAAAACTTGATAAATTAAAGTAGATGAATATACTTTTTAAAATGAAAAATTAAAATTTTTCTGTGATTACCTTTTTGTGAGGGTTTTCAACATTTCTTCGGAAAGGAAAAAAAAAAAAGCAGAGAATTTTCAAGTTTCCTGTTCAAATTTGCCAGACAGCAGTGGGTGAGGCAGCTGTACCCCCAGCCAAACCCAGACACCGCACACACTGGGACTGGAACTGCAGCCATTATTTCAATATTCATAGAATTCGCTTTATTTCAAAATGATCTAATTTGCTAATCTCTTGCTATGTGTTTATATTGATGCCAGTTTGTGACTCATTTAGTCTTTTTATCTGTTAAAACGGGCTTTAAAAACACACTAGTTGAGGCAGACAGTCCGCCTGCCGCACCGCAGTACCCGTAACACAAGGCAGAGGGAGCTGGTGAGCCCAGAGGCTGTATGTGACACAGTGGCCAAAAAATAGTAGATTTAGCGGTAGCAAAACAAGTGCAGCTGTCCAGTTACTCTTTAATGTTGTTTAGCATCAATTTCTAAATGGAATATTTTGTTTTTAAACCCCTAAACTCAAGAATTTGTTTAGATACGTCACTGACAGTGATCTTCATTGAGGCAGAGAGACTTTTAACTCTGAAGAAAGAAAAGAAAGAGTTCAACAAACAGTTTATTCATCTTCAGAAGGAGCAGCACACAGACTTCATTCAGAAGTAAACGTAAGTAAAACAACAACAATTTTGGTGATTTTTTTTTTATGCTACAGTTTTTTGACAGAAAAAAATGCTGAAATGAAATTTTAAACAACACTTTATCTGTTGTCCATCAAATGGTGAATAAGCTGCTCTGTAGGCAGTGTTGCCAGGTAGTGTCAGAGCTTTCCAGCCCTTTGTAAAGTTTGTAAATTAGCAAATCTGACTGACGTCGTGCCTCACCAGCCGTGAACCTCACTGCACGCCACTGTCTTGGTGTTACGTTTTTTTCTTGAATGTTTCCAGTTTTGTAATCAGTTCTGTCATTCCAAGCTTGTTTTTTTAAGCTTTTTGTCAGAAAATTCCTCTTGGACCTCTTTGAGTGGCCTTGGTTTTGACAGCAGAGCTGCCATTTCCTTCTTGGGAGTTTTTGACGCTTTCAAAAACTTCACAAATTCTTTGTCTTTCTCCCTCACACTCCTCTTTCACCAGAATTTGCTTTATCATGGTTTTTATAACCTGTTCTACGTCTTCCACCAGTTTGTTCTTTTCCTCAGAAGCAGCTTTCTTTGTATGTTTCTCAGTTTTGCGTTTGGTTTTCAAGGATTCCATGATTGGTAAATTCTTGCAAAGTTCTTCCAACGATTTGTTCGAAGGAGTATTTTGCTCAAGAATTCCCTCCAATTGTTTGTAACCTCCGTTTGTAACTCCCATCTTGTTAAAACTCAGACTTACAGACAGTTTCAAAATGGATTGTTGCTTCAAAATCTGGAAAAAAGAAAAAAAAATCAAAGTGCAATTTTAATATCTGAAATAATCAGTTAAATGTAATCAGTTCAGTTTCTGTAAAAAACAAGTGATGAGAATTCCTTTGTGTCTCAATAAGTCTATGATTGCAAAACTTATCAGCTCTGGAGTTTGTGAGAACCTGGGGTGTAGTCAAAGAAACTCATCAAACACATTAGGTCACTTATGATCATTTGCCCAACATCTTTTTCTACTTTAGGTCTACGATGGATCATTTTTTTTTGTCTCTTTTCTATCTGTTGAATCTGGATCTCTGACCCTAAAAGAGTCAAGTCACCTCCATCTTTGTTCCTGACCTGGATAAGTCTTGCTTGCTTTCCTGGAATTACTTTGGTACGTCTGTCACTTTCAGCAAAGTTCTCCAGGGTTTCCAGGTCAAAAAGCTTAAAATGTCATTTTGTTTAAACTACTACAGGTTACTAAGAGACTTTGCCTCCATTATTTTTTAGATCTCTTTGGGTGGCACCCTGCTCTGCTTCAGTTCTTAGATCTTCTAATGTGCTTCCTTTTTTCAAAATAAAGCTTATTTTTAAAGGTTTTCCTCATTTAAAATGCTTAAAATTTGCAGAAGAATCAAACAATTTTTAAATAAAAAGTATTTTTTAGAATTTTATACTTTTGGTAAACCTCTATTTAAAATGTCTAGAGACTAGCTTAACAAAAAACAACATGAAAGCCAAACATGTAACTCAACATTAAATAGATAAAGCGAAGAAAAAAGATAATAAGGAAACTATGAGAGTGAGCAACAATAAGAATATTGAGAAATAAAATAAAGCTGCCGTGATGATTACAAACTCAGACCTGGAGTTATGGGAGAGAGCAGGAATGAAACACAAATGACAAAAGAAAATAGAATAAAAACCTTTCGGTATAACCCCTTTTCTCCTTGAAGCTATGAATATTATTGATCAGTGTGTTTACAGCATCCTCGCCTCATCTATCTTTCTTTGAGTGCTGGTTTCTCATCATTCTCCCCTGAAATGGAAGAATTGATCAGCATCCTCTGGGGCCTGCAGGCACCAGCTGCCGCGGCGCCCACCCGCCTGTTAACCCCATGCCCTTGAGGAAACAGCATTCAAGTGGCTGCAGAAAGACGGCGCTGCTTTCTGTTTTTCAATGCGCTCCCCTCGAAGCTGCCTCCTCCTCCTCCTCCTCCTCCTCCTCCTCTCCACCACCGCTCTCTCTGTGGGGATGTGTTGCTTTGCATTCCATCATCTTTATACATAAAGAGCCATATGCACACACTGTACACCCACATATTTGAAACCATATCGCCTTTAAAAGCGTTCCTGAAACGCTCCACATCTGGCCACTAGAGGGCAGTGCCATTTCAAAAATCTCCAAATTGTGTTCTCCTGAAAACAACTTCAAACCGTGAAAAAGCAAAGCTTCCTTTGGTTTGTTGCTTCCCCAAAAGTTCAGCATTACCTTCTCTCGTCTCTGTCGCTCATCCAAACTAACTACAGAATTACAAACTCGTGCAGGACAAGCGTCACGCCTGTTGCCCTAATATTTTATTGATGATCCGCAGGCTCAGGCTGACCTCAGGGAATGCAGCAGCACAGATATGTAAATTTCAAACCTGTCAATTCTCAGACCTTTCGCTGCAGGGCGTCCGCTGAATATCCGAGGCCACCTTTTGTTTTGCACCCCTGTTGGATAAAAAGAGCAAAAAAAAAACGTCCTGGCTTCAATATTGGGTCACGAGTGATTTCCTAAAGTGCTCCTTCAGGACAAAGCGGAATTACAAATAATGAGGGGAGAAATGCCGTCCAGTCGAGAGAAACAAGGTCGGAGCCGTTACCATCCTTATTTTGAAGAATAGAGAAGCATCTGGGATGGGTGGGGGGGGTTACACTTCAAACAAGGACACAGCAGCTGCACCATCATTTTGAGGAACGTCTTTACGTCAGACTTGTTCCTTTAAGCTGGGCACGCAGTGGTGGAACAAACATGTATTTATATTTGTTAGACTTTAGCTGCATTTACATGGACAGAAGTAATCAGTAAGTAAGTAAGTAAGTAAGTAAGTAATCACATACTCTGACCTGATTAGAATCATTTGGATCAAAATTAGCTTCCGATCGTGGTGCATGTAAACAATTTATTCTGATCCTGTGTCATCACCACGCTGGATTTTACGTCACGTGTGCCGTAAAAATATCAAGACGAACGTTTGTTTATTGAGCACATTTTTTTAGCACCATTGTGCAAATGAAGTATTTTAAATTTCTCCTTATTTATCTTAAACAGCTGAAGTAAATCAATGTTAAATGTTGCAGACCAGTCTCATCTACAAAGTACAAATTACCTTTTTGGTCCACAATGTCTCATTCAAAATAAGAATAAGAAAGTTTTGAAGGCATTTTTTTTAATTAAATCTATTAAAATGGAATAAAAACAAGCTTTGGTTGAAATGTTGAGTCAAATTTCAACAGCTCATAACAGTGTATTAGTTGTGTATGACAAAGCTGTTGATCTCCACTTGGACTGAATGTGATTAACAATTTGATTATTTTTAACAAATCGGACAAAGAACATTTTTTTTGTCAGATGTTTTTGAAACATTCCTTTCACTGATCCGTTTTACTCCGGTATTCTATCCGGGCTAGGGACCGGTGTAGGTACCATACGTGTTCGGCCTGCAAGATCGGTACGGGGGCTTGCAACTACTGATGACATCACACTACAGTAACGCCACTTAGACAAACTACTTAGTCTCAAGATCTGCTCAGACTCTACATATTTTTGTTATCATTTTGCTCTTCTTTTTGTAACCTAAAGTTCTTTCCCTCGTAATTATATTTAATTATTTTTGCATTGGAAGCTCCTTCCTAACTACTGCTATCTTCAGTGTTTATGTCACTTGACAGAAAGAGAGCTGCGTATTCTAGCTTTGAAAATTACTTGCGAATAGACATTTTCTTTTTAAAAAATATATATATATTTGACCGACAACAAAATTTAGACTTAAAAGACGTGCGGGAAATGCAGCCGGGTGGATCTTGGCTGCACATTTTACCTGAGATCAACGTGAATATCCATCAGTTTTTGTGCTGGTCATCAGCATCAGCCATGTTCTAAAACATCAAACATTAAAAAAAATTAAAAAACTACACACACACACATATATATCGCATTTTATATTATATCGCATATGTAAGTCGCTCTGGAGAAAATTTTCAGTACAAATCCACCAAGTCTAACACAGCTAAAAAAGTAAACACACAAAGTAATACAAAGTAATAATGTTTCGGTCAACTTGTAAAAGTGTTTTAATAAACTTGTAAATGTGTTTTTATAAATGTGTAAAAGTGTTTTGATGAACTTGTAAATCTGTTTTTATAAATTTGTAAAAGTGTTTTGATGAACTTGTAAATGTGTTTTGGTAAATGTATTATTGTTTTGCACTTCCCGGCCACCGTATTATAAGAACAATACAAAAGTTTACGAGGAACACAATCAGATTCTCTTTCATGTTTGTTTTGGATGAGACTTCTTCTGTATGCTTGTCTGCTGTCAGTAGCAAATACTTAAGCTCAGATGCACCGCCCTCTAGTGGTTGTTATAGGAAATAACCGCTAAAAGACAACTGGTGCGTGCAGAAACCTGAACCATCCAGCCGTTTAAAAACATTTACAGCATTTAGTGAAATATAGTCGGCTTCAGCAGCTTCAGGATTAACAAATAAAAAGGTTGGATTTGCACCAGTGTTCATTGATTCTGATTGTTTTTTGGTAAATATGACGAAATGGCTAACAGAGTAAGCTAAATAGGGAACAGTGAGGAGATCCAGACACTAATGACTGGGTTATATTCAGAGGGAAATGTTGAATTTCTTCCTGCTTTTTTTTAATCTTCTGGTAATATCACTCCCAAATGAGCTACCTTTGGAAATGCAGGATTATTCCAGGTCTGCCTTATAGTCTATTCAGACTGGAAATGTCAGTTTGGTCCGGACCAAGTTCACTTATCTGTTCCACATCGAGTCCGGAACCTTATGTTTGGTCTGTATTCAGACTGGTGCCTACCGGGGAATTCTGTTTCGGACCAAACTTTGTAAACAAAATCACGTAACTAAAGACTTCCACATGACCGTCGGGTACGGTGGCTGTTTTGGTTCAGTTGTTCCGCTCTCAGTTCTTTTAGTATTCAGACTCAAAGTAGGGCTGGGCGACATGGAATTTCTTATATCACGATATAGCTTTTTAACTTATTGTGCGATCACGATATTTATCACAATATAAACCAAATAACTATATTTGAACACTTTGTGGCTCAAAAATTAAAAGTAAACTCAGCAGCAGGTTGTTTCAATTTAAATATTTATTTCCTATTACACTTAGTATAACAGATCCAATGGAAATTATGCAAAAGCTTTCAAGTTTCAAAAGTTTATGAAACAGACAGTAAACTGTTTCTTCAGTTCCATTAAAAAAAAAAAGCATTAAGTCTACAAATAAATTCTAATGTTTTTAGGGTTCACATCACAAAAATGTATTAATGTACTACAAACTATTTTTGTTGTATTTAGTAGCGGTGTAACGGATCACAAAACACACGGCTCGGATCGTGTCACGGCTTTAAGGTCACGGTTCGGATCATTTTTCGGATCAGTAACAAGTAAAAAAAAACAAGCCTTAAATTTCTTTTTTGAAAAGTTAGAAATATATGTTTGAAATAAAAAAAAAAGTACTTAAAAGCATTAACTCACACATTTTGAACTTTGAACATAAACAGAACATGTATTTTCTGATTACATGTACATGTCTGGAGAGAGAAAGGAATGCTTAATATGCTATCTCACCAAATTAAATTGTAATTTTGAAATTAAACTCTATTAATATTTTTGGTATTAATTGTTGTATTGAAACTAACTGTGGTAACATTTAAATATGTCAAATAAGTATTATTAATCATAGCACATGTCCAGGTGACACACTGCCATACCCGCGTTTTTTCTGGTGATTTTTGACCCTAACGGCTTGCCATAGCTCTACCTTCCCCTGTCGGCTCTTGTCAGCTGGGGGCAGGAGCTCGATGTGTGTGAAAGGTCTCCTGAACTCCGACACGAAGATGTGTACAGATGTTTTTATACAGCTCTTCAAAATAAATCAATCTCTCGGTATCCGCGTTCTTCACGAAGAGTTCCAGAAAAGTTTTGACAGAAGCTTCTTCCACACTCAGCAACAGGCTTTCTGATGACCGACAAGCATCAAATCTGACGCTTGTTAAAACTAATACAGTGTACAGTAAAATAATTTGACGCCAAATGCATTCGGCATGGACAGACGATTGATTGTAATAAAGCGCGCGGGGCGCGAAGTACGCAGTGGAGTTGAGTCCAAAAAATGACCGAAATGAGAGCTAATAAACACAATAATTAGACACAAAAACTTACTCGACTAACTCTCTAACTTTTACTCGTCAAATAGGAAAAAATGCTCACTACTAGCAAGTGTCATTTGCTGACCCTTCAAAATAAAAGTCTACCGCGATAGACTCATTCTTCTATCGAAAAAACGTTCTATCGCGATTTCAATAATTATCGTTTTATCGCCCAGCCTTAACTCAAGGCGAACTAAAGTTCAGTCTAATTGTAAACAAACCGAGACCACCTCAAAAGATAAGTTAGAGAGAAGTTCCCGGTCCAGGATTCGTTTGCTCGTATTCAGACTGAAACTTTGTTCCGCATTAACGAAACCTGGTTCACCTCAAGCGGATCAAATGTGTCCAGTCTAAATATAACCTTAGCTTTCGGTTTGAATTGGAGAGAGTCATGTGAAAAGGTGTTTGCTTTCTCTGCTCATTCAAACTGAGTTTGCCTGACTGGAAGGTGAATGACCCGTCAATGTCTGAAAACCTTCAAATCTGCATGAATTTCAACTATTTTACACAAACTCTCCAAACGTAGAAGTTCTTTGGAGTATAAATTGTTTTATAAATGTATTTAGTTTGGCTCATTTGTTTAGGTCACGGTTATTTTCTGTCTCCTTTAAATGTGAAAACAAAACAAAATGGCAACTATTTTTTTCCTGCTGTGTCTGTTTGTGTGTGAATTCTGGTTTGATTTCTGGTGAGTGCGCGGAGCCAAGTTGCATGGGAATAAATCCTGACTTTCTCTAAGACAATGGTGACAATTGGAAGTAAATCTGAGCTCACTGAGGCGTCTGCAGCTGTCAGAAGCGCTTCTGAAAGGCAGAGATTTATGTATGGAGAGAGACAGACAGACAGAGACAGGCGGAGAAAGAGTCTGACATGTTTCAGTGACAATGTGCCTCAGAGCAACTTCCTGGCTGCTTTTTACCCAGCGCCTCTGGTGAAGTCAACACATGAAAGTGCGGCAGACATTCCCTCTTTCCTTTGAGCGGTTTGTTTACAGTCAACGTAAACAGGCGAGGAAGCGATGAGCACGAAACCAAACCGGCTCGCTGACACCGACGAGCTCCACTTCAGCCCCTCCATTTAGCGCTCCCCGGATCATCTCTGTCGACAGCAATCAACAATAGGTGAGGAATCAAATGAAAGTAATCAGTCTTACTCCACATCTGCCTCCCACCAGCAGAGAAAACTGCTTCTCAAAAGTGGATTTCAGATGGAAAAGTATTTCTCATTTCAGGTCGAGTTTCTTTCCCCGAGCAGTGGGGGGACGAGGGGGCGGGGGGGTATGTCTGGCTGTGCTGGTGAGATTCCTTTTTACCTTTGCCACACCTCAGCTAATCATCTAGCTCAGTGGTCGGTCCACGCAGCAGGAGGGAGACCGCCGTGCTCCGCCCCTTCCTCTGCCTTTCCCTCCATGCTCTCAATTAGCGAGGAATAGGAGTCCTGCTTCACGGACGCCGTTCGCGGGGGGGGAGGCTTTTCTTAATTACGCCAGCTCTCCTCGTGCTGTTGGGGACTGATTGCTAAGGCGATGCATCCTCCGACTCAGCCAGCACCCTCCTGTTCAGTGGGGGTGTCAGTTGAAATCAGCAGGCAGATGAGATGATACAATAGTGCTGAACTGCTGTTTCTTCTCTGACTTTTGCTTCTGTTCCAGCAGGACTGAAGAGAGAAGACTCTTTGTTTGAACCTGTCAGGACCTCAGCTGGGAAAAGTTTTAAGGGGAAACTAAACTTATATTATTATTTTTATGTTCTTGTTCATTTTCTTCTAACTAATTTCATAAACTGTTTTATGTTTATCAATCATTTTTAGTTGCTTCATGTTTTTTTTCTATTTATTTGTATTTGTAAGAACTAGCAGAAATAATTTGAAATAATTTTTTTTTCCCTTTTCAGCTACACATAATAAGAAGCCCCTAAAGAACACGTGTCAAAGTCAAGGCCCGGGGGCCAGATCCGGCCCTCAGGGTAACTCTACCCCCCCTTTTATTTTACTGTGGCACATTATTATCTAAATTGTGTCATTTTGACAAAACATATTTGAATGGAGAGTAAAATATTGAAAGTTATTTAAGATTTAAGTTGATTAATTCTGGAATAATATTCCTTGGTGTGTTTATTTATAGTTATGTTAAAATATTTCTAAAGGTTTCAAAATTTAGGTTTAGTGTTTTTAACAAATGTTTGGTTGACCTAATGTTTGTCTCAAATTTTGGACACTTTGGACAATTTTGGAGTTTGACAACCCTGCACTAAAGGAGCAATACATTTAGAAAAAAATATGAAATAGAAGTAAAGAAAAAACATTTTTTTCTACAAAACTTGAAGTTAAAAAACATTTTTTTTTTCTAAAAACTGAAAAAAAAAAAAAAAAAAAATCACCAGTTAGTTACTCGGACCAGATATTAACTCGAAGTGCACCAGGAAGTAACCAGATCTTTTTTTTTTTCCAACTTTATTTATTAATTTTTTTTTTAGCTTCAATGTTATTTTACTCACGTCAATTCCAAGCATTTTAATGTTAATTTTATTTGTGGTGAGGTTTTGTTTTCTTTGGTTTAAGCAATAAAAACTTAAAACAAAACAATAATATGGTGAAGTGACAAACAAAATAAATTATGTTTAATAAACAAATGCTTCAAACTAATTATTGTTTGTCATGACTCGATTCAACCCAGTCTCAGTGAAATGCGTCTCTATTCCACGGCTTTGCACCCTCGGAATACCGTGCATAGTATACGCCAAACACGGTTTTTGCGTGCATATGATACGCAGTTGCAGCCCATTCAAAACAACAGGAGCGGCTTTTAGGTTTCGTTTTGATCACGTGGTCGGATGTTTAGGTTTCTCCAGATCAGGTGACTGATCACGTGACTTTTGAGTTTCTGTCCGGCACCGTAGATCCACTCTTTTTCTGGTGGAAAATCCCTCAGAATAAAATATTTTGTGGACTAATCTTTATTTTGATAATATTTCTAGCGAGAAATGTACCCGTTACTATCACGACATGCATTTATTTTGGACATACAGTTCGTAGTTTGTCTGTTTTGCTTGACTTTTCGGGCTCGAAAATCGTAAAACAGCAACGTCTGGGGTGCACGGAACAATCACGGAACCGGACGATCAGCAGGATTTGGGACCCGACCCGCATCGGTGCCGGGTCAAGGTTAGGGTTAGGGAAGGTTCGGAGAACCCGCCCGGAACATTTTTAATCGGGCCCCGAATGACTTCTGTAAAGCTAGAACGTGATCACTGCCTGACTACTTCCGGTCCAGGAGACGGTCAAACTTGATCCCGAAACGAGGATTATCAAAATAAAATAATTATCCTTTAATTTCTGCCTCATAAACAAAAAACAAATGTCGGTTATTTTAAGTGACAATAACGAGGGATGCTTTCAGACAAAATAAAGAAAGAAAAACACAATTGGGTTATTTTTTACTTTTCATTTTTATTATTATTGTTGATATATTAATATTTTTAATATAATAATAATAATTATTATTATTATTAGTGGCAGTAGAAGTAGCAGTATTAATTTATTATTTATTGTTGTTATTATTATTATTATCATCATTATTGTTGTTATGTAAAAAATATATATAAAAGGAATGACATAAACAAAATCCAATTGATTCATAAATTCATTAATACATTCAAAAATGTATTAATAATAAATAATATCATTGTTATTATTCTTTTTAATAATAATAATAATGTTGTTGTTATTATATCAATAATAAATAAATAATTATTATTATTGATCCATAAGATCAACAGACTCCAAGTTTTTATGATTCTTGAAAGCTGAAGGGGTCAAGAGAGAATCTCACTATTCAGGAAATTTTTTATTGTTATTATTTCTTAAAATTTTATTGATACAGGTTTGTGTCTGTTGTATACTTGGTTTAATAAAATATCAGAGGGTGGTGCTGTATCATCCATAGGATGAAACATAAATGTAACGTAGCGCTGTCTGATTTCTTCCGGTCTAGCAGATGAAAATAAGTGATCTCAAAACACAGATTCTAAACCATCAGAATAATGTTCCTGTGATTTCTGCCTCGTAAACTAGTAACGTTTATTCACAGGGCAAGCTTCTCAGTGGCAAGAACAAAATATGGAGGACGTCACCTGGGTTTTGGGAGGATTTAAACATATTTTAGGGTGTATAAACACTTGGCTGTGTTTTGAGCACTGTTCAAGTGACAATTAACAGTTGTTTTCACATTATTACTTCTTTGTGTTCAAGACGTAGTCTTTTTAACGTACATTCTTAGGTGTCTAACTACATAGTGGCAATGGAACGCTTTTTATGTTGCTATGGTGGTAACAAAGGACGCAAAACAAAACCGGAAAGAAGAACGCAAGATCTCAAATCAGAAATAAGAGGGAGAAAGAAAGGAAAAAATACCAGTAAACAACATCTAAACAATGTTGCACAAGAGTAAATATATAAATATATTATTCTTAAAAGAAAGGCACAGGATATGTCTCATAACTTGCAGTTTCTCATAAAAATACATGTACAAATTAAAGTCTATTAACTATTTTAAGAATGTGTTCTAAAAATTCAAGTAAGACAGGCCTTGTTACATAAGTAAATCATGTTTGAAACCAACAAGAACAAATGGCACTGTCAAACAACAACATTTATTTATCAAATTTTTCAAATATTATGAAAGTGTTAATACCACATTTTTCTTTTTGGTTTTCTGTTTTTAGACCAAATCTAATCGTTTTGAAATGTAAAAGGAACACTATTGAAAGTTAACCAGCACTGAAAATCATAACAGAAAAATTTAGATTTCTACCATTTTTAAAAACAATGAATAAAACAGTTGCCAAACTATTTATTTTTCAGTGCTGCAAGAAGTGTCAGTATTTTTGTCAATTTTTAAAATATTATGAAGTTTATAGATGGATAAATAACATTCAAGATTTTGAAGTGATTTTCTTTTGCTTTTGGTCCAATTAAATAAACAATAAATTTCCGACACAGGTCTCAGTAGATCTTCTGATCCACCATGAATGTGGTCAGAACAGAATGGATGGCAGTGTAGAAGATAGTCAGCAGCTCCTGACACAAGCTTTTTCAGTCACTTCTTAAGCTATCACGGGAAGTCCAACCTCTGCTGGGCCTTTCTCCAGAGTGAGTCAACCTGGGAGGTTCACTTAAGGTCTCTCGAAAAAGTGGACCCTAAGAACGCGTATGGGTCTATAGAGGGTACTGTTCTGTGTGAAGAGGATGGGGATGGGGGGGTTGTGTTCCTTCTCCCTGAGGTCCACTGTCATCTCTACAGTTTTAAGTATGTTCAGCTCCGGGTGGCTTTGGCTGCACCAAAGGACTAGACCAGGGGTGGGCAAACTTTTTGACTTGTGGGCCACAAAGGGTTCTAAAATTTGGCATTAGGGCCGGACAAGGAGCAGATGGAAGGAGTGATTTGGTAATCAACCTCAAACTAAAAAGATAATATGGAATTTAGAGAAAAACATGCTTTAATTTAATGCTTTAAAATGAACATATGTTCATTTAAAAACGGAAACTTTGGGAGTTTTAATTTCTAAAGTTTGATTTTTGTTCTCTTTTTGGTGATCCAATGTGTTGATGTTCTTCAGAGGA
This sequence comes from Oryzias javanicus, assembly GCA_003999625.1. Lineage (NCBI taxonomy): Eukaryota > Metazoa > Chordata > Actinopteri > Beloniformes > Adrianichthyidae > Oryzias > Oryzias javanicus. Next base: position 35,157,683 of record CM012439.1, read on the forward strand.
AAATGCGAACTCAAAGAAATCCGAAAAACACACACGAACGTCAGAGACACAACACCATTCATGAGAATGAAAATAAAACAATAATTAGGATTTTTGATTCAATGTATTTTAATTTGTAGGGCCAGATTAAGTATCTTAAGGGGCCGCATGTGGCCCCCGGGCCGTAGTTTGCCCACCCCTGGACTAGACGCTCCGTTTCCCGTTCTAACAAGTGGAGGAAAGCACAGTGACGTTTTGATGGAGGAGCTCTGGGATGATGGTATTAAATGCAGAGCTGAAGGCCACAAACAGGATCATGCATAGTTCCCTGCAGAGTCAAGGTGTAAGATGTAGTGGAGAGCTGTGTTGACTTTATCGTCGTCATTTAGTCACGTGAGAGAGAACTTCTTAGGAACTGGATGATGGTGGAGATGTTAAAGAGACAGGTGAAACTTTGAGGCAGCTGGTCAGAGCAAACTTCCAGACAGGATGGAGACTCCATCAGGTCCTGGAACCTCCTGATCTTCTGCTTCTGAAACTGTTGATGCACATCAGATCCTCAGTCCAGGTTAGATGTCCAGTCTGAAGGAAGTTATTGAGACAAGTCAATCCTTTAAATTAAGATTGATGGGGGAGGGAATGCTATGTTCCTTTAGAACCTGAATAGAAGTCGTTATCGTGGCAACTCTCTGCAGGGTGGGGGTGGGGCATCTCTTTTCATGAGGGTCTGCAGAACTTTAGAAACTGCAGTTGTTGGCAGAAAACTGCTCTGTTATCTTTGCAGTGTTGGTCATTTTAGCTGCCTTAATCTTCTTTTTCATGTTCCTGACCTATTTCTAAAGGTCACGACCCCCACTCCTGTAGGCCTCTTCCTTGTCCTTGCATTGCCGCAGCTATAAACCATTGTTTGATGTTGTTGAATTTGCAGAAGGTTTTGGTTTGCAGGCATGTCCTCACAAAAACTGATCTAGGTGTTCCAATCTTTGCATTTTTCATCTTGGACTCATCCGTCCATCTCTTAACAGTCTTCACTTTGGGTTTAGCTGATTTCAGCTTTCTTCTGTCGGTTGGGATGACATGAGGCAGTGGTTTGAAAGTCTCAAAGCAGCGCAGGGAACTGAGTGATGCATCGTGTAGTAGTGGAGTGTTCGTGGGACAGGTCACCTGCTGTTTGTAATAAACTTAATTACATTTGAAAAATATATGAAAAAACAAAACAGCACTGACCCTAAAAAGCCTGGATAACCCTCGATGTGGCTTTAAGCTCGTGGATCCTGTAAAACCTGCTGATGGGTCGCTCTCATTAGAATTGATACATACGTCACCGTTGAAGTGTGGGACCTCTGTAAAATTCAAAATTCATCTATACATTTAAAAAATGTGAAATAGCTTTAGTATGTACTCAAAATCTGGAAAGTTAGACTATATTTCTTCGCAGAAGTGATACATCCCAGAATGTACTGCACATTTTAGGAGGAGGTTGAAATTTTACACTGTTAGCAGCAAAGTCGACAAAGTTATGAAGCTCCAATTAATGTCTATTCATGTAAATTGCATAAAACTTGTCTAAGTTTCAGGGAGGACTGATCAAACAACCCATGAGTGATCATTGTTGTTTAGGAAAAAATCCTCTAAACTTCTTAAAATGTACAAACTAGGACTTGTTACTATGCAGAGTCTAAAGTCCTTGTCACCAACAGATTACTTTAAACACAAGCATACAAGAATGCTGAAGTTCTAAATAATTAAGTTTCAGAAAAATGAGTTTGTCAATTTTTACAGCACTGTCAACTTTATCAATTTAAAATCTAAAAAACACCTGCTCATTTATCAATTTAGCAATACCAGAGCTCATATTCATTTATATCATTATTTTATTAATAAGTAATTAAGCCTCCCATCTCTTTGACCTGTGGTCTGATAAGAAGTTAAAAGTAACTATTCACAATAAATTAGGGATATTATTTACATACATTTGGTACAATGTACAAATCAAAACAATTACATAGTCAGCCCCAAAACGACCTGTTTATCTCACACCAAAAATCGCTTCCCAACCCAATCTCTAGTAAAACTTGACAGTAATTCTCCAAATATCCTAAAGCTTTTTTGAATGGCGTAGACCAGGGGTGTCAAACTCAGTCGCACAGGGGGCCAAAATCCAAAACACGCCTTAGTTTTTGGGCCAAACGGGATAAACATTTATTGAACACACTAAAAATACATTATTAAAACTTTAAAACTGTAACTTTTTAATACAATTATGAATTAAATATTAATGGCATCACCAGCGAAAATGTTGGTGTGAATCCTGTAAGCTGAGTTTGATTGCTGAAGATGAATGCTGATAGATTAATTTTAATAAAGAATAAAGAATTGTCTGAATAGTGAGATTCTCTCTTGACCCTTCAACTTTCAAGAATCATTAAAACTTGGAGTCTGTTGATCTTATGGATCAACAATGTATTTATGAATCAATTGGATTTTGTTTATGTCATTCATTTTATTTTATTTTTTTTTACATAATAACAATAATGATGATGATAATAATAATAACAACGATAATAATAAATTAATACTGCTACTTCTACTGCCACTAATAATAATAATTATTATTATTATTATATTAAAAATATTAATATATCAACAATAATAATAAAAATGAAAAGTAAAAAATAACCCAATTGTGTTTATCTTTCTTCATTTTGTCTGAAAGCATCCCTCGTTATTGTCACTTAAAATAACCGACATTTGTGTTTGTTTATGAGGCAGAAATTAAAGGATAATTATTTTATTTTGATAATCCTCGTTTCGGGATCACGTTCGACCATCTCCTGGACCGGAAGTAGTCAGGCAGTGATCACGTTCTAGCTTTACAGAAGTCATTCGGGGCCCGATTAAAAATGTTCCGGGCGGGTTCTCCGAACCTTCCCTAACCCTAACCTTGACCCGGCACCGATGCGGGTCGGGTCCCAAATCCTGCTGATCGTCCGGTTCCGTGATTGTTCCGTGCACCCCAGACGTTGCTGTTTTACGATTTTCGAGCCCGAAAAGTCAAGCAAAACAGACAAACTACGAACTGTATGTCCAAAATAAATGCATGTCGTGATAGTAACGGGTACATTTCTCGCTAGAAATATTATCAAAATAAAGATTAGTCCACGAAATATTTTATTCTGAGGGATTTTCCACCAGAAAAAGAGTGGATCTACGGTGCCGGACAGAAACTCAAAAGTCACGTGATCAGTCACCTGATCTGGAGAAACCTAAACATCCGACCACGTGATCAAAACGAAACCTAAAAGCCGCTCCTGTTGTTTTGAATGGGCTGCAACTGCGTATCATATGCACGCAAAAACCGTGTTTGGCGTATACTATGCACGGTATTCCGAGGGTGCAAAGCCGTGGAATAGAGACGCATTTCACTGAGACCGGGTTGCTCGATTGGTAAAATAGTAAAATAATATGTAGAAATACATAAATACTTTTTATTAGGTACACCTGCCTAATTGATCGTTAACGCAAATTTCTAATCAGCCAATCACACGGGAGCAACTCAAAGCATTAAGACATTTAGACATACTCAGATCAAACCGAGCATCAGTTAGAAAGTGGATTTAAGTGACTTTGATGTGGCACCTAATGAGCTAATGACCCCCACAGTCACTAGATCCCAGTAGATCACCTTTGGGATGAAATCGGGAGATCATGGATGTGTAGCCAACAAATCAGCTGGAACTGTGTGATGCTATCGAGTCAGTATAGACCAAACTCTCTGAGGAATGTTTCCAGTACTTTGTTGAATCTAACTAAACCACCAATAAGAATTAAGGCAGATTTTCAGGCATAATGGCTGGTGAGTGTGTATAAATGTACACGTGTGTTGATTTGAGTTATCCAAATAATCAATGTAAGACAGCAAAAAGCAATAAAAATCAACAAATCCTTCCTAAATGTATAAATTAATTTCATGATAAATGATTTACTTTGCTGTTTGACAGCTGATGGGAGTTATTTGAACTATTTAAGTAATGATGTCTCAATAATCAGGATGTTCTGTACTTTTATATATGGTGGCCTTTATCTTTTTGTGGGCATTTTAAGTTTAAAACAATCTTAATTTTATAGCTTAACATACTCAACTAATATTTAAAATCCGGTCTTATAATGTGCTCAAATTTATAAAAGAAATGTTTCTTTATTTCTGGGTTCCACTGTCTTTAGGTGACACATTTAATGATATATAGTTCGTCCATTTTGATAGCAACATATTTTTTTTGGGCGATTTTCTTTTGTTAGACGAGAACACAACCAAAAAGAATACATTTTTGAGTATTTCAGAAAAAAGGCTCACTATGAAGCTGCACTTGACTGTTTGCTTCTTTATTTTGGAGGACAGAAAATGACGCCGCCCTTTCACGCAATCCACATCTCACTGTGGCTTTCTGAAAAAAAAAAAAAGAAGGTTGGAATAATTGCCCTTTGTCTCTGCACCTGGGCCTCACAGAATATCCAGAAACTCCTTTAATTTCAATGAAAAGGGCCCAGAAGAGCCACTCGCCGTGCACAAACAGGAACGAGCTGAAGAGGCTGCAATATTCCAGGATTAGCCGGAGAGAGAAACTCGGGGAGCCAAGTGGGTACATAGCTTCTCATGTTATTTTTATGTGTCTGAAAGGACAGAGGGGGTGGAATGAGGGGGAGGCACTGGTAAAATATGCATTTTCACCAAACACTTTTGATTTAGTCAAACATTTTAAATCACATTTAGATGGAATGTCTTTTCTGTGGAAACCAAAGGTTCTGTTCTGTTTTTATCAACAGTTTTGAGGATTGGTTTCATCTCTTTTAAATAAAGTTTTGCTCATGGCTTTGACTCACAAACTTTTTTTTTGTTCTGTTCTTGTATTTTGTGCCATTTATTTATTTCAATTCGTCCTCTTAGTCTGGACTTTTCTCCTGTTCTGTTTGATTTTGTTTTTTTTTTTTTTGTTTTTTTTTGGCAGAGCAGTTTTTTTTTACCCAGAAACTTGACTGATTCGGCTTCCTTTGGTTTCCTCAAGCTGAGTCTGAGTTTTTCCTTTGATGAAACAGCAGGAATCTCCAGACTCCTGACTAAATCAGGTAAATTCAGCGGCTAAAGCTAACTTGAAGTCTAAAGCCGTGGTCACACTTGTTCATTCTGGTGGAAACCGGCTCTCTGCTGGTGAAAAATGGTCAAACCTAAAGGATATTTGCTATCGGCCCGCACGAAACTTTAAGACGGTAAATCACTTGGAGAGTGAAAATGTGTGCAATATTTTTCAGTGGGCATGCTATGACTGACAAGGGTTCAAGTGGGTGAGACGCAGATGTGTCGCATGAATTTAGTATTTTGTAGTGCCGTTCACATGATTACTTTAGTCTGACGGTTAGAAATTGGGAAATGAGGCAATCGCAGTGTAGTTTGTGTTGGGATGCTACAAGTATCACGTGCACACCCCATGCGTGCGAGACTAAACGTTCATTAAAGGACATTAACTAAAAACCGACTCCAATCAAACTGTGTTTTTAACATGTTTTGTAGCATTTTTCTTCACATATAAAATCATTTAAAAATTCAGAACTGCGTTTCTGAGTATTTCTTTATTCAAATAGTAATGAATTAGGAACAAATGAAAACCTGCGATTAGAAAAAGCTCTGGTTTTTGATGCATCAACTCCTAGAGGTGGGATAAAGTCTCCTTTCTTTCTTTCTTCTTCTTTCTTTCCACTCACCATTAACGTCTTCATTTTCCTCGTCTGAGCTGCCGTTCGGCTCAAAACCGGACAGCTCTGATATTGCTCGCCGTTTGTTTTGCTGTGCTAATGCTAGCTTGGCTTTGTGAGATGCTGTACGCTAACAGGAGAGTGTAAACAAAGGCTTGATGGGAAATGAGCGTAGGCTATCTTCCACGCCAACAATCCTGCACACAACTCAGGAGAATTTTTAAAGAGATCCTGCTGCTCTGTAGATAATATTTCTTAAAAAAACACCACCAACTTTTTGATTTTGGCTAAAAGTTGCATAATCATAATTTAGAGAGAATTGGAAATGATTTTACAATGGAACAAAATATAGTTGGAGTGGGACTTTATGACTAGCGTGTGGCATAACAATACGACAGCATCACCCATATGTCATAAGTGCGTACAAGTTGGGGTGTGTTCAGACTGGAAAAGTCCAGACAGAGTCCACTGAATTTGGTCCGGAATCGAGTCTTGAACCTTGTATTTGGCCTGAATTCAGATTGATGTCCACCAGAGATTTCTGTTTCCAACTAAAGCCTGTAAACAAAACCATAAGATTAAACATCTTTTCAGTCATTGGCCAGAAATTACAAGGGCGGGGCAAAGCAACAAGAGGTGGAATTTATGGAAGTCCTACGCTTGGCAACCCTTGTTGCCAAGGTGCAGTGGTAGGTCAGTTGTCTCAGGATCGGAAGATAGTGGGTTCGATTCCCTGCCCGCCCATGTGTCGAAGTGTCCTTGGGCAAGACGCTGAACCCTAAATTGCTTCTGGTGGGAGGTTGGCGCCAGTGTTCGGCAGCGGAGCCACCACCAGTGTATGAATGTGTGTGTGAATGGGTGAATGGGTCTGTGACTGTGCAGCACTTTGGGCCTTCCAAGGAAGGTAGAGCGCTGTACAAGTATATGCCATTTACCATTTGTTGGGATAGGTTACTTATTCAAACTTTATTTTTCGCCTGTATCAACATCAGGTTCAACACTTTTTACCTCTACTTTGATATAGTTGAGGCTGTTAAGACGATGCTTTAGGAATGTGTATCACTTTAATAGTTATTTTAATGAGCCCAAATTCATCCGACCACATTTCGAGGAGTTGCTGTTGCATCACTGCTCCACATTTGTGGACGGCTCTCTGTTCACGTTATGTAATTCCCGGCTACGGTGGCTGTTTTGGTCCAATTGTGCCACACCAAGCACAGAATGTCCTCACACTGAGGAATGTCAGTGTGATAGCAAACGAACCAAGACTACCTTGAAAGATGGGTCAGAGAGCGGTTCCTGGTCCCGGACCAGGGTCCATTTGAGTGTTTTTAGACTGAATATTTGTCTAAGGAAATTAACCCTGGTTCACTTCACCAAATGTGTCCATTCTGAGTACACCCTTACATTAACTTTACAAATACACATGCACGACAATGGTACGGGCCATTTTCATGGCATTCCTTGAGGTGGCCACAAGACACGCCTCCACGGGCCTGGACAACCCAAAAACCTTCACCTCTTGTACGGCCTTATTTGGTCTTTAGTAGAATCCAAATGTATTTTTCTTTTCGTACAAAGCACCTCTTTTTCCTTCGCCCTGCTAACGAAAAGTTAGAATATCCCCAAATTTCCAACACACTTAAGTTATTCACTAAACCATTTCTGAAGGGTCACAAAAGAAGATTACTTTTGAATCTGTTTGCTGTTTTAGAAAACCGTCCTGCATGGTCAGGCTTAGACTTTTCTGACCATCACCGGCGCCGTGCTACTGGACTGCCTGCTCCACCAGCAAAAGTGAGAAATGCGGAGCTGAAGGTTTAAGATTAAAATATCTGATTTCTTTGACCACTTCAGGCCCTCATTATCAGCAACATGGATACAAATGATTTACATTTGCATATTTATACTTAAATTATATAATTAGAGGGAGCAAATATGAAATAAAATATCAAAACATGCCCGTTTTTTTTTTTACTCTAGCACTTCTTCCAAACAACTGATGTAATTTAGAGCTAACAAATACATTTGCTGCATGTTTTCCATCTTATTAACAGACAGCGGTTGTCCTGATTCAGAAAAAACCCAGAAACGGCATCAATAATTGGCCTTTGTCGCTGCGGCTTCAAGAAAAATGCATCCCGTTTTATCCTGAAATGCTGAAGGTTTGACAGTTCAGACAGAAATGAGGGGAAGAGAAGCAGCGGGTTTGCTAACAGCACAAAATTAAAATGTCATTATGTGTCTCTATTCTTAGCTGAAGCTGCAGCAGGCAGGGATCTCCCACTTCTCCTGCTTTGTTCAGAGAAATACCGCGTGGTCTCAAACGCTTCCAAAGTGCTTTTGTCTAAAATAAACTTAAATAACATGTTCACAGACAGCAGCAAATACAAATAAAGGCAACAAACACCCTGTAATAACTTTGGAAGAGCACAATGCGAATGTCAGAGTAAACGTCACCATCCGAAAGAGACGTTTCTGATAGAGCATCTCTTGTTCTAGACCAAGGAAAGGTCTTATCAGAAGAGTTTGAAATCTGAAAGTTTTAACTAATTGTTAAGATTTTTTTATATTAAAAAAAATGAAAACAAAACTGGATTAGTTGTTTAATTTTTTAAACAGGACAAAAGAGAACAATCAGAATAGATTAAAATTATAAACAAAACCTTATATGTGGAGATTGATGATGACATGGCAGTCCGACTGTGGTGGTTGAGCCTCAAACCACCACCACAAAGGTGTTAGTATTTTCTTTTTCTTTAAAATATTTAATTTGTTTACTTAAAATAAGTTATATGGGTGCACACATTTGAGTTATTTTAAGTAAAAATACAGTTAATTTACTTTTTGTTTTTCTGAGTTTCATATCAGGGGCCCGTTTCAAGAAGCAGGTTTTGTTGGAACTCTGAGTTCTTGAACTCCAAATTCAGCAAAACTCTGAGTTTTCGGTTTCAGAAAGAGAGATAACTCAAACCCGTGAAAGTGGGTTAAACCAAGCCCGTTTCAAGAAGCGGGTTAAGCTGAACTCATAATCAATCACTGTGGCAACTGAGTCTGTGAACATAACCTGGTCTGGAGCAGGTTTTCTTCAGGAAACTTAGAGTTCTCTGCAGTCTCCGCCCCTTTTTAAAGTGAAAGATGTTCAAATCTGAGTTCTTCATTAATATTTAGAGGTCATTCATGTGATTACAGAGATGACTGGTTAAATTATTAACAGATCAAGAACCATTCCTTACTTTACAAGTGACAAAATAACCTTCCTGATATTATTATTTATTTGTTATTTGAAATGATTCAAATGTAGACGTATGCATTAACTCTGCAGATGTTTTCTCTCTCTGTTTTACCACTGCAGCTGTGTTGCTTTTCTTGCGGAAAATGTTCTTGTAGTCTCATATGCTTGGAGGAAGTTATCAATTTCCGTCGCCGGAAGTCTCATGTGTGTTCCCGTTGCCATGGTGAATCGTGCTGTCTTTTCTCCATTGATCAGGGCTTTTAATGCTCGCGATGCTCTCACCTGATTCTGGTTCTAACAACTTCAAGTTGATTGAATCAAACATTTTCAGCTGTTCTGAAACCGAAAACTCTAAGTTCACGAATTTTGAGTCCAGTGACTCTAAGTTCAGGTTTCAACTCTAAATTTGTTGAACCTGCTTCTTGAAACGGGCCCCTGTAGCTCCACATCCACCATAATCAGCAGAGGAGGTTGGTATATTCCACCGGCAAGACTGCAGGGATTCCCAACACTCCTACTGGACTTTATTTTTGTTTCTTTGAGTGTAAAATATTTAGTTTATTCTTTAAAGACGATTTAGATTATTTAGATATGTTTAGTTTGTATTTTCTCTGTTTTGCTGTCATAGTTTCACTTGTTAGAGTTTGTGGTTAGTTTGTTTCTCCCCTCCCTCATGTGTCCATATGGTTTGCCCCTGTCTATATAACTTTGTGTCAGTATGGAAGAGTCTGGTCAGGCCTGTTCAGTCAAGTCATCTATGTTTGTCAGTTTTGTCATAGTTTTTCAGTTGGACTTTAAGTTATTTTTTGTTTTTGGAAAGAAATGCACTGATTTAACCAACTTCTAACAAAAAAAAAGGAAAATAAACTTCTTGCAAGAAGAAACTCCCAATGTCCACTGACTCGTTGTGAACCTTCACACCGCCACTGAACCTTTACACTTCACATCCACACAATCGAAACATTTTCATGTAGGTTTACAAAATATTTTTCTCAGTTTTTGGGGGAAAAAACGTACTTTGCCTGTATTTCAGGTTTTTGAAGAAATTGATTGGAAATCCATATTTGAATTCTCCAGTCTTAGATTCAAATCACACTGTTGTGTGAATGTTATAGGTGTATTTAATTGAACTGTAGAAAATTAAAAGTGGAAACAAAATGCAAAGTATTAGAATGGAATTGAACACAATTACAGCTCCATCTAGCTTTTGCCATCAGTTGGTGAGTCCTGAAACTTCCACACATCATCACTGGACCACATTGTCAGCTTTGTATTCATTGGTAATACATACGGACACAAACACAATTTACACCGCGGGATGGGGAGGAATCAGCAGAATCGTCAGAATTTATTGTCTCAGCCTAATTTTTTTTAAATCGTCATGAATGTAGACGGCGGCCTTCATGCGCCAAATCAAACAGGTGCAGACGACACCGGTAAAAAATTGCGTAACAGCTCTATGGCCACAGGGTGGTGGCTGGCGGATCGCCGGCCGGCAGCAGCTCTGATTGGATGATGTGTGAATGTTCTAAGAAAGCAGCCGTCCATATCAAGTGTCACCTGTCACCAGCCGGCTAGCAGCCCAGGGGGTGTATGAAATCATTCTGCACCGCTGGTCATTAGCAGCACAGATTTTGAGCTCAAATTGTCAATTTACAAATTTATATATTTTATATTCCTCCCAAGAAGAAGGATAAAGCCTCAGAACGAGGGTCCAAGCAATCCAGTCACGGCAGGGGTCTTCATTGGAGGAAGAGTCTTGAGTTTTGAGCAGCATCAATGCTGTCTCTTCATTTATATGCATGGTGTCCAGTGTCTTGTTGTCTAACAGAAAACATGGGGTTCAACTGCTTACTTGTTAGACTGTTTATTTGAACACCACTGAACAGGTTTCTCACACGCATCTCTGTGTCTAGCTTCTCTAGCTAGCTACACGGCTTGCACCCGCCGCCGCTGTGATGTCATCTGAATGCACCCTCGTAGATCTCCAGTATCTCCAGATTGATGTCTGGTCATCACCGGGCCCCCTACCCATATCAACTGCCGTCATTGAGTACCAGCGCTGCTACCGGACGATTTCTAACAATTGGACAACAGTGGGACTGCAGCATGGAGACACAAGGGTGGTCGTCTGAAATTGGCCGATCATCAGACGGTTTTCAGGACCTTTAATATCCTCTTATCAGTCCATTATCACGTTGCTACCTTCTAGCCACAGCACTACCTCCAGATCAGGGATAGGTAGATCCAGGCCTCAAGGGCAGCAATATCTACATTCATCTTCTTGGCCACTTTGTCCCTTTCAGGGTTGCGGGGTGTCAGAGCCTAACCCGGCTACTGATGGGCGAAGGCAAGGTTCACCCTGGACAGGTCGCCTGTCTGTCGCAGGGCCTCAATCACACACACATTCACATCTAGAGACAATTTAGAGACACCAATCAACCCATGACGCATGTTTTTGGATGATGGGAGGAAACCGGAGACCCCGGTGAAAACCCACGCATGCACGGGAACATGCAAACTCCATGTAGAAAGGTCCCCAGTTGGTGTTTCTGCTTTAGATCCCCCAGCTGGGATTTGAACCAGGGCCTTCTTGCTGTGAGGCAAGAACCACTGCGCCACCGTGCAGCAATATCTATGTGATTTTCAGATGTCTAAGCCCTACTCATGACTGATTACCTGGTTCAGGTGTGTCCACCCTAAACATGCTAGAGAGGAGTATGTTGGAAAACAGGCAGGAATGTGGGAAGCTCCCTCAAGGCTCCAAATGTTCCTGGGCAGACACTAACCAATGTCAACTTTTAGAAAAAAATCGTCCAGTTGCCGTAAAAATTTAACTTTTTCTTAAAACCTCTCCGTCCTCCACACAGTCTGTAAAAATGCAATTGCTATCTGCCTATTTCAAATTTACTGAAAAACTTTTAGGTCAAATGTAAGCATTCCTCCATCTGGCTCCACATCCGACCACCAGAGGGAGCCCTCACCTGAGTGCTGACCTTGCAGTCACTTCCTCAGCTGGATCTCCTTATCTGTTTCCCCATCTATCTCATCACCACCAGTATTTAGTCTGCCTTCTGTCCCCCCCTCAGTGCGAAGTCTTGTACTGCCTGGCATACATTTCTGAGCGTTTGCCAGCGTTAGCGGTCTGCCTCGACCCACGCCTGGACTCTGACTTGCCTTTGCCTTGCCCCTTTGTTTATGGTTGTTATTTCACCTTGTTTGCTTATAGATCCAAACGCCTCTGCCTCTTTGTCACACCAAAGTCCAAAATCTTGTGGAAAAGTCATGCTTTGTCCACTGATTGGTCAGTAATCACAGTTTTGTTTTAATCAGTTTCTTTTTTTATGCTACAAACCTTTTAAAGACAGCTGAAGGTTAAAAATAAAGACAAAATTGTCAGGATGGGACCTGAGATGGTTGATTAGTTGGAGTACTCTGCAAGGCACTTATGGGTAGCTCTTACTGGTTGGTCCATCAGTCCAAGGCCAGAACTCTTGTTAGGGCCTGGTGCTGAGGGGCGGTGGCCTAGGTTCACTCTTGAGGTTGGCAAAACATTAAATTTGACATCACTGTTACATTAAAATTGAAATACTACATTCCTAAACACTAAAATAAATAAATAAATAGAAAGTTATTTAGGCCCAGTTAGCTTAAACCTGTTCACATTTACCTGAACTCTTCCTTTTTGATGACTGCAAACAGTCAGTGTGGAAGCGGTATTTTCAGCCCTCTCCTCTTCCTCCCTCCGTCCCACCGGCGGTGTCGTGGGTGTAAAAAAGCAGCCTGTTGAGCAGCCATCAGTCTGCTGGCATTTGATCAATGCTCGGGTCCCTTTGTGCCGCTAAGCGACAGATAAAAGAGACTGTTATCAGCTCGGCGGCACCGGCTGCTGATAGCTGCGCGGCGACAGGCGGAGGGGGAGGACACACTCCAACAAAGTGAGGAAGGGGAGAGTCAGATGAGGGGGGGGCGACAGGGCTACACAACGTGGGTCATCACCTTGATACAAGGTTTTACAGCTGTCACAAACCCTCTGGAGACAATCGGGCGTTGGGAAGGGGGGCGGACAAGGACGGCAGCAAAGAAAGAATAGTAGGATTTAAGGGAGAAAGAAGCACATATCACGACTCGATTAGAAACACTTTTTTTTATGGTAAGATAGCTGAATAGATTGCAAGACAATTTTGTCACGTTTTATCTGCAAACATTCACTGTGGAGACGTCAGCCCTCCTCCGGTTGGAAGGAGGGGCCACAGATTGGCACCAACAAAAGATTTCCGTTTCAAATAGTTTTGCTTTAAAGTTTGCGTCCGCCGTTTGACTGGAGAACACTTTTATTCTTTAACTGTCAGCATTTGGACAAAAGCAAGCAGAAAAGTTTGCACTCCCTACCATCCTGACAGGATGAAGTGTCCAACTCTGGAACATCTAAATAAATGACAGAAGTGACAGGAAGACAAATGTCTGATCTGATGAGGATTACACAAAGCATTAAAAACAAAAAGATGACAAGTAGCAGAAAATCAGCTGCTTTTAAGGAATAACTACACTCTGATTTTGGATTAAAAATGGGGAAAAGTCTTGATAATGAAGGATAACAACTGCTAGAATCCTGTTTGCTTAAATTGCAGAAAAAACTTGAAAAAATAAATGTTAGTGATGGAAGTATCACCAACAGATGTTTCTACTTTTACCTGAGAATTCTCAGGGTGGTTAACCTTTAAAGGGCGTTCTATCATCATGTTAGATTATTTTGATTTCGTTAGAACATCATTTTTAGATATGAAACCTCACGTCCCTATCCTAAATTCCTGATTAGAGTTTGTTTGTGTCACTGTATAAAGCAAGGGTGTCAAACTCAACCGTACAAGGGGCCAAAATACAAAACACACCTTAGACCTCGGGCCGAAAAGGATAAATATTTATTGAAAACTCTAAAACTACATTTTTAAAATTTTAATCGTAACTTTTTAACATCATTATGAATTAGATAGATAGCATTACCTGCGATGATGCTAGTGTGAATGCTGTAAGCTGAATTTGGTCGCTGGAGATGCTAGCTGAAAATGCTGAAATTGATAGCTAAAAAAGCTGAAGCTGATAGATGAAAACGCTGAAGCTGATAGCCGGCTAAAAGCCAAATTGGCCTAAAAAATAAAAAAAATACAGAAAAAACAAAAAAACTTAGGTTAGCCAAAACAGCTAGCATGTAGCTGAAAAAATAGCTGAACTTCAAAAATAGCCTTAAAAACTGAAAAAACCCCAAATTACCCACAACAGCTAGCATGTAGCTGAAATATTAGCTAAGTGCCAAAATAGCCCAAAAATCTTAGAAAATATTCCAAAAAGTTAGCGGAATGCTAATTTTTATAGCTTTAATAAGCAAAACTTAACATAATAATAATAGAAAGGCAGGAACATTCCAGAATAAATCAACTTTAAATAACTCAATATTTTACTCTCAATATTAGTATATTTTGTCAAAATTATACAAGTTAAAAATATGCGCAAGATAAAATAACGATAAAATAAAAGTATCTGGAGGGCCGGATAGAATTACCCGGCGGGCCGGATCCGGCCCCCAGGCCTTGACTTTGACACGTGTGGTATAAAGGGTGACGCTCCAGCAGACTCCCCTCCTCGCATCTTTCCAGTATGAATCTCTTTTCTTCTACTCTGTTGTATGAATACCCTTGAAAACACTTGACAAACTTTTCTTTACTCCACCCGATCTAACAAGTTTCCACCACAATCTTGGCGTCACAAACTGTCTCGGACCAGAGGGATTGATCAACCAGAATCGACTCAAAGATTAATCTTCGCCTCGCCGAATCCCAAAGAGTGACGAGGACTGTGGTCTGTGATCTGGATCGACCGCAATGGAATCATTGGACTTTGGACAGGTAGATCCGGTGTGGAAGATTCTATTCTAAGACATTTTCAAAGTATTTTTTGCATAGGTTAATTTTAAACATCAATAACATCCGGCTTTTGCCAAAGAAATAGGTCAAGTGTTAAAAAAAAAAAAAAATGTGAGAGAAACTCAGACTGCATCCAATCAGATTCAACATCTGCGGTCCGGCCTCTCCAGCACCTCAAATTCATTTTGTTTTCTGGATGTCAGAGCTGAGAGGGACCATTATTGTGAAGTTAGGACTACTGACGACCTAAACCGGAAATCATGCGAGTGAATGTCAAGTGCATCTGGCACACTTTTCAAAATAAAACCTTTATTCGACGTTTTCATTGCTGTCACGGTTCGACCTGCTACTTCCTCTCCAACCACCAGAGGGAGCACTCACCTGAGTTTTAACCACACATCTGCCTTCCCCTGGACTCTGATCATCATCAGCTGTTTCCCATCTGCTCATCACTCAGTATTTAATCTGGGTTCTCACCTTGGCTCACTGCAAAGTCTTGTTTTGCCCCGCACACATTCTGAGCGTTCTACACACGGCTGATTCGCTGTGTTTTGACTCCTCCCTGTTTGTACCCCATCCTGCCTCAATCATTGTGTTTGACCCTTACCTGGACTCTGACTACGTTCATGTCTTGCCCTTGCATATTAAACCGTTCGCACATGGATCCAAACGTACGTACACAATACGTGAAGTATGAACCTTTTGCATCTGAAGGTGCTGCGGTATTTTCTCGGGAGGGGGGGTAGATATGAAGCGCACGCCGACCCGTCGGCTACACCCACACGGTGAGCCAAAGGCTGGTCCCCCCCTGTTCATCAATCGCTACCAACCAAATGGAGAAGTGGCATCAGCTGCGAACTCGAACAAAGAAAAGAATGATGTACATGAATCTATTCGTCGATTAATTTGTCTACAAGTGGGTGCATCAGAATGGAGAGGAGCGAGAAGCTTGTGATCCACACAGTGTATTTTCTACTGTATCTAACAAATAAGATCTTTTTCAATCTGCATTTTTTTTTGTCTGCTCATGATTTACACCAATTTAGATGAGAATAGATGTCCTCCATTAGAAAAACTCCACAAGAACATGATGAAAAGACCTAAAACAGCATTTTCCTGCGTGTAGGTCATGAAACTTTCGTTTATTTTTCTTTTTGGCCATCACTGCCAACAAACAGTAGATGTCCGCTAAGTGCCCTTCCCAGCAATTTTAACCGCACCATAAACATGTAGGGCCATTGGTGAGAGGGTGACGGGGCATCGCTGAGACCAATCAGGAGATGTCCTGTCAAGGCCCTACTCACCAATTTTAACTGCACCCCTTTAGTACACACACCTCTAACACCTCAAAATATACAAACAAACTAACACGCATACATCACACAAGGAAGGTAGGACCTTCGACCTTCTGTCCCTTACCCCATTCCTGGCGGAGGGGTGCGGGAACCCTCGGCCTGGTGGTCTTGTCTCTTGGGTGACGGTCTCCTGGGCTCAGCGGCCTCCTCTCCACACCGGGAGAGGGATCACCGAGATTTAAGATCTAGAGCAGGGGATTAAACTATAACGGAGCCAGGGGGTGTCCAGGTCTCGGTCGTACGGGTTCTGGTCCTTGCTCTCGAGAACTGGGCCTCTCCAAGAACTCCACCAGTGGGTGAGCCTGGTCGGGTCTTGTTAACATCATTCCTCTGGGACCTTCACTTCTCTTGGATGTCTCTCTACTGGGTGGCCCCTGCCCGGCTCCCCCCTGGACTTTCCGCGACGGGGATGGGCGGACGTCTGGAGCATGGAAGCGGGTCACCCTTGGCTTGTACCTGGGGTGGAGGGGCGAGATGCTCTGCGCTACTGGGTGGTGGTGGGCTTCTCCAAAGGGGTTGAGGGGCTCTCTGCAGGTGGGGCCTTGCGTCGTCGTGATAGTGGGGTTACTGTTCTGGCTGAGTTGCACTCTCTGTGTTCCTGTTGGGGGCTTCTGTGGCAGTCCTGCGTCCCCTGGTCCAGGTGTTTGGCAGGATTTCCTGGAGGGCAGATTCTATCTGCGGCTCCATGGCGGTTGTTGGGGGGGGGTCCGGGCTGCTGCTGCTGCCCCAGTGGGTGGCCGGACTGCTATTGTTGCTATTTAGACCTGGTGGTTTTATGATGTTACTACCCTCTGTAACCATCTTCTTTTTTCTCAAAACCCTCCTCTTTATACTGGATTGACCCGTGTATGTTCGCTACTATAGACAGAGACGTGGACACCAAAACGCCATTGTTATGCATCGAGTCACATCAACAGAACACAGCTGTTTGAATGTAAGACATGCAGGCATCAACCAGAAAAATCAGGCTAACTAGCTGATTTTTTTAACCGATTTCAAAAAACGTGGCTCAAATTAAACCTTAGAAAATAGTAAATGGCGTGTACTTGTATGCATTTTTCTACATTCCTTCAAATGCTCAAAGCGCTTCAGTCACAGACCCATTCACACACACATCCACACACTCCGCTCCTGAACACTGGTGCCAACCTTCCACCAGAGCCAATGTGGGGTTCAGTGTCTTGATCAAGGACACATCGACACATGAGTGGGAATCGAACCCGCAATTCTTCGATCAGGAGTTGACCGCCCTACTGCCGCGCCATAATGTTGTGGTATATTTAAATTTTTTATTATCACTAAAAACTAAGCTGTAAATTGTTGAAGAACTGGTCCCTCTAGTGTTACAGCTACAACCTAACTGTCAATCATAGATCCAAGCCACACCTCTGCCGCTCAGACTGGCTCCACGAGCCTCGCCCCCTTTTTTTTGGGTATTTTTCAAATCTGGTAAAGAGAATGGAGTCAGCCTCCAACTGTCCTGTTTGGTTACCCTTTAACAATAAACAGTCATGTTCCCTGTTTTTCACTCTTCTGTCATTCTTTCATCTCCTCATTCCAAGTCTCAAGGACTTCAGGTTACTCATTAACATTTAACAAAGCGGTTAACAATGTCCTCGTAAGTTTAATTTACCGTCTTTTTCATGGGTTCATGAGCTAAGAACTGATCAGAAACACAATACACGTGACAGCGAAAACACACACAGACAAGATTTTTTATTAAAGAGGCTTGTAAAATTAATTTGGACCTCCAGTGCTCCTCTTTAAAGCAGCTCCCATCCAGCAAATCTCTACAAATGAGGAAGATGGAAGGTGTGAGCACACTTTATAACCACACTTAGTTTAAATTCATTAAGTGTGAGTGTCGGTCACTGCACCATATTTGTCCGTTTAATTAGGGGAAATTAAGTCACCCTGAACCGCCAGCCGCACGTACAAACGTGTCCGTGTGTGCATGTGTGTGCGTTTCAACTTTGGCAGAAGAAAAAAAAGAAAATGAGTTTGACAGCAGGAGACCCTGAGACTGTGGGAGATAAAGAGGACGTGAGATATTTTGTCAAGAAGAAGGCCATGCAGACTGTCTACTTGTTTTTTTGTCGTGTTCCGTCTCAGAAGTAGAATTTTTGTCCAAAGTCTACGCTTTTTTTGCAGATCCATATGGAGCTAAATCGGGGCCAATATTATTTGAAACCGAAATAAAATATTTTGAAAAAAATATTAATGTTTGGCTGAAAAAATAGGTTTCCAAAACTCAAAATTTAAATTTCAAAACTATTTTTTCAGTTTCAAACCTTTTTTTTTCAGTTTCAAACCTTTTTTTTTTCGTTTACGAACCTCCAAGTTTCAGTTTCAAAACTTTTGGCCCCGTTGTGGCGCGTTGGGGCGGGGCTAACACGAGGAGTTTTTAAACTGAAAAAAAGATTTGAAACTGAAAAAATTGTTCTGAAATGGAAATTTTGAGTTTTGGAAACCTATTTTTTCGGCCAAACATTCATATTTTTTTCAAAATATTTTATTTCGGTTTCAAATAATGTTGGCCTAGATTTAGCTCCATACAGCCAGACTTTATGATCTCTTTATTACCACCCCAAATTATTGTGGAATGAATATTACAATTACTTATTGAATTAAAAACTGTGCTTGAGTAAATTTTCTCTACTTTTAATGATGGCGGAGTCATTTATTGCTTCAAAATAAGTTTTACACCATTGAGCAGTGGATGCAGTTTATTCTTCATGTACTAAAACAGGACTGTTTACAGCGCCGTACTTCCACCTCACTGGTGGTTGAAGTTTCTCCAAGTGGAAGCTTACAAAAAATATGCAGATTAGTACTTGGACTCCAACCACCTACGACAGCCCAAACGTGGAGTGATCAGAACCTTACGGCATAGAGTCGAAGAAATACCAACGATTCCTGTAGAAAAATGAAAAACATGTCTGCCATTATTTTGACAAAAAAAGAACAGAATTAGGGACTTATTTTTTCTCAACAACTATGTTTTAAATTAAACCTAGAGCTTCTTAAATAAATAAAATGCGGTTAAGAAAAGACATAAACACTCCGAGTGACATGCAAAACTTAGAAATATTAAAGGAAGAACCTGGAAAACCGTCACTACACACCTAAACTTAAGCCAAAATACATTTATAAAACTTGTTTTACTGTTTATAAGTGTGTGTTTATTGCTGGTTCCACTTAAGTGTGTCATTGATATGGTGGAAGAAGGTCCTAAACACAGGAGACAAGACTTGGTAGCGGAAACTTAAATATCTATTATTAGACTTCAACATGACGACCCAGTGATGCAGTATAACAGAAAAGAGAACCTGACAACAGAAAACCAGATAGTTAAATACATGGAGGTTGATTAACTAAATAAAGGCAGCTGTGGATGATTGACCGGTACTTGGTAAGGCTGACTGGGAAAACTTAAACTCCGTCACAGTAGGTGGCGGTAATGCACCTTCACGTTGGTGTTACCCGCCATTTAAACCCCAAGGAGAAGAAAGAACACGACAAAACCTAAAGCACAGAAACCTGACAAAGTGGGTTTTATTCTACTTTGGAGTCCAGTTCAAAGATTACGAAACATAAGATAAAAGCACAATGTTCCCTTGTTCTAAAATTAATCAGCAAAAGATAAAAATTGTAGATTAGCCATTTTATTAATTACAATATTTTTGGATGTTTTAAAAGCTCTCACCACACATTTTTCACACTTTTCTCTTTTGTTTAAAGTAGGGATGTCCTGATCCGATCACGTGATTGGAAATCGGGCCCGATCACGTGATCAAACACGTGATCGGGCCCGATTTCCGAAGACTCGATCGAAATCGGGCTCCGTTGTCCAATCAGGATCAGATATTTCATTTATTCTTATTCTAATCAGCGCTTTATATTTCAATCTAGAAGTCTGCATGTCATGAACAGATCACAAAATGTTATTCCCGGAAAACGCAGCAGAAAACAGCAACAGTTCAAGCAGAAGACTAATGTAAACAGCTAGCTAGCTAGCTGATCACGGAGTCAGACTTCAGACAATAACTCTTTTGAAAACGCTTTAAACTGACAGCTAGTGTCTCTAAACAACAACCTCTGAAGGCATTTCAACAGAAAAAGACAGTTTTGTTTCTTTTTAATGTTAAACTCTTCGTGCAGCAGACAGATGGCTAGAAAGCAGCTGGTAACTGCTACATGCTAGCGCCGTG
This sequence comes from Oryzias javanicus, assembly GCA_003999625.1. NCBI lineage: Eukaryota > Metazoa > Chordata > Actinopteri > Beloniformes > Adrianichthyidae > Oryzias > Oryzias javanicus. The sequence goes on from CM012439.1 coordinate 35,178,132, forward strand.
ATTAACTCCTTAGGACCCAAGCTGTCCTCTGATATGCCTGTTTTATTTATCTGGAAGAGAAATAAAAGTTAAGAAAATTAACTACTCTGATAATAAAACTGAAAATGTGATGTCTCAAGAACTTAAAGAGAAGCACATAATCTTTAAAAACAAACAAAAAACCAATAAATGAAAATTAATAATAATCTGAGCTAGTCATGAACACTCATCAAATTCATACTAAAACAGTCATCATTTATTTTTAAGAATTTCAAATGAGGACAGGAATCACATTTGGTCAAAAATGTTCAATAGCTCTAAAGATATTAAAGATAAAGTCACTAAACTTTCTCACATGACTAATTATCACTTATAGAACAAGAAAATATGATTATTTTCCTAGTTTATATTTGCTCTATTTTTACTTGGATTAAATAAAAGCTACTTCACAGAATGTTTTCTATTTAAGTTTTTAATGTCACAAAAAGAGGTTGATAAAATCCAATATAAATATAGGGACCAAAACACGGGACATCTAGATTTATTTAATTCATAGAAAAAGAAGTCAAGTAAAGTATCGGATCGGGACTCGGTATCGGCAAATCCAAAAAATCCAATGACTCGGAATCGGATCGGGACCAAAAAAACCTGATCGGGACATCCCTAGTTTAAACCCTTAAAGTTCAAACCTTCATAGAAAAAGAAGTCAAGTATTAGAGAATGAAACCAAAGATCTACTCATCTACGCATTCTGTACAGGAGATTTATTGACAGCTAATCAGGAAGCAGAAAACAATGCATTAATACAAATAAACAAGCAAAATTCTGCTGAAAAAAAATGTGTGAAACAGTGAGACTGCAAAAGGTAAACCGCGATACCATGCGCAAGTTTGGATACTGACGGGATTTATAATGCATCGTCCCATCCGGTCCTCCACCGCCCAATCACGCCGCTCTGTGACGGCGGCGAAGAGGCTGCAACGACACGAGCGTGGTCGAACGCTCAGACTCCATTTCAACTGTTAGACAGGGAGAGGAGGATGATGCAGAAAGAGATAAGAGAAGACGAGGGAGGGGGAGATTTTTATTCATCGGGGAGAGAAGCCAAGTGTCGGATTAAAGTGCTTTTTAGACGAAGCCACAGCAGAGAAGAGCTGTTTTCTATTCATGAACTGAACCCGTGTGGATGGCAGAACACAAAGAGCAAAAGGTTCTCACTGACTTATAAGGATTCTTTATTTGGAAATCTGCTGTAAAAGTATCTCAAGCATCAACATACATCAGCAAACCAACCTGCCTGCCTCTCCCTCCTCCATGCTTGTTTTTCCACATTCCTGCCAACAGTAATTCTTGGTTGCCACTGCAAGCGCTTGTTGTGTGTTTACATCTTAATGTTTCTGACAGCACTGCTTTATCACGAGATGCAACTCACCACAAGTCAAGAGCGAACACTTTTGTGCTTGTAAATTGCTCATTTTAGCGTCAGATAAATGCGGCGCGGCTCAAAAGGAAAGGCAGATTTTAAAAGTGCTGATGGGTGACTCGCAGCTGCAGTCACTTTCAAAGACGGCTGCATTGATTTAAAGCAGCACTGAGAGTTTAGCGTGAAAGCTGCTTTTTGTGTTACATAAACAACTGTCAATTACGGGTATTTTAGATTGATGAAAACTAATTTACTGAGACACAAACGGACTGCTGTAATTTCTCTTCCTGAAGCTGGAAATAAATAAAACAAATAAACGTTCAGGATGCAGATTTATTTATTTATTTATTTTTAGCAATGATAAAACAGTGAAAATGACTTAATGAAAAAAAAAGAGGCTATGAAGAAGAAGTAAGAAGTAAATGGAATAAAAAGAGAAACATGTGAAACTTTCTATTCATAATTATCCTCCTATAGATGTTAGAGAAAAAACTATTCGATGTGAAATTAAAAAGCCTTAGAAAGAGCCGGGTGTAACTGACAAACAGGAAAAAACATGCAATCCTGACAAAATCCCTAAAGGGCCAACCATGAAAAATCAGCTTTTTAAGCGTTTAAGTGTTAGCTCCTCACTATAAACAAGCCCAAAGTGGTATTTTGATCCATTCACGCTTTTCTAAGTAATCCTCTAAAATCCTGCTCTCTTAGCATCAGCCCCTCCCATACCCACGAAAACGGGCGGGTCCTCACATGCTTACATCACAACATGAGAACCGCCCCCTCCAGGAAGAGTCTGCTCCTCTCCCAGGCTAACACAAACACTCTCCGCGGAGCTAGCGGTGATTAGCTAACTTGTCTGTCGGCTATGACGGTGTTGTGATCAAGTTTACAGATGGGAAAGAAATTCGATTCATCATCATTCGATTTAGGAGAGAGGGAGCAGACTATTTCCTGGGTGAGAGAGGGAGCAGATTATTTCCTGGTGGAGAGAGGAACCAGACTATTTCCTGGTGAAGAGAGGGAGGAGACTATTTCCTGGGTGAGAGAGGGAGCAGATTATTTCCTGGTGGAGAGAGGGAGGAGACTATTTCCTGGTTAAAGAGAGAGCAAACTATTTCCTGGATGAGAAAGGGAGAAGACTATTTTCTGGATGAGAAAGGGAGCAGATTATTTCCTGGTGGAGAGAGGGAACAGATTATTTCCTGGTGAAGAGATGGGAGAAGACTATTTTCTGGATGAGAGAGGGAGGAGACTATTTCCTGGTTAAAGAGAGGGAAAACTATTTCCTGGATGAGAAAGGGAGAAGACTTTTTCCTGGTGGAGAAAAGGAGCAGACTATTTCTTGGTGGAAAAAGTAAGAAACCAATTGGGAGAACTGATGTGAACATGAATTGAACATGAATGATTGTGCAAAGGACAGAAAGGTGCACATGAATTTTTGATACGGAGAATGATGATGCTTTAAAGCAAAAACAGTCAGTGCTAATCAGAACAATGTTCACATCATTAAAAAATCCTCAAATGTTCATCTGGTGGTGTCGTCTGCATGTTTTGACTGAATTTCACCACAACATGAACCCGTTAGCCATCACCATTCTGTCCGTGCCAATTTTTGAGGACAACTGCCTGGGCTGCACTGTATATACATAATTATTTTTTTTCCAAAATGGATGTTTGTTTTTTTGTGGATGACACGCTGATGAGGACAGCTCAAGGTTAACGACATGAAATGGGCAGCACCCTTACGCCGGGGTCACACTGGATGCGGGAGCGCCGCGAAGCGGAGTGGAGCGGAGTGGAGTGGAGCTGAGTCCGCGCCGCTTCCGCTCCGCTCTTTAGTTCACACCAGACGCCCATTTTTCTGCGGCAGTCCACTTGTTGTGATTGTATGTTTGTATCCATGTCTACCGTATGTTTAGACACAAAAACATGATCACATTTGTCAATCGCTGCGTTTTATTGTGAAAAACTGGTTATATTTTGAAAAGAAACCAGTTTTTCTCATGTATCTTGATGCAACTTCCTGCCAGAATTGACGCGGAACGCTCGCGCACAAAATAGATCAGACGCGGAAACGATCCGCTGCAAGGCGCGGGCCCTCCGCGCCACTCTGCCCCGCTCCGCGCCTTGTGTGAATGACGCCATAGGATAACAAGGGCGCCGAATGGAAGCGGACTCTGTTCCGCGCTGCTTTGCGGCGCTTCCGCGTCCTGTGTAAATGGGGCGTTAAGGAGCGAAAGGCAGAGCCTCAAAGATCGAGTCATTTTACTTCTAGGTATGAAAAGAAAATACAAAAATGACTCGCACTACTTTTGTTTTTTAATCTTCCAATGGTAATATATGATCATACATATAGATATAGTTTACTCCGAGAAACTTAAGAATACAATGGTATGGCCCCTTTAAAATATTGCTAATGTAAAGCATGTATTTATCAACTATATAGGGGACACCGGGGTTTGATGTCAACATGGTTGCTCCTGAATAAATTCAATAGGATTTCTGTAGCTGCTTTTCCATTGACATTTCTCAAATTGGACTTGCAATATTAAATTTGCCTAATGGAAACACAAGAATTCAGAAAAAACTCGCATTTACCGGAAAAAGGTTTTTGCGGTTGGATGAACTGGTTTTTTACAGGCACTGCTCAACAAATGTGGAAGTACAAATGAGTGAGCAATCAAAGACTAATGTGTGAACATTGAAACTGTACCACGGCGCCACATAGCATGTCTGGAACAAGCATTGTGACATGTGATGACCAGCCACAATCTCCCCTTTGTTAATTAGCGGTAAGTTTTGTTGACAGTTTTCTGTTTCTCAAATATAATCCTGAAACAAACATTTTTATAGAAGAGATACTGTAGGAATTACAGAAATGTATTAGAATATGATAAATAACCCAATGCATGTCTAGTTTCACAATTTTGCTAAACTATTACTCTTCTTTTTGACATTTGCTCTATATTATTTATTTATGAAGTTGTTGTTTATTTACCACCTATTTCCAATCGCTGCATTTCAAAGGGTTGAAGCTTCCACTCTGCTTTTCTGTAATTTTCTGTTTTCAAAGCCGTTCCGTCTTATGGAGAACATCTGTGTGAGACTCTGCTCAAAATCGTACGTATAAAAAACTTCATACACACCTGTTTTTCAGGTCAGGTTATTTAAGGTTTTGCAGAGGGAAGGAGAACAAACTTTATAATGTACAGATTTTTTTTTTTTTGTGAGTTACACAGAACTACCAGCAGAGTTTACATTTCTGTTCAAACTGGGTTTCTATCAGAGAAATTCTGACCTTTTTTTGCTCAGAGAAACTTATTTATCCATATTTAAAGTCATTTGGGATGACTAGCAAGAGAATGACACCATCAGCACCTTAGTTTAGGCTTCCAAACCTGCATCTTTACAAAAACAGAAATTTTTTTTAGCTGAAAACATCAAAGATAGATCTTATTATTGAAAAAAAAATCAATGCAATTCTGCAAAATCTGGTTCAAGCTGCTTCTGTAACTTTGCTTGTAAGTATACAATCAAAAATGATTTGCCACCAGAATGTTTACGTGTCTTTTTTTACTGGGCACAGCAAACAACCCCCCCCCCCCCCCCAATCTGGTGCCAAAGCACACATGACCTGGAGCTGTGTTGTCCTAAAATCCTCTCATGCACTTTACAGTCACAGAAAACAACTCCCTGACTGGATTTTGAGGCTGAGATCCAAAACTTACAACAGCCTGCAAAGCATAAACACATTTATAATAAATGTAATCAGGGAGCGAGAGTGTCACTAAAGAAATACTCGAGACTGAATCAGACGGATCTAGTTTTCCGATGTGTTCCTTCTGATTGTTTCTGCTTTGCTTTTTTGTCTTGAGCATAAAGGAAACTAAATCAAGATGTCAAATTAGTCTACGAAATTGAGATATAGAGGAAGTCAGACATACCAGAAGATTCCATACCTCGTGCCATAAAGAATGAAATGTTTACAAAGACATTTCTGCAGCTTGGAGAATTACAGTGAGAGTAACTGAGCTCTGTGAAACCCTCACTGAAGTGACCAAAGAAGCAGAAAAGCATGAAAAGAAATGCAGCCGTCACTTGACTAGAGTCAGAGTTTATGATTTGATCACTATAGAGAAAGAGAACACAAACACTTTCCTCACATTTGACTAAAACATCTAAATTCTCCACCAAAGCTTCTGAACTCAAAATAGGAGCTTTCTGGATGGAAAAGCGTCCGTCTGTCTGTCCTGTCCAGGATCGCAGGGTGCTGAGTAATATTGTTTTCAAAATGTTTTGATTAAAATAAAATCAAGCAGCATCTAAAATTAAAAAAAAAAAAAAAAAAAAAAAAGTCAAAATTCTTTCTATATTGTTCTGTTAATTACGTCAAATTGTCCGGAAGCAAAATCATCCGTTTTATTGAATTTCTGTTGACCTTTTACAAATCCTTTAGCCCAGTGGTTCTCAAACTGTGGGGCGCACCTCCCGAGGGGGGTACGAGACGGCGAGTCACCCGGTGGGACAAGGTTGGGAAGAGGAACCAAAGTTTGGACATCTGAATTGTTTTCAGATACGCGCTTCAGGACCGCGTATGTGAGGGTCTGACATCCCTTACATCAACCTAATCCTCACTGTCATATTTTAAGACCTAATTATTGTTGTTAACGGCTGTTTAACATCCTAAAAGAACAATAATGGCGCTCGGATGTTGATGAATTTTCACGTGTGGTAGATTTGTGTGGAACGATTTGTAACTTCTTCTTCTTCTGTTTCTGATTTTGTCAACAATAAAATAAAGGCTGTCAATTGTTTACAACTGAAAGATCTGTTATGGTCGCTGCTGGTGTTCTGCATCCGACGTGTCATTCTGCTCACCTGGTAGGTGGAGCTAAGGATCTTGATCAGCACCTGCCTGGTATTTAAGCCAGAGGAGGCGGTCAACCAGGGTTCAAGGCTCAAAGGTTGTTTATTTGCTATATATGCAACAACGTACATTGAAACTTGTTGGACTTCTTGTGCTAAACTCTCAAAGTCAGAGTCACTTAGTCAAAGTTCAGAAGGTATGAAATATAGAATGATAAAAAGAACAAATTAGAGAGTCTGAAATATTGCATGTTGAGCAGGAGGCTGAGGAGCAGCAGGTCTTTGGTTTGTTTGGTTCTTTATTTCTTCAGCTCTGCTGGGTTTTGTTACTTTAGTTTGGGGTTGGACCTTTGCATTCTTTATTTATGGGCTTCCTTTGTTTCTTTTAGATTTTTTTCTTGGCAGCTTTTAGCAGCTGCTGACTCCGACGGTCGATGTGGCTGGTCAGCAGTCTTATGTTTGGCTGAGGTTCCAATCCATTTGTTTTACATTTCTATGTTAACCCACCACACAATTCATTAAATATTTCTGTGTGCCTCATCTACCTTGTGTCCTGCTTTTCATATGTTACTGTCTGTTTTGGGTGATTTTCCCACTAGAAATCAGACCGGTTTGCCTGTCAGGGTCAGACTCTGAACAGTAAATGTAGTTAAATCTGTTGACTTAAATTACACTCTTACCGCATGCGTGTTAACGACTGGATCGGGTACCTAAACCTGCCTTTCTTTGCAGCTGTGATCAGATTTGTTGAATGGAGAAATATAGTATTTCCGCTCTCACAAGAGCAAAAGTAAAACAGCTTCAGATGGTAACTCCAGCTAACATAAAGCTAAGTCGAGAAAATAGGACGAAGCCTTTCTTGTTCTTGTGTTCACAGCAAATGTGGTCAAAGATTAAAGAGACCTGTGTGGCTTCTTTGTCTGAAAACCCTTCAGGTGACAGTGTGAGACCCAACAAATTAAGACATTACACCCCAAACTTGGTGAATATTGTCAGCAGGAAGATCGATTCCTTTTTGCACATAACTTCAATGATACTGTTCTTACAAAGTGAATGATCCATTATTCTTTTTCTAGTCTCCAGCAACAGGAATGTTTGAAGTTTTTTGAAATGTTATTGAATGTTTATTTAGTCAGTTTTACCTCGGTGGGTCGGGGGATTAACACTTTCTTCTCCAAAGGGGGAACAAGACAAAACGCTTGAGAACAACTGCTTTAACCAATGAACAACCATTCTTTCTTATGCACTGTTTTTTTTCTGATCAATTTGAAGAAATAGTTGGGGCTAGTTTTTATTATTTATCAAATTTTAATGCATGCCACTTGTATTCACCTTGTAGGACAGTGGTTCCCAACCACGGATTGATTGCCACCAGAAGAACTAATAAATTATGTCAGTTTTTTTTTTTTCCGAGTCAGAAATCTTTTATTTTGAAAATGAACCGAATTCTCTCGATCAGATTGAGTGCTAAAAGCAGTCAGGCGGCGTGTAACACGAGAAAAGTTACATGTGGAACCTTTCTTTGCAAATAGATGGGATGCATAGAGATGTGACTTTCATTTAGAGTCTAATCTTTTGAATAGTCACAGAAATGCTCAAACTCATCCATTCAGATGCACATTTCAGAGAAGTGATTCAAACAATTCATGCAAAAAAGAAGAAAAAAAAGAAGAGGATCAGTGTGTGGAGAGAGTGGAGGAGAAACAGAAAGTGAAAGTAAGCACACGGGTGGAGGGGGGTTTGAAGTCACTTGAAGCTTTTGCATGAAGGTTCCAAGTATTCTGATTTGTTTCCTATTAAGTATCAATAATCGATGTGTTGGTTACATTTTGTTTATGTATTGAGGTTTTGTTTTTTCTTTTTAAGCTGGATTTTAACCACTTCTGACATGACACTAAATTAAGATGCCTTTTGTGTTTTTTCAATCCTCCATTATTCACACATGTCAGATGACTGAGAGAAAAGACGATCATTATTACATATGGAGAGAAAATAGTCTCACTCTGATTTGTGCGTGCGTAATTCTTGATTTGTAACTCATTTAATGCGTTTTGTGCAACGGTAAAAAAATCACAAAATAAAAAAAAATACAAAATACACGTCAGTTACGCACAAATCTACCGTGAGACTCTTTCACGTCTCACAAATTCGTCCGTGAGTGATGCGTTCAAGTACTACTAGAATGCTCGTGCACCATAGTTTCCTTGTCCGTTTTCAACTTCGATTGTGAATAATATCCTCCTGCGGGCGGGGGAGACCGGCGGCAGAATGCGACGATTTCACCACGATGCCCGTCTAAACATCCACAGGGCAGAAGGGCTCGATCAGCCCACCGGGCCGGCTAAGATCACGGGATCACATGGACAGATCTCAACCGAGGTGTTCTGCTGCCATTCTTCCCCGCCCGGGACCAAAGCGCCCCTACCCCACTCTCAGCTAGCGTTTATAAAGTGAACACACAGAGTTCTGGTCGGCAAATGTGGCGATTACAGGCAGCGCCGGCCTCCTTGGATCTGCGAGCTTAGAAGCTCCGGCATCGAGGCTGGTGACCAGCCCTCAGGATGGAGCCTCATGTTGGAGGTGCTGTCAGAGGAGCTGCTGTAGATCTTTTCTGGAAATAAATATATATATATTTTTAAAGGGATGTTTATTTAAATGCTTATATAGACTTTTTATATTAATTATTATCTATTTTTAAGAAAGTAGGAAAATGTCAAGTTTGAAACGGACAAGAGATCTTTGGTGAACGAGCATTCTAGTAGTACTTGAACGCATCACCCACGGACAAATTTGTGAGACGTGAAGAGTCTCCCGATAGATTTGTGCGCAGCTGATGTGTTGTGTGTGCGTAAGAGGTGATTCGTGCATATTTTTTTTAAAGATTTTTGTGTGTAATTAGTTTCAAGCTGTTGTCATTTTAATTTGTGTATGTGTAAATTGTATTTTTTTACTTTTTTTTAATTTTTTTTACTTTTGCATAAAACGTATTATATGAGTTACAAATCAAGAATTACACACGCATAGATCAGAGTGAGTCTATTTTCTCTCCATATTATTACGTTTAAAGCACATGTTGTTATACTGTTCCATTATGCTGGATCCGGCTGTTATTTTGTGCTTATTTCTAACTTTCACTAAATATATTTATATGGAGAGTAAAATATTGAAAGTTATTTAAGGCTTGAGTTGATTTATTCTAGAATGAGATTCCAGCCGGTTTTTAGTCACGGTAATGTTAAAAAGTTAAGTTTCTAAAAATGTAGTTTTAAAGTGTTCAATAAATGTTTGTCTTATTCAACCCGGAAACTAAAGTGTGTTCTGGATTTTGAACCCCTGTGCGATTGAGTTTAACACTCCTGCTCTACAGCATCCGAATCGATTGCATAAGCCCTTCTGTTGCATATCAGCGCAGTTTTTCTCTCTTCACGTTAATTGCATAAACAGTTGAAGAGTTACATAGTTGAGAAAATCTCGACATTGGAGCTAAAGATCTGATGTTAAAGGGTTAAATAAAGTCAGCTAACATGAAGAGGCATGTGGTCACTTCTCATCCATCCCTGAGTCACTCTTTACTCTCAGGTATATCAGAGAGCCACAAGCCTCCACTCCTCGTTCCTCATTATCAGCTGTCCTTCATTCTCCCGCCTGTGAGCAGAGGCTATCTGAGAGGCCAGACGGGCTCCGCAAAGACAGCTAGCATGCAAACGCTACATCCCTGCTCTTTATGGCCGCGGCGTGCTGCCGCGTTACAAGCCAAAGAGGAGAGATTGGATCAGAAATGAAAACCTTTTCAACCTCAGCAGATGGACGAGAAAAGAAGAGAGTGAAAGCTTTGGTAAAAAAGGCCAACGTGAGAAAACGCTGGCACACATGTGTTCATGGGGGATGGAGTGGGGGAGGCTGCTGCCCACAGCTCCACAGCTAACTGGAATTTAATGCCAACGAGGACGCGGCAGACTGCGGCGTGCACAACAGCAAGGTTAACAGAGATGGAAGAGGCTGATATGGTCGCCCACACTGGGCTGGGAGGAAACCCTGATGACTTTTCATTACCAGTGCTCATCTTGTTATCTGTAATTGTTGAAGGATGGGGAGCAGCGAGTCGCAGCCTTCGCCTTTATAGTCAGACTATATGAGCGCCACAAACTGATGATGGGAGCTGGAGTGGAGGGCTGCGGCTGGGTGTTCAACCAGACTAATGATCAAAACCTGGGATTACTATTGTGGTTATTATTTCCTGTCTCAACTATCACATCTTTCTCTGTCGCTGTATGTCTATGTGCACAATTTTAACTGTATTTCAACTCAGGAACACATTAAAAACCCATTCCAAAGAAAATGGTGCATTTGATTTTTAAAAAAATTATATTTCTCCTGATAGAGGACATATACTATGAAAATTAGTCTTAAAATAGCATATCTGAGTATTTTTTTTAATCATTGTGAATCAGGGGTAGACAAAAAAATGTTTTTTGAAGAAAAGTGTATTTGTGATGTCACAAATACAGTGGGCGGGGAAAAAAATTCAGTACATCTCTGTTTTCCTTGTCCGAGCTAGTATCTGGCTCAAAACTGTACGACTGGGATAGCTCCAATATTGCTCTCCATTTTATTGTACTGTTCATTTTCAGTTGGTGGCTATAAGCTAGCAAGAGAATGCATTAACAGTAGGGCTGGGTTGATAAAACTGATAAATCAATCTAAGCTTAATAGATCAATAATCGATCCATAAATGTAGAAATCAATCTAACCGATAATGCTAGCATGATACTAACGTATAATGGAATTTCCCATAGAACGGCTAATGCTAACACTCCGTCAACCGAAGCATACATTTCTGACTAAAAGAACAGCTTTATAAACTCACAGGCATGAATTTTCCAAACTCTTTCAAGGAAATATTATTTAAAGCGACCATTTGAGCGTGAATAGTCAGCAGTCATCATGCACGCAGAGGATGAACTCGAGGCCAAGTCAAGAGACCCCATAGCCCAGACACTGATGTTGGCTGAACCAGCGAAACGTCTGGAATTCAAAATAGCCAAACTTCTATGAATGTAAAAGCAGGAATTTAATTGCGATTGGCTTTGAAGAAAGTGAGCACTTAATCTAATGGCTGAGAGTGGATAATTGTGTGAAAAAGAAACCAGCATACCTCATCTTTCTTTTTTGAAGTTGCTCCAAAGCTTCACGAGTTGTCCATACTTTCTTGAGGTGACTAAGATCTTGTTGTATTTCCTGCTGGAATTATCCAAAGTTCCGACATCGCACTGGTTTAAGAATGTTATTTTATGTGCTGAATGAGGTGATTTAGAGTTTTGATTGTCTCTTATTTTCTCTCATCTATAGTTCAGCATTTCTGTGTGTGTCTCTTTCCTGTCCTGTCAGACCCTAACTGTTCACATACGGACGCTTTAACTAAATCTGGTTCTCAGTGGGTTTTTCTCTTCACCTTCAGTCTTTCCTGTTTCAGTACAGGAAATATACTGAACACCCTTTTATAGTAACAGTTTGGTCACTGGAGCATTATTAGAAAACATTTTGAAAAGCCTGGATTCATTGTGATCTGGACAGAAATGGATTATAATCCATTTGTGTTTGGAATGACTTAGATCATAATAATTTCCCCTGATATTTTTTGCCTTCTTGTGTACCGACACTTTGTAAATAATCTGAATTAAATAGAATAATATCTGTGTCATAAGTGCTATTGTGGCAACCTCTTATCTAAGTTCAGGCATGGGGGGAGTGAAGGCTGCTTGGGACATAATTCTGAAACTGGTTTGTGCGTCACGCTCTCTTTGGCGTGACAGACAGACGTGCAGCTGATGAGGTGAAGGGAAAGACATGAAGATAGCGGTGAAGCATAAAAGCTTTGGAAGCTTTCACTGCGTCACACACATATGCGTACGAAGGCATGCACGGCTGCACGCAGACATTAGAAAGTTCCTGGGAGGGCTGCTGTTGGAGAGAGCTAATGAAAATAATATTGATTTACAGTAAGAACTTATTAGGATGAAATTCTTATATCTTCCAGTTTGATAGTTAACAACATTTTTGCTCATGAATGGTGTTTGAGGGAACATTTGCTGACTCAGACAATTGATTCAGTGTGAGCAATATTATTCCAAAAGCTTAGGCAACTCTTCACATATAACTCTCCAGAGTCTGTCATCTGTCCAACCGAATGTTTACAGTCTGCTCTTCCAGATGAAATGCATTTGGTTTAAATTTCTGACCAATAAAAGCTATAAAAGCTGTTTCTTCCGTTAGTAATGCATCAACACAATAATTGAAAAAAAAAACAAAAAGAAAAATCCATTCGACAAGTGACAGAACAACAAATGAAAAGTGACATGAACAAAAATTCAATTTAGCACTGCTAACAGCACAAGACTGCAATGGGGAAGGCTTTCATTCAGAGAAAAGTAAACTTTTATTGTTGCAGCTGTGCCGTCAGTTCGACTTCTTCAGCAAGCAACAAAGAAATGTACTGTCATGTTACAGTAATTATTATTATTATTTTTTTTTTAATCAAATAAAATACCTAAAAAGAAATCTTGGCTTTGGAAATGTACCATATATCAGGTGTAAGAGTTGATAGGATCACAGGTTGGGCAAGAGACTTGGCTCCTGGTGGTCAAAGGTCATCATGTATGCATCAGTGTGTTAATGGGGCCATGACTGTAATTTGCTTTGGGACTTAATCAAGATAGACAAGCGCTATATGAGTAATTACCAGTCGGTCAATAATCAATGTGTTATTATATAATACGTATGGACACAAATCACTCCTCAAAATCTATTCATACACTGCCTGAGGCAAGAAGCTTTCTCAAAATGTCTTTCTGGCTATGATATTTCATTATCTACAATGAGTTGAAGTGAGGAAGTGTGTAAACTTCAGAGGACCTTCTCTTCAGTGCATGCTGTCTATGCCAAGAAGCACAAAACGCCAGATCAAAGAGTTTTACTTATAAAAAGTTGTATTTTTTTTCAGAGGTTAGAATGTAACATGCAAATATCAATTACTCAAATTCTGTTTTAAATAATTAACAACTTTCAACACATTTTTCAAGAAACTTACGTGAGTTAGTTACAACAAAGGGGCAGAAGACTAATTGCGCATTCACACCGAATGCAGCTGGCGCAGCGGAGGCGTCAAGTTTCAATGTTAAGTCAATGTAAAGACATGATCTGTCGCGGCGCATCAACCAATCAGGGACCCAGCTTTGGGCATGTGGCATTTTCAAACTAGATCAAAAAGTAGGAAAAGAAACATTCAAGATGGCCGATCGATGCGAGGGTTTTCGTCATTGACTTCCATGCATTTTATCAACCCACGGGTGGCCGCTAGGTTCATGGAAACTGTTACTGTTGGGCAAAAACGGGATACACACAGGACAGAACGCCAGCCCGTCACAGAGCTCATTTATCTGGATGGATGACTACGCTAGGCAGCCGCCCGGTGGATAGCTTAGTGAGGTCTACTGTCCAGGCCCGCCGGCGGTTAGCTCCCCAGCAGCCTAGAGATCCGCCGCGAGTGCCGTTGTAGCACGCGGACTCTTTCATCAAGACTATAATAAGTTTTATTTTTATTTATCCCCCTCTATGGTTAGAGCTCAAACTGGACCACAGACAGACGGAAGTCATGTTTAAAACAACCCTCAGGTGAAGCTCTTGCTACATGTGTGAAGCACACAGAATCTAGAGAGACTCTGAAAGATCTGGTGAAAACAAACACATATAAACCCAAGATACTCGCTCAACATCATCCATGATGTGGCAACGAATGAATTTGCGGCAGGTGCGTCAAGGTGTTGAGAAGTAAATTTGACTGGTGTCAAAAGAGAGGCGGCAGACACGAATTTGATGCACCTGCCACGTTTGGTGTGAAGCACCATAAGTCGGTCCTCAGCAGGATATAAATGGAGGGGTGGGTTAGGACATGGTGGAGTAAAGAAAACAGCGACTGCCAAAAACAAAAAAACATATTTTCAACAATATCAGACCACAATGTGACTTTACTGATGTCAAAGTACAAGCCAAGGCTGAAAACAGGAAGGCCAAAAACAATAAATGTATGGTAAGAAGTCAAGTAGACGTTTGAGATTCTGGAGCTGTTTTCCATGGATGAATTAGGATCTTTTTTTGACAACAATGGGAAAGATCTGGACCCACTTCCAGGTGTCTTCACCTCTTCCATCATGTCTCTGCAACCATCTCGTAAAGATAGGTCAAACATTGATCAATTCATGAATGTTCTTTAATTTGTTACATTTGAAATGAGTAGTTTGTATCAAATTAGGAATTTGAGTTGATGGTTAACTAAACTCTAAAATGTAATTTAATATAAATTATCAATTTTAAGCGTAAAAAAAAAACTACAGAGCTGTTGAATTGATCTAACAAGGGCATGAAAACTCATCGTTCTCCAGCAGGACAAATATAAGAGAAAGCAAAAAAATAGAAGTAATTCTGTATTGGTCTGGTGATAAAGGGCATACATTAAGTAGAAATACACGAGAAATGAAAATTAACATTTGGAAATGCATGGAATGTGTGGCAGAGCTTAAAAAACCATGATGGCAGAATGGCCAACCTTAAAGGTTTGATTGTCCAGATCCCATCTCTCTGACTGATCAGCTGTTCAACACCAGTTCAAATCACGCTTGGAACCTGGACTCCAACAGCCCACCATCTCACTGCGTCATCATCAATGAAAAGGCTTCACTCTTGCACACAGTGAATCTCATGAAGGCAGCAGAATCTGACAGACTCCTATGGGGGCCCGGAGAGTTCTTAGAGCACCGTGGCGGAGCGCTCATCTAACCATTCTATCAACTTCTGGGCTTTAGAACAGTTTCCAGACAGTGGAGGGGGTCAACCATCCCTTCCCAAAGAACCTGCAAGACCTCAGGCTACAAATGCATGGGAAGGGGTTGCGGCTGACCAGCTGTCCCAAAAATTAGACCTGCTCCAATCAGCTTCCAGAACCACATGAGGCATGCAGTATAAGCAACAGGATTTCAAGTTTCTATATAACTAAGTGTTTTTTGTGGACTTTTCAATTGAATCCCTAATGTTAGGCTCTCTCTTTCATAACTGCAGGTTCACAAAATGGTGATTTTGGGGATTAGGGAGCTTTTATGTCATATCCAGGAATGCCAAGTCAAGCCAAATGGTTCTAAAGACAAGACTTCTCTAGGGCTGCATGCTGTCACAAATTAATTTCCGTGTTTACACCAACATCTCCTGCAAGACTGAAGGTTTAACTCTCCTAAAGTATGCAGATGATACACCTCTTATCCTTAAAGACATTCTGAACTCAGCACAGTATGAACACGAGGTCCAACCTGTGGTCTTGATTTGCCCAGAGCTAAATTAGAGTCCAGTAACAAAGGAGTTGTTGTGCTGTGGAGTCCATAAGGGTGGAAGAATGCAGTGACTTTTTCCAGCCCCCAGCCAGCAGGTGGAGCTAGTGGACTGTTCTGACATAGTCGGTGTATGGACATCATGCGGTCTCTGGCAGAAAAGCACCTCCACCCTCAAAGATCTTTTAATGTCAGGAATGACATGTTAGCTCCTGAGTGTACTACGATATCTCCACCTGTTTAATTTTCCTACACTCAAACACAAAACTATGTGCGTTAGTTAGTATAGTAAACCAGGCCAAGAAAATCCTCCGAAAACCTTGGACTCCCCTCAGTGAACTGAAGATGCAATCAGTGATTAAGAAAACCATCCTTATCACTAACTACGCCACTCATCCTCTTCATTACTCTTTCTCTGCTGCCAACAGGCAGAAAATACAGAATCTCATTGGCTGGAAAGGGAAAAAAAAAAAATCTTTAAACCGGATGCAATTAGTGTTTTAATTGCTGTCTGCAGCAATTTCATTATTGTGTTTTTTTCTTTTTTTTTTTTAACAAAGTTTTTTTTTATTATTTTGATGCTTTTATTTTTTTTTTTATTTTTCTCTTTTACTGTAAAGACAAAATATACTCTTGGTTCTATTACAAAAAAAAAACAACAACTAAAAAAAAAACCCAAGTTTGTATACTACAAAAACAGACCCCTTACAAATAGAAGCTTCTAACCTAATTGACAAATATTCTTAAATTAAGCAAAAAAAAAAAAAAAAAAAAAAAAAAAATTGCCAACGGGTAGAGAAAAATGGTGCTATAAGAATTCTTCTTTTAAGAAAAAAAGTATAGTCACTAAATCCTGTTTTCTTAAAGTAAGAATATTTTACTACTTAAAAACTTAAAAAATACATTATTTTTCTTTCAAGACAGAAAAACAAGGCTTTTCACATGCTTAAGATTACATTTTTGCTGTGAGTCTGTCTATAATAGTCTTGGGAAGGAAACATATCTGTTATTATCTGTAAATATTGTCTAAAAAATTCAAATTTATTCACAAAAGTCGAGCCCCTCAAAATGCATCTTTGAAAATTCAGTACAAATTTTTTGGCCAGATTTAAAGGACGTATATAATGCAAGGTCATCTTTTTGAACTTTTAAGTTTTTTTAAGCAACTACAAAACACACCCACTTTCTCAGCAGAGCTGGCCTTGATTGGCTAATTGCTTTCATTTAATAGCTGTAAAATTAGGCTCATCTTGGAAGCGAAAACTTAAAAATCAGAATGGAAACTGAAAACAGAGGACTGAAACTGAAGATTCATAGATTTATTTTTTTTTCAATTTTCAAAAAAACCCAAATTTCTTTGGGAAATTTTCAAGATTTATTTAAATTTTTCAGTTTTTTTTAATTTATACATTTTTTTTTATTTTCTTTTGTTCAAAATTTTGAAACTTTTTTTAATTTTTAGATATTTTTTCAGTTGGGTCTTGAGCTATTTTTTTCACATTTTTTTAATTTTTCATTCAGGTTTAAAATATTATTTTTCTAATGTAAAATTTTGTTTTCAAATTTTATTTTTTTTCCCCCAAATGTACAATCTGGTTGTCATTCACTTTAAGATGATCCTAGATTGACCCCATACAGCTGTAGGATGCCGTCATGAATTGGGCAGCACCCACAAGGAGCTGGAGGACGTGCCTCTGAGATCACTTCCAGGTAGAAAAAGAGCTCAAAAAAACGAGTGCTGTTTCATAATTCGAATTGAATTTTATTAATATCCCAGGGGGATAAATTTATCCAAATTCCTTCTGAAGTCTGCCAAAGGTAAATATATATAAATGGTTATAATTTACTGGTACTGGTAGATTTTAAATCGCATGATAGAACCTTAAAAAAAAACATTCTTCAACTCACATGTCAGAGATAATCTTGTCTGTTTACAAAATTACATGTCGCAGTTCACCTTATTTAGTTAGTAGTATTTAGTATAGTATTTATTTGACAGGGACAATGTGCAAAAAACATTAAAGATCCTTCACACCAGATAAGAGCCGGAGCCAGTTTCCGTCTGTCGTCCGAAAAAAAGTAAAAATCAATACAATACAAACTGCAATATAAATGTAAGCAGTCATTCAAATACCCAATCGCACATTAAACTTTTCCCCAAACTACTTATAACGTAATAAAATTATACAATAAAATCATATCACTGCTTACTGACCAAAGGTAAGTAGTCATTCAAGTCTACAATCTTCTTCAGTTGTTTATCTATACTCGTATGAATAAGAGTCTCTATTGACATTTACTCTTATTGAATAACCTTCATATTTAGGGTTACAAGTGAGACATGTTTTGCCAGAGTAACAACAGGATTAATGAAAACTGAAAAATAAATGATGCAAAACACTATTAGGGCCGGTGATGGACTGGCAACCTGTCCCGGTTAAATCCCGCCTTAGCCCAACGTGGGGTTTCATCCGCCCCGCGACCATGTGAGCTAATTTTGCAAGTTTAGAATAACAATATTTTTGAAACAATAGTTGAAAATATATGCAAGTGCTTGTAGTTTAGTTCCTTTGGGGAAAAACTTAAAACTCCCTGAATGTGACCAAACTCAGATCCTGTTTTATTTGATCCTCATAAACCATTTTCCATCCAGATAGGGTTACCACAGAAGGAGAAGGCTTTTTTTTTTTTTTTTTTTTCTTATCAAGCTCTATTTGCACCAATGGGATCCTGAGTGGACAGAAGCAGGAAACAATGGAAATGTGAATCTTAGGCTTTATAGTGCAGTAGAGAGAAAAACCAGTAAGAAATAATACACAATTAACCATTAGGATGAAAAATGAAGCAACAGTTGCACCATTTAAATCTTTAGCAAAACCTCATTAAGGATCGTTCATCTTTTTTTTTCTTCCAAATTTCTTCTTTTTTCCACACTTGATGTGCACAAACTGAAAGTCTTCATGCAAATCTCATCAGGAGTTGGACAAACACAGAATGTTCTTTGCCGAGTCTCCTCTGACTCTTTATCATCTCCCAAACTAACCATTTACTTGTTCCCATTTACATAATTTTCTGCTTCTCTTGTCAAAAAGAGAGTAAAAATGATTAGACTGCATCTAAAACTGAATGCGCAACTCTTTCTGCCCCACAGCATTTACAGGGCTCCAAGGCAGTAATTCCTGCTCACGCACATTACTTAGATCTCACTGCTTCCAAGACTGCAAAATCATCTGCCAAAATGAATAACACAGGGTCTGGAGGACTGACGTCTGCTGCATGTGTGTATTTTTTGGAGTTAAAAACTGATTTAAAAAACGGAATAACTCCAGGGCTTGCTTTTCTTGTTGAAGATATCCATGAAATCCTTTTTTTTTTTAAAAATCACAAGTTTAACCCTTTACTGTTAATACCTACCGGTAAGTTTAAAGGTTTTTCTAAGACGGCATGTTATTAAAAAAAAAAAAAAGTTGATATATTCTAAGAATTAAAAAAAAAAATCAATATATGTCATAATAATAACTTATAGCTGAGGTGTAACAGCAGGCATGAAATAAACAACCTTAGTTATGTTTTTAGGGGTCTGTCTTTTTAAATTCATGCCATCTGCAATGTGCTACTTAAATCCTAAATCATTTTCTATGATGTAGTAGGGATTTTTTTTTAAAGATTTATTTACAGATGCATTTTCTGTCCTGGTCGTGGAACGGTGGACCAGCTCTACACCCTCTTCAGGGGGCTGGGGGGTTCGTAGGAGTTCGCTCATCCTGTCTGTATGTGTTCTGTGGATCTGTAGAAGACGTGCACTCCTTGTGGTGTCCTGTGGAGGGTGGTCTGGTCTGGGGAACTTTATGAGGGCTGTCCGGTCTCTGTATGACTGCGCAGGTTTGCACAACCGGCAGTAAGTCAGACCTGTTCCTGGTGCATGTTAGATTCTGGTGCACTTTAATCACTGGTTCTGTTCATAGTCTTTATGGACAGAATTACTAGGTGCAGCCAGGGTCCGGAGGGGATCTGGTTTGGGAACCACAGGATTTAATCTCGGCTCTTTGCAGATGATGTTGTTCTGTTGGCTCCATTGAGCCAGAACCTCCAGCATGTATTGGAGCAGTTTGCTGCCCAGCGTGAAGCGGCATTGATGTTAAGTCTGAGGCCATGGTTCACGACCAGAGAAAGGTAGTTTGTCCTCTCTCAGTGGGAGGAGTGCTCCTGCCTCAGGAGGAAGTTGAGTATCACAGGGTATGGTTCACAAGTGAGGAAAGATCAGAGCGTGAGATGGACAGGCTGGTTGGAGCGGCCACTATGAAGAAAAAGCTGAACTACAAAGTATTGCTCTCAATATACTGGTTAACTTCATGAGCACTGGGTCATGACCGAAAGTATGAGATCCAGACTACTAACCGCTGAAATGGGCTTCTTCCAGAGGGTGGCTGGGCGCTTCCTTGGAGATAGAGGGAGGAGTTCTATCACCCAGAGAGAGCTCGGAGTAGAGCCGCTTCTCCTCCACATTGAGAGGAGCCAGTTGAGTTGGCTCTGAAATCTGGTCTGGATGACATCTGGACACCGCCTTGGGGAGGTGTTCCAGGAATGTTCCATCGGGAGGAGCAGAAGAAGATGAACGTATGGATGACTGCATCACCATAGGTAGAGTTCTCTCCCAAAGTAGTTATGTTTGGAAACACATTAGAGTTATCAAAGACTTTGAAATACTGCAACCTTGTTCACATTACTAACGAGTTAAAAGATACAAGAGTACATACCTTAGTTTTTTTGTTGCTCTTTTGTTTTTCATTTAAAATAGTGCTTGAAAACAAAGACAATGGTTACATTTACACCAAGATTTCAATATATTCCAATAATTTCACAACCTAAAAACAGTCATATAGTTGGGTTGTACCATTATCTTTTTCAAAAATAGGGTCATAGTCAAGACATTCCAAAAGAGACATTTGGGATCATTGGCTGTGTATGAGAACTGGACTGAAAGACCCCTCTCACTCCTTGTGTTTCAAACAGGAAGTACCCGCTGTCTAAGAAATTGATTCAAATATCTTAAATTTTAGTGTTCCAATACACTATACCCCAGATATGAAATGGATGCACCCAAAACCACAGGTTACAAAACTGGAAGAGTGTTGGATTCTTTCAAGAACCATAAAAAATCGAACATACAAAAGGTCTGATTGAACTGTTGGAACAGCTTTAAAGCGGCAGAGGTCCATGGGGTGCTGTTGCACCGCTCCAGCTGGAGATCACAGGGAGAATTCTCACGAACAGCAGCCGCGGCATAATTCTTTGGGAAGTTGGAGATTGATTTTCAAGGTCACAAGAACCAAAAAGGAGCAGCGAGAAAAGGTAATAGTAGGAGTGCTTGATCCTTTCTGTGAACACAAGTCTGCTTTGTGTGAGACCCACCTCCAAAAATGGAATCATTCATAGAACTTCTGATGTTATAATTTCAAGGATGATCTCTGAGATTGAAAAGTATTGAAAAAGCATCATATATCCGATGATGACGCTGGGGAGCAGCTCAGAGAGCATGCTTAGAGAGTGATACTCTGGTCCACAGAGCTTGCTGGGAAAGATATTTCAAGGATTTTCCTTGATTTGAGAACTTCATTCCTTTCTTTCTTTTTTAAAGAGAAATACTAAACTAAGACACGTTTATGGTGTTGCTGAATTGCAATATGATCCTTTTCTTATGAACGAAAGAACCAAATGTATGTCTGTGAAAGAATTCATGACTTAATCTGACCTGGTATGAAACTCAAATCCAAGGTGTGATCTTTTTTTCTTGCGATTCAGACCCTCACTCTTGTTTATTGTTGAGTTTAGAACATCAACGAATCTCATTCAGTCATTAATTGCGATACAATATTGTTTTCCATTACTACTCTATCATAAAAAAAGACAAAAAAAGAAAATATCATTGCACAGATGTCTTTTCAAATGTTTATATGACCTCATGCAATATTGAAATGTCTGTAGTTTTGACAAACCTTGTATCATGTATGGTTTATGATGTTCTGAAAATGAGGGAATTTGGACCCTGGTTAGTAACCTGAGTTGAGTTTAGTTCCAACATATTCTCATTCCCAAGTTGTCACATATTGACGTTCAGTTAAGGCTCCTTCTGCGTCCCTTTTGGATGTTTTTGGTTTCCCCGACTCGTCAACTTTTGACGTGCTTGCTGTTCTTAAGATCAAAGGTCTGTGACCCTCGGGACGCACTGGTCCTCTGGATGTGTCCAGCATTCGTGCCTTAATCTTAACTTGATACTGGTTCGCGCCCGGTCCCACATCTAGTACCGGTTCGGGTCATGTACTGCATTTTGTCGGGTTGGGGTATCGGTGTGCAACACGCCGCGGTACTGGACCAGTTCTGGTTTGTAGCCTGGAGGTTGGGGATCCATGATTTAATGGGAACAGCCAGTACGTTGAAAAACAACAACTTGGGGACAACCAAAATGTGAGAAAGTGTAGGAGGGGTCTAGTAAGGACCCCAACGTCAATTTGTGAAGACTTGGGAGTGAGAATGTGTTGGACCTTTTCCCAATCCACCTGGATCCTCCAGATGGTCTTTAAATGAGCCTGGACATGTTCTAGTTTAAGCTAGGGAACCTTTGGATACTAAAGGCTTTGAATCTGTGATGATATAATCTGTTATTAATCTTTGTTAATGTGGTCTCATCTCTCTTCGGGTCTTTGAACAGTTCCCCCAAATAGATCATTTGTATTCTTCCAAGTGAGATCTTGCATGGAGCTCCAGATAAAGGGAGATTATCAGTGACCTTTTAATTCTTCAATTTTCCTCTACCGCTCTTTTTCCTTGGTGGAGAGATTGAATTCTTACTGTTTAAGGGTGTGGACAGGAGTAATACTTTTGAGTGGGACGACTTCAGAAATTGGTGATTACTAATTACTAGTTAGTGATATTTAACTTGCCAGGCTACATGTCAGTCTCTCAAAGATATTTCTTTATTTGAAAAATAAAACTCCCATCTACTTTGAAGCCACATTATATATGTAGAACAAATGAGTTCTCCTCCATGTAAATAGTCTTTTCTGTGCGTTATCCTTCAGTCATTCTAAAGCTGATGTTTTTGGTGTCAAAAAAGTTTTTATATAGTCCAATATAATATGGCCCCCAACCTTTCTCAGGCCATAAAATAGACAATATTTTCATGCACCGGCCTGTACAAGGCCATTTTAAGCCACTTTATTAGCCCTTGTGCTACCCTAGGCGTGCTTACATTAAAAGTGGAGTCATCTGGACCCCACAAGACAGCAATGATTTTTTTTTAATCTTCACTGGTGTCTGTGGCAGACATGAAATCCTTTGTCATGGGAGGGATAAGGGTGGGGTCATTTGGATCCCATAAGATAGCACGAGGGTTAACAGCACCCTCCTAACATCAGAAAGCCGGTTCCTGAATATTATAGAGAGCTTGAGGGTTTCAATTTAGCTTTCTTTAAAGGGTAACCAAACAGGGAAGTTGAAGGCTGACTCCACCCACAGTCGAAGTTTGAAAATCCAGTCAGAGGGGTGGGGTTGGGGAACAGGACTGTTATTATTACTGGAGCTGCAGATCATGAAGTGAGACTAAAATGGTTTGACCAATTACAAAATTCAACCGTAATATCTCCTGTAGGGGGCAGCACACTAACTATAATTTTGCTTAATTTTAAAAATTAAACAAGTTAATTTTAATTTGTCAAAAATTTGGCAATGACCAACAGACATCACTTTTGAAGCCCCATTTATAGAGGTTGATAGACATAGATATTTCGGGTTTGGTTACCCTTTAAAGAAAGAAGTGAATGGATTTTTGAAACGTGGCATGAGTCAAGAATGACTCGGATGTGGTAGAAAAATTCCAGTAGTTTTCCAAACCAAAACTTCCTTTAGAATCAGGTAAAAATTAAAATGCAGTTAAAGCTTTATTGTCCGATGGATTGTCACCAGGAATTGGGGGACCAAAAGTCTAGAGCAGGGGTCTGCAACCTGCGGCTCCAGAGCCACATGTGGCTCTTTTATTTCTCAATGGTGGCTCTCAGTCAGAAGAAAAACAAAATAGTAATTTTCAAAAAAATTGGAGATTAGCTATTATTTTAGCAAAATATTAAAGTATTTGGCTAGTATGCTTTCTAGTGGGATTTTTAGGGTAAATGAGGATTTTAGCTTCTATTTTAGCACCATGCTAACGTTTTAGGCTAATTTGTTATCTACTGGGGTTTTTAGGCTAATTTAGAGTTTTAGCTTCTATTTTAGCAACATGCTAACGTTTTTGACTAATAGTTTTCAAAAGAATTTTAACTATTTTGGAGTTCAGCTCGTAATTAAGCAACAAGCTAGCTTTTTTGGGGTAGATTTGGCCTATAATCAGTTTTTATCCTAATTTGGAGTTTAGCTAATATTTTAGCAATATGCTAACAGTTTTAGCTAATTTGTTATCTACTGGGGGTTTTAGGCTAATTTTGAGTTTAGCTTTTATCTCAGTAACCTGCTAATATTTTTGGCTGATTTAATTGACAGAGAAAAGTTATGCTAATTTGAAGTTCAGCTAGTAATTAAGCAACGAGCTTACTTTTTTGCTACTAAAGTTAAAAACATAAAAAAATACCTTTTTGAGAGATGCTAGTTTCTTTATATATATATATATTTTCTTTAGTTTGTGCCAAATAGACATTATTCACATTTATTTAAAAACAAAAAAACAAAATGAAGGTTATGAATGCAAATGCAAATTTCTTAAAGGCTAACGTAAGTCAATGCGGCTCCTTTTAGGTTCTGATCAGTAGAATACAAGCCCAAATGGCTCTTTTACTCTTAAAGGTTGCTAACCCCTGGTCTAGAGTAATCAGCATCTTTAAAACCTAAAGCCATTGAACTTTCTGCTGATCACTTTTATCAGCACGTCTCCCTTTGATTGAAAGCAAAACACAATGATGACCCCAAATGTGTTGGGTCTTTGCCAGCTTCCATAATGAAACATTCTTTGCAATCACAGACAGTAATTGTCTAGTCTGAGACAGACAAAAACCCTAACTTGGCTCGGTTTATAATTTTAGATTGGGTGACAGGGCGGGCACATTAAATCACAAAGTACAAAAATGAGAGTTGAAACGCTTACTTATGGGGGAAAAATGTTCAAATTTATGGAGCAAACACGACAAAGCACTCCAGAAGCCGACGTTAACACTCTAGAAGAAGAAAATGAAGACAGAAAAAACCAAAGGAGAGAAAGAAATCCAATAAAGGGC
Source organism: Oryzias javanicus (assembly GCA_003999625.1). Classification (NCBI taxonomy): domain Eukaryota; kingdom Metazoa; phylum Chordata; class Actinopteri; order Beloniformes; family Adrianichthyidae; genus Oryzias; species Oryzias javanicus. The sequence continues at coordinate 35,203,034 of CM012439.1, forward strand.
ACAGCGAAAACGTTTGGTATCTGGGCCACTCGGAGATCTGATAAGCATTTATCTTTCAGCGTGTTGCATCCACTGGCACCTCCACGGACTTGAGGGAAAACAAGGCTGTCCGTGTTTATCACTCCACTGCCATTATAAAGAGTCACAAAGATTAGCAGTGACATTTTTAAAGGTGAGAGGTAACAAAGAGAGGGAGCTATTTGCATGCTAATGCACATCTAAGGAGTTCAGACTTTTATCCCGGTTTTTTACTTAGTCAACTTATCTTTAAATGCATACTCTAAATGTACCAGTGGTTGTTGAGTTTGAGGCTGTCAGACAGCGTTCTGTAAAAATGAGTCTATATTTAAGTTACTTAACATTGACTTGACAGTCATATAAAGTCTCAGAGAAACCTAATTGCTTTTTGTAAGCCCATTTGACAGAAGAATTCCTGGTTTCTTGGCTGCCTGCTCTTCTGCCTTTCTTTTTCTCACAAGATGGCAGTGTATCTCCTTGCTTTCCCGTCTTCTGCAGACAGCCGAGACTCCTTGATTGGACTTTGAAGAGAGAGAGGTATCAGTTGAAGCATACAAAAGCAGATCGCAACGTCAATCCTAATAATGCGCCGCAAAGAGTTGTGCGTGGTCCTATTGATTGGATAACTCGGCTTGAATGAGAAACAATGGCTTTGGTGGGAAAGTCGGAGTGTAGACAGGGGTGCATGTCTTTGTGGATGCATGCAGGCACAGACATAGCATTTGTGTGAGTGCACACATGCCTCGATTGTCTTCGTTGAGATACGCCAGCGCCATTGTCTTGCTTAACTTTGCATTGAGGATTTTCCGCCTCATCCTCTGTTCATGCAGATGCATCATTTGTTAAAAATGAGGACAACATGTTTCCAATCCTCTATTACAGTCGTACAGCTGTTTAAGAAAAAGAATAAAGAGGGGGTATTAAACAGGCTTGCATGGTATATTTCTAATCCTCAACCATTTTCTCCTTTTCAAGGATAAGAAGACATTAAAGACCTTCATCAAACAAATGTGTTATTTAGGCCTTTCTGCAGAAATCCCAGTCCTCGGAGGCTCTTCACAGGGACAGTGTGATCCATATTGTTACCCAGTGACACTGATAGACAGTGTGCTGGCAAGTGAGCAGATACACATCATGCTGAAGAGATAAGAAACTCTTGGGAAATGTCAAATCAGAGAATCCAGAGGAGCCAGCGGCTTCACGTGGAGCTGAATAGTAGCAGGTCGCTACAAGATGCCACTCGTAATTAAGCCTGCTCACTCTGGGGCTGAACTCAAAACAAACAAGGTGTGTTTGTGCTATTTTCACAACAATACAACTCTACCCTGAAAATGTCAATGTAAACAGCTTGGTTGGTTAATATTTTAGTGGCCTGTTTTTCTAAAATCCTTAAATGTTCCTACCTACTTTCCATCAACATGTCTGTATGATATTTGTGTTTATTGACTTCACAATAGAAATGGACACGTTCAGTTAACCCAGGGGTCGGCAACCCAAAATGTTGAAAGAGCCATATTGGACCAAAAAAACCAAAATCAAATCTGTCTGGAGCCGCAAAAAATTAAAAGTCTTATAATGAAGGCAACACATGTTTTATGTATCTATATTATCTATATTAGCCTACTATCAAAATGACTAAGTTGGTTACAAATACATGATGAACCTTCATGATTGAATGTTTATTTAATCCTGTGGAGAATGAATCACCACGTGACTACACTGTTGTAGGATGAAGTTTAACTTCATTACAATATTAATGAATTACAGTTTGTTTCATTGCTTTGATGAAATTAAAGGAATTCAATAAAGAAATCCGATTTTTGATGTCATTTTTATTTTGAGGATTCGTAAAAACAACAATGGAACGTGCATAACGTGCCCCTTATCTGGGCAACAGAGTACAATAAAATGCAGCATACATTAATAAAAATAAAACAACAGCCTTTTGAAGAGGTAAAGTGTATAAAATCAAATGAATACAGTTTAAGTTTGATTTCTGTGCAAATGCCAAACAAGTCAGTGCATGGGTAAAACGCAGCAGTATCCTCTCTCTCTCTCTCTCTCTCTCTTTTGACACCAGTAAATCAGCGCAGCTATCCTCATTTCTGAGCAACCAAACACAATAATATCCCTAACCCCGGGCTTACACCGCTAGAGTCACAGCTCTGTTGCGTTGCAGGAGCGGACTAGCTACAGCTGATTGGCTTAAGTGTCATTCCAAATATATACTGACAAAAATCAGAAATTACGGACGCTGAAAGCGCCCTGCCCTACTTTTTTTTCATCGTTTTCTCGTGATAACGAGATAATCGATAATGAAAAATGAAGCGTTCCGCTCTCTCTTTCCCGCACGGAGACGCCGAAACTTCATCTGTTTTAAGTCTCTTTATTTGGTGGTTAACCAGAAAAACAGCAGCAGAAGACTCCACAAAAGTTGTATTCACTAATCATTTTATTAGTGGGGATACCTCGAACGCCTTCATTCCGTCTCATGCACCAGCCCTCCTCCCTTTATTTACCCCAAACCTCCGAACAGCTGATTGACAGATCACTGCGCATGTTGTGTTCAATGAACTCCAGACATTAACTCAGTCCGCTACTATGCTTTTGACATTTTTATACAATCCTCAGAAAAAGCAGTTTTTCAGGAAAAAAAAATGGCGAGACTTTTTAATCCCTTGATTTTATAAGGATCAGTTCTGGGGTTCAATGTTTTCTATGATAAACTGCTTTGTTTTGCTGCCGGTGTCCAGAGGTCAGTGAACGCACCATGCAGAAACGCTCGGCAGACCTGAATCCTGTCAATCTGTCAATGTTTGTTCGGGGTTAAAACAATGATTAAAACCAAAAACATATTTCCCTCCTCCATTTTTTTCCATTTTCCAACATTTTGGAAATAGTGCCAGGGAGCCACAAGGCAGCGCCTAAAGAGCCGCATGCGGCTCCGGAGCCGCAGGTTGCCGACCCCTGAGTTAACCTAATGGGAATCCACCAAGTTATGTTTGCTTGATCCAATATCTGTAAATAGATGGACAGTTAAGTTTTCTTGTGGTTTATTCTAGTTGGGTTGTTTAGTCATTGCACTCTTAACTAGAAAACTATAAAACACCTGTTAATCAAAAGAGTGCTCTTCTGACACTGTCATGTGTTTCCCCTGGGCTGATTGCCACTCCTCCCTGACGGGCTACACCTGTGTCCTTTGTTTTTTTTCACTCCCCTTTCTGTATATAATGGGTTCCTTCCCCTCACTTCCTTGCAGGTTTGTCTTGTCACCCTTGCCCACTAATCTTGTCTCCCATTCCAGGTTCTTGTGTGTTTTTTTTTGTGGAGTTTGGCCTTAGTGAGTGACTGTTCCTGTTTTTTAAGCCCTGTGCTCTTCCTTCATTTTGGATTTTGTTATTAAAAGACACTTTGATTTGGAGCTCGCAGCTGTCCTGCAATTGTGTCCGCACACCAAAGCCTGACAGATTCATCCCAATTTGAATCTTGAATATAAAACAAAATATTAAGTTTCATAAAATGTTGTACTTAAAGTCCCCCTATGACAATTTTTTTTAATTTAAAAAAACGTTCCCTGTAGTATTTTAATTATTATTATGAAGTTTTTAACCAAAATCCCGCAATTTAAATGTCTTAAAAAGCCATTTTATGTCGATCTGAAGCTTTCCTCTGGAAAATATCCTCCGTGGGGGCGTGGCTTCTGGAGCTCAGAGGAGCTGCTCTGTCTTGCTAGCGTAAATCCTCACTGCTGCTCCACAAAAATGTCTAGTAGTTTCGTTTTGAGCTCGGACGAGGAAGTTGAGACCTTCACGGACCACCAATCCTTATAACTGCATCTCCGTGGTCACATCAGGAAGCTCCGTAGTAACTAAAGGAGAATTTTCAGCATTCTCAGTCTGGCTGAAGCGAGTAATGTACACAAAATATCCAAAGACGGCTGATTTGACCGCGGAAATGTGAACGGCGGCTCATATGAGCGCAGTCAACGGGAAGATTATCTTCTCTTCTCCAGATCCTGAGCTCGATGAGGAGGGAGGGGTTTTGTGATGTAATAACTGCAAAGTAATTCAAACAGATTTTCAGCGACAGTTTGATTGACAGCGATTTAAAAGGATAAGTAGTCAGCAACGCAAAAGCGAAATGATTTCTTACTGTATTTGTTCTCTTTCATAAGAAAAATGCCACACAGACATGTTAAAAACTAAAAAACAAAAGCTTTTCATCGGAGGGGGACTTTAAATTGTTGTTTCAGATATCAAATCTAACCTGAGAGACAAGTCAAGTTTGGAACCAGATTGTTACAACACTGGTTTTTGCTCTGAAATAAGGCCATTTTTTATTGACTTTGCTCTACTTTACGTTGTTGTACTTGTTTATTATTGTACATTGAGATTTTTTTTATTTTTTATTATGTACATGCACCTTTTTTACTATGTATACATATGTAAGCTGCTGAAAAACTTAATTTCCCCAAGGGTGCCATCCCAAAGGGATCAATAAAGCCAAGTCTAAAGTCTAAAAGTCTAAAGTCTAAAGTTGAAGTGAACGGAGAATGACCTGATTTTGTATCAAGCTACCTTACAGTTACCTATAGTAAACTGACCATGTTCCTGACTTAAACTAGGAGTTCAAAGTACGATCTGCACCACCTAAAGCCCCCCTCCAATCATCTTTTGACCTTTAGTAAAATAGCTTCAAGTAGTCTTTTAATTCTGTTCTACCAATTTATGGCATTTTCTAGACATAGTTTCTGCAACGGTTCATCAAAAATGTTCCCCTGAGTTGTCGGCGGAACAGAGTAAGCCTGCCCTCAAGTCCCATGATCTCTTTATTTACATTCTCTCCTGCTAGCTTACAGCCCTTCACATCCCTAAACTAATATCAAAAAAGAAAAACTTTTTTTTTTAGAAAAAAATTCCCTAATAATAATAATAAGAAAAACAACAATAATGTGTAATCTCAAATACTGGTTATTTCTAACATTTTCTTAGTGTTTCTTTATTTTAAAAATATGTTCTTGTAACTTCCTGCTTGTTTGGTGATTATGAGTTTATCGATGTGGGGGTGTCTAAATAAATATGGCAATCCCTCGCAGCTGTGTCTGAGAGTTCAGTCAGAAAGAAAAGGAATTGTTTGTTGGAGATATTTATCGGTATAATTAAGAACATCATTACGGTTCTTTTTGACATGGCAGGCCATGTGCGACATTCAGAACCCGCCAACAAATAATAATAATTCTAATAAGAATTTGATTTATCAGAATTATCTGAACCAAAGTTGGCCAAACAGGAATAGAAGATTTAAAAACACAAACGATGAGTTAAAAGCTTAAAAAGACAATCAGGGAGAGTAGGCTAGTCTGAGTTTTGAGATGAAGTGAGACAGGAAGTCCGTAATCTGGAGGCCTAGGTGGAGAGAGTCATTGGTAATCCGGGTACCGAGTAAGCAACTGGGATACTGCGGATTGGAAAATTATTTTTTAATGGAAAATAAAGAAGAAACAGTAAGAGCGACCATCTGCTGAGACTGGTTTGACTACGCCATCCAAAGCATTACAGCTCGTTAAGCTCTGCACACAGTTTTTAAGACTAATATGCATATTTGTGTATTTCTAAGAAATGCATTATGATTAATGTATGGCTTATGAAATGGATCATTTAGCTGCTAAGTGAAAATATTTCATCTTATTCCGGAGATATTTCAGACTTTTCATTTAATATATTCTGCTAAATAGGTCAGACTGAGGAAGTGTAGAATTACAGCTCCCTGAATGTATACGTCTCTGGTAATAAGTTCATGTGTTCAGTTGTTGGTCAAATGTTGAGTCTGCACCTCATTTCCTTTAGTCTGATTCATTTTCTAGATTTGAAAACAAAAAGATGAATAGAAAAATAGAATTCAAATGCATTATTACTCTCTTTGCATTGTGAGGTTGTCTTAAACAAAGCATTCCCGAATGATCTGCTGTCTAGACTGGGATCTTTTCAGGGGCTCTTATGGACTCCTGAGAGTTCAGTGTGAAATGTAACACATTTTATTAACGGCGTGTGAAAAGCAAACCATTACGACTGGGCGGGAAATTCTCAAGCCTTAATGAATAACACCCATATTCAATCCGTGCGGGTGCTGCCGGTTTTTGGCTTGTTCGACGCGCACGGCCACATCTTAAAGAGAGTGCGGGTGTGTCTTGTATGACCTTTGTGGGTTTTGTGGCAAAAAAGAAATGCAATTTGTGATATTTTTTTTGTGTGATTAAGCCTTTGTGCCCATATAGGTCATGCGGTCACGCCACACTCTAGTTATTAATAAGTGCATGAGTACTGCCCCCTGCTGGCTGTAAATAAATGCTGCACTTACATAATATATCTATGGAGAGAAAATAGACTCACTCTGATTTGTGTGTGCGTAATTCTTGATTTGTAACTAATATAATACATCTTTTGCAAAAGTAAAAAAAATTACAAAAATTAAAAAATACAAAACACAATTTACACATGCACAAATTAAAATTACAACAGCCTGAAACTAATTACTCAACTATATATATAATTTTAAAATACGCACGGATCACCTCTTACACAAGCAAACGGCCTAAGTTACGCACAAATCTACCGTGAGACGTCAGAGCAGCCGCTGCAGCTCAAAGCGCCCTTTTCTAGAAATATTCTTATTTTTAAAAGTATAAGTGTTTTAAAAGCGCATATTTAGACTTTTTCTATTAATCATTGGGAATATATTTTTAAGAAAGTGGGGAAAATTTCTAGTTTTACCGGATATTATTCACAATCGAAGTTTAAAACGGCTGACAAGAAAACTATGGTGAACGAGCATCCTGGTAGTACTTGAACGCATCCCTCACGGACGAATTTGTGAGACGTGAAAAGAGTCTCACAGATCCTAATTTACGCACAAATCAAGAATTACGCACACACAACTCAGAGTGAGTCTATTTTCTCTCCATATATATCTCACACAAAATACATTCTTGTCGTCAGATTTTCTAACAAGCAAGGAGCACCTATTTATGTAAAAATGGCGTATACTTATATAAAAGCCCAAAGTGCTTTACGGTCACAGACCCGTTCACCCGTTCACGCACACATTCATACATTGGTGGTGGCCCTGCTGCCGAACACTGACGCCAACCTTCCACCAGAGGCAACGTGGGATTCAGTGTCTCTGCCCAAGGACACTTCAACACATAGGCAGGCAAGGCGGAATTCAAACTCGTAATCTGCCAATCAGGAGTTGACCGCCCTACCGCGGACTTTCACAGGCAGGGGCGGTTCTGCACTGAATGACTCCCCGGGCGAGAGCCTCCCCAGACTGGTTACATTATGTTTTGTCACCAATAAGATATTAATCTTAAAAACTACCAACAGATTTATGAATATACTATTGCCTAAGCATAGAACCCAACATGATGAAACAAAATAATAAACTTCAGGCACACAGGCTCACAACTAATCCACTTTAACAGTTAAAATCTACAGTTAACTGGTTAAAAAAATTGAAAAAGTAATGACTAACCAGAAAAAAACAGGAAAAGACAAGAAAATAAAGCTTAAAACTACTTTTTATTTTGATCTTTTTTTCTTTCTTTTGTAGCTGGACTACGTAATTTTTGAAGTCCTGCACGGTCCTGAATGTGTTTAAATGCCTTTTCCACATTTGACACATCCCCTGGTGGACACGTGAGCATCAGAAACAGCCGCAAAAACCTACAATTTGCTTTCAGAACCGTAAACGTAATCCTAACCTTAACCAGCATTTTTTAAATGTGCCAGAGGTTGTCTGACCACGTGATCAAAACGAAACCTAAAAACCGTGTATATTGTAGTGATGGTTGCAGGCTTGTTGGGCTTGCTGTCAGATCTGGCAGCGCAAGGAATTGTGGGTAACCATTTCTTTTGCCTGTCTGGTTAGAATTGAGTTTAAGTTTGAGTTTTCATTTATGTGTTTTGTTGTCTGACCGTTTAACACTGTTTCCATTTGTTATTTTGGCCTGTTGTGTTTGACTTCTTCCTGCACCCTGAGTGAGAATAAGGGAGAGACTGATCAGTACCCCTCTTGTTTTGTCATCAAGACATTGTCAAAAGTTAAACCAAAAGCTACCTGTTCTAATTGCAAATCTTCCGCGCATCCCGTCAACAGCACATATTGTGGCATCCTTAAATATGCGCGCATCGGATGGGATTTGTGATCGAAGAGAACTTTGGGAGCGCAAACTTGCGTGTCTCGAACCGTTCCTAACACCACACAGATAATAAACACCTTAGAGGCCCAATTTTTGTTCAAGCTGAGATGCCGCCCCCTATGAACTGCCGCCCCGGGCTACTGCCCGTGCCTAAAACCGCTACTGTTCACAGGCGACCACGGTGCAGCGGTATGGCTCCTTTGTTCCCCGAGCCATCAAGCTGTACAACTCTGCATTCGGTAGAAGGGGGAGAGGGAGGGTCGAGAGGGGAGGGGCATAGCTGCCTGATAATCCAGAACACATGTGCAATACTCTTACCAGGGCAATATGTCCAACTTTCAGGGCATCGTGCAATGTTGATACTATGCAATATTTATTACTTTCTCTATTTGCATATCTAGCTATATTCAGTCTATTTTATTTATTTTATTATTTTACTCCATCTTTGTGCTGTAGGGACGCTGGTACCTGAATTTCCCTGAGGACTTCCAAAGGGATTAATAAAGTATTATCTATTGTATTCTATTCTCTCGCACAGGACTTGGGTGGGCTGAATAAATGATAAATATTTTTACTCCATGGGTTAATGGAGCCGTCTAAACCCTTGATATTTTATCTGGACCACCACTGTAAAGCCACTTTTCCCAGCCTAAATCCACCTGTAAGGTCAGACATTATTTATGCCTCAATTCCACTGGCTGGTTTAGAAGAATTCACTGAATTTCTCGTCTCTGACACTTAAACAGTCGAGTTCTTTACCTTCTCCTTTGAAGCCACTGACTTAGGTTCAGACAGCCTTCATTGAACAAGCCATGTTGCAAGAAAAAGTAAAATTTTCATCAGAATAATTTCATGCCAAAGTTTTTTTTTTCTTTCTTTTAACAGGTTGGGTTATGGTTCATCACGAATAAAACGACACAAGTGAAATTCCCTCAGCCTCTGCTGATGCTCAGATTGTATTTGTAAATTTGTTTCACCTTGAGAAAACTCCATAACAGTTTGAAAATTTGTGTTCATTTCCTTCAGTGAACACGGCGCGAACTTCAACTTTAAGATCTTAAGCCGACAGACTCGGCATGCTATATCCTTCCCTTTAACAGACGGCGCTCTGTGAAAGAGCCGCTGACCTCCATTAAAAAGCTCCAGCCCGATACAGATAACTATAGGAGGGTGAGAGATAAGAGGGATCAGCTTGTAGTGTTGCAGAAAACATGAAAAGATGGAGCGGAAACCAGGGCTGAAGGAGGGATTGTAAAGTTTTTCATGGCATGATGGCATCTATCTACCATTTATAACCCTTTGGAAGTGTGAGAATCTGAGCTCCTTATAAAACCTTCTCTGTTTTTATGCCTTTTACTTTCTCCTTTCCTTTGAAAAGCTCCTCAAATAAATGCTTGTGAGCAAGCACAGCTTTGGCGCTAAAGTAGAAAGGCTTCCTCATCAGGGCGTATAGATAGATGTTTCAGTCTGGTAATGCAGGCAGGTAGAGCTATGTCTCCCGTGTCTCTCAATTAACCATTAAAAGGTTGGTTTTTGTTTGGGTGTGTGCGTCCCGGGGCGCGTGAGGGCCAAAGCCTGACGGTGAAAACATTTTCCATCTCTGCAGCACTTGACCTTTCAGCTGGACGGGGTTGAGCTCTCCATGTGCTGATGGGGGGGCTCTTGAAGAGCTTTGTGGAAGCACTCCGAGTCCCCCCAGTATTAACAGAAGCGTTTTTTTCATCAGCACTCAAGTGCCTGCAGTTACGAGCCAATATAATAGTGCAGCAGCAGTCCCAGTCAATACTGTTCCCTGCTGTGAATTCTCATCTGTGTGGGACTGAAGCTGAACTAAACTCCGCCGCTTTGCTCTCAAATGTACTTGTCTTATTTCAACAAGTAATAACGTATGCAGAAATATAAACAAAAATACAGACAAGATGCATGCTGGGCTATAAGTTATGTTTTAAACCCACATTTTTAAATAAATGAGGAATTGGAAATAGAAAATATAAACTGCAGCCATATTAGAATGCATTAAAAAGCTTTAAAGAAAATCCAATGAAATAAAACACAAACACAGATTTATAAATGTTACTGATATATAAATAAAAGAGAACCTTTTTGCAACAGAATGTTTTATATGTAACTGATATGTACAATGATTCTGAGTAAAAGCTTTTACTGTAAACCTAATTTTTAGTCCATTGATAGCTGCGTTTCCATTGATTATAAAATTGTGCAAATATTTTTGACCATATTTTCCAGAATTAAACAAGTTTATCTTAATTTGTCAAAAATGTGGCAACGACCAACAGACAGCACCTATAAAGCCCCCCTTTAGGGGCGGCCGCGGTGCAGTGGTAGGGCAGTTGTCTCGATGATCGGAAGATAGTGGGTTCAACTCCTTGCCTGCCCATGTGTCGAAGTGTTTTTGGGCAAGACACTGAACCCCAAATTGCCCCTGGTGGGAGGCTGGCACCAGCGCTAGGCAGCGAAGCCACCAGCAGTGTATGAGTGTGTGAATGGGTCAGTGACTGTGAAGCACCTTGGGCCTTCAAAGGAAGGTAAAAAGCGCTGTACAAGTATATACCATTTATAAAGGTCAACAGCAAAAAAAGTAGATTTCAGGTTTGGTTACCCTTTAAGGACCTTTCCATGTTAAAAATGGATGTTTTGGGTGTCCTCAACTAGCCGTTTTTTGTCAACCTCCTGGCTGCAAACCAGAACAGGTCCAGTACTGGGACGCAAGAGGACCGGTATCCTAACCTGGTATCGGTTAGTATTCTGTCGCGGTTTTTGCCCAGTACCGCGTCTGGTGCTGGTTTAGGGTACCGGTACTGGGTTTAGATGTAATTGTGAAATTGTGTTTTTTTGGTGTGGGTTCTGCTCATTTCATGACGTGATCCTCGTACCCCAACTTTGGCAGCGTTTCTTTGTTTCTCCCACGGAAATAAACATCTAATTTTCTTTCATAGACAGAAAAATACCACATATATTTGTCTTCAGTAGGCCCGGCCATCGCCACACAAAAACACTGCCTGACAGTGTGTGTGTGGGTTGTGATTGTATGTTTATTTTCATCTCTATAGTCTGTTTAAATACAAAAAACATGATTGTCAGTTGTGGTGTTTTATTGTTACAAATTGGTAATATTTTGAAAATAAACCACATTTTCTCATGTATCCTGATGTAACTTCCTGCCAGAATTGACGCGGAACACTCGCAGCTAACGCAAAAAAATAGACCAGAGTTGTGTCCGAATTCCCCCCCATATCACTATCGACATTTTTAGTGCTGTCAGAATCTACTAATTCCAAATCGAGTGCACTCGAAATTTCCCAGAAATCTGTGCGAAAAACTAGCATACATCAATGGTCACTGGATTAGCGGATATAGACCACAATGCATTGCTGTCGAACGTGTTTAAATGCAATATTTGAATAAACCATCCACACTTTTACCATCCGAATACAGCGAAGTCATAAATAAACGTCGTGAAATGTTCATTTTTAAGAAATTTTTACTTTGTGAAATCGATGACGTCATATCCGGGTTTTAGAAAAATGAGAGTAAAGTAGAGAACATCGTGTCCGAATCACCTTTAAAATCCAGCGCACTATATAGTCCTGCACTACATAGTTTTTTTAGTAATTAGGGATTAATTGAATTGAATTGAACTTTATTCATATCCCAAGGGATAAATGTATCCGTCATGGCACATATATACCTAAACATTTGCAAACACACATATTCCTATGAACAAAAATATTAACATAAGTAATGCACACCTACCTACAATAACTATATACTATACAATACTACTACAATACTATACATTTAAACAGCAGCGTTTTACAGTCTGATGGCTGTGCAGAGGAATGATCTGCGGTAGCGCTCGTTTCTACACTGGGGGTGTCTCAGTCTGCTGCTGAAGGAGCTTTTCAGCCCCATCAGAGTCTGATGCAGAGGGTGAGAGCTGTTGTCCATGATGGATCTGAGTTTGGACAACATCCTCCTCTCACCCACCTCCTCCATAGAGTCAAACGAGCAGCCCAGGACAGAGCTGGCCCTCCTCACCAGTTTAGAGATTAGCGAGGGAATTCAGACACAACCCAGACGTCGAAACAATCCGCTGTACGGCGCCAAATTAGAGCGCCGCTTCTGTGTTCAGTGTGAACCAGGCGTTACACACTTAAAATCTCAAAAAGTTGTTTTTTTTATGGCATGGCGCCTTTAACACCAACACAATAATGTCCACTATGTTAAATCCACCTCTTAACACCAAATGTCAAGATGAATGTGTAGTCTATAGCAGTTTTGACCTCGGTTCCGGAAACAGTTATTTTGGATTGTTTGAGGGTAGAAGAAAGGCATTTGATCGTTAGTTATGTTAGATTTTTGTGATAATTCAAAAATAAGTAAATTTGTGTGTATTTTGTATGTTCTCTGATTCATGGATGTTCAAATGGCAGCAAAGAGAAAAGTTCTGTAGTGACAGAACTCACGTATAAATACTCTTAACTTAACGTATTCTGATAAGATTTAGTTTTTCTATAGTCTTAACATAAACTCTTTACCATTAACTTCAAATGATTTAAACTGCAGCCTATAGTAATCGTGTGTTTGTGTGTCTCTGTGTGAATTTCAATCTCCCATCAGTGCAAAATCAATATATCCTTTTAACCATGTCTTTCATTTAAATTTGTGATTTAAAGGTTACTTAACCACTAAATCATTTTAGGCTCACTGGAGTACAAACCGATTAATTGGTTTCTTTAAGTCTTCAGGTTTAGTTTTTAATTTAAAATACATCATTTGTAGAAATAAAAAAAAACAATTCTCTGTGAGAAACATTTAATGGACTTTGCTGCAACTGAAAAGGTAAAACTGATCCTTGTCTCGTTTCAGCATTTTGAGTTGTTTCTTTACTAAACACCATGAAAAACCAGCCAAGTAATACTCCTAAAAATCATTGAGAATAATCGACAATAAGTCTGATATATTAAAGGTCAAGACCCCAAACACGGATGACAAAAGTTTTTCAGAATTTTTAAAACCATTTGCTCCTGAATTATGCAAAATTTCAGCTTCATTTCGCATGTTTGCTGTCTGTGGGTGGAGATTAAAAAAAAAGAAGCGTTTCAAGCTCAGAAAATGAAGTATAAAGTGATACAAATAAGCAGAACAACAAATGAAATAAGGTTCAAATTTTATGTTTGAAAAGGGCAAATTTCATCTGGGAATTTCTTTCAAATTTTAGGGTCATTGATTGATCGTCTTCATGTTTCTTCTTCTTGATAATTGACACACCTGACGTGAAGTTAATCAACACACCTGCTTCTCTTTAGGCCACTCCGTCAGTCTATATATACCTGTTGGATTGACAGAAAGAGCATTTGACTGAAGACAGTCTGCTGTTGATATGCCATGTCAATGGTTACTTTGTGTGCATTCTCGAGGTTTTTTGATGATTTTTTTAAAACTAAAGTTTAGGGTTTTTTTTGCCAAAATAACAAAGTATCAAGAAAATTTTCCGACTGCTCCCTTTCCCTCTCCTCTTTGAGTTAGAAATGTACAAATAAATTGATATCCAGAACTAAACCTTCAAAGTCTCACTCAAACTAGATATATTCTATTGTGGAAGTGTTTCAAGTTGTAATTAGGATTTATCAGTTTTTAGCGGCGATCAAAAGGCTTCTTTAAGACATTTTCTGCAGAGAACTTTGAATGTAGCGATGATACTTTGGCCCGCCCACTTCAGTTGCTTTGTCACAAACCCAAGTCTTTTCAAACTTTAACTATACATCTGTCAATATTTAACAAAAAAGAAAAAGCATAAAGTGAGACTTTGTGGTTCTGGTCTGTAAGAAACTGGACCAAATGGCTCTTTTAGTGGTAAAGGTTGCAGACCCCTGCCCTATCCCTACCGTCTTCCTCTCTCTACTTTTAGCCCTCCAAATGGAGAGTAAAGAAAATATTAGATGCTTTAGGCGGGGGGAGGAAACGCGCTTAAGATGAGTTGGAGCGAGACTGAATGAGAGCAGGAAATCATGGCTGTCCTTAACGTTCACTCCATAGTATGATCTGTGGTATTATGTCTTAAAATTTTAACATCTGTCCGCGGACAACAGATAAAAAATACCCACTGGGTTGATTTGATGCTGTCCAACAGAAATCATCAAATTGAAATAAATACATTTTTTAAGACACATAATTTAAAATCTTATTTTTTTTTTCCATCAGTGATTCATTACTTTCCACAAAGAGTTACAAAACACATAGATTTCCTTCATTTAGCACAAATTATTTCTGATCAGCATCTTGTCAAACTACATGAACTGTTGGGAGACAGTTTCCCACAATGCATTGTTTCGTCGTCTTGTAGTTAGCGCAGTACCCATTTTCTGCAGCCACCTCTTTCTCACAATACTTTCATGACGGCGTCCATGTCACTTTGGAGCAAAAAAAACAACCAGCAACAATGGAGGCGGTCTGCGTCCACCTGGGTGATCTCAAACAGTTTCTTTTGAATTTGGATGTTTACCCCACTAGTGGATGTCATCAATGGGTTTTAAGCGCTCTGATAAGCATTACATCAGTTCCCGTTGCTCTACCCCAGGGCTCTTTTATGTCTCCATGGTGGCTCTCTGGCTGAAGAAAAATAAAATTATAGTAATTTTCAAACAATTTTGAGATATTATTTTAGCAACATGTTAACATTTATTTTTGGCTAATTTGTTATCTACTGGTGGTTTTAAGGCAAATTTAGAGTTTAGCTTCTATTTTAGCAACAAGCTAACGCTTTTGACTAATTTAGTTTACTGAACAATTTTATGCTGGAGTTTAGCTTAGTAGCATGCTAACATTTTTTGGATAATTTGTTATCTACTGGTGGTTTTTAGGCAAATTTAGAGTTTAGCTTCTATTTTAGCAACAAGCTAACGCTTTTGACTGTTTTAATTTACTGATGAATTTTATGCTAATTTGGAACTTGGCTAGTATTTACGCAAAAAACTTACTTGCTAATTTGGCATCTACTAAAGGTAAAAGGTAAAAACATAAAAAAAAAATCCCATTGTAAGAAATGCTAGTTTCTTTATATATTTTTGCTTTCGTTTGTGCCAAAAAATAGACATTTGTATTTATTAAAACATTTAAAAAAACAAACAAAAAGAAGGTTATGAAGGCAAATCCTAATTTTTTAAAAGCTAAAGTAAAACTATGCGGCTCCTTCTTGGTTTTGATCAGTACAAAATTAGCCTAAATGGCTCTTTTACTGGTAAAGGTTGCCGACCTCTGCTCTACCCGAAGATAAAAATGTATTTCACACACCCCTTTCCCTACAAATGCTCCTTCAATTGGAGGGGAACGGAGAAGCCGGAGGGGTCGAGGAAAAATTCTGCCTTAACTAAATCTTCTTGGATATTATTTTCTAGATGTTCTTTGGTAACAAATCCAAAAATGATCAATAAATTGACCCAAATGTGAGCTCACAGAAGCAATCGCCTCTCATCTGTAGCTTCACTTCTGCCATTTCTCTGCTTGTGACTTGGCAGACATGCAAATCACTCAGTCCATATTACCCCCCCTGCACCCAACAGCCCCACAAACCTGTAAATAAACCGTGCCCATTTGCAGAGATGAGAGGCTGTGACCCAGGGTGACTGTCAAACTGCATATAGCCTTTCCTCTGTCGCCGCATGAATCTGCAGACATTTTCACTACGGGATGGAAGAGAAGGCAAGAAGATTTAGGGGAGGAGGGGGGGGGGTAAAGCTTTATTTTAGGCTGCATCTATTCATGAGACGATCAGAATCACCATGGAAGCTTTTAGTGTGAAACATTACAAATTCCATGGCTGTACAAAGGGATAAAGTAGACAATGGCGTTCATGTTTGTTCCAGTTTTGGCTAATCCTGGATGAAATTGGATGCAGATGAATGACATACATTTAAATGTCCTTAAATGGTACACAAATAGGTTTTTTAATATTAAAAAAAATATTTTTTTTCGTGTTTGCAATGATTCCCAGCTCGTATCTCCCATGGGCTTCTATATCTGCGCACAAGAATTTAAAGATTTTCTCACTTCTCGACATGCAAATGTGCTCGAGCCCACTCTAGTTGGATCGGCGGCATCTGTTACAATCTGTCTTTGAGTGATTCCAGAGGTTTTGGAAGGATTTAACTCCAAAGTTCTGGTCGGCTGACTTAAAGACTTTTGCTGTCTGAGGCCGTTCATGTGTAGATCCCGTAAGAAGATGAGAAATCCGGCGCTGGATGCAAATTATAGCTGGAATCTTTATGGCTTGAGGCAGATACTTTCTAAAAATCCAATCTTTAGACAAAAAAGGAGAAAAAAAGATCACTCTTCCCTTTGCACACCAACTTGAACTTTTTGATTTTCCGTTGCCGCTTTTTAATCCAGAAGTTGTGTAGTTTTAGATTGAAACTATGCAGCTTTTTAATCTAAAAGTTAGAAGATTCCAAATTGACAGAATATATTGAGTTGCAGCTGCACTAAAAGTGCAGATTTTAAATATGTTGAAGGTAGTTTTGTGATCTTTTTCAATGCACTGTATATAAATTAAATGTGTATGGCTCGCATAAAGTCACTTTTTTAAAATTCTACTCATTTCCCTGAACAGTCTATGGCTGCAATCAGTAATTATGTTATCTAATATAGTGACACATTGTTAAATATGTTTACTGTAGGACTATTATTTCAAACTATTGTGAAAAAAAAACCATTTATCTGCTTCAAATTGCTTTCATTTATGATCAAAATGTACAAAAAAAAACCGATGTCAATCAACTTCTCTGGGATCTAGTTGCTGCTTTAGCGTAAAAGTACTTTTTTTTTTTTTTTTTTTTTTTTCATGAGTTGAGAATAAAGGAAAGTTCTTAAAGTTCCATTCTGATCATCTTTTTATCCATTTTCAAAGAGTTGTCAGTGATCTTTTAATTAGGATTTTGCTGTCTTTAGCCAAAATAGAAAAAAAACCTGTAATTTTCTTGGACTTAGTTTCTGCAGACCGACAGGAGTTTGTTCCAAATTTGCCAGCAAGACTGATGGGGATAATCCCACCCCCACTTCCCATCATTTATCTGTTTACAAGCTAATTCCTCTTACAACACCAGACAAACATTATTATTGCAACAGAAAATGGCGAGCAATATTGAAGCTATTAAGAAGTTTTTAACCAGATTCCAGCTCAGATGAGGAAAACGAAGACCTGCATGGATCTGATCATCTACTAGTGGATGCATCAGAATGGAGCGGAGCAGGGAGCTTGTGGCCCGCCGATCGCAGCTCCTACAACATACAAATATAAGCTTTTTCTCAAACCAGTTTTATTCATCTGCTCCTGATTCACAAGAATTTGACTAAAGAAATACGAGAAATGTATTCTTACGCTTTATCATCTCTACATGTTGTCCATTGTCAGAAAAATGCTACAAGAGCATATTAAAAAGACCAAAAACATGATTTTCATCTGACTGAGTCTTTTAAAGGTTATTTTTTTTCTTCAAAATAATGTTGAGCTTGTCATTTTGTCTTACTAATGGAAAGTCATTTAATTTTTTGGAGAAATTTTACTTGTCTAAATTTAAAAGATGGCTTTCTTGCCTTAGCAGTGTTTCATTTCAGACATTTTTCAATAAGCGATCGAGCCATATTTCTGTAAAAAACTGTTAGAAATTCAGACAATAAGAGATCTAGGTAGTTCAGTAAAAACCGCTAAGAGGTTGAGAATATTACTGTTGATCAGTCCAGTCCAGTTGAACATTATAAATAAAACTTAAAAAAAAACATCAAATTTTTAAAACTGGAAAAAATAAAGTTCTTGTTGAGAGGGTCAAAAGAACAGTTTTATAAGCAATGGAACCCCTACTTAGTTATTTTAAAAGGCTATCAGCAGAAACTTGAATCGTCACATTGAGGAGAAGGAACGTTATTAGTACATCTTCTATATTTATTTCCTTAAATTATTTTTTTAAATTATTTTCACGTATTTATTTTTAATTTTATAACTATTATTTTTTATTGTTGCAACTCTTTTTTTATAATGTGTTATTTTATTGTACTTTATTATTACTATAAAGATGACCTTGGCTAGGGTGGGTTAGGAAAAGGGGGTAAATATGTACTTGTATTAAAAAACAAAAAAATTCAATAAAATATGTTTACAAAAAAAAAAAAAAAAAAAAACATAATCGGCCCAAAGAGCTGTAAAGTAAGACTGCAGTAATTCAAATGAAAAAAGACTGAATATTAGAAGCTGTAAACCCCAAATTGTTAAGAAAATGACCAAATTTGTGAAATCAAAAATAGAATTGGTGCTTCTGTTTTATAAAACTTGCCATGTAAAAGTTTTTGCTTGATAGCATAGAACCAGAGCAGAAACAGGCACTTTTTATCAGTATATTTATTACTCATCTTTTAGAACTACTTCATACTTTTTAATACAATTTTCTTTAGTTACAGTGAAATCTATTAGAAAATGTCTGTACATGTTGAGTAATTTTTTAGCAAAGATATTACATCCAACTCTATTTTTAAAACTATTAAACCATGTCCTTACATGGAAAAGGTCTTGTAGTTTTTATTGGCTGGAGTTTGTTTAGGAATGATTGCTATGCGGGTCATTTTTGCTGTGTATTGTTGGCATAATCTACACTTTTTAAAATCTTTTTTCTTGAATCAAACTGGTCAATTCTGATTTAAATTGAACAAGGAAAAAATAAACCTATTTTTACATAGTATAAGTGATGCTAATTTAGACTTGAACTGAAATGTATACAAACAGCTTCCATCTCTCCCCTCCCACCTCATGTCCTTTTCATTGAACAGTAAAGCTGCAGACCACAGGTGTGTTGTAAGTTTAAAAAAAAACCCCAGCAGTGTTGTCTTCACAAACAGCCCTTGTCTTCACCTTGTAATAACATGAGACATGACAGCCATACGCTCCCTCTGCAGTGGTCTAACTGTGTGCAACATGTTTTGAGAAACTGCTTCTCGAACCAGCACCACCACCTCCTGCTGCCCTGTGCTCACGCGAAACAACATATGGCTCCACAAGAGTCAAATATACCAAAATAAAACCTGCACTTTGCTTCATATCAGACGCATATTTGCATAATTAATGCCAAAAAGTTGTATTTTATTTTACTTGTTTGTTGTAAATTTAAAAACAATCGTGTTTAAGACACCCAAAGTTGAAAGCTCAAAATTAATTCGACAAGGAGAGATCTTGAAAGTGGAATTAAAGAGAAAATACCTGACAAACACTGGACAAGAGAAAACTATTTTTATTCAGTTTGTATGTCTGTATTTACAGAACCTCCTTCATTTCTGAGCTGAGAGCAGCGCGCTCACTGAAAGCTCAACGCAAACGCCGCACACCAGAATTCCTGGCCTCCGCGTCGGGAGCGCGCGTTGCTACGCAAGTTTTTAAATCTGGTCTCAAGCTCTACGCACAAATCGAGCGCGAGCTGAGTCTTCAACCCGGTTCAATATTTCACGCACAGTCGCAGCAGCGCTAATGAACGGTAAAAACACCATAGAAGAAGAATCTCCTCTCTGCTGCTGCGTGCGTGACCGCGCTGCTCCGGTGTGGATACCACCTGCTGAGCGTGCGTTCATAAACCCGCGCAGACATGCAGCCGGTGTGGAAGCACCTTTGAAGATTCTGCTCGCTCGCGGGCATCACTCACGCACGCGGAAGTAGTCAGTCTCTCTCGCGAGGACTTTTTCTGATCGTGGAGGAGGAAAAAGCGCTCGCGAGGGTCAGATTTGTCCGCGCGGAATATTTGATGCGTGCGCGGAATTGTCACGCGGCGTCAGGAACATGCTTTTTGACAAGCAGCAGGCTGTGTTCACGTGTTGTCACGTGGCAAAAGAGGAACGGGCCCCGCAAATCACGTTCAGTGAGAAAGCACTTCACAGCTTCATGGCTCCTCCTCCCAGCTGACTGGAGGAATGAATTCATGAGTGAGGAGGCTCTGAACAGCCCGCCGATGTCCCGCCCTCCAGAACCATTTACCTTACCGTAATTGGTTCGTTCAGCTCTGGACACAACAACGGTCATTCATATCAGCCTTGCGGGCCGCACTAACGGTAATCTTTCATATGAAGACGGGGGCCGCAAATTATCATCCCGCAGGCCGCGAGTTTAAGACCCCTGCTTTAGAGGTTGGGCTCTGGGCCTGTTACCTCTTGCACATTGGTGATGACCTTTAATCAAGGGAAGAGACCCCCCTCCACAAAAAAAAGGCTTTCCTAAATGTGGGCCTTTTCTAAAAGATTGATGTTAGAACAAGCTTCATATGATTTACAAACCAAGATTTAGTTAAAGGAGAACAAAAGTAAAAAAAAAGGGGGAAGGGCTTTTTCTCTTTTTAACGTGGCATGTTCTGTTGTTTTATTTCACGTGTTTGCAACCAAGTTGTCTGAGTTTTTTCAGTCCAGACTGTCTTTGTTTTTGTACATTTTTCTTCTTCAGGTGGATCCTCTCTGGCTCTATAGACCCCACTTTTAACTGAGAGAAAATGTTTGTTGACAGGGGGATGCCTCCAAACATCTTCCACTTTGGTGTTGATCAACTCGACTTTTTGTCTTGCTGCTCTACTTCTTGGAGCGTTCTGCACCAGCTGCACGTTCTCCACCCCCTCCTCTTAAAGCCCAAACACATGGATAGTCATAAGCTAACATTTTCTCTGCACACAAATCCCATTCCTGGAGCTGCTTTTGTGCTATACATACATTTCAAAGAGTCGATTCTTCTGTGACTCATCCTGAACTGTACTTACCACTTTTGTGTTTTCATCCAGATAACACAGCGGAAAACTTGTTACATTTTTGAGTTATCTAAACACTTTTTGAGCAAATTAAACTCAAGAGGCAAGCTGAGATGATTTGGACATCTGGGCAGATTGAAATGTTCATGCTGAGGAGGCCACATGGCAAACCCTGGACACCCTGAAGAGTCTGAATCTCTGAATACGAAGCTGGAAGTGGAGGAAGAGTAGAGTGAGGTCTTGGTGTTCTACTTGTAATTCAAGCCTGTAAAAGTGGGAGATGATGGAGAGATTTTAACAAAATATCCAGTCGAGATATTTGACTCGCATAAAATGTGTGGAGCTGTCTTCTAAAATAAATTGATAAAACTCTAAAACTCACATCAGTCATCCCACTGATGGATTTTAATGGATTAGGACAGAACTTTACATTTGTTTTGCTTATAAGTTTGAGATTTTTTCCCAAAGACTTCAAAACTCTGTAAAACAGTTACCAAAATGAAGACTATTTTACATTAAAGGGGATGAAAATCGAAGAACATTTTATTTTTATGTTGACCCGCTCACTATGAGGGAGGTGCTTTGAGGGGCTAATTTGCATTTGCAGACCTCACTTCCTGTCAGTACTTAAAGGATTTCTGCTGCCTTCGTTCACGGGTTTTGTGGTAAAATTAAAGGAGCTCAGCAGAGAAACAAGGTAAAAGCCTCACAAATCCACGTCTTCATGGGGTTCCAACAGTGCTGTGTTAATCAAAGTTGTGCAGTTGGACGGAAATTGTCTCGGAAATATGCAAATGAAAGACAAGATTCACAACCCGGGTGTAACAATAACAAAAAGAGACATAAAAGAGACAAATAAAGCAAAATCTCTGGATTCTCTGGATTTCCTTTGTGTTGCATGGGAAGTTCGTCTCACAACCATCAATCGGTTTACATGTCTCTACATTGCGTCTACAATCCACTTCCCCCTGGCTTATAGAAGAGTGGTTTGTCCTGCGTCAAGGAGTTCATCCAAAATTTTGGCAATCAGGCCCCATGCCTCCTTTTTTCATTGGGTCCTGATGAATGATAAATGTTTTTGTTCCTCCAAAATGGAACTTTTATCATCCACTGCAAAAAAATGGTGTTATTTGCGGTGCTAACATGTTATTGCGTGTGCACTTCACCTTACAGGGCCTATACATCATGCTATTCTAAGCCTTTCAGAGTAAACTGTAGCTATATAAGATAATATATTACCTTTTGCACATTAAAGAACTTTTTCTTTTTAAATGAAATAAGAGTTTTTTTTCCCAAGCCGCTTATTCTCTTTGCAGATTAGAAGTGGAACCACTTCTTCTCAGAATCTGGTAGATCAGCAGAGAAAGTGGGTGTGTTTGTGTTATACTGGGGGTGGCGCTGGCAGCGCAGACTCTTCCTGGAACGGGCTGTCCCCCCGCTGTTCTAGGTATAAAGGTACAGACTCTGTTGTATTTGTGGGTTGAGAGGAGCGGTGTGTGACGAAGACGCGGAGGCGTTTTGATCCACGTGCAAGCAGGTAGGTTTTAATAAGCATCCAAAAACAGACGGGGCAAAAACAGAGACGAGGTCAAGGCCAGGCAGAGGTCAAGGACGAGGAGCTAGACAGGAAGACGAGTGGGACAGGCAAGGGTCGAAAAACGAGTCGGCAAAACAGGAATCAGAATCGCTCAAAAATTACTATGTAAGACGCAATACTTCACAAAGAAGAGGTAACAACTGAACCTATAAATATGGTCAACCTGATGAGGGAAATTAGGTACAGCTGGTGAAGATGATCAATATTCAGGAGAGTGCTCCCTCTGATGGTCAGGAGGGGAGCTGGAAGTTGGAGTCCTGACACGGTGGCTTTAGAGGAATGCTCACAGATGTGTGAATTGAGCATTACTGGTTTGGGGTGTTTTTTATGAGGAATCAACACTATAATGCACTTGAAAGCTCAAAAAAGTGGATTTTCCATGGAGGCCTGAAGTGGGCCAAATTTTGTCCTGCTAAGTGGTGACTTCAGAAGCTGCTGAGTGTTTAAGTAAAACCCCTTACCCATTTCCTATTGATTCTCTGACGTTCCAAAACTCTACGGCTGTAATATACTTTTAGCCTCTGGGTGACGCTCTTGGCACTTTCTTACACAGGGGATATGGGTGAAACAACCCACAAGTGAGTCAGCCTTGAACCTTTTTTTTTGCGTTAGGAATTCCCAAGAGCCTTTATGGTCACTTTTGATGCTTTTAGAGCAGGGGTGGGCAAACTACGGCCCGGGGGCCACATGCGGCCCCTTGGACTACTTAATCTGGCCCTCCAAATTAAAATACATTTAATCAAAATCCTAATTATTGTTTTATTTTCATTGTATTTCTGGTTTCTTCTCATGAATGGTGTTGTTTCTCTGGCGTTCGTGTGTGTTTTTTTCTGAGTCAGAAGGTGATTTTTTTCTGATTTCTTTGAGTTTGCATTTTCCTCTGAAGAACATCAACCCATTGGATCACCAAAAAGAGAACAAAAATCAAAATTTAGAAATTAAATTCCCAAATTTTCTGTTTTTAAATTAATATATGTGAATTTTAATCTAAATTAAAGCATGTTTTTATCTAAATTCCATATTATCTTTTTAGTTTATGAGGTTGATTACCAAATCACTTCTTCCATCTGCTCTTTGTCCGGCCCTGATGCCAAATTTTAGAACCCTTTCTGGCCCACAAATCAAAAAGTTTGCCCACCCCTGGTCTAG
Organism: Oryzias javanicus; assembly: GCA_003999625.1. NCBI lineage: Eukaryota > Metazoa > Chordata > Actinopteri > Beloniformes > Adrianichthyidae > Oryzias > Oryzias javanicus. The sequence goes on from CM012439.1 coordinate 35,226,777, forward strand.
AGGCCTTGGTTTTAGGTAGCCAAGGTGGAGCGACAACAGCTTAAGACCAACTCCACGTTTCTCATTTGGATCTTAGTTAGCTGTTTTCATTGGAAGAAAGTTTGCTCTAACTGGTTCTTATTTTTCATTAAAACAAAAAAAAATGTTTGCGCTTTTAGAGGAGGCGGTATCTGGGGGGGTACCGAAATAGACATTTTTCGCAAAACTGTAATGGAAACACTTTTTTCGAAAAAATGTGCTTCATTGTATGAAGTGGATGTCGGAGCACAGCACAGAAGATCCAACAGCTTCACAGCTCATAAGATACGTGCCAATCGTGTAGCTCTTCCATAAAAAAATCATCAAGATTTTCTCATCGCTTCATCTGTAGCTGCATTTTTGCAGCTCGGAGCGCCGGCGCTGTGACAAACTTGAATGGATCTTGTCATGTTTTCAAACAGAAAAAAGGTTCCAGCTGCTTACTTATTAGAATGATTTTTTTTTTTTTTTTTTTTTTTTAAACTGCAGAACAGGTTTCTCATGAGCGCCTGAGACTGTCAAAGAACATTGCTGTGACGTCACCGAAAATACTTGATCTCATCCATCGCCGTGTTGTAATGAATTATCGCGTGTGTTGGTTTGTGCTTTATTGAAAAATTACGATTTAGGAAACTGCCATTTCGAAATAGTTTTTTCCAAATTCCTACACTGTAAAAAGTGAAACGTTGGATCAATTAACAAAAATTCTGTAATTTATTAGATTGAAAAGTATTAGTTTTAATCAAATAAAAGAATGAGCTGAGTAGATCACTGAGAAAACATTTTAATTTAAAGAAAACAAATAATCTTAAATGTAACAAATGATAGATCTTTTGTTGATCCAGCATTTCACTTTTTTCAGTGTAGAATTTCAATAAAGTTTTGCGCAAATATGTAAAGGAAATGCGGCTATAGTGAGGACTTCCTGTTAAAGCTTTCAGACAAATTTGACTTACTTTTTATTTTTACTGATGTGTATTAACTTAATGAATACAGAATCAAAATAAATAAATTAAACATATTCTTAATATTCTCCTGACTTTACCGAGGCGGCGTAAACATTCCAGTTGATTATTGAACGGTTTATTATTTTCTTTGTGTCAAATCAACATAACAGAGACACACTGCTGATAGATCAGTGAAAATCCACCTTATGGTCAACATCCACCCAGAAAAAATTATTAAAAACCCTTAAAAAGCAGATTTCTCTGCTGTGCAGGGTTTCTAAAGCCAGACTAAAACGTCTCCAAGACATATTCCTGACTAGGAAGGGTTTAAATCAGGGGTCTCAAACTCAATTCATCTGGGGGCCGCTGGAGGCAGAGTCTGGGTGTGGCCGGGGCGCATCAGGATTATCGCTGATAAAATATTCCAATGTTCTCAAATATCTTTATTTTTAACACTAAATAATGAATGAATGAATTAATTAATTATAAAAAATGAATCAGAAAATCAATCGTTAAAAATTAAAATAATAACAATGATCATATAGCCAACACAGACGACTGCAGAAACCACATATTGACTGACAGTGTTTCTCAAATGGTAGGGCACGCCCCCCTGGAGGGAATGCAAATAAAAACATGTTTACATTAGTGATGGATATTGTGCATAATCCCACATAGTAGTTGATAATAAATTAAATATAGCAAAAACAACCTAAAAATCAATTTGGTAGCAGAAAGTGTCGCTGTTTACAGTGAACCAATGCGAAAGAACGGAATCTCTGAGAAAAGACAGAATTCCATCACTACTGTGGAGGGAAACAAGGAAAGATTGTTTTTACTTTGTCTGGAAGTTTTGGAAGCATTCTAAAAGAAAAAGAACTATTAATAAAACAGATTATTTAAAAGTTATTTTTTTTATTATTCTTTAATGATAACAAAAGTACAATATTTTCAGGAGATATACTTTTGACTTGAGCAAATTAACTGATACTGATGATGCTTGCAGCTGGAAGTTGTGTGTGTGTGTGTGTGGGGGGGGGTCTAAGAGAAAATACCTGAGAAACACTGGACAAGAGAAAAATATTTTTATTCAGTTTCAAATATCCGTATTTACAGAACCTCCTTCATTTCTGAGCTGAGAGCTCAGAAATGTTTTAAATCTGGTCTCAAGCTCTACGCACAAAATCGGGCACCCGCTCAGTCTTCAACCCGGTTCCATATTTCACGCTCAGTCTCAGCAGCGCTAATGAACGGTAAAAACACCATAGAAGAAGAATCTCCTCTCTGCTGCTGCGTGCGTGACCGCTCTGCTCCGGTGTGGATACCACCTGCTGAGCGTGCGTTCATAAACCCGCGCAGACATGCGGCCGGTGTGAAAGCACCTTTGAAGATTCTGCTCACTCGCGGGCATCACTCGGAAGTAGTCAGTCTCTCTCGCGAGGACTTTCTCTGCTCGTGGAGGAGTAAAAAGCGCTCGCGAGGGTCTGATTTGTCCGCACGGAATGTTTAATGCGTGCGCGGATTGTTGCGCGGCGTCAGGAACACGCTTTTTGACAAGCGGCAGGCTGTGTATCACGTGTTGTCACGTGACGAAAGAGAAGCGGGCCCCGCAAATCACGTTCAGTGAGAAAGCACTTCACAGCTTCATGGCTCCTCCTCCGCCCAGCTGATTGGAGGAATGAATTAAAGAGTGAGGAGGCTCGGACAGACCGCCGATGTCCCGCCCTCCAGAACCATATACCTCACTGTGATTGGTTCGTTCAGCTCTGGACACAACAACGGTCATTCATATCAGCCTTGCGGGCCGCACTAACAGTAATCTTTCATATGAAGGCGGGGGCAGCAAATTATCATCTCGCGGGCCGCAGATTGCCCGCGGGCCGCGAGTTTGAGACCCCTGGTTTAAATGTACAAAAACCTTGAGATGGATCTTAAATTTGCAAACCAGAAACACACTTAAGTTGATAATGGTGAGGAATAAGTGCTGGAAAAAACAGATGATGAAAATAAGTCTAAAGGTGAACGCAGAGGTTTAGAGAAATATAAAAATATTAAATAAAAATAGATTAGAGTTCATGTAGAAAATGTAAATGAAGGAAAAGGTAGAAAGTGAAATGAGGAACATCTAACTTTTGAAAGCAAATAAACAGGAAGAAAGGAAACATCTGGCTGGCTGAAGAATACCCCAGCGTAAAGTTTAACCTTCACATTAGCAACGCTATAGACTGATCAAAGCCAATGACCTACTTTCTCTTGCCTAATTCAATCTGAGCCAAATTTACCTTGAGGGAAGAAGAAAAAGGGAGTCCCGGAGACGGGAGGGGTCCCTGAAGAGGAAGCGCGATGTTTGAGGAGATGCTGCAAACATCAGCAGAGGAGGGGGGGGGGACAAAAACGAGCGCGACAAAGGTACCTTCAGTCCCCACACCGACCCTCAGAGTGGCGTTCATCAAACATTAACGGAGAGGGAAAATCCCATTGAGGAAAATATTGTGCTTGGAGAACAGCGATGATGAAAAGCTCCCTAATGCGTCTGACAAGAAGTAAATATTGAATTGAAAGATAAACAAGGTGAATGCTCTTCATAATTCATGCTGCAAAGAGACAAAGAAACCTGATGGTGCCTGAAAGAAGACACTTTATCTGCCAGAGTTTTCCTGAAGCTTCCTCCCACACCGAACAGGCCAAGGTAAACTCCGTTATTTCCCTGCTCCGCTGACCCCAACACGGAAAAAAAAAGCATCTTCCTCTGTTTCCGCGTTATCTCCCATCATCATTTCTCAGTGCCTAATGAAATGGCAAACACAATGAAAGGTTTTTGTGATTGCCACAAAGAGCATACCGTTTCCATTCATGCAGCAACAAACCTCATTGCTATCGTCTCTTCATTCAGAAACTCAATCTGCCAAACAGAGTCATGCTTGGTGTCCTCTGGGAGACTTTGATGCTGCACCTTCAACAGGAGCTCTGCAGGATGGATGAAGGCGCAGACGCGCAGTTATCCTCGACGCATTAATTTAAAATATCGCCTTAATTGTGTTTGTGAAATAAGTGACTAGCGTGGAGCTGACAGTGCAGCCACTCGGGCAAAGAAACACGGCAACTTTACATCAACGCTGTGCCAGAAAGGAGTGCATCAGGGAGCTGTACGTGTCTCTGTCTATCTCATTTGAAAGTAGATGCTTCTCCAAAACAAAGAAAAACATCTTTTAGCAGGGTTGGAATAAAGAAAAAACATCTTGCATTTGATACCTCTTTTTATAAGGCAGCCAGTGACTACTTGAATGTAACAAAGTATTAGTTACATGGATTTGTATGGCTGTTGATCCGGGTTATCCGGGACCGTGGAGGGTCATACAGCGGAGCAAGGGTGTTTTGCAGGCTTGTACGGTATATACACAGAAACAAACGAATAAATAGAAATAATTATAAAAGGGGCTAAAGCAGGGGTCGGCAACCTTTAACAACAAAAGAACCATTTGGGCTCGATTTCTACTGATCAAAACCTTGAATGAGCCGCATAGTTTCACTTTAGCCTTTGGGAAATTTGGATTTACATTCATGACCACCTTTTTTTTTTAATAAATATTAATTACGCCTTTTTTTTTTTTTTTTTTGCTTGAACAAAAGCAAAAATATAAGAATAACCTAGCACTCTTAAAAAGTGATTTTTTTTTTTTTTTTTTAATTCTTGTGATAAAAGCTCAAGTAACTTTTTTTCAAAATAAAATCTGCTCTGTGCCAGACAGGATCATCTCAGTGCAGCTCTGGACAGCTAGTAACCACTGTTGTTCAGCATAAGATAATATGTGCTTTTAACTCATAAAATACCAAACTTTTTACCAAAGTTTTGCTTTGCATATAAAATCTGTTCATTCTGGAGCGGAAGGAGGGAGAGTTGAGCAAACAAGACGTCTTCAGGTCAACAGGGATGTAAAAACCTACATAGTTAATCATCTATGTGCATCTCAGCCTTCAATTTATACATTTAAATAATCTAACATAAATAAATGCTACGTAAGTAATCCTTACTTTATAAAAATGCCATTTAAATTTTTCTTTTATTTGCTTGTTTTTTTGTTTCTTTGTCCTCAGTAGTCTTCCACTGCTGGGTTTTGTTATTTTAGTTTGGGGTTGGACCTTGGTAGTCTTAGTTTGCAGGCTTTGTATGTTTGTTTTCTTTAGGTAGTTTTGGTTAGGCAGCCATTAGCAGGAGCTGCTGACTAAGACGGTCCATGGCTGGGTCAGAAGTCTCCATAACTTATTTTAAGTTTGCCCATGGAGAAACCATGGAAAGATGACAGATACATGTGGATCTGGAGCTGCAGGTGGCAAACCTCTGGGCTAAAGCAAAGATAACCCTGAAGGTTCTGTCCCGCTATCCTCCTGTAGGCTGGGGTGTTACCGTGTCCTGGATGCAGCACCTCCTGCCACTGGAGTCCCTCAACCTCTGGTCCCAATGTACCCGACTGGGCACACAAAGCAGGTAGAGGCCAGAGAACAAGCGGAGCCAAAACTCCAGGAGCCCGAAAACAAACGTCCCAGCCATGCAATCTAAAAATAGATGAAATGTTGAAATATAAAATGGTACAAATTTAGATAAGTTAATTCATAAAAAGTACAAAAAGGTATCAAATCAGCCTGGACATAGGATAGAATGATTTACTACAGGTTGATTATTCAAAGATTCAAGATTCAAAGACTTTTTATTGTAACTGTCAGGAACAGTTAAATTGTGGGGAGTCCACCAGCAGCAATGCACAGCACAATAAAAATATAAAAAAGAAGTTAAAAATAAGAACAAAATAAATAAGTAGAATAAAAAAAAATATATATATATACTGTATTTGACAGAATAATAATATGAAACTGTACAGAGGTGAAGTATATAACATAATTGCGGCATAGTAATATACATTATTTAAAGTGAGGTGTGCAGTTGTGCAAAATTGACAATAATTCCAGATTGTTCATTTGATGTTGTTCAGCATCCGTATGGACCAGGGGAAAAAGCTGTTTGTGAGTCTGGAGGTATGTGACCTGATTGACCTGTAGCGGCGTCCTGATGGCAGCAGGTCAAACAGGTGGTGGGCGGGGTGGGTTGGGTCCTTCAGGATTGTTGATGTTCTTTTTTGGCAGCGGGATCTTGATAGGGTCGCAAGGGGGGGCAGGGGGCAGCCGATGATTCTTATCGATTGATGATTCTTATCGAGCATAAAACAAATAAATACATGCTAAAATATAATATAAAACATGACACCACACTCTAGTAGTCATTAGTAGAGGGCTAAAGTACAAACTCCTGCTTGAATGCACACATGACACGTGCAAACAATACATAATGTAAGTGTTTTTAGGATGATCACACGATCTACACTCTGATTGTCCAATCAGATTGCATGTAGCAGCACACATGTATCCCGTGAACAGCAATAACGGCTCCTTACACTATGCAGAATTTATGGTGCAATACAAAAATTTAAACCTTACTTACACTTATGTGTTGTGTACAGTGGTGGGTAAATTACTTTTGAAGAGTAATTGATTACTTCAGTTACTGGATGGAATTGTGATGAAATCACTTTACTCACTTTTTTTTAAAGTAATTTATTCCTTTTTACTTTGTTTTCTCCATTCATTCATCTTCTTCCGCTCATCCGGGACCGGGTCGTGGGGGCAGCTGTCGGCCATTTCCTCCAGCTCCTCTGGTGGGACCCTGAGGCGTTCCCAGACCAGCCGTTAGACGTAGTCTCTCCGGCGTGTCCTGGTCTTCCCAGTGGGACATTCCTGGAACACCTTCCCGGGGAGGCGTCCTGGATGCATCCGGACCAGGTGCCCATACCACGTCCTCTCAAGATGGAGGAGAGGTGGCTCTACTCCGAGCTCTCACCGGGTGACCGAGCTTCTCATCCTCTCTCACCACTCACAAGTTCTTAACCCTAGAGTCCTATCGCCGGGTGATTTTCACCCCAGTGAAAAGTTACATCATTTTCATTTTACTGAGGATCCCTGGGTAAAGTCTAGCACGTCCCAGGAATGGGTGGACCAAAGACCAAGTCTCTCCCGGATAATTCTTTTTGTGCTGAGGATCTCCCCATGTTTTTATTTTCCATTTTCTTTTTTTTCCTTTTTTTTTATTTTTATATAGCTTTTCATCTATAATAACTCCTAAAAATTTTACTTCTTTTACTCGTCTGATATTAATATTATCTATGTTTAATTCAACTGTATTGTTTGTATTTCTATTACTAAATATCATAAAATATGATTTATCACTATTTATTGATAGTTTATTTCCGACAAACCACGCTTTAATCTTTCCTAACTCAATCTGCACCACCTCTATCATATGTTCAATATTGTCTCCCGTATAATAAAAGGTTGTATCGTCTGCAAATAAAATGGAATTAATTTTTTGGGATATTGAGCTTAAATTGTTTATATAGATAATAAATAGTTTGGGGCCAAGGACTGACCCTTGAGGTACACCACAGGTGATATGCGATAAATTAGATTTGTTGTTGTTTATCTGTACGTATTGCTGTCGATCTTTTAGATAGCTTTCTATCCATTGTAGGGCCAGTCCTTTAATCCCATATTTACTGAGTTTTTGAAGGAGAACCTGGTGATTTATTGTGTCAAATGCTTTCCTGAGGTCTATGAAAATGCTAATGAGATGATTCTTTTTGTCAATTGCTTCATATATTTCTTCTGTCAATTCCATTAGTGCCAACTAATGGATGCATTTGGTTTTGTTACATAAACTAAATGCATCATGTGTTGTCATATTTGGATCTATCTTTTTATGAGAAATGATTCTTATTGGGTGTATTATATTGGGTAAAAATTACCCGTCAAAGTGGTGGTGGAGCTTTTTATTGCAAAAGAGCTTGGACAACCAAGATAAGCTTGTCTTTCATTTAGCTACATTTTCAAAGCATTGACACTGTTCATAGAGCGAACGTTTTATTACTTGTCTCTGCTTGGATTTGATTTTATGCTCTTTTTGCTAATCAATCTGATACTTGAGAATTCACAAACCAGTGTGAAAATTTACTCAAAATTATGTGCCACGAGCTTAGTGTGGCAGTGTGATTTTTGCCAAGTGCTTGGCCAGGTTGCTGGTTGACTCTGTGGAAATCAATTTATCTCCAGCACCTCTCTTGCTCTTCACTAAAATGGTTTTGCCTATGTTTTCAACAAATCGGAAATGATGTAAATAAGTTAATTTTTATGTTTTGATCAACCTCCAACCCTGCATTAGTACACATGTGTTTAAAAGACTTAAAATCAGACATTTCTTTTTAATAGTTCAACAGAATCATAAAAAATCTAAACAGTTCTGAACAAAAATGATGACCGACTAAAAATAAATAGACTAAAGGGACGCGTGTTCTCCATCTATGATCACTGGTGTCCTAAAACCTGTTGTCAGTCTGCTGGATTTAAGAGCGACAATATTCTCTGAGATGTTCAGTGACATGGTGTGTGCCACACTGAACAAGCACCACAGAAATAGTAGTTCATGGACTGTTCTAGCACATTAAAAAAAAGTTAGAGAAAATACAAGAGCCCCTTCAAGCAGCTTGATGTTCCTGACACTACAACTGCACAGAATATTCAGAGGGTTATGGTCCCCAGGACCGTGGACGACCTCCCTGGACGTGGAAGCAAGAAGAAAAGTGATGACAAACTGAAGAGGCGGTTAACAGGAACTGAAACCAAAGAGCTCCCCACAACCTCCAAAGACATTAAAGATGAACTGCAAGGTCAAGGAACATCAGTGTCAGATCACAACATCCATCTCTCAGCCAAAGTGGACGTCATGGCAAATGAAGGAAGACACGGCGGATGAAAGCAAATCATGAAAAAGTGAGACTGGAATTTGCCACAATGCATTTTAACAAGCCACAAAGCTTCTGGGAGAATGTCCTCTGGTAAGATGAGATAAAACTGGACTTTTTGTTTTTAATTTTTATGTTTGGAGAAAAACAAACAAAAACATCAATAAAACTATTACGTACCTCGTTGAACCAACATTTAACTGTATAGGATTCAGGCAGGTCCCAGCTGACCTCCATGCATTCATGTTAACAGAGCATAAACACTACAGGGGAAAACTGGAAAATTGACTTTTGGGATAGGAATGCTAGCTCGGTTTTCTGTAGCAAATTAGTAAATACCTCTATTTGCAGTAAAATGCTACTCAAAGACCCAAACAGATGAAAATTGTTTTTTTAACATGTTCTCGTGGCATTTTTCTGATAGAGGACATGTGTGATACACGGGTTTCTAGATCGACCGGATATTGTACAAGGACCAAGAACACCAGTTACAAGAATTCAAAAGGGGTGAATAAATGTTATTGTTTATGGGTCAAGTCTTTTCTTAAAAAGTCTTCAACAGTCCACTCCACAATGATCTGAGAAGAACGTAGCCTGAACCCAATCTGATACAAAGAGAACACATAAAACCAAATATAAAAATCATTCAAGCAGTTAAAAAGGCTTGCAATAAACTCAGTTTAAAAAGAGGGTTCAGCAAACGTCTTTTTGCTCCAAGAAGCTTAAATCACACTGAGCAGAGGGCCCTGATATGGAAGAGGGGCGGGTCGTGGACTCACCCTTCTGCTATTGTTCATTGCTTCCCCCTCTCCACCTCATGGCCAATCGCTGAGTAGACCTGGCTCTGTTCGTAACTCCTGCAGCCGAGCTCCGACACTGCTGCACTCCTCCACTGTAGGGCTGCTTCGCTTCAGGCCCTGGCGCTGGCTGGTTTTTCTGTCGTGTTGGCTTCAGGCCCCAGCACTGACTGTTTCTTCCGCCGTGTCCTCTACAGGCCCCGGCGCTGGATGGCTCTTCCACTGCATGTGCTCCAGGCCCTGGCCCTGGCTGACTCTTCACTGCGCCCGCTTCAGGCCCTGGCGCTGGCTGGTTCTCCCATCATGCCCGCTTCAGCCCCTAGTACTGGCCGATTCTTCTGTCTCGTTGGCTTCAGGCCTCAGCACTGACTGTTTCTTCCAGTGCGTCAGCTACAGGCCCCAGCACTGAATGGATCCTCTACCATGTCCTCTCCAGGCCCCGACGCTGGATGGTTCTTCCACCGTGTCCACTCCAGGCCCGGACACTAGCTGACTCTTCACCGCGCCCGCTTCAGGCCCAGCGCTTGCTGGTTCTTCCGTCGAGTTGGCTTCAGGCCCCAGTACTGACTGATTCTTCCACCGGGTTGGCTACAGGCCCCAGTGCTGAATGGATCCTCCACCGTATCCGCTCCAGGCCCCGGCACTGGCTGACTCTTCACCGCGCCCGCTTCAGGCCTGGCGCTGGCTGGTTCTCCCATCATGCCCGCTTCAGGTCCCGGCTGGTTCTTTCGACGTGTTGGCCACAGGCCCCGGCACTGGCTGGCTCTTCTGCTGTGCCCGCTCCGGGCCCCAGCACAGGCCCTCCCGCCGTGTTCGCTTCCGGCCCTGGCAATGGCTCCCCTCCGTGCCCGCTGCAAGCCCTGGCGATGGCTCCCACACCCACTTCCGCCTCTAGTTTCCATCTCCACATGCAGCTCCCACCATCAGCAGTCTCTAACGCCCCATTTACACTGGACGCGAAAGCGCCGCGAAGCGGCGCGGAATGGAGTCCGCTTCCATTCGGCGCCCTTGTTATCCTATGGCGTCGTTCACACAAGGAGCGGAGCGGTGCAGCGGAGCGGTGCAGCGGATCGTTTCCGCGTCTGACCTATTTTGTGCGCGAGCCGCGAGCGTTCCGCATCAATTCTGGCCGGAAGTTGCATGAAGATACATGAGAAATCCGGTTTCTTTCAAAATATAACCAGTTTTTCACAATAAAATGCCGCGATTGACAAATGTGATCATGTTTTGTGTCAAACAGCGGTAGACACGGATATAAACATACAATCACAACAAAGCACGCAAACACGTGCTGCGCGAGCACAGAGACACACAAAACAGACAGACACGCACACTTTTTTTTTTTCTTTTTTCACAGACACGTACACAGCAGATCAACATGGATAGACTCCGGTGCGGGGTGAGGAGTTTCGGGAGTTAATAAAACGACAACAGAGAGGCAGAGAGCAGCTCATCTTAGCAGAAACGGGGGATAATATTTATAAAACACACACAACACAGACAGACACGAGCGCACACAGATCAACGCAGTGAGCAAGGCAAGGCAAGGCAAGTTTATTTGTATAGCACATTTCATGTACAGAGACAATTCAAAGTGCTTTACATAAAACATTAAAAGAAACAATCAAAAAGAAATAGTAAAAATGTCATTCATTATTCAAATCATTAAAATAAAATTAAAAGAAAGTAAAAAGATTTTAATTTAAACACAGCATAGATAAAAAGTGCGGACGTAAACTTTGAATACATATTAATACAAATGCAACTGAGAACAGGTGAGTCTTTAACCTGGATTTTAAAACACTGAGTGTTTCAGCAGATCTAAGGTTTTTCTGGAAGTCTGTTCCAATCTGTGGTGCATAGAAGCTGAATGCAGCTTCTCCATGTTTATGTCTGACTCTAGGAACTGATAAAAGACCGGATCCTGATGATCGGAGAGGTCTGGCTGGTACATACTGGGTCAGGAGGTCAGTCATGTATTTTGGTGCTAAACCATTCAAAGCTTTATAAACCAGTAACAGAACTTTAAAGTCCGGAGCAGACTCCGGAGCGAGTGGGCGGGGCTGCGGGATTTTGGGAGAGAAAAAAAGAGATGCAGAGCTGCTCCTCTTAGCAGAAATATGGGTAATAATTTAGTTTATTTAAATTACCCACACACACAGACACCTGCGAGCGCGTGCGCACAGACACACACAAAACAGAGATGCACACGCGCGCACACAGATCAGTACAGTGGACCGACAGAGCGGGTGGGCGGGGTTTTGAGAGAGCAGTTTTTCTTAGCAGGAACATGGGTTAATGTCTGTTGGCTATGAAATTATCAACCATGATGGCAAAAAACAAAAAAAGCTCTAGCAGAAGCGCCTGTGGACCGCCGCGGAAAAATGCACGTCTGGTGTGAACTACAGAGCGGAGCGGAAGCGGCGCGGACTCCGCTCCGCTCCGCTTCGCGGCGCTTCCGCGTCCAGTGTGACCCAGGCGTAACACCGCTTGCGAACAGCTCCTGGGGCTAAAGCCCCCAACTCCAGAGGACAGTTCTCTCCTGTCATGTTTTCTCTTCTGACTTCCTCCAGTTCTGCTATATACCTTTCAACGGTCCAAGAATCTATAGTGCGGCATCAAACACCTGTAAGGAATCAACAGTTGGGGCATTCACGGCCCCTTGGAATGCGGAGCTGCGTGACAGGGTGAACAAAACGGAGCAAGAAATCCTGAAAACAAACATGGTGCACATATACAGGGACAAGGAAAATTCACCATGTGACTTATATAAACCAAAACTTTGTTGAAATTGTTGTGAATCAGGAGCAGACAAAAAAATGCTGTTTGTCAGAGAAGTTATTCGTGAGGTGGAAAATATGCTGGGCCGGCCACACGCTCCCCGCCTTGCTCCTTTCTGATGCATCTACTTGTAGAGGACTAGATCCATGTTTTTCTATGTTTTCCTCGTCTAAGCCAGAAAAAGACAGAATTTTTTTTTTCTTCAAACTTTGGCTAAAAATGGCAAAAGACCACTGGGAACGCTTTGAAAATGGATCAAAGATGATTGGAGTGGAATAATAAACTGTGCTGTGAGCGGTCTGCTTGTTTTCAATACTTTTCATCTTTCTTAATCATAAAAAGTGAGAGATAATAAAGAAAGGTTGAAGGTAAAAAAAATAAACATTTAAAGCCCAGAATTAAGGTAAAATATTTGAATATCTGATGGGAATAAAAAGTTTTTAACTGAATAAGAACAGTTTTATTGTTTCTGACACCAAAGAAATGAGATTTTGTCTGATTTACAACCGTTCTGTTGTTTATTACAGCTAATTGAGTAAAGCACAATCCCCTGTCATGACACTATGAGGAACTTGCTCTAATTTTGGTAATGAAGGCATGCCCGATCGTCTGTGAAGCAACCTCCCCAGTTTGCTTCAACTCTTCTTCACCCCTAACTTGTATCTGCGAACCGCGTGCCAGGGAAACGGCATCTCTGAGGATGGCGGTGCCTCCTCGCTGGTTGGCATATTGGAAAAATCTCATAATTTTTTGGATACGCGATGATGAGGTTTGGTGCCGAAATTCATGGCTCCCAGAAAATGGATTCTAATATCCTTGGTGATCAAGTCAAAACTGATGGATGGATCTCATTTGACTGGAACTTGATATTAGACTGCGTGCGAGTGCAACAGCTTTAATTAGGCTCTGACTTTTATGTCACAAAAGCAAATTTAAAATGTGAATTTTGACCAGATGGCTTTTGTCACGTTCATGAAACTTGGTTTGAGCATTTGTGGAGATGTGAATCTGCTGAAATGCTGCAGAGGAGAACATCAACTTATGTGCATTGTCATGGAGTTAAAATATACCTGACAGCTGTAATTTTTTAAGACATTTACACTTCAGAAGCAATCTAAAATTCACCTAAAACTTAAACTGAATCCTCTTTTATCTCACAACCGACTCTGTAAAATATATATATATCGAATATCACAGATTGAACAAAAAAAACAAATGACAGATATTTGTGTGAACAGCTTGAATGATAATGAAAAGAAAAGCACATTATTATTGTGAATAGGCATGAGTTCTATTGTGTTTGGTACGAGCGCAGAGATTGGCGAGATGCTCTTCGTCTCTGAACTGTGGCCTGGTACCAGCGCACCAGAAGCCCAAACATCTCAACGTTGTCCAACTTGAAATTGGCAGCCGTTTACTCAGAGGCAATCTTCCTCATCATTAGGCCTGCCACTCTCAGTGAGAAAAGCCAGAGCCATGTGACCCCATTTAGTGCCAGTTTTTCACAGCAAAAACCCAAACTCTGAGGTGATGATCCACCCAGGTCTCCTGTATAACTGGTTACACTGATGGGGATCTACTAAGTTAGATTTCAACGATAACAATTTTTACAAATATTCTATATTTACAGAAACAACTATTGGAAATTCAATGTAAAAGGTGAGAAATGGAGGGACAAGCTTTGGCTTCAAGTCAAATTGTAGGTTGTGCTCCAAGAAACTGAAATGGATATAATGAAAATTTCCAAAAGGTGAGAATGTGGTTAGAAAAAAATCAGAAGTTTGATTTCCAAGATAGGGCTTTCGAACTGAGGTCAATTTTTACACTTATACAGAATCTGAGGCTGTTTCCATTACATATATGCAAACACTTGATTGAAATTCTGGAAATGTTTAAAAAAAAATGCAATTTTGCAATTTCTCTGTTTCCATTAAATCAGAATTATTAAAAAAAAAACACAAACCAACTCACATAAGTCATTGAAAACATGGCGACGGATATAAACTATACTGTGATTTACTGCAGATACATTCTCATTTCTGTTAACTATCAAAGGAGATGTCGGCGTCTTTTTCAGTCCATGGAGGAACAAGCTATGTGGGAGCGACTATGATGAAGAGATTTTAGGTGGTTGGTGATTTTTCAGAGGAGCTGTGGATCCAACAATTCCTCAACATGCTCAGATTTTAAGAGCTGTGGTGCAGTGGAAATCTTGTGATGCCCGCTGTGCGGGGCTCAGGGCAGCCACTTCCTACCAAGAACCGCATATGATACAAAGAAAGTGTTTCCATTGTATCTTTACGAAATATGTCCATTTTGAATCGCCTCAAATACCACATCACACCCAAGCGCAAAAACTTTTTTCAGTAAAAGTTTTCTTCTCAAAATTGTGGTTTTTCCAGTAAACAAATTAAATTTGCGCAAATTCAGTCAATGGAAATAGCTATCAACATTTTATCTGCTTTAGTATAGATTATATACAATGTATGTATCTAATTATTGCTTGATAAAATGGCTTTATGACCAAAGAGCATTGCAGCCATGAAAGGTTATACTTTTATTCCTCACTTGAAGTCATTTTCTCAGAATAAAATAAAGCTTTTTTTCAAATTTAAAAAAAAAATCTACTATGAAAGCTTGAATTTCTGTCGGTGACTAATAAAAGTAAAAATTGAAGGATAAGTTAACCACACGATCAAAAAAGAGAAGTGATAGAGTGGCAGTAATCTATGGAAGATCATAGCTAATCGATGTACGATGCTCTAGAAATGATTACTCTTTTTTGAATAATGTCTGTGATAAGGTCATATTTTCGAGTCTGTAGCAGTTCAGTAAATATTTTCACATAAAAATGTAAAAATATGATTATATTGAAGGGTGAACGATATATGAGCTATCCAGTTTTAAGCCAGATTCCAGCTCAGATGTTCATGGATCCATGTGTCTACGAGTGTATGCATCGGAATAGAGCTTCAGCTGTGCTTCCGTACAGCCCTGGAGAAAACACTCTCCAGCAGCGCCAATGCCAAACCAATACAAGAAGAAACAACAAGAATACATAATAGCTAAAAAATTAGCACCGCTCGCTACAAGAACTGAGCGCATCATCAAGATGGTGTAAACATGGAAATGGTTCTCCCATGTTTTAGTCTATAGTGCTTAAAAAGTTGTGATCTCTTCTCACAGTTGTAAGGCCAGTACTTGCACTTCCACAACATTTCTTCTGGAAACCTGCAACACAATAAAAAAAAAAACAAAAACATGAGAGACTGGAAATAATGCTGGATTATCATCTATCATCCATCTCTATTTTAACACTTTTAATTCTGGACAGTGATAAGACTGTATAATGCCATTTATGACATTCACTTCTTTAAAATGTACGTTAGTTTTTGGATATACAGAGGGTCACATGCACACTGCAATTTCACAGCCTGATTACATGAATACATTTAATATTTCACAGGTAACGTAGCAACAATTATTGGCCAATTACTTACAATAATAAAAATACACAAGTAGCGAAGCCAGAGCAAATATTCCCAATGCTGGAGCTTCAATTATATTTTAAAACAACATTTTCAGCCACAACACTGGAAGTTGGTTTACACTGCCGGACAAATATAAAATGACCACGTGCGTTTAACGTTAGCTAATGAAAATATATTTTCCCCCACCGCTTAAGCAGTCAATGCAAACTTTAGGTCAAACTTACGATAGAGAAAACCGCGGTCGGTTGCTCACAAGATTCAGTCTTTTTTCCGTCGTTAGTTCTTCACTCAAGGCCCACGACGTCCTCGTCGTCTGGCGGGGCAGCCACCGGTGCCTACTGCTGATTTAGAGAAAATGTCAGTTAAAATGCTATATGTTAAATTGCTAGCTAAATGTGTCTAAACATTACCACCCGAGTTTAGCTATGAACACGTTTTTTTTTTTTTTTTTTAATCCCACTGCTGTAAAAACTCTGGAATGAATGCTGACTTTTAATCAAAAGCTTCTGTAACCAGCTCAGCCTTGGTGCTGGCTGGTTCAAGACGATCTCTGCGTTGTGTTTGGTTGTTTTAGAAGACAGGACAGCCGACTTGTCTTTGATTCTGGGTTTATTTTTCTGTACACGAAAAATTGCGATGGTCAGACACGGAAGGCTCCCGCCCGCATTACACATGCAGCACGCTACGAAAAGTAAAAAGTTCCTTTTACATGCTTGTATTAGCCAACTTAAAATACATTAAAGCAACAAAAATACAATTAAATTACATAAAACAAAATGATATTTCACAAGACATAGATTACAAATGAAAATACATAAATAATGAGTGCTGCAAAGTGCGACCTACCTCGGGCGTGTCTGTGTCACAACTAATAAAGTTTTGTTGCTACACAACTACTACAGACACGCACCGATAGGGGGCGCCAGGGAGTCCATAAAAAAAATAATAAAATAAATCCTGTTGCAAGTGGATTCACATTTAGACTGTTACACTTCCACAGAGTGAAAGTAGTCGCACACTCACCAGCCTCAGTCGTCCTGTCTCCCTCCGTTTCTCCTGTACTCCAAATAAATGGCGGGCACAACAGCATCGAACAGTTGAAAATTCGCAGGAAATGTGACGTACTGCAACGGTCCTCAGGCAGGTGCGTTCAGGTGCTATCAGAAGAATCGGTTAAATGATATCAAAAAATAACTCAAACACTGATTAGCTACATCAAAAATCTGCCCATGAAGAGTAAAATAGATTTATATATTTATTTGCATAAACCATGATGTCAAGTTAATATTTTTTAGATTTTAGGTACTGCAGAGTGTACTAGTAGAATACAATATCCAGTATGGAGTAAAACCTGATTTCAAGCTTAAAAAGTGCTTCTGCATAGTTGAACAACATTTAATATCAAAGGTAACAGTTAGCCATGTCTTTTTTAAATGCTTTTAGTATGAAAATATAAAAAGTAGTCTTTGTAGCATCCACTAAATTGAAAAATGACTTCAGAAACTCTAAACCTTCCAACAGTACATGAATGCAAACATTCAATCACAAATAGCTTAAACATTAGATATTACTTTCAAATGTAAGTTCATTCTACTTTGACTTTGTAGATTGTGCTTAAATTTGATAGTAATACTATGAAACTTAAATTATTTATGTACATTGAAATTGATTGTTTGAGTAGAAATGAAATCCGGGCTAACAGTGTAGCAGAAAAATGTCACAAAAACTTGTTCTAAAATCCAAAAATAAACTTTTCATTGGAGTGGGTTTTTAGAATTTCCGATTGAAATTTTTCAGCTGGAATATTTCACTGAGATAATATTATGAATACATAAAGGTTGGTTTTAAGTTTTTTTATTTTAATTCTCCAGTTACTAAAATTTACTTTATTATTCAAACTAAATATGATTACATTTGTTTTCTGAACTGTTAAACTTATTATATGGAGATAAATTCCCTTCCAAATACCAAAGAAGGCCCCATTGATTTAACACTGTTAGTGGTTTATAGCTGCATTCATTTATTTGTAGAGTCGCCCCATCATGCAGAGCCCAACCACACATCTTCCGCTCAGCTTTTTCTCACATTAATTCATCAAACTCACAACTGGAACTTTTCCATATTTATTATAGAAATCTGGGCCACGTCTCCCAGTATTCCCACCCCGTTCCCTTCCCTGTTAAATCCCCAGACCACCACAACGCTCTCTTTTGACTTTTCTCCCCATCCCACTTTCCCTTCCCAGAATGCTCGATCCATCTGCCCAATGGACCAATCCTTCCAATCAGAAAAGAAAGTCAGATTGAAATGGGGCCTGAATTTCTCAGGACAGTGGTGTTCTGTCTGTCTCCATCCTATCTCTGCATCGCCTGCAACACTCGACGACGCTGCGCCGCCGCCTGCTCGTAGCTAAATGCACTTCTGCCCCCTCTCAGGCCGACTGTTTATGGACTTTGATCATTCCCGTTTTGTTTCAGTGAGAGCGGTGCTGTCGGCGTCAGGCGGGCCAACAGAAAAGCAAGCGCCATTGATTGTTTCAGTTTTGGGCCTAATTGAGCCAAATGGGAATGGCTGATGCCAGAGTTCAGTCTCCTCCAATGCTTACATGCTAATCCACCAGAGAGGCATTCATTAGCGCCTCGGTGAAAACTCCTCCAGACACGCTTCCACACACACACTCGCATTTCATATTCATATTGATAAAGGATTGAAACGCTCAATGGCGTACAGCTGGGCCTGTAGATGTTCTTTAATGGTTCTTGCATCTGCATCTCAGAGCTCATGTTTCCATCCCTTTAACTCTACTCCGGCTTCATCTCTGCTGCCGTTTAACCCACGCCGCTTTTGTAGCAAAGTATGGCGCAACACTTGGTGTCTGATTGAAGCGCCAAGATTCATGCATGTGTGAAGTCCTTTCTCAGAAATGTTAATTACCGTCAAGCTTTCTGACACGAGAGACGCAGAATCATTTTTTTTAAAAAGTCAACGCTGCCTTCAGTAATTTACTGTGACTTTTCTCAGTGTGCAAGCTTGTTTCTCAAGGCTGAAGGCCATTTTGTTTAATTAAGTATGAACACGTCAAGATGACCATGCAAGTTGTTTTCTGAGAAGTTTATAAAAAAAACATTTTTTACTCTCATCCTTCCTCATATAAAGCAGTCTGCTCCAACACTGGTTGTTGTGTTTTGGGTCAGCTCCTTACCTTTCAAAAGACAAATCTTTGGTTCAGCCCAACTAAAGTACACTGTAAAAAGTAAGAACCCCCTCTACTCAATAAAATTGTGGCAACAAAGTGACAATTAATAATAAGTAAATTCAACATGTCCAAAATATAATTGCTTTTACTAAAATAATTGTTTAAGATTGAAATAATAATTATACTTATAAGAACATTTTTAGCTAAACCAACGTAAAATAGAAAAGTGCATTACCTCCGATAATGCATGTGTGAATGCATTTTGCAGAATGTGGTTGCTGAAGATGCGAAAGATTTTTCTTTAAGATTAGCCCAAAAAACCTCAAAAGTTACCAAATTAGCCAAAAAAGCTAACACGTTGCTAATATGTTAGCTTAACTCAGAATTAGCCCAAAATACCCTAAAAAGTTGCCAAATTAGCCAAAAAAGCTACACGTTGCTAATATGCTAGCTTAACCCTGAATCAGCACAAAGTTGCTAATATGTTAGCTTAACTCCAAATTAGCCCAAAAAACCTCAAAAGTTGCCAAAAAAGCTAACACGTTGCTAATATGCTAGCTTAACCCTGAATCAGCACAAAGTTGCTAATATGTTAGCTTAACTCAAAATTAGCCCAAAAAAAACTCAAAAGTTGCCAAATTAGCCGAAAAAGCATAAGTGCAAAAAGTTTTATAACGATTTGACACCAATATTGCATAAGTTGCAAAAGTGCAGAAATTTTTATAATGGTTTGAAAAATTTCCCCATTGACTTAACATGGGCTAAAAATTGCGCGAAATCGCGAAAACCGTCAAATTTGCGAAAACCAAAAATACAAGCAATAATGTCCTTAATGAGACAAACGTTTTGATACCAAGATTGCATGAAGTGTGCTTGAGTTTTTACGTGTCAAAAAACGTACGGAAGAAAACGTAAATAGGTGAAAAACAATAGTATGAATGCATTCAATGCATACAATTACAACAACACAGTAGAAAATACTGCTTTTTGGAGGATTGCTGTTCGTATTCTTCTCCAATTGAGAGTCCAGACCAACATCAGCCATTTTTTGGTCTCGGTGTTGAAACACTTCAGATGATAAATGGTGGTCCTTCTAACTATACATTTTCTTATTCTTAGTATAAATTACTTATGTCTATTCTTCTTCTTCTTCTTCTTCTTCTTCTTCTTCTTCTTCTTCTTCTTCTTATTATTATTATTAACAATTAATTTAGAAAAACTAGTTTATTTTTTGGACATGCTGAATTTACTTAATACTATTAATTGTCACTTTGTTGCCACAATTTTATTGAGTCGAGGTGGTTCTTACTTTTTACAGTGTATAAAGTCTTTAGATTCAAGATTCAAAGTGTTTCAGTTCAATAATTCTATGAAATCCTTATGTTGTCGTCAACCTTGTGTATTGTATAGATAAATATGCAAAAAAAAGTAAAAAGACAGAAAATCGAGAATAAAAACAGAGCATGCAATAAGTTCAAATGCAAACTGGGAAAATAAATCAGAAATGCATTACAGAAACAGTAATCTACTGTGTGCAATTAGAAACCCAATTGTGCAAGACGCAGTTAAACAGAAGAGATGAAGTGATTCCATGAATATGAGTCTTGAAGTCTGATTCTCACTCCCTAGCCGTCACATATTCACGTTTGGTTAAGGTCTCCTCCACATCACTTTCTGACATTTTGGGTTTCCCCAAGTTGTCGTTTTTTGACATGCTGCCTGTTCCCATTAAATCACGGGTCTCCAACCTTTGGGCTGTGAACCAGAACTGGTCCAGTACCCCGCGACCAGGTCACGCCCTGGGCTGTATGGCCCCCTAGGCGAAATGTAATTTTTGCCCCACCACCACACACACACACCCCTGTCCTAAAAAAAAAAAAAAAACTTTTAACCATTGCACCAGCGCTCAGGATCACTTACTCAGCACGGCAGAGCTTTTGACAGGTATCTCCAGTGTTTAAGGTAAGGTTTAAAGATTTACCTTAAGGGTTTAAAAAAAAAGGAAAAAAAATCCCCAGTTAAAGGGCCATACTGTGTAAATTCTACTTTTTGATGTTATTTCCTCACTATAAAGAACCCCAAAGTTGTATTTTGATCCGTTCATGGATTTAAGAGTAATCCTCTAAAAAACTGAGCCCCCAGCAGCAGCCCCTCCCATACCCATGAAGACAAACTGGTCATATCGTGCTGACGTCAGCACGGTGTGAACCGCTCCCTCCAGTAAGAGTCTGCTTTGCCAGCACCGTCCCCAGTCTAACACCAACACTTAATTTCTCCATGGATCTAGTGGTGATCAGCAAAAACGTTTTGGATGATTTGACGTATATATTTCACTTGTGTTCTGTCTTAAAAAAATTCCAGCTCAAACATGGACAAGCTCAAGGTGTTTGTTACTTTAGACGCGGGGCTCCTTTAGCTTTTGTTGTACTCTTTTAGCAAGCTTTGACCAGGTGAATTCCTATGTGATATTGACAATTTAAAGCTGCTCACTCTCTGTACTCCTCTTCAAGCTCCCAGATAGAAAGTGGTTGAGGTCTCCTCTCCTTCCTCATATTCACTATTATCTCTTTCATCTTGTTCGTGTTGATGGAGAGGTTCTTGCTATCACGTCATGCTACCACCACCTCGCTCCTGAAAGCCCCTTTGTCATCCCTGATGACGCAACCAATCACTGTGCAATCATCTACAAACTTCAGGGGGATTCGTCCGTCACTTTCTTATGTGTGGAATAAAGAAAGATTTAATATCCATGTAAAATTAAGATGTGAGGAGGTGTGGTGTTGTTTACATAGAGGGACAACGTTCCAGATTGGGCAGTTTTTGGTAGAGTTTTGACTCAAACTGGACTGCTTTTTCCCCAATCTGGCAACACAACAGACAGACACTGCACTTGTTTTAACACTGTGAGTAAATTCAAGCTCTTATCCCTATGTAATGAAGAAAACTGCGACAAAAATATCAATTTCATCACAATAGTATTGTAATGGTTTTAGTTAAGTTCGAAAAAGAGCGTTTGTTTCAAGGAAACCCTGCTTTACATTTCGTTTTGGATAAATCGTCAGAGTGAGACATCGTCATTTCAGTTAAGTTTCGGTTTTAAATTTATGTCAGAGTGAGTGCTCTCACCATGCAGTTTATTGTTTAGTCGAGCACATTTTCATGGAGATGCGGCCATGTTCGTGCTGAGTCGGCGCTGTGCGTGCGAGTGTTGGGATTTTTCCGTCTTTGTAAGTGAAATATATGAAATTAATGATCTTAGGATGTGGTTTGACTGTGTTTCGTGCACCTTTAATGTTGTTTTCAAGTTTTGTTTTAACAATGGGCTCATCATACTTCGATATTGAAAGCTAATGTCTGTGAACCCCTTTTTTTCTGTTTTATTTCAGTTACAAAAAATTATATAAGTGTTTTCAAGAAGAGGAAAAATTAAAGAAGAAACTTTGATTCCCTTGGGAGTACTTGTATTTGTTCGCTGGCTGTCTCGCAGCATGAAGTCACGTGCCGTGAGGACAGCACAAGTAGGGCTGTGGATCGTTGCTTAGGTGGCGATCCGATACGATTTACGAATCAAGCTCAACGATTCACGAGTTGAACCATGATTCTTACTTTTTAATATAATGTTTGTTGTTATGAGAATATTTACTAGATGGAGGAGAATTGAAATTATTTGTATTAAATCACCAACATTTATACCTTTATTTAGAACAGTAGATCAGAATCAACAAAACTGATTAAAAAAACCCCCAAAAAGATTCAGATAGAAAGAAATTTTGTTTGTCATTTTAAACTTTTCTTTTGTCAACCTTCTGGTTAAGTTCAGCAGTAACATAAACGACATAAAGAGGATAAAAATTACTGCCGTTTTGGATCATTTAACAACAAAACTTAAAAATGTTTCGAACATTTTTTTTATCCTCAAAGTTCTTCAATATGTTTCAGCGCAGAGCCCGTGTGAAAAAAGTATTTTTTCCGCAGCAGAATCAGCTGATTCACGTTGATTCCACCCTCCTTTCAGCAGCGCGAGGCTGCGTTTCTTCAGAATAAGATGGAGTTTCGTTAATTGCGTCAACAGTTGAAGAGTTACCATAGCCAAGTGAATGTAAACACTGAGATAAAGCTCAGATGTTAAAGCTACTTCATTTTTTCAGAAGTTATGTCAGTGAACAGAACTTCAGTCTCAGTTTTTGAACGGAAAAATATGTCTCAGTAATTTTACTTTGAAAACCGGAAGTTTCTCCGCAACTAAAAAGTGTTTACTTTCGGTTACTAACGCGGCTCTTTCGGCTTTGTTTTAGTTCGTAAACTTAAAATAATACATTAATCGGAATTCCAGAAGAAAAATACATCATTAACAAATAATATTCTGATCATATCTTACTATATTTATAAAGATCGCAAATCAGCGATCTTGGACGTCGCGAATATTTGTACTCGGATTTTCGGGAGCAGATCGCGAGTACTCGAGCACCCAGGTACTCGTTACAGCCCTATTCACCTTGGTATCAATACTCAGATCAATATGCCTGGATAAATACAGAAGGTGTGTCAGGACGGGGGTATCCGACATAAAAACCAAATTTATAACACCGGATAGGCCCGGGTTAATAAAAGCCTTTGGGTGCAGGTGGAAATTGTACTAGTGTTGGTTGAAGAAAGAGGGGAGGAAGGCACTTTTGTTGGACGTGAAGGTAGCGGGTGTTGTAGTAGAGGAGGCAAAACACTGGGTTAGATGGAGGAAGCGGACTGGCAACCCCTGAAGGAAAAATATCTTTTAAAAAGCAAATAGTTGAAAGTTAATTTATTTATACATTTACTATGATACTCTTCACGGCCTTCCTGTTGTCTAATCAGAAAGCTGCTTTCCTTATTTCCTCTGTTGCGATGGTAATACACAGTGTGAAAAACCAGCATTGAGTCTGATTCCAGCTGACACGAGTGCAAGTGTGATATCAGGTCCTACAGCAGGACTACCAGGCTGGGGGGTATGACATGTGATCAGAACAGAGCTGCGCTGAGAAAGCCCCCGAAGTTGATGTCATAAATAACGAAGCATCTGTTCTTCTCTTTTTATTCTGAAACTCCCGGATCGTCGACAAAAAAAACAGCTGCACAACAATTTCAAGATGCTACAAAAAGCCTCGGAGGCCTTTGCAACCATTCCCATGACCACATACAACGCCACCTGCAACTCTGTTCCACCGCCGTCTTCAAGGCTGCGAGAAAACTCATTCATATTTTTGACTGATGTAGAAAAATCGCTCCGTTCCAACAGAGTCCTGCAGCTAAAACGGCTTGTAGAGAAGGACAAAGTGTTCTCACAGTCGAGCACAATCATCAGAAAGTTGCAGCAAACCAGTCGTCAGGATTTATTTTTGGCACGGAAATTCAAAAATATGAGGAAAAATATTTGAGATTCATCTTGCTTTTTGCCATAGAATAAAAAAAACTTCAACTTTCCAAGAATTCCTCAGAATCTTCCGATGAGATAATGTGTTTGCTTAAAACTAAAAACGGAAAGTCATTCATTAGTTCATCTAATTAGCATTATCCCTTCTGGGGTCACGGGGGTGCTACTGATGGGTGAAGGCAGGATAAACCCTGGACAGGTCGGCAATTTAAAGTAACCAATTAACCTATGAAGAATGTTTTTGGATGGTGGGAGGAAGCTGGAGTCCCCGGAGAAAACCGATGCGTATACAGGGAAAACATATCAGAAAGGTCCCCAGTTGATGGTTCTGTGCAGCCCTTAAAAAAAAAAAAAAAAAAAAAAGTAAAAGTTTGACCAAATTTGGTTGTTGTTGAATTTCACTGGCCCATTTCCCCAAATAACTCAAGGGAATCTGAAGCCCCTCTAAGGAAGAAAATGTCCTGCATATATTTATGTTACAATGTACGTACTATTAAAAAAAAAAATCAACGGTGAGTTGTGAAATATTGAGTCATATCAATGAACACTTCCAAAATGTAGTCCTGTGTTTCTGTTTGGTGCAGTGCGATTCATGTGTTGTTCCTCTTTCCCTCTCCCCTCCGGGGGGAGCAGGATTGATTCCAGGTGGATCGTCTGTTCTCCTGTTCTTCCCTGTGGACCTCGCCCCCACCTATCCCCCATTTCCATCTGGCTGAACTCTATTTAAATGTGTAGATGTAGAGTTAGATAAGTTAATTCTTCTTTAACAGTCCTGGTAAATCACTTGTTCGTCTCTTCTTCATGTGGGTATCCCTAAGGTTTCTTCTTTTTTCCTGGAATCAGTTTTTTTTTTTTTTTTTTTTTTAGGAGTTTTCTTACAGGGAAGGAGCATTTAAGGAGAGGGATAACCCGTTTACTTAAAGGAGTAGGGAAGGGAAAAGGGGGAAAAAAAAAAACCAAATATTTAATGCTAAGTATTCTAATGTATCAAAAAATAACAAATAATTACCGTTGACAAATGCAGGTTTTTGTACAATTTGACAAAATCAACGACAAATTTCGCCCTGCTTCAGAAACGGCCCGATTTGGGTCACGTGACGCGTTGACGTCATATGGGTAAGACAGCGCCAGCAGCAGAATGCAGGCGGACCCAGGATGTCTGCAGATACATGTATGTGTGTGCGCTGGGGCAAAGTTGAATCCTATAAACGTCTGTGTTATGGTACGACGGAGTATTAGAGCCACAAAAAAGAAAAAAAAATTTAAATTATGATTTTTAAAGTCGTAAATTTACGAGATTTACAATCGAAATGAGCCTATTGCGATGAACACTGTGACAGAACCAGACCGACTAAACTGTGAAAAGCTTCTGATTTCAACAGGTAAACTGAATGTTTAAAACATTGCACATGTTTGGAAGTTTCTTTGTTTGATTTGCAGTTTATTAATCATTGATGGTGGCTTGCAGGATTTCTGCAGCTCCGTTGATAAAACCATCGACACGCAGCTGTCCACTTCAGTCATTTCTTCCTCCGTGAAAGATCAGATCTCATTCATTTCTGTGTGATGCTTTCATCTGAAGAGGAATCGTTTTTGGAATTTTCAGTGTACTTAGCTAACTGACAGACTGTTGTCATCCCCTGTTGTTGTTGTGTTGAAACGGGACGATCACGTGGAGCTCTGTTTACATTCTCCTTTGGTTCTGCGCATGTCAGAGACATGCAGTAAGGTGTAAGAGCTTCCGGTATGTGAATAAAGTGAATAATAAAGTGGCGGACGGTCCTGCAAACTGTCTCTAAAGCTCTGTATTTTGCATATGAAACTCTGCATTACCGACCCGGATAGTCAGCTTCAATTGATGATGATTTGATTTCGAGTCGCCAAAAAGGTTCAGAATTTCTTTGTTTTTAAACCGATCTGTAAATAAAGCTTCACGAGATGCTCCACGTCTTCCAGCTTCCAGCATGGCTCTGATAAACTGATAGCTTGGTTCTTTTCTCATTTAAATTACGACTTTAAATCGGCATTCTCAGCGTCAGCGTCAGTATCATTCCCGTTGTGACTCTACTTTATGCACTGCCGGCCTCAAATTGATCGGGCTTACAGTCCTCAAACCACAAACACCCCGGCGCCTCTGAATCAGCGTCACTTTCAGAACAAATGTTTCCACATCTGAGTCTGAAGACACAATGTGGACCTTGAAATATCGCCGCTATCGCTAGCTCCGACACGCAAAGGAGACGCTATTTGCTTCTGTTACCCATGTGACGTCACACGCACCAACGTGACCAAAACGGAGCGTTTTCCGGA
Organism: Oryzias javanicus; assembly: GCA_003999625.1. Lineage (NCBI taxonomy): Eukaryota > Metazoa > Chordata > Actinopteri > Beloniformes > Adrianichthyidae > Oryzias > Oryzias javanicus. The sequence goes on from CM012439.1 coordinate 35,253,568, forward strand.
AGTGGAAATTTGCTTATGGATTGGCCGCAAAAAAGCCGTTTATTTCAATATTTCTTGCTCAAAACACTCCAAAACATTTGGAAATTGTAAATATAAGGCAAAATACAGTTAACACCGAAAATGACCCACAACCCCATTACTAGCCCTTTAAGGCGGAAGACAAGCTTTGACCAGACTGCTGCAATGGAGGTCAGCTCACCTGCGGTGGGGGCGGAGCCAAACAGAGCTTTCTGCTATTAGAAACCCCACAAGGAGGAAAGTGATGTTAATTTTGCTTTGGGACAGAAATGAGTTTACTACAACATCATCAACCACCTGCACTCTCAAAAAAATCACAGAAACTCTGTTTATCTGGGAAAGTCCCGCCCGCCGCTGTTACGAGAGGCGAGCAACAGAGCAGACAGACACACCCCCACCTGAGTGCAGATTCCAGCCGAGCCAACCTGAAGTCCAGGAGAGAAAATCTTATTTTTTGGGCTGCCTGGAAGCTGAAGACCATTACTGTCTGCATGACAATATATGGAAGGTCACATCATGGAGCTGTGAGTCTGTCATGTTCCTCTACCAACAGAAACTCTTCATGTGGCCCAAATAAGGAATCTGGGAATTTCAACTGGAATCGTTTTTGGTATTTTAATTCAAAAATATGTTGACTAGTTCCTTGACTAGATTTATTCTTGTAGTTTTAATGAAATTACACCTAAAACTTTCATTCTATGTTCTAAAAAAACGTTTGTTGAACATTTTTAAGGTTTCCACAGCAAAATTAATTCAATTTTTCCAGACGGAAATTTCTGTTTTTGCATGATTTTATGTCTGATGTGTGAATAGGACATGGGAAATGACTAAATGAAGACCGTGTCACATAGGTAAAGTTGTGCTGCTTAAAATGATATCAAATAAGCATGTTTTATTAAAAAAACAGAGGTAAATTCAAAAATAAATTAAGTTTTAGCCTCTTGGTTCCAGTGGGTAAAGCTTGCAAAGATTTTTGTGTTTACCCCCCATTCTTTCCCAAAACTCGCCATGGTTTGGCATTCATTGTGTTTGTTTCTTGATCTCTTGAGTTTCCTTTGCTCCCCCTAGTGGTGGAATTGCACATTGCGGTCATTTCTTTAAAGAACTACAACTTGGCACAGGAATGGGCTAGAAACTTGCTTTCTATCTTGAAAATTCTTATATATTTTTTTCTTCATAACTGGGCCACATTAAACCAGCTGGCGGGGAGGACACGGCCCGTGGGCCATATGTTTGACACCCCTGGCGTACAGCCAATCAGAATGTAGAACACAGTGTTCAATTCAGTGCAGAATTGCACTGAAAAAAATAAGAAAGAGCAGAAGATGAACTGGGATATCGGGAAGTAACACTATACTCCCAAACTACTCTATTTCTTTTTTTCTTTCTTTCTTGTCAGTAGACTGCATTTTGGCTCACTACCACCCCCAGTGGTATGGACCCTAATTGCATCTCTTCATAAAAATGGAGCAGGATGCAGGTTACATTCACAGTTTATCAATTTTAATTAGTAAATTTATCTTTAACTTCTGTTCTGAACGTCAAAAGCTGTTTAGTTTTATTAGTTATGTGTAATCATTTTTAAAAGCAGCAACAGATTTTTTTTGAATAATCTGTTTCCTTTTCATTCATCTTTAATATGATCTTGATAAATTCTGATGAACCTTCTTCTATGTATTTATTTGTTTTTATGGTTAAAAGATAGACATATATTAATCACTGGACAAACCAATGTATTGATGTCACTCATAGAAAAAAAAATGTCTTCTGGTCAGTTTATAAGTCCAATAACTTGCGATAAACAAACTTTTTTTAATTTCTAAGAAGAAGATATAAAATCAAGAATGGTTATTCTGAGTATTAACAATATACTGTATAGGTGGATAATAATTTGAAGAACTAATCAGAGCAAGAATGATGATTCGAATGATCTCTTTTTCAATGGAAGTAATGGGATTTTGATTTCTTGGAACCAGCACGTACTTCCCGTTTGGAACATAAGAAAGGAGGGGTTTATATGTCCAGTGGGTGGAAACTTTGCATTAAGATTCATTTTTGATAGCTCCAGGTCCATTTTAGAGATTATTCCAAGAAGCTGCAAAGCTATGGTTGATTTGTAAATGTCTTTTAAACACGCAGGATTAGGACTTGTGGTTTCATTTTAGTGTGAGCTTGGAGAACAACAAAGACACAATTCACATTGAGTTTAACTGCAACCTGTTACAAACCTTAAAGAAGAAGTACGACACACATTGTTCAGTGTTGCATGAGGTATCAAACTCCATTACGTTGGTTTAAACCTCTGGATTAACAGCGCAGATTCACCGCTGAGATCAACAAGAGAAGCGGGCTTCCACGTTTGACAAATCCAGATGAATAGAGATGTTTTTTTCCATGTTCATTTAAAACACTGGAGGCCCACAGAGGACAATGAGACGCATTTAAATCCTGAGTGATAAATCCACACCAGCAGGGAGCTCTGGGACATCCATGAAGGCTGTATTTCATCGTTCGTGGCACACTTCCCCCCGAGAGCGAGTATTACCACGAGAGCAAAGGAAATACAAAGCCTGCTTACATATGGATCACATGATTAAGATGCCGTTTGTCGGGCACATAATCCAGGTGGATGGCAGGTTTACGCCACCTCTGCGCGCCCAGCATAAGTGTCACTCAATGGTGGCGTCTGATTTGATTGTGTGAAATTCTGGGAGGCGGAAGGAGCGGCGGCGCGGCCGATACGTGGGTTGATGCATGGATAATTCACTTTACATCTTTTTGATGAACCCCTTTTGAGCGCACTCATTGTTAAAATGAAAAATCCCTTTAATAAGGCAGCCACAATGTTCATTATGTCATTATGTGGGAGTGCAACATCTCTTCTTTCATAAGTGGATTTTTCTTCTTTGACTCACTTGGCAGACGTTAAACGAGCGGAGCAGGCAGCCAACTTCAGAGTGGATAATTACGCTGTTGGTCCGTCCTCGCAGGAAGGTGTGAACACAGACTCGGATAAGGCAGAAACGGACAATTATCATAACATGCATCTCCACTGCCACTGATAGAAGGACCCCTTTAATGGGGGCGATTACTGTAACCACGAGCAATTTAACCTGATCGACTCAATAGGTGATGGGACTTTAATGCTAGAAAAACTGTGTCCACCTGAAAGGTTCAAGCCAATATTTATTATGGCAGAATTAAACATTTAAGTAATCACTGCACTTAGCTAAATGATTGTGTAATGAATAATAGATAAGATGGAAGGGAGACGGGATAATAGATGGTCTGGGGAATAATATCTGGCCATGCGATATTCAGCCACAAAGTCTCTGCCTTTTGCTCCCCCACATTTTTTTTTTTTTTTTAACTCTCCAGCTCTAGTGTCTCATGAATCAGGGCATTTGCCTACAGCCATGCTGCACACACACTCACACACCGTGCTGAGGGATCGTTGGGGATTTAATCAATTCACATTACTCTTGTGAAATGCTCGATGTGAGAGCAGCACTTATCCCCCAAGAGTGAGATGCTCTCAGGCTGTTTGGTTAAGTATTGCAAAGAACATAGATTTTCTTAACAAAAACATAGTTTTCTCTGTTCTAATGCAAAGCACAAAGTACAGTTGCAAACACAGAAAACGCAACCAGATGCAAAAATTGAAGCCTCTGTTCCGCCGCTCACAGATGAATGTTTTCAGCTTTTTTTTTCCATTGAGGTTTGTGAACTAGAAGCAGAGGAGGATGAAACATTGTGTTAACCAGTTGCAAGCACTCAAAGCCGGATGAAATTTAGACGCTCCACATGCCGAGAAAACTCGTTTCCAACTAAACGAAGCACAGTTCCTTCCCCAGGAAGATAATTGAGTAAATTCTACTCATTCCGACTATGTAAAGATGACCGCTCCATGCTAAGGCCTTAATGAGGCAACAGCCCAAAAACTGGATTCTTAGTACAAACACAAAACATTGCTTTGCTGTGGTCCAATGAGCAATAAAATAGTGATTGGGGGTTGGCCAAACGACTACAGAGCTGTTAAAAAGTCACTCAAATATTACAATTAAAACAGTCTTGATAAGTAGTGTCATGAGATTAATTTTTTGTGCGATTAATGAATCATGACCGATAATTAATTAATAAATCAATTTTAATTATAATTATTTTTAGCCTAATAATTGCTGTTGAAAACCTCATTTTGAGGTATTTTATTTAATTTTTTGAGTTTTTGGTGCAGTAAACGATGAAAATAAAGCCTAAAATGTGGCTTTATTAAGCTTTTTTTTAAGCAAAAAAATAAAATAAAACATAGGGTCTCTAGTGTTCACATTTACCACATCAAAAAACAGTAGGAACACTTTAAAATTAAAATAAAATCTATAATAAAATTGCATCTAGAATCATAAATGTTATATATTATTCTCCAATAAATGATCACTGTAAATTTCTATATTCAATTGAATGAGCAAAGGACGAATAGTTACCCAATTTAATAATAATTTAAGACTAAAAATGTATTTCTGAGATTTTCTTTAATAAAATAATTTTAGATCAGAAGCAGATGAAAACCCACAGTCAGCAACTGCCAAAGTCTCCTCTCTGCTCCAGATCTGAGGCATTCACCTGTTGACAAATAGATTCATTAACGTCTCTGTTTTCTTCATCTGAGCCGACATCTGGCTCAACTGTACGGCTGCATAGCTCTGGTAATGTAGGCTACACTGTTTTTGTTTTTTTTTATGCTAACGTTAGCATGGGCTTATGAGGTTGTAGGAGCCAAATTCATTATTTTGCAGTTAATTATTTTTCGGTAAGTAAATATATTAGAAATAAAGTTTTATGTCTTTAAATAGTTATTTAAGCATATGCCGAAAAGAAAACGTGTAATTTAAGTTAAAATCATCCGTGTTAGCTTCCAATTAAAGAATGCCACGTCACAGATAGGATTTGTGTTTTTTAGATTGAAGCCTGAAGATTGAAGCGACACAGTTTTTTGACCGTGTGAGTTTTGTAATTTTGAATCAAACGTGTAAACGAAGAACAAGTCTCACTCGCGTTTCAATAACAGTTGCTGGACAGGCTTCAAATCGTGGCACAGAAGAAGACACCTGTGAAAAGTGCCAATACAGAGGTGTTCTAAGCCACATGTGTCAAAGTCAAGGCCCGGGGGCCGGATCCGGCCCTCCAGGTAATTCTATCCGGCCCTCCAGATCATTTTATTTTATTGTTATTAATGGCCCAATGTTATCTTTCCGCTTATCTAACTTGTATAGTTTGACAAAAGATATTTTATGGAGAGAAAATATAGAAAGTTATTAAGGTTTAAGTTGATTTATTCTGGAATAATATTCCTGCCTTTTTATTATTCATAATTATGTTAAAAAGTTACATTTTAAAAGTTTTAAAAATTGGCATTCTGCCACATTTTTGGACTATTTTGGCATTTACTAAGATTTTTTGGCTGTTTTGGTGTTTAGCTAAAAATGCAGCTACATGCTAGCTGTCCTAGCTAATTTAGGCTTTTTTTATTTTATTTTTTTTGTCCATTTTGGTGTTTAGCTAATATTTTCTGGGTAATTAGGGCTTTTTAAAATATTGTTTTGGCTGTTTTGGAGTTAGGCTAATATTTACATGCTAGCTTTTGTTTTGTTTTTTAGTTTTTTAGGCTAATTTGGCATTTAGCTAATATTTTAGCAGGCTATCAGCTTTAGTGTTTTTAGCTATCAATTTCAGCATCTTCAGCTATCAGCACTAACATTTTCAGCTGCCAAATTCAGCTTTCAGCATTCACTCTAGCATTACCGCAGGCAATGCTATATATCTAGTTCATAATTATATTAAAAAGTTACGGTTTTAAAAATTTAGTTTTAATATTCAATAAATGTTTATCCTGTTCGGCCCGCGACCTCAGGTGTGTTTTGGATTCTGGCCCCTTGTGCGATTGAGTTTGACACCCCTGTTCTAAGCTATAGCGGGAGAGAGTGTAAACAAAGGAATGCTGGGAAATTAGGGAGGCTAACTTCTGCACCAACAGCCTCTCTGCAGAAAAAAAAAGAAGATTTTTCACAATTTTAAAATAGAATAAAACATAGTAGTAGTGGGACTTTTAGCACCTGACGATCGTGTAGCAACAGCTATGATTCCCAGAAAAAATTCCCAGAAAGTATCAAAAAGCTCCTCCAGTTAAGAGAAAATAAATATATGCTAAGAGGTACAAACATTTATGTCAAACCACCTTAAACTCCACTGCATCTCCACAAGGGGGGTGCAGTTATGGAATAATTGTAGGGAAGATATTAAAAGTTGTCAAACTTTACATAAATTAAAAATACTCATCAAATGTAACAAAATTAATAAATATGAAGACAATGGTCAAGATATGTTGAATTTTATATTAATATTAGTTTATATAAATGTTGTGATTGTTTTCGCTGTTCTTTTCATTAATTAAATTTAATCTATTTTTTGTTCATGTAGCTCAATATAGTCAATGAGAAATTGTATATTTAATTTGGGCTGGAAAAAAAAAAAAAATCAAAGGGGCTTGGAGTTGATAAGCTATTAGCTTCATCCAAAGCCCTTTTTCGAACTATGAACATCTCTTGTTGCATTCAAGAATGATTGTGAGAGAAATTGCCTTGTTTACTTTGTTTTTTGTTTGTTTGTTTGTTTTGCTTTTTCATTTCTTTCTGTTTTTATCATTGTTCTTGTTCGAAAAAAAAAAATGTAATTCAGCCCATAGCTGTCAAGAAATTATAAACACAGTTCTGAATATTATTAATTTTATGGTTCAGTAGAAATTTGAAGGTGGGCCACATTTGACACTTTGGCCAGACTTTGGACATTCCTGGTTTACAGGATTAACGTGAATCAGCGGAAAAAGATTAACTTAACCATTTTCCAAAACATTGCTAAGGTAACATGCAAGCACTTCACTACTGTAAAGTGAAGCATCAATGCGAGGACGCTTTTCTCCACCTCAGAATCTGCTGGGATTAAGTTTAGAGCCTAAACCGCTAAAGAGTTACGCTAATTTTAATTTTTTTGGTAATTTTGCAAGTGGAACCATGAATTGTACAATAATTAAAGACAGGCGTGAACACAGTTAGTCCGCCCTTTTTTATATTCACACTTTGTTGTTATAAGCCGAGATGAGATCCACACCAAAGGCAGCAACACTGCACGCAGATAAAAAGATTTTAAAAAATTAAATTACCAAACGCTGCGCAACACACGCATGCTAAAACCAGTCGGCTGCCAAGTGAAAATTAGACGCAAACAAAAATGATAAAAGGTTTAAAAACCGTTTGCTGTAGTCCTGACTCAGATTAAATGGAGCAAAACCAGAAAACAGTATAAAAAAAAAACAATAACAATAAAAAAAAATAACAATCACCAGTTAAAATATCAAAAACAATAAAATACTGCACCTGTCATTCACCCTGTAGGTTTGCCTTGTGATGCCACACCCCTGTCATAAAATGCATACAGTATTTAAAAAAGGCAGTAAAAAACAAACATGATTATAAAAAAATTAAAAAAACAAATTTACCAATTGGCTCCCAGCTGCCACACAAACAGCAGTCGACCTGGCACTGCTGGGCAGCCCCGCCCCTTCCCATGTAAAGGTTTTAATGGCAGAGCCACACCCATCACAATCTGATAAAACAGTTTCCCTCATATTTTTACACTAGTTCTTGATCCTCGATTTAACTTCCTTTCCCAGAAGGAATCTCAAATTCCGGCTTCTTGATGAATGGGTTAAACATCAAGGAGGGAGCGCGAGGTCAATAAAGCCCGCCTTCACACACACGCGTGCTGACTGGAGCGGCGTGTGGGAAGGACACCTCCTGTTATCGCCTGACGTAAATGACTCTGTTGCAATTTGCAACCCGGCCCTGTCACACGTGATAAATCCAGCTCCGTCTGTGTGTTTATCATGTCAAGACGACTTCACTTCTGTCCCTCTCCAGCAGCCCCGCCGTCTCCGTCGTGCAGTTTGTTTCGCAGCCCCTCATTTCCTCCGTGAGCAGGGGCGAGACCGCTTGGTAATTAGCTCTCGGGCGCTAAATATTCCGGCTTAATGAGGAGCCGGAGCGGGCGCGCCGTGCCCAACGGTTCGTTCTGATCGAAATCTGCAGGAAAATGCAATAAATAACCGAATAAGTGTAAGAAAGCGGAAGTTGGGGCGGACTTTGAAATGCACATCAAAAGGAGTGATTCGTCAGCAGTCGATAGCATTTCTGGAGAGAAGAGCTCTCTCTCTGCCGTTCTGTGTCTCTCTGTCTCTGTGTCTCACTCTCATTTAGCTACATGATTGCTTCCCGCAGCCCCGGGGACCGATAACAACCACCAAGTCTATTACTTCCCACAGCACTTACTCCTACCAATATGAAACACTCGATAACAACAGGGCCTACCTCGTGTTCACTCCTATAGTCTATTAGCGAGACACCAATTCTATCCAACAGCATGTGTCGATACAAGAGAACCCCAGAGTAACATTATCTGCGCTGAAATGACTCGCGGGAGAATCGGCCTGATCAAAACGAGAGTAATGAACAATTTTTTTTTTTTTTTTTTTTTTTCTGGGGGACGCGTGAAAGAAGTTTATAAGGAAAAGAAATAACGAGCCAAACAAACAAACAAACAAGCACAGCAGGGTTGAGTGGAGAGGCGGGCGCGCACATCTTTCAGCCGCTCTCGCAGCGATAGGTGATGGAGATGCGGCTCCGCGGTATCGTATGCAGGTGCATTCGCGGAAAGACTGCTGTGCGGCCCCCGTGATCTAATAGCCAGACGCTGAGCGCCCAGATGCTAACCGTCATTTCCTTCTCCAGAATCCAGCAGGGCGCAGTGCGTCGTGGCTTCTTAAGGGCTCAGGTGTTAATTTATGCTGCTAAACCACTTTTCCCCCTGACTGAACAATCTGACCCTGATGCACCGTTTCCCACGGCGAAGCTACACCTCCATCCACAGGAGTCGAGCTTTGCTCCTCGAAATGAAGCTTCCCACATTCCCCCGCAGGAAAAAACAGGAGCAAAGAAACATGAGGCATGTTTGACAGCTTTGGTATTGGTTATATCAAGCTAAAGTAGTGGGATAACATCCTAACCTTCAGCAAGGTGGAAATGTTTCATCATGTTTGCATCATGTATGATAAAGCAGTGGGGAGACAAAACACGCTCTCCTGTTTGTGTTCATAAATGTTACATTAAAAATCTTTAAGGTTTTTTTTTTTGCTTAATGAAATTCAAGAGCCAACATGAATTCAAGTTAAAATAAAATGCAAAAAAAAAAACATACAGATATAAATGCGTCTCACTGATCGTGTGACTTTAAATACATTCACACTCAGGTTTGACGGATCACCGAAGTGATTAAAGGCATAAAACTATAGATATGTGAGTGATTGCAGAATAGTGGCTCTTCATTTCTAATGTTACATTTATGGGACAACGGTCTCATGGTAGAAACCATTTTGAACCTGTATGCTCTCACACACTGTTGCAGTAATGTAAAAATGTCTAGGATTGTGCAAGGATTGAAGCATAGTCTGTTGCAGTGGTTATACAGTTTTTAAAATACGTTTTTTAAAAACTGTCTGAGAAAGTTTTTAAAAGATTCCTGGGACTTTTGTAGTTTGTGACTCCAAAGAAAAAAAAAAAGAAAAAAAAAAACTGGAACATTGAAGAACTTTTGCAAGAGAGATATAGAAGGTCTGAAGATTCTATTTTCTCTGCAGTCCTGCCACATGGTCACAAGGTCTCCAGGCCGTCCCATCTCCAAATAAATGGTCATTTTGACATCTTGATTTGCACTTCTTCAAGTAAAATAGAATTTTAAGGAGATGTTTTAGGAATCTTGTCTCTACAAGTTCATATTCACCTCTGAGTTCTAAATAATTTATAATATATAATATATTATATATATATATATATTATATATATATATATATATATATATATATATATATATAAAAATTTAATTTATAAAACTCTACTTGATCTTTCTCCACCCTATCTGCACCACCTCTTACATACCTCATCCTCTGTGTACAACACACGCACTTCAAAGCTGTTATTGTTAAGAGTCCCAAAATCCAGTTCTTCTGTTGGTTCTGTGTCGTTTCAATGTGCTGCAGCCAGAAACTGGAATGACTTACAAAAAACTCTGAAATTGGACACTTTTATATCAATAGCAGATTTTAAAAACCATCTTAATGACTATTTAAAAGACGAATGTTTTTGTTTCTCATAGTAATGATTTTAGGGTATTTTTATTTTATACTGTTTTTTGTGTCTGATTCCTTTCTGTTTTTATTCTATTTTTATTTTTCTTGAATCTCTTAATCTCTTTCCTTTTCTCAAAAGGTCTTGCCTTTTGCCAGACCACAGTTGCAAATAAGAATGTTGTTCTTAATCTGTCCTGCCTGGATAAATAAAGGTTAAATAAAAATAAAAAAATAAAAAAATAAAAGACCAAGAAATGCAATTATTATGTTTAGTTTTCCTTATAAATGTCTTTAAATGTCATCTTCATAAAAATGCAACAGAAACATGTTAAAAACACCAAAAACACCATTTCCATCTGAGTGGGTTTATAATGTTTGTACGTTTAGGTTTTGTGACAATTAATAACTTAAGATGATAAAATAGCATTACACTATCTGGGGTATCAAACTCATTTTTTTTTCTCTTTTTGGAAAAAAATGCCTCAAACAACCTAATAGCTTAATCATTACATTATTGTTATTTCTTGATCTCTTGTTAAGACGCTCTTGCTTTCCCTTTTCTTCCCCTAGTGGTGGAATTGCTCATTGCGGCCAGTTCTTTAAAGAATCATACCTCCCCACAGGATTGGGCTGGAATTTGTTTTTTCCCAACATCCTTATATGTTTTTCTCTTCGTGACTGGGCGGGATTAAACCATCCGGCGGGCTGTATCCGGCCCGCGGGCCGTATGTTTGACACCTATGAGTAACACTCAATCCAAAACTTTCCCGTGATCCTTTTAAGCCTGAAAATTCAGAGTTTTGTGACTTCATATTGATGACTTGGCAGTTGAACAGACTTTAAAGTATAGAAAACCGAGTCACATGACCAGTGGGTGTGGCCCTGCATGAAACAGACATAGAAATATGGTGGTGGAAGTGTGATGGTATGAGGTTGCAGCCTTTAGGATTTTATAAGAAAAATAATTCAAACCACTGTTTTTATGTTGCAATATGACAGAAGCTGTCGTGTCATTGATTTTTTTTTAATTGGTTCAAAAAATTCTCTTTAATTGCCTTTTTTGGGGGAAAAATTGAGATTGATTGTTTCTGTTTCCTTTAGTCTTAAAATATGGAAGAAAAAACATCTCCATATCCATAGAGCATGGTTAATTAATGGTTACAAGCCTTTGCATCAATTGTTCAGATGAATGCGTAGAAAGTGGGTACAGGTGGACAAAGAAAAAGCAGCTGGAGGCAAGTAAGGCCAATTTATTTGTGGTTGAGGGAGTTTTTGGGGCAAATCCTTTGTCACATTTGTCGCCTGGACATCCGCTCGGCAGTTCATTATTAATGATCTGCCGTCTCACTTCATTGTGAAGCTGTGCGCACGCTCAGTAAATAAACATGAAAGCTCCTTCCTCTCAGGCTGTTATTTTTTTTTCATCCCTCTGTCACCTCTGATGGGCAGAGGGCACTTTGTTGATGCACCTGAGGATTTGGAGGGGGGGGGCTGCATTCAGAGGTAATCCTGAGAGAGATATATACTCTTCTTTTTTTTTATTCCTAAGGTCTGTAAAGGCTTGACAGAAGAGGGCCTCACACACAGGCGGACGCCAAAATGAAAACGGAGGAGAAAGAAATGATGTTTATAATTCATGTCTGAGCGGGGGGGACTCTGTTGTCCGTCTCAACGGTCAGCCAGGAAACAAAGGACATGCGGCTGAAAGCCGCCGACTCCCTAACGGAGCTATAAAGACTGTGTCATTACATTCCGAGCTGTTTGGAAACAGATTTCATTACATTATCCCTTTCTAGGTAGTTTCTGCCTGGCGCCAGCACCGACTCTGCAGCCTGTGTGTCTGTCATTGAAGCGCTTGGGACAGAATGGGGGGGCTATATCAAGAAAAAAAAAAAAATTCAATAACACATCAACACTAAATTTGTTTAAACTCCCCCCTCCCTGGAGCCTGGGCTTTGAGTGGGACATTAGCTAGCAAGGTGACACCATCAATCGCACTTGTTAGGAGGGGAGAAACGTTTGGGTGCAATAACCGCAATTCTTTTTTTTCCCTCTTTTTTTATTGAAATATTTGCACAGGTGAGCTCCTTTTACAGGAGATGCTCCGACGTCTGACCAGAGCCGGAATCGATAAAACCCAATTATTGCAGGACAACTCGACGCTAGCTCTGGCGGGATTGGAAGGTGGTGGAGTAAAGCATTACAGGATGAAAATGCAGGGGATGCCTTATTATTGACCCTTCTCCAGCCTATCGTTTTCATTCATCCATTGATTACCCATACCCTGGAGCCTCAGCAATAGTTAATGTGCTAATGTGCCGTATTGCTCCAGCTGGAATGAAACCCTCATAAACGGCTTCAAAATATGAAGCTCAAAGACTAGTGGTAACCTTGAAAAACAGAGTGGCGCGCCTGCTTTTTGAGAACGCTTTGAAATTCACGGCAAATGCCACCAACAAATCAAATGAACTGCAAGTCAACAGTACTTGCTTTGAAAGGGATCCTCCAGAGGAGGATGTAACCAAGGTCACAGTCCCGGGAGCCGCTGGGTTCAGATGCAATAGATGGGAATTGCATCACAGATGACTGATCTGCTGCAAGTCACAAGTGCCAACAATGGTTATCCTGTATGCAAGCAATCAGCGATTGCACACAACCTTGAGGAAATGGTGGCCGGTGTGTTGTTCAGGTGCTGCGCGTGTAGAAGAAAAAGTGGATGAAAAAGGGAGGTGGCTTTTTGGTAAGTGGTCAGTATCTGTCAGTGTCACCCCCGGATCTGTCACCATGCAGGAGAGCTGCTGTCAGGTAAACCGAAGAAGACTTTTGCTTAATGGACGTCTCTGCATTCACAGCAACTTTATACTTTTAATATTTCAAGTCCAAATAAATCCAACTTTTTTTTTTTTTTAACTATGCCCAAGGACTAAAGTAATTTGTCTTCTTGTTGAACGTCAGCCACGTACTTAAATAAAATAGCAAAGGTGCAGATAGTAAAAACCGTGCTCTGTGGTGGACTTTCTCTGGGATCCGAGGTGCTTAATCCTCATCAATAATGAAAATAGGACTAAAGGGGAAAAATCTGATGTTTTACAAGGATGGAGCTGCCAAGAATAACTTTTCCTTTAAACAAATATCAGGTAAAACAGCCTCAAATGTCAACATTGAATAAGACATCCATTTATTTTGCATTGTGTTGGGATTTTACCCTCAGGTGGAAAACGTGACATCGCTGACTGAATGCTGGAATCTTCTGTGAGCTGCAAAGAGATTATTGTACAAGAAACAAAGTTTAAAATCGTATTTAGGCAACTAATCAACTTATTTATTTTATTTGAATAAAGAACTACTCAGAAATGCAGTTTTAATTATACATTCATAAATATCTGTCCTTGAATTAAAAGAACATTTTAAAATGAGAAAAGAAAAAAATTTATTTCTGTTATCAAGCCCACAGTAGTTTGTAGTTCTATTTAGTAGGTTATTTTTTCGTTCACATGAATTTAATGTTGACGTTTACAGTGAGCATTTATTTATGAACAATGTCAAAGGGCCACACAGGGGGCCTGCAGATCTTTACTAAAAATAGCCCAACTCACTGTGTCATCTAAAATTTTATTTAATTTTTTTGCAATTTTTGTAATAACACTTGCATTTACATAGATTTAAAAATTAAAACATCATAAAAATATGTTCATGATACATGAACTTTAGATAAGTTTAGTTGACCTCTGACCTACTCCAGTTCAAAAATAATTAATTTAGTTCAAAATGCTGCAGATTTGTTTAAAACTGTGTGAGTTGATTTTTCTTTAGCATTACATAATTAATAAACCTGATACAACATAGTAAAAATTTGACAGTTTTCCCATGAAATGTAAGTTATCATCTGGAAATGGAACAATTAAAGTGCTGAATTTTAAGATTTGTTTCCTAGCTTGTTGTTATTGATGATAATTATGGTCAGAATTTAGTCTTTTTTTATAGAAGTAGCATTATTAATGATTGATAATGCATAAATAACAAATTTGTTTGAAAATGGTAGCCCTTTGTATGACTCGGTACCCATGAAGTAACTCTGAGTTTCAAAAAGGTTGGTGACCCCGGTTCTAACATTGTTTTGGCAATCTGCCAGTCCAGCTCTTCCTCCTCTGTTGGCTCCGCCCTCCTAGCAGGACATCAGGTGGAGCTCATCACTGATCAGCAGTGTTTGCTTCCACTCTGTATAAAAGAGCTAGTGCAGATCTTTTCTGTAAGTGAAAAACTGAACCTGTGTGGAAAAAGGATACCAATGGAAAAACTGAAGAGACAGCCGGTAAGCCCTTCCTTTTCGTCCCCTGACTGACTACAATCAAGTTCTGGAAGACCTGCTTTTTGCTCTGGCAACTACTTACCTGCTGGTTGGAGCTGGTTTGATTACTTACTTGGTTTTCCTTCTGCTGTTCAAGGTTTTTCACCTGTGGATATTTTTCTAAAGAAACAGTTGACGTTTTCAAGTAAAGCTGTGGATGTTTCAAGAGAAACTGTGGATGTTTCAAGAGGAACTGTGGATGTTTCAAGAGAAACTGTGGATGTTTCAAGAGGAACTGAGAAACTGTGGAGCTTTATCAAGAGAAAGCTGAGAAAATCCAAAGGAAAGCAAAAGGAAAACTCAAACAAAAGGAAATCTCAAAGCCAAGATCAAATCTAAAGTAAAAAACCAAGCACAAAGAAGAAAGAAAAGAAAGCTCAAGAACTCAGAGGAAAGCACAAGCTCAACTTGAACCTGGTTTTGCTCGAAGCAAAAACTAAAACAAAGCCACCTCAGTAAACCACAACTAATAGCAAAAACAGACATCACTGTTTCAACTGAAAAAAAAACAAAATTCTGAGTGAAATCTTCTCAATCTCTTTATTCATGATATCCTAGTCCTTTGCAAGTGTGGGATCACACAGTTAAAAAACTGCAGCACTTGACAGTGAAAAACCGTCTGAAGACTGGATCTGTAAAAAAGCCCTGGAAAAAGAAGGATCTGTGTCACGGTGAAGACAAGATGGCTGACTCTGTGATTCTGGAGCAGCTGAAAGCCAGCAGAACATCAGCAAAGCGTCAGTTCTCCCGTCTAGCCAACAATGTGATTAGAACCCACACCATTATGTCTGAAGAAGAGCTCAAAGAAAGTTTTAAAAAGCTTGCAATTGAGGCAAACAAAGTTATGGAAAGCAATGATGATGTTGAAGCCCAATACAATGCAGAAAATCAAACGGAGCAGAGTGCAAGTGGATTAACTAAGCAGCAGAAGGCCGATTTGGAGAAATCTGCAAGTGAATGTGAGCAGAAACTGAGTGAGCTGAAAAACCTGATACAGACAACATTGTGGGACACCTATGGAGAAGAAGAGCTGGTGCTGGCAATACAAGCTGCTGAAACAGAAGCAGATCGAGTGGAGTCGATTCAACCCAGTGAATACAGTGAAGCCTTCAATTTCATGATAGAGCACCTGAGGTCTTTAGTGACTACTGCAAAAGAAGTGCATTTGAAGTGGAAGTGCTGGGCTCCACCAGCGGAGCAAAAAGAGTTTCAGAGTCGCATCCGATGCCTTGAGCTTAACCTGCCCAAGCTATTCTCACGAAAAGCAGACTTCATCCAGGCAAAAGCAAGAGAAGATTCTGAAAGGGTGATGAATGCAAGTGCATTAAGTTACACCACGCCTGCCATTAAATTGAAGCCAGCCTCTCTCCCAAAATTCACTGGAGTCAGACGTGACTTCTATCGTTGGAAAAGAGACTGGGAGGCCCTCCAAATGCAAGGGGAACCAACCGGCTCGAGGGAGGTTAAAAAGTTTCAACTTCTCGATAGCATTGATGAGAGGACTGCTAGAGATCTTCGCCTGTCAAACTGCAAAACAGCAGATGACATTTTTCGTGTTCTTGGGAGCAGATTTGGGAATAAAGCTTCAATTGCCATAGAAATTGTAGAAGAACTACAGAGCATCCCAGCCATCAAGACTCAGCAACCAAAGAAAATAATTGGACTAATACAGTCTGTTGAGAGAGCCCTCCTGGACCTGAAGGACCTTGGTGAAACTGGAGCCATAAGGAACCCACTTGTCACCAAATCAATTGAGAGCAAACTCCCAGATGTCCTGAAGAAGGAGTGGCTTCTTTATGTGCTAGAAAAGGGTGATGAGGACAACCGATTTGACAGTCTGCTCACTTTCCTAAAGAGCCAGGAAGCTATATATGAGCAGCTGGACCAACTAAGTGAAGATCCACGAAAATCCAGGCCTGAACCAAGACAAGCCCAGACCAGGACCTTAAATCAAAGCCAACCTCTAGGGTGTGTCGTCTGTGGAGACACCAAACACAAAAGAAAGCTATACTTCTGCAGAAAGTTTCGAACACTCAAACTATCAGAGAAAAATGATGCTGTGAGAAGACTGGGAGCATGCAGAAGATGCTTGGAGGTTCACTCTGAAGATGACCACTGTAAATCAGAATTCCTCTGCAAGAACCCAAGTTGTAAAGACTCACGGACAGCAGAGCATCACATCTACCTGTGCCCACACAAGATCAAAAGCAGCACAGTGGGAGGAGGCAAAAGTAGGAGCTATACTGATGCCCAAGAAGACTTCGTCAGAAGACTCCCACCTGAGCTTGCAGAGCAATGTCGCAGCGTCTTTTCAAACACTGTGTCCAAGACAACACGCACCTTAAACCAGCAAAGTCTTCTGGAAAAATATGACCTGGTGGAGTGGCCCGTTATCATGATGCTTCTTGAGGTCACAGCCAATGCAGGACAAAAGATCGGCACCTTAATCGACCTTGCATCAGACACAAATTATATCACGCATGAGACAGCTGAACGTCTGAACCTCAGAAGTGAAATCATAAAGCTCATTGTCCATGGAGTCGGCGGTATGGAGGTCACTGTAAACACCAAAAGATATTTCCTAAAGATCCGGGTTCGAAATGAAAAAGGCACCTTCAAGTCCCACCAATTAATCTGCTATGGCCTAGACACAATTGCAGACATCAACAGGCATGTCACGGCTAAGCAGCTCCAGAAGTTCTTCCCTGATGTGTCGCTCAATGAACTGCAGAGGCCAAGAAAAATCCAGCTTCTAATAAGCCACAAAGAAGGTCGACTCGCCCCTCAAAAAATGCGTACAGTGGGCGACCTTGTGCTTTGGGACGGACCATTAGGAAAAACTGTAGCCGGAACTCATCCTGAACTCTTTGAGAAGGCCACTGTTTCAGCTCACATGTCACGAACACATCTGGCAAGATCTATGAGGACTGCTGCTGTGAAATATCACGAGCTCACCTGTACCATACCAGCCAGCCATTCCTTCTCTTCTGCTACAACTCGTGACTTCTTTGAGTGGTGGAGGTGGGAGAGTATTGGAGCTGCCTGCAACCCTAAATGTGGTGGCTGCCGCTGTGGAAATTGTCATCCTGGTGGCAAGGACATGACTCTAGCTGAGGAGCGTGAGCTGGAAACGGTGAAGAGCGGCCTAAAGTATGTTCGTGCGGATGAACACAGTGAGAATCCCCACTGGCACGCAAGCTATCCATGGGTTGAAAACCCATCCTCTTTGCCAAATAACAGGAAAGCAGTAGAGGCAACCTTCCTTCGAACAGAGAAGCAGCTGGCCAAAGAACCACAGTGGAAAGCTGCATATGCCGCTCAAGTTCATGAAATGGTTGACCGTCAAGCTGCTAAAAAGTTATCCAATGAAGATCTACTTGCCTGGACTGGACCGACCTGGTACATAAGTCATTTAGTCGCTCCAAATCCTCACTCGGTAACAACTCCAGTGAGACTGGTTTGGAATAGCAGCCAAAAGTACAAAGGCCAAAGTCTAAACGACCTCCTTTTAAAAGGCCCAGACGTCCTCAACCCCATCCGTGCAGTCCTTCTCAAATTCCGCCAAGGTTCTTTTGCCGCTCTGGGGGACATCACTAAGATGTACAACTCTGTTTGGCTGGAAGAACACGAGGTCCATCTTCACCGATTCCTGTGGCGGGATTCTGAAGAGGAGGAGCTGGAGGAGTTTGCAATCACGAGAGTCAACATTGGAGACAAGCCGGCAGGTTGTATAGCCCAACTAGCAATGAGAGAAACAGCCAACCTACCCCAATTCAACCATCTCCATGAAGAGCGTAGAGTGCTACATGAACACAGTTATGTAGATGATATCTTGACATCTCATAATGACCTGGAAAGGCTCAAAACCATCACAAGCAATGTGGAGTTGATCCTAAAAGCAGGAGGGTTCGCATTAAAGCCATGGGTCTTCTCTGGGCAAAGGAGAGAGGAAAAAGAAGAGCAGTCTCCAAAGATTGTCGTTTTACCAAACCAGCTCAAAGACGAAGACAACAAGGCGCTTGGTCTTGGATATATGGTAGAAGAGGACAAGCTGTGCGTGATGGTGAAAATAAACTTTTCAAAAAGGAAGAAAAAGATGAGACTTGGTCAAGACCTGCTGCTGGAGGACGTGAGAGCTCAGACACCAGACCCACTGACAAGACGTGAACTGCTGAGTCAAGTTGCCGGACTGTACGATCCAATTGGCCTGACAACCCCTATGAAACAAAAGGGGGCCATTTTGGTTCGGCAGGCCTTCCAGGAAGCAAAGCTAAGAAGTGGCAATAAAGACACGTGGGACATAGCTCTCTCTGAAAAGCTCCGTGATGATGCTATGAATTTGTTTGAGGAGTACGTCCAATTAGCAAAAGTCACGATCACCAGAGCCTTGACCCCACCAGATGCCACAGCTGAACCCCTTGCAGTTACATTTTCAGATGGCAGTGAATGCTCCTATGGTGCCATCTTGTATCTGCGATGGAACTGCACAAAAAACATCACAGTTAGACTTGTTGAGTCTAAGGCAAAGTTAACGCCACTTGATCACAAGGGGGACGCTGTCAAAGCTGAACTGTGTGGTGCAGTTTTCGCCAGCCGCCTGAAAACGTACTTTGAACAACATTCCCAGATCAAAGTCTCTCAGTGGTACCATCTGGTGGACAGTCGGACAATCCTTGGTGCTATCCAACGCGAAAGTTATGGCTTTCAAACATTTTTTTGCCAACAGGATTGGTGAGATCCAGAATAGCACAAGAAAACAGGACTGGTGGTGGATTCCCGGGCAGTTCAACATAGCTGATATCATAACCCGAGGGGCTGGACCAGAAAAGCTGTCAGAAGAGTCAGAGTGGCAAAATGGGCCAGATTTCCTGAGTCTTCCAGTAAGCGAATGGCCAATCATGTCAGCAAAAGATGTGACTGAAACTGCCCGAGAGAGTATTTGTAAATTACAAAAGAAATCCTTTGTGGCCGCACTGACAAGAGCCCAAACTAAGACAAGACAAGGAGATCAAAGTCATATGTGTCTAGCACCATCAAAGTCAAGTGAAACTCAAAAAGCCACCCAAAGACCACCAGCCGGTGAGGCTGTCAAAAATCTATTGGAGGAACACCGATTTAGCAGTTTGACTTGTCTAGTAAAGACTATAGCCTGGATCTGGAGAGCAGCCAAAGCCTTTGCTGCATCAAGCAAGGCTCTAAAAACAGCAAAGTGGGAGGCAATTCCAGAAAAAGGAACCATCACTGCCATGGAACGTCAAGATGCTCTAAGAGACATTTTTCTCGCTGCACAGCAGGGAGTGACATTCCCACCTACCACCACAGACCGCCTTGTAGTCTACAAAGAGCCTCAAACTGGGATGCTAGTCTGTGGTGGAAGGATCCAAGCATTTGAAAAGGATGGAGTTTCTGTTCCTCTTCTACCCCACAGTGCCTGGGTTTCCATATTGTTGGCCCGTGAGGCTCACAACAATGGTCATGAGGGAGCATCTGCAACACTACTGAAGATGAGAAGGAAAGCCTGGGTCGTCCAAGGTAGAAAAATCGCCCAAAAAGTCATTGATAGCTGCATCTATTGCAAAAAGTCAAGAGCAAAAAAATGCCAACAAATGATGGGGGACTTACCTAAAGAGAGATCCAGACCTGCAGCTCCTTTTGAATTCACCACTGTCGACCTCTTCGGTCCATTTCTTGTTAAAGATGAAGTTAAGAAGAGGGTTACAATGAAGGTTTGGGGCATCGTCTTCAGCTGTTTAGCCAGCAGGGCCATTCATACGGACCTGGTTAGCACTTTATCCACTGAGAGCTTCCTGATGGCATACAAGCGGTTCACTGCTTTGAGAGGTCACCCAAGAAAAATCTGGTCTGACTCCGGAACAAACTTTATTGGAGCCAAACCTGTCTTGAAAGAGCTCTATCAGTACTTGGACAGCCAAGATAAAGCTACACTGGAAGAAAACTTTGCACAGAACAGAACGGAATGGGAGTGGAAGATCCAACCAGCCGATTCTCCTCACCGTAATGGTGCAGCTGAGGCCGCTGTTCGTAATCATCAAAAAAGCACTTCAGAGCCTAGGTAGAGAGACTGGTCTCACGTACAGTGAACTCCTAACAACTGTGCAACTGGCTGCCAATCTTGCCAACGAGAGACCAATAGACGCCAGAGTCCAAAGCAGTGAGGAATCTGTGCAGTATGTGACGCCCAACTCTCTTCTCTTGGGACGTGCATCTTTAAAAGGCGATGTTGTGACTTTCAACCACAAAGGCACTCGTTCAAAAGGCTCCAGAAATGCAAAATCAGGTCAAAAGTTCTGGAAAGGCCTGGAGCCAGCTCGCTGGTCCCAATCTGTTCATAAGAAGCAAGTGGCACACCAGACAAAGAAACGTTGCAGTCGGTGACATTGTCTGGGTGTGTGACCAGAATGCTTTAAGAGGTCATTTCAAGCTTGGACGTGTCATAAGTGTCAATCCTGATGCCCGTGGTGTAGTTCGGGATGCCAACATCAGGACCGTCTCCAGCTGTTGTGTTCCAGCGACGGTACCTGGACCAAACCAACCAACCAAAGTTCTGAGTAGTGACATCCATCCAACCTTCCTGCACAGAGATGTTCGTCGTTTAGTCGTTTTACTTCCGGTTGAAGAACAGGTAGAAAGCTACTAAACCCTGACCGGCAGTTCGCCCAGAGTTGTGTGATCATCCCAGCGATCACCGGGGACGATCAAGTGGGAGGTGTTTTGGCAATCTGCCAGTCCAGCTCTTCCTCCTCTGTTGGCTCCGCCCTCCTAGCAGGACATCAGGTGGAGCTCATCACTGATCAGCAGTGTTTGCTTCCACTCTGTATAAAAGAGCTAGTGCAGATCTTTTCTGTAAGTGAAAAACTGAACCTGTGTGGAAAAAGGATACCAATGGAAAAACTGAAGAGACAGCCGGTAAGCCCTTCCTTTTCGTCCCCTGACTGACTACAATCAAGTTCTGGAAGACCTGCTTTTTGCTCTGGCAACTACTTACCTGCTGGTTGGAGCTGGTTTGATTACTTACTTGGTTTTCCTTCTGCTGTTCAAGGTTTTTCACCTGTGGATATTTTTCTAAAGAAACAGTTGACGTTTTCAAGTAAAGCTGTGGATGTTTCAAGAGGAACTGAGAAACTGTGGAGCTTTATCAAGAGAAAGCTGAGAAAATCCAAAGGAAAGCAAAAGGAAAACTCAAACAAAAGGAAATCTCAAAGCCAAGATCAAATCTAAAGTAAAAAACCAAGCACAAAGAAGAAAGAAAAGAAAGCTCAAGAACTCAGAGGAAAGCACAAGCTCAACTTGAACCTGGTTTTGCTCGAAGCAAAAACTAAAACAAAGCCACCTCAGTAAACCACAACTAATAGCAAAAACAGACATCACTGTTTCAACTGAAAAATAAACAAAATTCTGAGTGAAATCCTTCTCAATCTCTTTATTCATGATATCCTATCCTTTCAAGTGTGGGAATCCACACAGTTAAAAAACTGCAGCACTTGACAAACATTTCATATAAATCCAGATGTACTTCTTTTGAAAGACTTTCTTTTACATTTTATTGTTGATCTTTAAATATATATATATATATATATATGTAAGAATTGGATTAAGACATATTGGGTATAAATGTATTTAAAATATATTTCTGTTTCATGTGAAGAAATAAAACGTTTTTTAAATAGCTGATATACATTTACAGTAAAGGTTCAATGAATATATGCCGATCTGTCTGAACCTCACCAAAGGACCTGAACAAAGAAACAAGTCCCTGATCCATTACAATTGGAAAAAAGAAATACTCCGTTTTAATCTTAATTTTTTCCAAACATGTCTTCTATTATGTGAAAATGCTGCAAGAACATGTTCAAAACACAATTTTTATTGCGGGTCTTTAAGGCGACACTTACATGGCTGTGTAACATTTAAACATGTCAACTTTAAAATCAAATCTAATATTCTTAAATGTAATGGGCTTAATCTCAGCTGTTTGTCATGAAGAAGCACCAACTTCTTTACTGTCGAGGAGTTACCACAACCAAAAGAATATAAACGCTGAAGCTAAACCTCTGGTGTTATACTCGCTTTTTTTCAAAAATTTTACTTTTACTCTGAAAGCAGGAAGCTTCTCTAAAACTTTATTTTGAAGGTTTGTTTTCTTCCTGTGACAGTAGTGCTGCATATTCAAATGTGTTTTAGTTCATACAATTAAAATAAAAATGTATTTCAGAGTAATAAATACATTGATAATATTTTACTAACTTCTACTATATATTTTTTTTTTAATTTGGGGGCCAGATCGAGATTCTCGTTACAGCACTATCAGATATGATTAAAATAAAACATGCATGAATAATTTTTTTTTTTTTTTTCAACATGACAATTTTTGTGGCTAAATTTAGAAAGTGAAAAAAATATATAATTTGTCTTAATTTACCCAAAGATATAAGTATGAAAATGAACCTTTAACCTGTAACTTTATTAGTCTTTCTCCGTTCCCTCAGATCCATGTTGGCGCTCTTTTTTTTTTTTACAGTGCGTTCTAAAGTTTTAAACAATTGACTATGAAAATCGCAGTGAGCTTGAATATGCTTTGTTGTTTATATGAGGCTGATTTTTATGGCAAATTCTTTATTTCCATTGGCCTCTTTTTTTTAAATCTGATTTTCTCATTTTGTTTCAATTTTTCTCCCTCTTAAAGGTCTCATTTTCCTTAGAATAGCATAAACACTCCCTTTAAAGGGGAATAGGAAGTCCTTTGAGCTAAAGTGAAAGGTCTCTGAATTGTTTTTGCTTCTTTGTGTCTGAAATTTAGTTTTGTTTTTCTATAACTGAGATTCTTTTAGATCTACAAACGCTATTTTTAAGAGGGGAATCTCTCACTTTCTTGCAAATGCAACTTAAAAATACATCACTGAATCTTTCGTTTGTAGCCGCTATATTTACTTTGGACCGTGAACGATACAGAATATTGAAGTAAATAGTTTACACATCTGAAGAATAAAACGCAGAGCATTAATGGAAATGTGGAGCTGAGAGTACAGAGTTCCTCACTCATCGTTCGACGCCCCTCTCCATTAGAATCCAGGGGGTTTGTTTGAAATTAAAGCATCAGTGTGATAAAGAGGAGGCTTTATCATATTTTGACTGAATGTGCAGATCATGTGGAAGTTTCAAGAAATGCACAGTTAGAGCATCCTGGCTGCTTTTTGAATGAATTCAGAGAAACTGTGAGCAATTATTTGTTTTGTTTTTCTGATTAAGAGGCTCCTGAACATTACAGAAATGTATTATTTAAGAGCAATAATCCTGGTGAACACAAAAATGAAGTTATATTTTAAGTAATTAAAGGTTAAAAATAGTCTAAACCAGGGTCCTTAAACTCAATTTACCTTGGGGGAACTGAAGGAGGAGTCTGCTGAGGCTGGGCTGGATGGGGTTCCTATTAGGGCTGTGGATCGTTGCTTAGGTGGTGATCCGATATGATTCACGAATAAAGCTCAACAATTCACGATTTTAATATTATCTTTATTGCTGTGTATTTACTAGATGGAGGAAAATTGAAATTATTTTTATGAAATCACCAAAATTTATACCTTTATTTAAAACAGTAGAGCAGAATCAACAAAACTGATTTAAAAAAAAAAAAGAAAAAAAAAACCCCACAAAGATTCAGATAGAAATTTTTTTTGTCATTTTAAACTTTTTTTGTCAACCTTCTGGTTAAGTTCAGCAGCAACATGAAAAAGAATAAACATCACTTCTGTTTTGTATCATTTAACAGCAAAACTTGAAAATGTTTTCCACAGTATTCTATTCTCAAAGTTCTTCAATATTTTACGTTGTAAGCATTACATATTGGTGGAGAGGCCATATAAAAATGTTTTTTTTTACACAGTAGAATCAGGTGATTCACGTTGTTTACATCCGCCTTTCAGCAGCGCGAGGCTGCGTTTCTTCAGAATAAGATGGAGTTTTGTTAATTTTGTCAACTGTTGAAGAGTTACCATAACCAAATGAAAGTAAACACTGGAGCTAAAGCTCCGATGTTAAAGCTAAATCGTTTTTTCTAAAGTTATGTCAGTGAACAGAGCTTCAGTCTCAGTTTTTGAACGGAAGAAAGCTCTCGCTAGTTTTACTTTGAAAACCAGAAGCCTCACCGACAAGGAAGATGTGTACCTTTACCGCGGCTCTTTCGGCTTTGTTTTAGGTTGTAAACTTAAAATCCTACATTAATCTGCATTCCAGAGGAAAAATACATCATTCCCAGATAATATTTTGATCATATTTTCTACAATTTACTGTATCTATAAAGAACGTGAATCAGCGATCTTGGAAGTCACAAATATTCGTACTCAAATTTTCGGGAGCAAATTGTGAGTACTTGAGCACCCGGATACTCGTTACAGCCCTTGTTCCTATTGTGCCAAAAATAAGTTTTTTCTTTGGTCCATTGTCTATGTCAGGGGTATCAAACTCGATCATACAGGGATCAAAAATCCAAAAGACACCTTGGGTCGCGGGCCAAACAGGATAAACATTTATTGAACACTCTAAAACTACATTTTTAAAACTTTAAAAATGTAACTTTTTAACTTAACTTTGAAAATAAAAAGGCAGGAATAATATTCCTGAATAAATTAACTTAAACCTTAAATAACTTTCAATCTTTTACTCGCCATAAAAATCTATTTTGTCAAAGTTATACAAGTTAGAAATGAGTGCAAAATAACACCGGACCATTAATAACAATAAAATAAAATGATCTGGAGGATAAAATGATTACCCAGAGGGCCGAATCCGGTCTCTGCCCCATGCGCTCTATGTCTACCGAACAAGTTTATTGATTATTTGTTGATGTATTTTCTCCGTGTGAAACGGCAGGAGATAACGACGCTACCAACTGTTGCTAAGACCAGATCCAACAACAATAGCAGATGCAAAGTTTTAAGCATAAAGTAAGTTGAACCGTCACAACGCAAATACAAAACTATCAAAGAAGCGTGGAAACACAGAACATATTGCTTAGTAGACATTGAACTTTCATATTAAGGCAGGGGCCGCCAGTTTGAGGCCCCTGGTCTAAAGCTTTCTGGCAGTGAAGTTTAGGTATAATTAGGGCTGGGCGATAAAACGATAATTATTGATATCGCGATAGACTTTTATTTTGAAGGGTCCGCAAATGACACTTGCTAGTAGCGAGCATTTTCTCCTATTAGATGAAGAAAAGTTAGAGAGTTAGTCGCCACAGGGCGAGTAAGTGTTTGTATCTAATTATTGTGTTTCTTAGCTCTCATTTCGTTCATTTTTTGGACTCCACTCCGCGTCCTTCGTCTGCATGAAAGGTAAACAAACGCGCACGAGCCGACTTCTACCAGCAACCCCCGCTGCCGCTGCGTACCTCGCGCCCCGCGCGCTTTATTACAATCAATTTTCTGTCCACGCTGAATGCATTTGGCGTCTAATTAATTTACTGTACACTGTATTAGTTTTAACAAGCGTCAGATTTGATGCTTGTCGGTCATCAGAAAGTCTGTTGCTGAGTGTGGGAGAAGCTTCCATCAAAACTTTTCTGGAACTCTTCGTGAAGAACGCGGATACCGAGAGATTTATTTATGTTGAAGAGATGAATAGAAACATCGGTACACATCTCTGTGTCGGAGTTCAGGAGACCTTCTATTGAGGAGCGGCCGCTGTCGCACACACATCGCACTCCTGCACCCAGCTGGCGAGAGCCAACAGGGGAAGGTAGAGCTATGGCAAGCCGTTAGGGTAAAAAATCACCAGAAAAAAACGTGGGTATGGCAGTGCGTCACCTGGACGTGTGCTATGGTTAATAATACTTATTTGACATATTTAAATGTTGCCACAGTTAGTTTCAATACAACAATTAATACCAAAAATGATGAAAGTTTAATTTCAAAATTACAATTTAACTTGGTTTTCAAATGTAACTTTTCAAAAAAGTAATTCTAGTAATTTTATCTTCTTTTTTCTTATTGTTTTTTTACTTGTTACTGATCCAAAAAATGATCCAAACTGTGACATTAAAGCCGTGACACGATCCGAGCCGTGTGTTTTGTGATCCGTTATACCTCTACTAAATACAACAAAAATAATTTGTAGTACATTAATACATTTTTGTTATGTGAACCCTGAAAACATTAGAATTTATTTGTAGACTTAATGCTTTGTTTTTTAATGGAACTGAAGAAACAGGTTAGTATCTATTTCATAAACTTTTGAAACTTGAAAGCTTTTGCTTTAATTTTCAGCTTAGTTCATTTATATAAATATTCTTGGTTATTAAAAAACTAGTTGCATAATTTCCATTGGATCTGTTATGCTTAGTGTGATAGGAAATAAATATTTAAATTTAAACAACCTGCAGATGAGTTTAACATTTCATTTTTGAACACAACAGTGTTCATATAAATAGTTTTTGATTATATCGTGATAAATATCGTTATTGCGCAATATGTGAAAAGCTATATCGTGATATAAGAATTTGTTTTAAACCAAGTTTTGTTTGCTCTCACCACCTGCTGACTGACGAAATATGAAAGACCATGTAGAGACATTTCACAGCATCATTTAAAGAAATTTAAGAACAGAAAAAAACCTCCCCATGGGGTCACAAATCTATGACAACAGCGGGCAGCAAAACCAGTTTGACATCACAATCTGAACACCATTTAGTTCAAGGTAGAAACCCCGTCACCAGTCGTAACAAACCTAACAGTTTCACTTCTAGTTGGAAAAAAGGGAGAAATGCATAAAAAAAGAGGGGAAATGAAAGGGAAAATGGTTTGAGTCTCTGTGGGAGCAACCCGGCTCCGAGCTGGAACACCCAAAGAGCTTAAAGTGACACAAATGTCCCTGAATGACAGCATAAATCTCTGTGATGACAAATAACCTCTTTGAAGCCTGCACCGCAGAGAACAGGAAACCGACTCTGTATTAAAGGAGCAAAAGAGTCCTTGACAATGTCAAAGTGGCACTTTTAGTCATGTGAAACTTTAAGAGAGGGGGGAAAGTGCTTATATAAATAAATGTGTCATGTCTGCTTACTTTATGTGACTTTACCCGCTAGCTATCAAAGATTAAACAAAGGCACAGGAGCTGATATTTACACATCTGTTCAAATACATTCCTATTCTGTCTGTGAGTTGTAATTACAAGCAAAATGAATAGACTGAGCACATTGATGTGTTGCAAAAATTGAAACCGACTTGTGGAGAAATGAGCAATTTCCCTGTGGAGCGGTTGGATGTTTTGCGAGGACGTTGGTGGCTGACCTGTCATCAATCACTTTCACAGCAGCGCAAACTCAAAAGCTGAAGGGGGCGCAGCATTCTTCACTCCATCATTTTGCTTCCAATCACAAGAGTCAATGTGACTCTTTGTATGTTGCTGCAAGTTAAAGTCTTTATGGGCGCACGGAGAGCTTTGCACGCTGGTAGCGGCTGAAGGAGCTTTTAGTTTTAAATGTCAGAGCTAGCTGAGATGGATGCTTGTCGTCCTTGTAAAGAAGGTCAATTTAAAGACTCGGTCAAGCGCGAGAGGAGCTTTTTTGCTCTGCTGAGAACGGCTGAAAACATGCTTCTGCATTCCAAAAGGCAAATTAACATTTGTTGGAGATCTCAAATCCGTGTTTCCTGCAGGTTCGTCCAGTCAGTGCAACAAAAATGTTCTCCTGTTGACTAATATATTCATACTACAAATTGTCAAGAAGAGAATCTCTTTGTTCGATTGGCGATGTCTCGCGATGTCTTTTCAGTCATGCCGATCTATTATTGCTCCAGGACAGCATCCTGCTTCGTTTCCATGTAGCTCACCTGTCAGTCCGAAAGCCTCACAAAAAATTTTTGTTTTTTTCTGTTTGACAGAATCAAGCGGACTTATGTGGATTATGGTTGGAATATTTTCGCCGTTTTTCTCATCTTTATAATCCCTTTGGATTTACAATCCTATGATACTTTATTAATCCCAAGATAAACTGGTTGTGGTGGGCAGCACATATAAGACATATGGCCCAATGGTGGGCAGCAGCCACGCAAATTTGGCAGAAAGAGTGACCAAGGTGTTGAATCTAGGGCAGGGGTGGGCAAACTTTTTGATTAGTGGGCCAGAAAGGGTTCTAAAATTTGGCATAAGGGCCGGACAAGGAGCAGATGGAAGGAGTGATTTGGTAATGAACCTCAAACTAAAAAGATAATATGGAATCTAGAGAAAAACATGCTTTAATTTGGATTAAAATTCACATATATTCATTTAAAAACAGAAAATTTGGGAATTTTAATTTTCTAAATTTTGATTTTTGTTATCTTTTTGGTGGTCCAATGGCTTGATGTTCTTCAGAGGCAAATGCGAACTCAAAGAAATCAGAAAAATCCCCTTCTAACTCAGAAAAAAACACACACGAACGTCAGAGAAACAACACCATTCATGAGAAGAAACCAGAAATACAATGAAAATAAAACAATAATTAGGATTTTTGATCCAATTTATTTTAATTTGGAGGGCCAGATTAAGTAGTTTAAGGGGCCGCATGTGGCCCGCGGGCCGTAGTTTGCCCACCCCTGATCTAGGGTCATGGAGATGGGAGGAATGTAGGTTTCCATGACAACGAGCTCTGCTTATTGCGCCCTCATCTGATTGTTTTGGCTCAGTCTTCAGTTTGGGAGTGTGCCCCTGGCTTGGGAGTTCCAGATTAGGGAAGATTGCTCAGGCCTAGAGAGAATGTCCCGTTTGAATGTCTAGTTGCTGCTTTATGGCGGATTATTCACTCATCAGGCCAATTTTCTGTGTTTTTCTCCAAGTCGAGCTGTAATTTGCTCCTTGAGGGTTTTCAGCTTCCCAGGGGAGACTTCAATGCAAAACACATTGGCAACCAAAGCATAGATCTTGGTCTCCAATCCATTCAGTTTGTCAGTCTGAGTCTGTATGGCTCTCATTGTCCCATCGCAAAGAACTGCCAGCTCGCCTTTCGCTGTAAACCGTTCCGATATATCCAGGTTCCGCCAGTTCCAATCAGCAGAAATCCTGAGATCATTAATCCAATGATGTAAACATCTTCATCGTCTTCCAGAGAGGCCGAAAATGCTCCATTTGCCCCTTGGCTCAGTCACAGACCCCGCTGCAAATGTGCCCCCTGAGCAAGTGAGAAGGTTTGATCAATCAGATCAGATCCAGAATTACGTTTATTGTGTAAACAGTTAAACCGTTATGTGAAAGAAAGTGAACATGTTAACGTGTTGGTGTTGAAGGGCTAAAACCCCAGAGTCTTCCAGAATAAGTGTACAATTCATGATTTAAAATGGAGTCTTTATGTGTTGATTGGAGGAGAAAGAATGTTGAGCTGCATCCAAAGAACACTGTGAAGCACGGGGGTGGAAGCATCATGGGTTGGGACTGTTTTTTTAGCAGAACAACTGATCCGTTAAAGGATTTAGTGAGAGAACCTCCTTCCATCAGCACTGGAGATAAAACATGGCTCAAACACACTGACGGGTTTTGAAGGAGTGACTTCATAAGAAGCGTTTCAAGGTCCTGGAGTGGCCTAGATCTCAACTCCATAGAAAATCTTTGGAGGGAGTTGGAAGTCCAAAACCTCACTGCTCTAGAGGAGATCTGCATGGAGGAATGGACCAAAATACCACCAACAGGTTGTGAAAATCTTGTGAAACTCAAATTATTGAGTTGAACTTTTGTTATTGACCAAATACTTATTTTCTACCACAATTTACAAATAATTTAATACAAAAATCAGATATTGTGATTTTCTTTTATCATTTTGACTCTTGAAGTTGAGGTATAATGAAAATAAAGGCCTCATCTTTTAAAGAGGGAAACAAATATTCAATGTTTCCACTTTAATCAGATGCATCATGTTCTCAGACAATATAGCAGCTAATATAGCAAAATCTATTTCCTTTAAACTAGACTTTACATCTGCCATTCCACTGGATGACCACAGCATGCTCACGTTTGTGATAATGGTTTTTGTGACCGTGGGGGTGTGGCGTCCTCATTGTTCAGAGACCCCCTCTGCCATATGCCAGGCTGAGCCCAATCTCGCCTGATGAAGAGCAGATGTTCTCCGTCTCCACGGCTCCCCACGGCTCTTCTGCTTCATCACAGCCCACTCGGGCTAGCACGGGGACAATCGCGTGCCTCACACTTCATAAAAGCTCTCACTTACAGCGCAGAACCGGCCGACGGGTTCTGGATTCACCCGATCACTTGAGAGTTTACAGAGAGGATGTCAGGGGTTTTCTACAGCTGCTTTATCGACGGTAGTCTTCATGTTGAAATAGGAAGCATTCACACGGATTTAAGATAGACGTGGAACGATCGGCTCCATCCCAAACCCTCACTGCACTGATCCATTCTGGACAGATTGGAGTCCAGCTGTTTGGATAATCCTGCAGACAGACTCTTGCTGTGGTTCAACCTGCTCAAAGTTAATGCAACAACCAGTCTCAGAGAATTCATTTACAGTTTTGGTTCTTTGCTATACCATCTCTAAATGTAGCAATCAATTTTAGAATTAACATATGTAATTATGAAATAACAGTAAAGAGCTGATAGAACTGCCAATAGTGGAAAAAGTGATTGTAGTTTATGGCCAAACAATCAACAACCTTTTTTAAACTAATTCTTTTGGGTGAGTTCAGGTTTTTTATTTTAATTTTTTAATTCATCTATGTTTGGTTGAATTAAGAAATTATTCAAACTTAAACCAAAAGCAGCTCAAAACTAACAAAAGTAAGTTTTGCCACCAAAGGAAATTTGAATAAAGAGAGAAAAATTTAATGAAATGTATTTATGATTAAATGTATTTATGTATGTTAAAAAGTATTTGGGAATCTGAGTATCAATTCAGGAGGGGCTGTGAGTACCATACTTTTTTTTTTTTTTTTTTATAGAATAACTTTGAAAACAAATAAAAAAAATAATATTTTTTTATTATAACACTAAGAAAACAGTAACTAGTGCAAAAGAAAAAATAAAAAAGCAAAAATTCAAGTATAAAAGACATCAGAAACATATATTTAAAATAAATAAATAAATTCAGTAATAAAATATTAAAGTTGGTGGTGAAAAAAAAGAAAAAAACCTATATTAACAAATATAAAATTATAAAGAATTCACAAAAAAAAAAAAGAAATCTTGCCATTGGTGTAAATGTGTGTTTCTTTAATGACTGTGCTCTGATGAAGCAGGTCGGAGAGGAGCAATGGGATGAAAAGCAGCATTAGGGGTTGGGGTGGGGGTGGGGGGTGTTTTCATTCAATTTCATTCAAATTGAGAGGTTTTTACTCAAATTCGGCCGCATTTTTAATCCAATCTGACAAAGTTGGAGACATTCGGTGCACTTGCATGAACTTAGTAAGCGAATACAAGGTCTTTACTGTATTTGTTGAAGTAAAACAGAGACAGAAGTTTCACCTTGATACCGATACTCAGATACTCACCCCTAAAAAGAGATTTCTAAAGTTCTGAGTCTGAAGTGAGAGTCATTCACCAAGAACACAACAAGAGCTCGTCTTTTGGGCATCAGTTCATTAGAAATTAAAACATTAAAATAATAAAATAAAAAGTGGGCGGAGCAGCCTCGTCCCCCTTTCCCCCTGTGTTCTCCCACCAACTTACTGCCGCTCACACCCCCCCTAACCTGACATTAGCGACTGGTTGTACAGTTTTGACCCAGATGCCAGCTCAGACAAGGAAAACAAAAGCATACATGGATCCAAAAGTCTACAATAGTAATAATAATCTTTATTTATAAAGCACATAACAATACGATCATATTCAAACAGCGTTGAAAATCTGCTCTCGATTCACAGCGATTTGAACAAAAATATGATCAGAAATGCAATTTTAAGCTTAGTTTTCTGTATAACTGTCCTCCATCGTCAGATAAATGTCTTAAGAACATGTTAAAACACCCAAAAGAAATCAAATTTCATCTGAGTGAGTCTTCACAGGAGCAGAAAAACGCGGTGAAGGTCTGACTTGACTCAATTCTTCGAGACCAGGACTTCCTGCTGATCTAAAGTCTGTGACCAGATTTCGTTTTAAAAGACAAACCAAGTCCTGGTTGTAGCAGCAGCAGTGCTGCACACATGTTTGAGGCTAAATTGATGCTTTTTATCCCTCTGAGTCTCCATGGTTTAAATTCTTTTGTCATTTTCATTCTCTTAAATTAACTATATATCTTTGTTGCATTTTATTACTATTTGTAAAAATATCCATCTGGGAACAAATGCTGCAAATCTTTGTTTTTATATCTATTCATTAGACAAAAAATAAAATAAAAAATGAGAGAAGTAGCAAAGAGTTTTCAACTCCTCAGTTACACTCTTTTGACCCTTTGTTACGACCTTGATCCGTATTACTTTGTTCCTGCCCTGTTTCTCCTCTTCCTCCTGTTAGTTTGGTTTTTCTTTCTTCTTTAAGCGCATTAAAAGTACGTCAAGTGCTAAAACCGGTTTTGTCTCCCCTTTTATTTGTAACGGTCTAGACCAGGGGTGGGCAAACTACGGCCCGGGGGCCATATACGGCCCCTTAAGCTACTTAATCAGGCCCTCCAAATTAAAATACGTTGGATCAAAAGTTCTAATTATTGTCTAATTTTCGTTATATTTCTGGTTTCTTCTCATGAACGATGTTGTTTCTCTGGCGTTCGTGTGTGTCAGAAGGTGATTTTTTTTATTTCTTTGCATTTTCCTCTGAAGAACATCAACCCAAAAAGAGAACAAAAATCAAAATTTAGAAATTAAAATTCCCCAATTTTCTGTTTTTTAACGAATATATTTGAATTTTAATCCAAATGAAAGCATGTTTTATTAAATGATTACTAAATCACTCCTTCCATCTGCTCTTTTTCCGGCCCTTATGCCAAATTTTAGAACCCTTTCTGCCCCACAAATCAAAAAGTTTGCCCACCCCTGGTCTAGAGCCAGTCACTCTTGACGTGTCCGATTTTCATTCACTCGTAAATGTTCATCACAGGTCATGCAGTGAAAACTATCCCACTGATAAATCTCAGCAGCCATTTTGATAAGATTACAGAACCAGTGGAACTTTTTCCAAGGATTTGTTGGAGGGGTTTTCTATACTGCATGGCTAATCTTTTATTAAGGTGGAGTAAAACTAGCGCGGCCACCAGAGCCATAACGGCCACATTTGTAGATAATAAAGAGAAGTCGGCCTCAATATTTACTGCAGCTTGTAAAATTAAAATGTAGATGCTCCCTTCTCATTTCACTGAAGTGTTTCTACCTTTAACTGTTCCAAAAACTGATTCATGCTGCCTTAAAACAGCTTTCTGCTGCCAGCAGGAACTGCAAGAATTGTTTTAATGATGCAGTAATAATTATTTACTTTCTTCCGGGTCTGGACTCTAAATCTTCAGCTCAAGCTGGCGTGTCCGGACCTCGGCTGTAAAATCTTATGCATTGCTTTTTTTGTCACTTTCTTTTAGATAGACCTCATGACAATTGTAGCGGAATTCAGAGTGACTAAAATTCTCACTTGCTCGGATTACTTTGGAAAGGAATAAGATATTATGTACAGCTGAAAATTCCAGAGACTGAAGAAGCTGTGGGAACATAAAGGAAATCTGTAGCAGCACAGATTATATTTTAGATTATATATTATGTCCATGAGCAGCACTAATAAACAGCAGTTTTGGGGAAAAAACAAAACCCTTTGATTAGGTTAAAATTTTTTTGTCATTTAACATGTTATTACAGACCTCATAACTTAAAGTTATCAGTAAAAGAAATAAACTGCGCTGGTGAATAGTTCATAGTTGCAATTTTAAAACTAGGAGATATTTCATAAATACTGGACTATAAAGAGCTAGTTTTTCTCACTGTTTTTACCCCATAGTCGGGGAGAGGGGCTTATCATTAGGCAACTGCCACCCCAACACTTCTGGGCCCCGAGCCGAAAACTGAATTTATTTCTAAATATTTCTATAAAAGAAAATAAAAAAAATAATAATAGGCATCATTATATGACTCTCTAATGATAAAAGAAAATCACTGTAAACTGATCATGAATCGCATAAATTTGCAACAGGAGAACGATGAGTCAAGAGCGAGTTAGCTAAACTCTTCCATGAGTTTAACCCTTTAACTACCCAATAATGTAATGCGGACGCGAACGAGAAACCCTGGCGCAGGAAGGATCAAGCAATCATGGATGTATCACCAGCGTTTAATCTCCAAAACATAAGACGTTGAGACATCAAACAGAAGGACACACAACAATATATACACATGGACTGAGTAGGTGATCGAAACCACCTGTAGACAAGCTGCTGGCCACAAGGGGAGGAGGGAACCCATGACAAATAAAGAAGAAAATCATCAAAAAGTTTTTTCCGGCTGTTTATTCATCCTAAAGGAATATAAAAAAAAAAATATATATATATATATATATATATATATATATATATTTTTTTTTTTCTTTTTCTAAAAACACATAGGGTTCTGTAAAAGTGACTATTTGGTGCGCACAAGTTACCATCCAAGCATTTTCTTTTTTTTTTTCACTTCAACTTTTAGAAATAAAAATGTCCTGGTCAGTAACTGGTGCAAACCAAATAGAAACTGAAAGAAAAAAACATATTTTTTTCTAAAAATTGAAGTACATTTTTTTTTTCTGGTTACTACAGTATACGGTGCACACTAGTTAGTAACCAAAAATAACATGTATATCTTTACTTCAGTTTTTGAGAAAAAAAAACGTTTTTTTTAACTTCAGTTTTTCCCCCTGTAATGTCCCTTGGGGATTAATGCAAACAATCAATATTTTTAAATGCATGTTTTCTAAATGTGCCCCACCATTTGGTTGAGCGGGCAGTTAAAGGGTAAAAGCTTCCAAAAGTGCAGGGAGGAAAGACAAAATGGGAAAAGAATAAAATAAACTCAAAAAGAAGATGAATAATTCAAGAATGAAAGATACAGAAAAAAGCCGAAAGGCAAAAGGAGAGAGAGAAACTTTTGTTCGACCAAAGTGTCCCGAGGCTGAAAAAATGTTGAGCTTTTAACACACCAAATCTAGAAACCCATTTAAATTCACCACGCGATGTGTGGAAACAATAAGCTGCTGCTAGTCATAGCTAGTGTTAGCCTGGCGCTAGCAGCGATATATATAGATATTATATGAATCATATAAACGGTCGTATCATCTACAGTCAATAATGACGTGAGCATCCTGCATAAGCATTTGTTTTCTTCTGCTGCAAACGTGCTGGATGAAAAACGAAAACGTGTGTGAGAAAGCAGAGATGCTACGTTTTTGTCAAGAAAACTCTCTGATCCACATCCAAAATGAAAATGTAATTTTTGTGGTTTTATCATTCTGGTTTGTAAAAGACCTGAAGACCTGTTTTTGAAAAGTTAATTTCTATGTCCAAAAATGTATTTTTCACATTAGCAAAAAGTTATTATTTTTCACTTTAGTTTAAAACAAAGCTGTAATTTTTGCACTTTAAGATTAAAGTATTTCCTTTCCTTTTATTATATTGGACATTATTTGTATTGAAAAAAATGTACCTGCACATGCTCTCTTTTAAAAATGTACGGCAGACTGAAAAAGCTATAAAAGTGTTTGTTCTACATGTTTAATTTATTTGCAGGTAAAACTAATTATGCAAATTTGTTAGAAGAAAATAAGAGCCATACCCTGTTACTTTGAACTTGCAAATATTTTTAACTCAACTATTTAAAAAATATCTGTATCAGCGGAAAGTATTGATTATTCCTTATTGCTTGTAGAAAGTTATCATCGTGCATCACTAGAAAATTCTCATTTGGAGAAAATTTTTATAGGTATTTTTGTATTGTTCAGCTTCTTTAGTAAAACCTGACAAATAAAATAAATTACGTTTGTTAAAGACTTTGTACCCTGGGTAAGTATTTTTACAGGAACATGATTAATACAACTGCTGCAGAGGGCCCCATTTTATTGTCCGCCCAGGGCCCCCAAACTACTAAGTCCGCCACTGCCCACAGTCCAGTTTTATAACAGTCAAGGTCAACAGAACGGTATGTGACTGCTGGTACACTTCAAATATTTAACATTTACAACAAAAGGAAGATGTTTATTTGGCAAATTGCATTTTTTTAAACTTGGAGACTGAAGTTGAAGGGCATTTTAACCCGATTTTAAAATCAATGTTCAAATGAAAAAGCAGTTTTTTTAAATAACATGAGGACATAACATGAGCTTTACAACAGCACTCTGACAGTTTATTGAAAGGAAGAGTTTAGACCTCTACAGTTTAATTTTTTATGTTCTTAATGTGTTCTGGATGAACTTTTTAACTTTTCAGGTGGGTTTAAGTTTAAGTTTACATATGTGAAAGTTGCCAGTCCAAAAAAAAAAAATCAGAAATCTCTGGTTTAAATCCCAGCTGTGTAAAGTTTGCTTGTTCTCTTTGTGCATGTGTGGGTTTTTCTCCGTGCACTCTGGCTCCCTCCCACACCTC
This sequence comes from Oryzias javanicus, assembly GCA_003999625.1. Classification (NCBI taxonomy): domain Eukaryota; kingdom Metazoa; phylum Chordata; class Actinopteri; order Beloniformes; family Adrianichthyidae; genus Oryzias; species Oryzias javanicus. The sequence continues at coordinate 35,290,678 of CM012439.1, forward strand.
AAAAACAAGCTTCACAGGTTAATTGGTGTCTCTAAAATGACACTGGATGTGAGTGTTTGACCTGCAACCTATTCGGGACGTACCCCACCTTCGGCCAACAGTAGCTGAGTTGGCTCCTGCAACCTTACGACCTCAAAATGTATTTAGAGGATTATGAAAAAGAATGAATGAGCCTGGAGGAACAACTCTGACAAGACTGAGCTGACCCAAAAGAAGCTAGTTTTGTAGAAATGGAATTAGGGTGTGATCCAACAACTGAGGTACTTGAACGTCTTGGGAAGTGTTTCTGTACATTTACTGGGTTGATATTTGGTTTTGTTTTTTTCTTCGTTCTATGTTTTGTGTAATTTATTTCTGTCAGAGTGGGACTTCTGTGTTTTTGTGGATCTTTGTGTGTCTTTCTCTGTTTATTTCTTTCAGGTACAAGACTGCTGAAACACTATTAAAACTATTAATTAATACAGCAAACTTAATTAAAACACAAGTCAACACCTTTAGGAAAAATTCTGTAAAATAAAAATGTGACTCGCAAATGCAAAAATCGATCAATAGCTGGAAGCTGGACACACATCCATATATATTTTTTCCTAATATAAACTGCTGGACTGATTTAGCAACCAAGCGACAGAAATTTAACCAAGAGGATCCAGTCATTTTTCAAAATAAAAGATTTTTCAACATAAATGATCACTAAGCTTTAAACTAAAACTAGCTAATACCCACTAAATTGACGCCAAAAGTAAATTTTACCTGCAATATTAAGATCAAAATTGGGCGGAAAAACTCTCAATCTGGCAACGCTGCTGGTTGATGCGTTTCTTTACAAACACAATTTGACGCCTTGGTGATATATGGATATAGTGACTGTATGACTTTTCCTAAAGCGATATGGGCACGGTGATCCGACACGTCTGTGTTGCTGGACTCATTTGGCAACTTTTGAATTCTCCAGAGTTAAGTTTTATTTAATCGTAATTTGATTTAAAAGGAGTCCAGATAGATAGATAGATAGATAGATAGATAGATAGATAGATAGATAGATAGATAGATAGATAGATAGATAGATAGATAGATAGATAGATAGATAGATAGATAGATAGATAGATAGATAGATAGATAGATAGATAGATAGCCTTTATTAATCCAATGATGTCACTGTCCTTGCTCCACACATCACACCACACAAGTTAAATTAAAAACAAAACCCAAAATAGAATAAAATAAATAGTAATCGTTAAAAAAAGACATTGAAATAAGACAGTTGAACGTCATTTGAGTTGCTGGTCATCACAGACCTGTTGTGTCAGCAGTTCTAGTTGTAACCCTGTTGTACAGTTGAGCTCCACGAAACACGTCTTTGCAATCGGCCTAAATCAAAAAATCCTTCGTAGCATCTTTGCTAACAGGATTTTATCGGATCATCAACACTGAAGTTTTTTTGGGATACAATTCCAGAAGCAACTGTGCCACAAGAAACAGAATCGCTGCAACAAAATTCTTTCTAGTGGGGCAGAACAAAAGCAGCCACAGAAGATTCAAGCATGTAGACCTAAAAGCAGCGACACTTCGTCTGATTCTGGTGCTTAGTTGTGAGTTGTTAACTTGTTTAATTAAGCATGTTGTTTTTTTTTTTCCAAAATTTGTTGATTTACAGAAATGGAAGGAAAAGGCTTGAAATAGAAGAGTGCTAATGATAATGAGTAGATTAATAATGATGATAGTGGCAGCTCTCAAGCATGAGCTGCAATGGTCCAACACTGTTTTCTCACCAGCATTCACCCCCAAATCATATATATATAAAAAAAGTCAAATGGAACCGTAAATAGTTTTAAAATTTCTGCTCTGCAGAGCACCAAAGAGGTGCATTTGGAATCACCTCATATTTCAATTCTGACAGAAGAGACAGAGCGATGGTCAGATTGGAGAGGACATCAGTGAACATTTGTATGGTTGAAAATGTTATCCTATTCTGCTGGACAAAAAAAAGCTGATCCTATTTCAGGCTTTTACAACCCCCCTCCTCATCTCTTAAGGGGTTTTCATCTCAAGCTATGACTTTTTGCTTGGGGAAACAAAAATCTTTTTAGTGCAGTTAAGTGTTTTTCCTTCATTTCCTCACTCTTAGATTTCATTGATTGCTTTACCAAAAATTAGATACTTTTGTCTATTAGGGTTAATTTTTTAATAATGTGTTAATTAACTCAACTATATTCAACTTTTAATTTATATTAGGACTAGAAAAGTTGCATTACCTGCGATATTGCTAGTGTGAATGCTTTTTACTGAACGTAATCGCTGCAGATGCTGAAACACTTTAATTGCTGAACCATGTCCTTAATGTCCTGGTTTTAAATCATGCCATAGCACAGAAACGGCTCTGGTCAGGGTGGTCAATGATCTCAGGATAAATGCAGATAGAAAAAAAGTTTCAATTTTAGTCCTGCTTGACCAGTTCTGTCAAATAGGCTTTATAACATGGTCGGTCTCACAGGAACAGTTTTCAGCTGGCTAAGGTCCTATCTAACACGACCTTCTGTCACGACCTTAACATACAGATGTATGCTGATGACACAGTAATCCATGCCTCCGGTAAAAACTGTTGTACAGTTAGCCAAAAGCTAACCAATGGCTTAAAAAATATATCCACCTGGTTGGGGGAATCTTGTTTGACACTCAATACTAAAAAATCAAAGTGCATCTGTTTCTCCATAAAAAAAGCTGCAACTAACTCCTTGAATGTTTTTGTAAATGGGAAACAGATTGATCAAGTGCCAGAAGAAAAATATCTTGGAGTAATCTTAGATTCCAACTTAAACTTTAAAAGCCATATCAAGAAAACATGTAAAATTATCAGGCAAAACATTACTTGTTTCAAACTCATTAGAAAATGTCTGACTTCCGAATGTGCTTGGATCTTTCTGAACTCAATGATCTTCTCCCACCTGTCTTACGGAGTTACTGTATGGTCACAAGCACACCAAACCACACTCAAACCTGTGGAGAGACTTTACAATCGAGCTTTAAAGATTTTAGATTTGAAACCAATTCAATTTCATCACTGCCATATTTTATCAAAACACAAAATTTTAACATTCTCAAATTTTATCCATTTCAATCTTTTAAAAAATATTTTTAAATGTGTTAATGAATTAGCACCTAAACCCTTAAGCACTTTAATTTATAAACTAGAGAGACCCACTAGAGCAGCTTCAAGTGGAAACTGCAACGTTCCCTTTCGCAAAACTTCTTTTGCTCAGTCTGCTCTCTCTGTGAAGGGAACAGGACTCTGGAATTCACTCCCTGCTGATTTGAAATCTATGACCAGCTTCAGTCTTTTTAAAAAACAGACAAAGTCCTGGCTGTACCAGCAGCAGCGTTGCACACATGTTTGAGTGGGGTTTGCTTGGGTGTATGTATGCATACATGTATATGTATATGTGTGTGTATGTATATGTACATATATATGTATATATTTATCTTCTTAACAAGTCTGTTTTTAAACAATTTTATCATTTTGTAACCAGTCACTTCATTTTATGTCTTATCACGATTATTTTATTGTATAAAAAGCCCATCTGGGGACAAATGCTGCAAATTAGCTCCTGCTATAAGCATGATGATATGGGCATGGGACTGCTGCTCTGCTGTATGTCTATGTTTTTATATCCGTCCCTACTAAATAAATAAATACAAATACAAACAGACAGAACCTTTTTTGTCAGCTCTAACGAAGCATCTTCCACAGTCCTTCCATTGACCTGTGGTATACCACAAGGATCCATTTTAGGCTCCACTCTGTTTAACCTTTATATGCCCCCATTGGGAAATATCATCAGGAGACATGGTATTGACTTCCATCGTTACGCCGATGACACCCAGCTTTACGTTGATGTGTCTCCTGATGAACCAACTACAATAAATGAACTTGTAAATTGCATCAATGATATAAAAAAACTGGATGGCAGCAAATTTTTTAAAACTTAATAAAGAGAAACCGGGAAATATTAATTATTGGTCCAGAAGCTGATAGAGAGAGAGTCAAAACTTTGGCATGGACGTGACAAACTCAGCAAAAAACCTTGGAGTTGTGTTTGATGCAGATCTCAATTTTAAGCAGCATATTTTAAATGTGACGAAAACTGCATTCTTTCACTTAAAAAATATTGCCAAGGTAGTGCCCTTCCTCTCAAGATCTAGTGCTGAGATTTTAATCCACGCTTTTATAAGTTCGAGACTTGATTATTGTAATGCTAGGGTTTATTATTGCTTTAATATTTTGTTATTTCAATGATGATGCTAGTTTTTGTCGCAAGTTTTTTATATGATGTCTTGATTTTATGTGTTTTTAACATAATGCTGTTCTTGTCTTGATGAAGTGGATATTTCTGATCTATTTTGCTGAAATATGTTTTCTTTTAACTTGTAAAGCACTTTGGGCTCAACAAATAAAGTTTGATTGATTGATTGATTGATTACCGTGGTGAACATTTTGATTCCAATATTGCATAGGTTTCACGGTGCACAAAGAATGTGAGTAAAATCTTAAATTGCAAAACATTTATGAATACTAGAAGTACAAGCATGAATGTCCTGAAAGTTTTAAAGGTTTTGATACCAAACTTGCATAATATGCAGAAAACACTCAAAAAGTTTGTGAATTTCATAAACGGGCAGAACTTTTAATGCCAAAATTGTATGAGTTTGTAAATGACATAAAGGATTTGAAAAATGCTTCCATTCATTTTCAATTAGGTTAAAAATTGCATAAATTGGGTAAAATTGCAAAAACTATTAAGTACTATTAAGTGCCAAAAATATATGTGATAATGTCCTTAATAAGCTGAACGTTTTGATACCCAGATTGCAGAAAGTGTGAAGGAGTTTTTACGTTTCAAAAAGTGTACAGAAGTGGAAATATCTTGAAAAGTTGCATTACCTGCAATGATAATAGTTTGAAAGCTTTTTGCTGAATGTGATCGCTGACGATGCTGAAGCAATTTACTTCAATTGCTGAATGTTTTGATACCAATATTGCATAGTTTCAAAGTGAAGAAAGAATTTTGTGATCAAAAGATCGTGAACATTGCGTTAAAATCTTATATTGGATTAATGAATACTAAAAGTACAAGCATGAGTGTCCTGAACATTTTGAAACCAAGCTTACACATTGTGCAGAAAGCGCACAAAAAATGTGAAGAATTTTGTAAAACAAAAGAACTGTAATCACGTAAAACTGGCAAATTTCCTGAATGTGCTGAAGATTTTGATACCAAGATTGCAAAAATGTTCCCATTCATCTACAATGGGATATGCATAAAATCCGTATACCAAAAATGCAATTGATAATGTCCTTAACAAGCTGAACGGTTTGATACCCAGATATCAGAAATTGCTGAAAGTGTGAAGGAGTTTTTACGGATCAGAAAGGGTACAGAAGTGGAAATGAACAACTAGAAAATTAGCGATAACTCCACTGTAAATACTTTCTGCCGAATGTGGTCGCTGAAGATGCTTTAGCAATTTAAGAAGTTGCTAAAACAATTTGCTGAAATTATTTGCATTATACCCAACAACTTTAGCTTAACTCAAAACTTAGCCCAAAAAACCTCATTAGATGCCATTTTGCCCAAAAATGCTAACACGTTGCCAAAATATTGACTCCAAATTAGCCCCAAAAATGTAATTAATTTGAAATACACCAAAATAGCTACCATGGTCCTAAGATATTAGCTCAGCCCAAAACACCTCAGTAGATGCCAAATTATCCAAAAAGGTTAACATGTTGCTTATATATTTGCTGAGCTAAAAAAAAATCTCAATGGATGATAAATTAGCCAAAAAAGCTAACAGGTTACTGATATATTTTTCTAACACCAAATGTGCCCTAAAAGCCTCTGTTGATGATGCCAAATTAGCTAAAAAAAAAAGGTAAAACGTTGCTAAATATGTTATCGTATCAGCAAATTAGCCCAAAAAACATCAATGAATGCCAAATCGTCCAAAAAGTTAGCAACTAGCTAAGATATTAGCTTACACCAAGTTAGCCCAAAAACACTCAGTGGATGCCAAATCGACCAAAAAAAACTAGCATGTCGCTAATACATTAGCTTACACCAAATTAGGTCAAAAAACCTCAACGGGTGAGCTAAAAAAGCAAAAAAAACCCCCAAAAGGGGTTAAAATGTTGCTAATATTTTATCCCAACACCAAAATAGCCCAAAAACACTCAGTGGATACATAATTAGATTTTAAAAAAAAGGTATAATGTTGCTGATATTTTAGTGTCACAGAAAATTAGCCCAAAAAAAATCAATGGATGCCAAATCGACCAAAAAAACTAGCATGTTGCTAATACATTAGCTTACACCAAATTAGGTAAAAAAAAAACTCAACAGGTTAGCTAAAAAAGCAAAAAAAAAAAAAACCGAAAAGGGGTTAAAAGGTTGCTAATATTTTATCACAACACCAAAATAGCCCAAAAAACTCAGTGGATGCTAAAGCATAATATTTAAAATTGTATAAAACTTGCCAATACCAAAAGTACAAGCAGTAGTGTCCTGAACGTGCTGAACTTTTTGATACCAAGATTGCAGAAATTACATAAAGTGCGATTTAGTTTTTACGTGTCAAAAGAATGCTGTGTCACAATAAAGTGTAAAAGGGGTTAAACTGCAAATTCAACTGCATAGCTTTAAGTAAAACTGTAGATTTCTGGATTTTTTTAAGGATTTGTAACTTGTTTGGTGCCATCATGACTCAAGTATGAATACTTGAGTCATGATGGCAACTAACGCAAAGAATAATCTGCCATTTTCCGGGCTGCTTGCTGATGTGTGCAACTCCAGTCATAGATTTAGAGCCTATTTTGTTCCCTTCACTGGAGCTGACTGGGTGCCCACAGGGATTCGGCCGACCTCCGCAGCACAGCCAAAGGTCACTCAGCAGAGGTATGGCTTTCTAATGCAATGCCCTTTTGTGGCGTCTGAACTTCCTGCATTGTATTCCCCTCACATAAGACGCCTTGCTGGGAGAGAGGCTTTGAGAAGCAGGATAAGGAGAATAGCATTGACAGCAATTCTAAAGGGCAATCATACTGATAATTCAGTGCAATGGCGCCCTTTATTGGGATTAAGGCGACGGCACCTCTGATATTGGATAAACAAAACAATGGGCATTTTCTGTGGTGGCCCAAGGACTTTGGAGAGATGCTCCTAGTGATGCTGGATTTTGGTGAAAAATTAAGGAAAAAGGTGCACAGGAGTTTCTACTGTGGTGACTTCATGATGAAATTTCTTTTTATTGAAAGGAAAAGAAAAAAAAATCAGTATCATTTCCTCTTTTCAGGAGCTTGACTGGAAGCTCTATGGAAAGCAGTTTAACAATCAGCCAGTTCTATTAAATTGCATTTTTTTCCCCCGGTGCCTCTTTTTCCTCACAACAATGCTGAGAGTCTGAAAGCTGGCTCGAGTTTCACACCAAACATGAGGAAACAGCAGAGAATTATCAGTATTTGAAAGATGGCCGCTTCCTGTTTTAGTAGTCTGATCAATTTCAGTTAATATCCTTCTAGTATCTTCTGGTTTAGGAAGCAGTTTTTTGTGACACAATTTATTTCTCTTTTGGAGCCTAATTCTAAATAATGAGTTAAAACAAACAACTTCAATGTATGAATTTTGATGTAAATACTGGTTTATGTTAAGTTACACATAAGGCTGGGTTAAAAAAATTGATTAAAATTGATTTAAGCTTAACAGATCAGCAATCCATTCATAACAATATAATACGATTTAACACATAAAGCTGAAGTTCACTAGCATGATGCTAACGTATAATGGGTTTTCCCATAGAACGGCTAATGCTATCGCTTGGTCGACCTTAACCGTGGGTCTGCAACCTGCGGCACCAGAGACACATCTGCCTCTTTTATCTCTCCATAGAGACTCTTTGGTTGAAGGAAAATAAATTAGTAATTTAAAAAAAAAAACAGATTATTTAATTTGCATTATTTGTACATCAACAATTTCAGCAATTTTGGTATTGAAACGTTCAGCTAGTTCAGGATATCACTATTTATTCTTTTTGAAATATTGAGCGAAATGCGCCCCAAAGGAAATAAATGAGAATGTCTTCAAATTTCTAAATTTTTAAATAGATTACCAACAAGTCTTTAAACATACATAACACAAACAACATATAATATTTTAGCAACATCCTAACATTTTTGACTAATTTAGTTTACTGAGAAATGTAAGGCTATTTTGGAGTTTAGCTAGTAATTAAGTTTGCTTTTCGGCTAATTAGGCATCTACTGAGGTAAACGGCAAAAACATAAAAATAAAAATCACATTTTGAGAGATGCTAGTTTCTTTTTATGTTTTTGCTTTTGTTCGTGCAAAAAAATAGACACAATTCATATTTCTTAAAAAATCTCATTGTAATCTCAGAATACAATTTCAAATTTCTTTAAATTATTATTTTTTACATTTACATATAAAAATGCTACAAGACCATGTTAAGAATTCCAAAAAACAGTTTTCATTGGAGTAGATCTTTAATGAAAATCCATCTGCCTTTTTTATGACGAAAAAAATATGAAAAAGGAATGGTTTTTGACATTCTTTGTCAGTCTATCAGTCACACAATATTAAATTAGTCATAGTCAGATCTCTTGTCTTTTCACCAAAAGTGAGAGAAACATTACAAAAGGCCTACATTTTGTTGACTGTCCACAGTGGCCATTCAGTTGGCAAAGTGCATTGTGGGAGTTCATTTTTATATTGTTTTTCACTTTGTTTAGCTGTGGTGAAGTAAGAATAATTTATTTACATCAATTTTTTGTATGAGATTTGTTGTAAGCTTTGAATTTAGAGCCAACCCCCCAAAAATACAGCAAAAAAAAAAAAAAATTGCAGTTCTTCATTTTACCATCGGGGGATGGCTTCAAAATTTGGCAGACAAAATCCAAAATGTTAGATACAGACACCATCATGAAAGAAGGAATGTAAAAATAGAGTTATACTTACTATACGTATTTGTAACTTGACTGCCTTTAAAATAAAATTATTTTATATAAAAAATGCAGCTTCTGCACTTAAGTTAAGCTAATGTTTAAGAGGCAAAAAGGAAATAAAAGAAATCACTAATGGAGAACCAGAAATAGACATTACAGAAGATGTTTCTTTATCTGTGGAGATTGATTAAAAGTTAATACAATTACAAAAATTATTTTTTAACTTAGCATATCTATAATTCATTAATTCAACTCGTTTATTTGGCTTTTTAAGCATTTTATGGCCTTTATGGTTTATCATTTGTACATTTATAACCTTTTCTATCTTTTGATCTATATTTTGTTTCAAACTCGTAACATTTTCTACCAACTCCTGTTCTGATTGTTATTGTTTTTAGTCTAATGTTTTTTATGTCTCCTCATTGTTTAACCTGTTTCAATACGTCTTCAATGTCAAGAACCTGGAATTCTATTTGTATTCAGATCATTAAAATCAATCTTTATTTTTTTTAACTTTTCCAACAAGTTTAGTTAATAGTACTTCACATCAAAAGCATGTTGATGAAAGGACCTCTACTGTCAAAGTGATTAACTGATTGATTGATTGATTCATTAAATCCCTTTTGGAGAAGAAATTGGGATTAAGACATAAAAACGAGGTGAGTTCTATTTTATTAACGTCATGATGTTGAAGTGATCATCTTGAGTTATTCGTGTCTTCTGGACTGAAAGCGTTCTTCTGAAAACAGAAAACAGGATGCCAGAAGGTGTGCAACCCCTATAAAACCAGATTTGTTCACTTTAGCTGCTGCTGGACCAAAACACAGACAATGGTTTCATAGAGGGAGCCTAATAAAGAGACGTGAAACGCTATAAAGAGTGTTTCCATCCACCAACTTTTATTTTACACAAAAGCATTCTCAGCAATGAGAATTGGATTATTATTTTAACTTCTACTTTTCTCCCCCCGCCCAGCACTGAATTGACCATTATTTCGGTGGTCTACCGGAAAATCCTGCGGCCATCGTTCAATGACCTCAAGGTCAAGAGCGCTTGGGTTATACAGCTGGATAATCATCTGAGAAACACCAGCAAACCCACCTCTGAGGGGATTAGAAAAACAGAAAAAAAACGTAGAATTTACCAAGTTAACTGAAGCTTTTGCTTCAGAGGTGACGTCTTTTCATTTAGATAACTCTTCAACCGTTTACACCATTAATGTAATTCCAATAAAGCAGAATTATGCAACACTGTACTGTAGTTAAGTGTTTATGCATTCAACACTGCTTTTGTCTGTGTTTGAATCCGTTGGAGTTGTTAATTGTCTAACGAGTAGCTCAAAGATTTTTCCTCTGTTGCCTGTGACAGCTCCAGGGTGGAAAACGTCTCCAACCATTTAGGAACCACAAAAATAAATAATTAAATATTGCAAAACAACAAGACCGCCAAAGGTGAACCGTGACAGTCAGGGACCAGCCTGCCATGTCCTCCTCCGACCACCAGAGGGAACCCTCTCCAGAGTCCTGACTAATCACTTCCACTTCTGTCTTCACCAGCTGTTCCTCATCATCATCATCATCAGACTGTTTATAATCCGGCTCGCCACTCCGTTCAGTGTGAAGTCTTGAATTGTTCTGCCTGTCATAATGAACATTTATCTGTCTTGCCCCTCTGTGGTTTGACCTTTGCCTCTACCTCTCACCCTCCTGCCTCTACCTGGTTCCTGACTATTACCCTGCCTGCTTGCTAACTCCATTAAGTAAGTTGCACATGGATCTTTGTTACAGATCTAGTAAGGGACCACTGTGATCCAATCAATTCCTTTGTATTTCAAGAAAAGGAAAACTAGACAGAATTGTATTAAACTTACTTTGATAGTCAAACTTCATAAATATTATTAAAAATATTTCCTTGATAATTAGATTTGCATGAGTCATGGAAAATACTGTTCACCATATTGCCAGTGTTGGGGTAATAGATTACAAAGTAACGGAGTAATGTAACAAATTACTGTTCAATTTTTGGTATTTAAATTAAAACTACTAAACTACTATTACTTTTTTACTCACGTTTTGATGCAGTGAAACCAGAGGGGACTACTGGAACAACGGTTGGCTCTGACTTAGTCCTTTGGTTAAATAAAACCAAATGGATACTCATTAAAACAAAAGTTAGACAAAGTAAAGTGAAGACAAGAGAGCGGAAATGTGAACATAAAATAAATTCAAAGCGACATTTGGCAACTGGAGACATTTTAATTATTTCCAGTTTGTAGAAAATGGGAGATGAATTGCTTTTCACTGTCCTAGTGTCCATGAGCAACCTTTCTAGACTATATGGATCGATTCATCAATCAAACTACAATTCTAACTTTTTGCTGCTATGTGCATGTCTTTTTTACTGGATATATGAAAATTAAATTATCATTTAGATCTAACAAAATAATTATACATTTTATTTGTTTGGTTCCTTTCAGGGAACTCAAGGTCACCAAAGATTTAGATAAGAAACTTTTGAAACTAAAAATGTTCTCCACAGTTTTTCCATCCTCAACATTCTGCATTACTTTACGTTCTAAGAGTTGCATCTTGATGCAAAGCTGAAGTGTAAAAGCTTACTTAGTTTTCAGAGCTTATGTCAGGGAAGTGGACATAAGGAAACTAAAACAATGGTTTGATACAAATAAACTCTCACTCAATGTCAACAAAACAAAATACAAGATTTTTGGAAATTGTCGTATCCCTGAAGATTTAGAAATCGAAGTTGTTATAGACAATCATGTGATAGAGAGAGTAACGGAAATCGAGTTCCTCAGAGTCATCATGGACCACAAACTAAGCTGGAAGCCACAAATAAAGCAAGTCAGAACCAAAACTGTAAATAGACAAGTTAACAAAAAAACGTTGTAGAAAGGGGTGGGACCACAAAACATTTTTCTTTTACCCATTCTTTTTCAAGCACATTGTTTGCTTTACTTGTATATTTGTATTTTTTCAATTCTTATATTTGTATTTTTAGATTCTTATGCTTATTTTGTATTTTTGTACTTTTAAATTCTTATTTGTGTTTTCCAAATTCTTTTATTTTCATTTTGTGTTTGAAACAAAGAACAATAAAAAAAAAGTGGAAGTTCAGTTTCATTTTTTTAAACAGAATCTCGCTAGTTTTACTTTGAAAACTGGAAGCTTCACAGACACGAAGATTTGTTTTTTCCGGTCCTCTTTTGACTTTGTTTCAGTTATAATCTTAAAATCTAACATTATTCTGTATTTCAGAGCAAATAATATATTTTTCCTTGAGAATATTGTAGTACACTACTATATTTATTTAGAGCAAATTAGCGATTTTGCATGTCATGAATATTCATACTCGAATTCTTGGGAGCAGATAGCAAGTATCTGAGAGCTCGGATACTCGTTACAGCCCTAATAGATTATGCAGAGTGGGTTCTATAGAATTGACATTTTCTCATGTTCACGTGGTTAAATTTATGTTACCTCTGTTTTTATTTATTCATTTGTTTTTTTTTCAGTTAGAATGTACAATACATGCAATTTACTAAGGAAGAACAGCAGCAGGATGAAGACAAAGTCTTATAAATCCATACCCCACTCTTATTATTACATGGAATACTAACATATGACTAAATGAGTGGGCATAATCAAAACAAACACAATGAAATGAAAACCCGTAATAAAAACAATATCACAATATTAACGACATGCTGCATACAAATCAATCATTTTGTTTTTACATGTTGCACACTTTAAATGAACAGCAGGCTCCTGGACATTTTGTGCGGTTTATTCACGGGTTCTGATACGTACAGCAGCGTATGCGAACACATGCAGGTGGTTTTTCTCTCAAATCTAGCTCTCAGCACTCCTCAAAACTCCTTTCTTTTCTCTCATACACATGCTACTCTGCGCGCTCCAGCATGACGTCATTCCTCTGCGACAGCGCTAGATCCACCTGCTGGCCATTTCTGGTAACTACAACATTTGTAGGAAACTCACAAACGAATAAATAGTTTTAAATTAAAAAATAATAAAATAACAATAAAATAATTAAACAAGGGGGTGGCTTGTTTTTCACTGTCCCAACATACATTTAAACTTAAAACAAACAATACTTAAACACTTTTTCAACTCATTATCCAATGCATTCCATTTTTTAACCCCAGAAACATGGGTAACTTGTTTGTGTTTGCTTTACTCATTAGAGAATTTGTTATTATTTGTATAAAAGTACAATAACAAGTAGATAAGTACTTTTTAAAGTGGATAATTGGTAAAGTAATTTAATTAAAATTTCACCCAGTTACTTAATGAATTACTCTTCAAAAGTAATTTACCCAAAGCTATTTATTGCTGTAACAAAACTTGTATTTGATCTCTTAGTTTAGTTTAGTTCATTAACTTATCAGCGTACAAATACATTGATTGCACCAGATTGTACCTTAATAGCTAATTTCCATCTGTAGTCCTTTACAAAACAATACATAATGCCTAAACATATTTACTATTTTAAACCATTTTTAAAAGAAATGCAACACAAAACATATTAAGGACGTTAAAAAACAAATGCAATATAAAATATATTATAAAGCTAAACGTAAAGCTTGACTTTTCCCGGCTATTCAGGTCTGAGCATTTTTTGTGTTCAGGCAAAAGAAGCTTGCAGTTTCAGAAAGTATTAGTGGATATCCAGTTTACCCAAAATATGCATTTTTACACATTTGACATCCTGCATATCACTTCATGGCCCCAGCAATCCCGCCCCCCCACACCCTGTACGAAGCGATGCCTGTGAATGAACAGTTTATCTCTAATCCGCTTTAAGACCAGCAGCTTGTTTTTTTTCTTCAAATATTCCTTTAATGTCTGATGCAACTTGTTGAAAGAGCCAACAAAAGAAGCAGGACATGCTTTAAGCAGCCCCAGGACGGGGGGTGAGTGAGGTAATTTATCTCCTCCTGACAATTAGAGCATATTATCTTTGTAATTACTATTATTATCACAGTTTAAAAGGAAAGCATTTGTGAAAAGTGGTGTTCACGACTCTGCACATTACCCCCTTATTATGTTAAAATTCTTATTAAAAATCTGAAAGTGCAATTATGTCAGCTGGCGACGAGTCAATAAATCTGGTGTGAGAGCCTCGCTTGTATCAAATGGGGAGATTCTGCCTCTCTTCTGGCCAAGTCCCCCTCCACAAAGCTCTGTCACGCTCTGCAAAGGCTCAACAAAGGACACTGCGCTCCCATTAGCCGAGTAAACAAATCAGAGAGCGAAATGAGATGCTTTTTCTCCCGAAACAATGGATTTCCCGTAAGAGAAAATCTGGCTGGAGAATGAGACCAGTAACAAGGTGCAAGCTCTTGTAGGGAAGATGAAGCAGACGCTGTCTGTCCACGCTGACGTGAAGAAGTCCTGATGCTGATTTATGGAGAGATAGGACAATTCTGGCATTTACTAGCAATTGTTGGGCGCTCAATTGAAGTTGCACTGCAAGAAACATGCTTTCATTTGATCAATGAAGAGGAAAATCTTATCAGGAGATGGTTTTGACCATTTACGGCCTTCCATTTGTTTTGTTTTGCCAATTAAAGTGGAATATTACAGGAAAAGGAAAAAACAGATACAGTAAATGTAAATCAAATAGCCAAAAAAGCAAGAAAAAAAATGCTTTGAAAATCTAGAAACGTGCACTTCATACTAAGAATCAATTTACAACGTCTTTTCTGTCTTTTCCACATTTGTGCTGCGAAAAAGCTGCTTCTGCAAAAGTGAGTTTTAGTGAGAGCACAGCTCTCTGGGAGCTCAGGGTGATGACCCCTGTCTTTAGAACGGATTATTTCTGCAAAAAGGTGTTCTCTGCATGTTTGAGCAAAATCGATAGATTTTTGATCAGCCCTGATGACCTTGGAGCATCCAGCGGCTCCACGCTGCCAATTTAAAGCTGCATTGAAAGTGGACGCCCACAGAACTGTTCCTGTTACTTTGCAGTCATTAACTCAGCAGCTTTTAACCAACAAACTGATTAATGGGAACAATTTGAAGTCGCCTCTCCGGATATCACAACCATTCCTTTAGGATAAGGGCAAAAACTGAGAATTTGGTGGTAAGCTGTCTTTATAAGCCAGGCCGCTGTTTGTGTTTAAGTTAGACAAACATGAAAGGAGATCTTTAAGGGCATAAAAGAGGAGAGTTTAGAGAAAGTAGAAGATGGTAACATCATAAGACCACCAGGTCTAAATAGTTAGAGTGGGCGGGGGCCTGTCTACAATAATACCCCCCAACACCTGCCATGGGGCCACAGAGAGAATCCGCCAGAGGCCCTCCATGCCAGACTGGGAAGGCACAGGCCCAGTCCAGCCAGAGGAGCAACCCCCCCCACCGCGCCAGGAGGACCAGCACTAGGCCCCAACCCTGGAGAGCCCCAAAACCCCAGAAGAGCAGCCCAACATCAACCAAGAGTACCGAGCATCCCCCCGCCCCGCCCAAGAGAAACCCCCCACTCACAAAATAACCGCCCGCCCCCGGGGGAGTGAGGCAGGGGCCGTCCACGTAGGAGAGGGACACCCAAGAGAAACAGGGGTCCGGTCCCGGAGGAGTGTTGTAAGTTTTTGGAGAGGTCCAGTTCTTGGGAGCAAGGACCAGAACCACCTAGATATGGACACCCCCTGGCTTCAATGTAGTTTGATCCCCTGCTCTAGATCTTAAATCTCAGGTAATGAGAGGCGTGGAGAGGACGCAGCCGAGCCCAGGAGATCGGCACCCAGGAGATAAGACCACCTGGCGAGGGTCCCCCGCCGTGCCAGGGATGGGGTAGGGGACAGAAGGTCGAAGGTCCTACCTTTCTCGTGTGATATGTGAGTTTGTGTGTGTTAGGGTGCATATTTAGAGGTGTTAGAGGGTCCTACATATATATAAAGTGCGATTAAAACCGAGGGGCCACAGGAGGGGGACCACTGCCAAGTAGTCCGGCCCCCGCGGTGCAATGCAAGACAACCACCCTCCCCATCACTCTAATGCATGTTCGTATGAGGAACAGGGGTAGGTTGGGGGCAGCTGGCAGACTGAACCCTGATGGTGGACCACCGTCCCCCCAACCCTAAAAACCTTTGACAGTAGCTCCTCCCACAGGGAAAGGCTGCTGTCTCTGAACTGTTCCACAGAGAGACTGAGGTCCACTTTTGTGCCGAGAGCAATCAGTCTCCATAACTACTTTTAGGAGAACAGGAGTTGATTAAACCCTTTCTATATTCTTTTTAGACCAGTTTTATTATTTTTATTCTTTATTTATTCTTTTAGTATTTTTAGCTTTTATGTGGGATCAGCAGAACAAATCATTTCCTTCAGGATAATTGAAGTATTTCTATCTACATGCATCAGGAACGTCAAGTTTATGAACTCGTTTTTGGACAAGCGTCAAGCAGCAAATTTGAAAGAGGCAGCGGATGTAAATTTGATGCATAAATCCCGTTCAGCAGCATGAATGTGAGAGATCTGCTTCACTTATTTGACCAATCCCCTGCTGGAGCAGTGAGCTGCAGCCACAGCCGCACTCACTCATCAATTACTATTTTAAGAAGATTTAGTTTTGGTTTTCCACTTTTGTAAACTTCACTCTTAATGATCACATTAGAAAGATATTAATACATGACATATGGACATAGTACTATAAATAGAAATTTACTTCAATCAGATGACTATACAACTTTATTGATACACAAGAAACTCAAAATGCAAAAAATAATTTATAAATAGATCCGTTTTTATTTATGGATTTATGTTATTTTTCAACATGAAACGTTTCCAAACAGAATTTTTAAGAAGTATCCATCCTCCAAAACTAATACTGGTAGCTGCTGATGCTAAATGCAGCCAAGCATCAATGATGGATTCATTATTCTGAACATTTCAAGAACGATCAAGACGGAGGTTTTTCAGTCCTCGTGCCATGAATCAACGTCAAAGCATTAATCTGAACACAAAGTGAGATGTTCCATCCAAAATGAAGGTGTTAGAGGCCCTATAGATGATTAAATGTTTGTGTTTGATCAAGAAGGGAACCAGGAACTCTCTAATTAGGGTTAAAGTTACAAAAAAAGAGACTTTCTTACACAAAACTGTCCCAATACCCAGAGTACGTTAAACACCATTCTAAAGCATTATGTTGTGGTTTTTTATGTCACATAAGCAGCAAATACAAGACAGAGTTGTAGCTGTTTTACTTCCTTTTTTCATGAAAGTTAACTTTTAATTCTGCAAGAGTAAATCTAAAAAATGCTAATGTGCTCAGCCCTAATATTAACAGAGACGGCTGACATTTCTGTGTCATTTCAACCATTACTAATAATCAGAAAGTGATTAATAATGCAGCTTTGATGTGAAATGAAGTTTCATTTTCAGCTCACTGATGACCTCAAATAAAACCCAGTTAACGATCAGGTTATGGAAATGATATTCAGAGCGAAACAATAAGAAGCGCGAGGCAACCAAAATTCTGCATGTATGTGGTGCACCCAAATGACATGAAATCTAATTTAATTCCAAACAAAATATTGCCTCCTGACAGAAAAGTATTACACATTTTTTTTTATTTGTTTCTTATTTTCCAACTCGTAATATTTTTACTGTCACAGAAGTATCAGTTGTGGAAGTGCTTGTACGTCTTTCTGCCGGTTGTAGCCGAACGCACCTGCTCCCTCCCACTGTCTTTATTACACGTAATATTAATGTAGAGCAGGGAGGTGTTTGACGTTTTTATTGAATTATTTACAAGGGAAAATAATGACAGCGGGGTCTCAGGGCTAAACAAATAAATAAATCAGATCCCAAATCAAATCAAGGTGATGTATGTGGAGCAGGCGGTTATTAGGTTAGGTGATAGGTGTCAGCGCTTCCCGTGCCAGCTGCGGACGAGCGCGGGGCTGCTGCGGACGAGCGCGGGGCTGCTGCGGACGAGCGCGGGGCTCCGTACAGGAGAAGCCTTTGGAATTTGCCCTTTCTTTTACTTATTCCTCTTAAGCAGAGTTTTATTAGTACCTATGACTAATGCTTCCTCTTGGTCGCTCCAAACGACAAAAAGTGTGTACAGTCTATTTCTTGGTAATTAAAAATGTATTTATATGATGATGACGATGGCAATATTTTAGTTAAGACATATACTTTTATGGGAAAAATGGGTAAAAAAAAAATGAAAGGGAGTGAGTGGAAAAGAGCGATTTATTACCACCCCCAGTGCACCCACTAATATTGTCATGTTCCCTCTTTAATGACTATGTTACTGATTTAGACACATTTAATCTTTTTTCCTATGCTGGAATTTTTTTTCATTGTGAAAATCAGACAAAGTTGAGTGTTGAAAAATATTTATTAAAGTACTTAAAGAAGAGAACCATGAATTTGCTCGGTCTTCAAACACGACTGCAGACTGGTGCATGGATCCAACTCCATCATCAAGTACGCAGACGACACCACTGTGATCGGTCTCATCACGAATAACGACGGGACAGCCTACAGAGAAGGGGTACAGCACCTGACCACGTGGTGCGCTGACAATAACCTGCTCCTTAACACCAGCAAGACCAAGGAGCTCATTGTGGATTTTAGGAAGGAGAGAAGAAGCACGCATGACTCCATTCACATGGACGGAATGGCCGTCGAGCGTGTCTCCAGCTTCAAGTTCCTGGGGACCTACATCTCAGAGGACCTGTCCTGGACCACCAACACCTCCAGCCTGGTCAAGAAAGCTCACCAGCGCCTCTTCTTCCTGAGGACACTGAAGAAAAACCACCTGTCTTCAGCCATCCTGGTGAACTTCTACCACTGCGTGATAGGGAGCATCCTAACAAACTGTGTCACAGTCTGGTACGGAAGCTGCTCTGCTGCTGAGCGCAAACAGCTGCAGCGCGTAGTGAAAACTGCCCAGCGCATCACAGGAACCCCCCTTCCTGCCATTGAGGACATCCAGAAGAAGCGCTATCTGCGTCGTGCTCGCAGCATTCTGAAGGACTCCTCCCACCCAGCACATGGACTATTTTCCCTCCTGCCCTCAGGCAGGCGCTTCAGAAGCCTCCGGACAAGGACCAGCAGACTTTTTCCCCAGACCTTACTGAACTCTGACCCCAATGACCCCCGCTGACCCCCACACACCAATTCATCCAATCACCAACCATAGACTTAACACCTTCATCAATACACTATTGTCTATTTGCACATATCTACAATCCGTTTGCACAGTACTATGTACCGAAATTGCACTAGTCTTGCTACTTAAATATGCTCTGATATTATTTATTAATACCTTCTTGCACTGTAATTGCCTATGTCATCTGTTTTTGCCCCGCCATATTTATCATCTGCCATCCCCTTTTTTTTTGTAAATTATGCTATGCTAGTTCTGTTTATAGTCTTCTCCCTCTTAAAACAATCCATAATGATTGAGATAGTACCTACCTCAATCATTATGTATATATATATCTTGGTCATTAACCTGTATATGGTCTCACCTTTATATATCTGATCTGTAAATACTGTCCATATCCTGTATAAAACCTGTACCATACTTATTTATCATAATATTTATACCACATGCTCTTACTGCCTATTGCACTTCTGGTTAGATGCCAAACTGCATTTCGTTGCCCTGTACATGTACATGTGCAATGACAATAAAGTTGAATCTAATCTAAAAGTAAGTAGTATTGGAGATCCAGTTCCAATTCTCAGTGTTCTGATCATAAAAAAATGAAATAAAAACATGTATTTTACAGTTTTTCAGTCATAATAAAATAATTCTCCGATACTGTTTTTGTAAAATATCGTGATACATATTGTATCATGACATGTATCGCAGTAGGTATTGTATCGCCAGACTCTTCCCAATACATAACTCTACATCAAAGCATCCTTAAACTGAGCATACTTTTGGATCAAACACCAATATTATGAACAAATTAAAAAAAATAAAGTTGAACCAGGTTTTGGACAAACAGTAACTTTGCACCATATTAGCTTTCCATATTTTCTAGTGATAAAGATGTGAAAAACACAGACTAGGAAAATAAAATCAGTTATTTTGAAAACTCTCCAAAAAATGCAATAATTTGTTAGACAGAAACAAATCAGATGAGTTTTTTTTGGTTACATATCTGCATGAAAAGCGTGGTGGAATCAAAGTTTATCCTGCCTGGAACAGCCTGTTTGTAGTCAGAGCTGCTTTTTCCTGTGAACAGGAATCACCTGCAAATGTATTTGACTCATTCCACCTCGTGGCTAGTTATGCTCATTTCAAAGAACAAGACTCGCAAAGCTCGCATGAACCACTGTAGGCAAAATGTGACAAAGGTGCTGCGGCAATGCACAGATGATGCAATGTGTTTTTCCAACAGTACGGGTTATTCTAGGAAACCAACAAATGAACCTGTGCTGGTTTCAAAGCAGTGTGCTGGCATTGCTAAACCTCGCAGCGTTTTTGTGTTTGTACCTTCAGTAACACGAGTGAAAACAGCTTTGCCTTTTACAGTTTTCAGAATTCAACTCATAGATGTGATATAATAATACTCTAAAAACATATTTTGGTGTTTTTAACATGTTCTTGGACCATTTTTTTTTTTCTCATGATGAGGGAGATAGATAAAATAATTTAAGGTTAAAACTTTGTGTCTGAGTATATATTTATTCATCTTGTGATGGACCAGGACCAGATGAGAACCAGTGGCTTAAAAACGCTCAGGTTTGTGAAACAGGAGTGTCCCAATACAATTCTGAATGGACAAATAGATCCATAAACGTCTTCATTTTCCTCCTCTTAGCTACCATCTGGCTAGCTGGACAGCTCTGATGTTCATTTTTGGCTATGGTAATGTTAGCTTTGGCTTGTGAGGTGCTATAAGCCACCAGGAAGTAAGCAAAGGAATGCTGGGAAATAAGTGGAGCTATTTTCCATGCCAATGACCCCGCCCACAACCCAGATGCACATTTCTAATGAGCTCCTGCTGCTCTGTAGAAAATATGTCTTAAAAAAAAAAACATAGGCTTTTTCATTGTTGCCAAAAGTTGCATAATCATAACTAAAAGTCCACTGGAGACCATTTTACAATAGAGAACAATACAGTTGGGGTCAAAAGTCCTTGTGACCAGTGAAAAGTTTAGCTTCACTCTTCATGGTAATGTATTGTATCTATAAAGTACTGGTTCTTGCCCGGTATTCACGTCTGGGTATCAGAGTACTACGTGTGCACATAGAATCAGAACCGGTTCTGGTTCAAAATTTGGAGGTTGTGGACCCGTGATTAAATGAGAAGAGCCACAGAGTTGGGAACACCCAAAATGTCAAAAAGTGACCTGGAAGGGTCCTTAACCAAACACCAATATGGAACAACTTGGAAGTGAGAATGTGTTCTTCTGTCTCGCAGGATATGTTGGCGTTTACAGACAAAATAGTTTTTCAAAAGACAGCATCAACCACAAGAAACCATTACGTTTTTAAAAATGCCCAAGTGAATACTAGTTACTTTGTAGTAGTTGTCCATATTAGTTCTGCAAAGAGAGACAGATAATTGTTCTTTGGTGATTCCCTCTAACCCCCCAACTATTGAGATAACTTGCTGTATAATTGACATTGACTTTAATTAAAATAAACACTGTTGCAGTGAAATGGAAATGATGTATTAATTTTTTGTTTTGCTATTCTTTCATGCATTGTAATTCATCTCGATATTGATCCCTAATATTACAGTTTTTTCTCATATTGTGTAACTCTAATCAGATGTTTTGCTTGGGTTCGATCAAATGTGTTGAGATAACTGTAAATTATGAAATATAATAAAGTCTGACTGCATGTTTACAGCTATGAAGATTTTCAGTAGTTAATTTTTTTTAGGACTTTTTTGTCTTATTTTGAACAATTCAGCCTAAATATTTGTCTTTAAAATCTTAAAGGTTCTGTATTGTTCGGAATTTTCCAACTTGTTTTCAGTTGTAGAGTGACAAAAAGGTTAAAGAGCCCGTCAGCAGTCTGTTGATACCAAAACGGCAGAGCACAAATGGGATTCTCGCAGATGGGTCAATTAAAAACAAAGTAAATAACACTAATGAAAGAGAAAGATAGACGCCCAGGCAATTTTTAATGGGACTGGTCACATTTTGGGAGCGCACGTTAATATAAACCGTTCAAAAACGGCAATAAAATGGCCAAACACACTTATTCAAATAACATTTGTACGCCTTCACAGTGACTTCATTCACATCTGGAGGCAACAGTAAATAAATGAAGGAGGTGAGGATGTCAATGGATAATTAACTTCAAATGGTGCCAAATGGACAATGCCTCTGAATGTGGTTATGGGCAGAAGGTGATTGGGTTAGTTGGATTGAAGGAAATTAAAATTGGCCTGCTGCTCACAGTCAAAGCCCATTTTCTAAACACACTGTTTGGGAGACGTAATGAGTGTGTCATGAAAGAAAAGATCAACCAAGAGACAAAAAAGGACAAGGATACAGAAGGGAAGAACTTTGGAAAGCCATTAGAAGGAAAAAAAAAATCGAGAGAGACAAAAAATGACCTCAGGTGAAAATGTGATAACTTTCATTTTTTATGCTTTCCACAATGAGGTATTATCAGCGAGAAAAAGGGCAAAAGACAGAGAAAGTCAGATCAAGAAGAGCGTGTAATGGTGTGGGAGGGCTCTACGTTGATATATCCATCCAAACTTGAGGGGCCAAAACTGACGGCCCCCAAGAGGAGTTTCTGCAGAGAAAATGAAAGAGATTAGAGAGTCATTATTCTGCAAACTTGCATGATTTCACAACAGCAAAGGCCCGGCTTTCCTCAGGCTGAAGAAACTTCTAAGCTCCTCTGTGGGCTGAGAACCAGACCAAAAACCTTGAAAGGAAATAAACACTTTTAGCCTCAAACTAGTCATCTTTAAGGGTTATTCATTTATTCCACGTGCTGCTAGAATATAGAGCATACATGTACTTCTAGTGCTGAGATTCTTTTGCGTGTTTATCCTTGGTTCAATGATAGAGCAGATAAAAAAAGAACAGCTATTACAAAAGATGTAACCAGATGTACAATTTTCATTTTTAAATCTAGTGTGTTACTTTCTTTGTACGTATCGTATTGGACAATATTCTGTTTGTTTTATTCTAGTATGGCCTCCCATTTTGAAAATATGGTCAAAAAGGTTGGATGAAGTATTTTTGTCTACATTAACATTGAATCAATTAACACACGACTTCCATTAAATACTTGGGATTCTATACTACACAACAGTGTGGTGACATGCAAAAAATATATAATATATTTTTCTAATCATAAAGTTCACTTAAAACCCTTTAATTTTCTCAAACATTGATAATGCACATTATGATCTTTTGTGCCTATGGAGGAATTCTTGTTGTGACCATTGATGTATAAGGGAGAACTGGACTGAGCATGCTCCCCTCCTTCCGTGTTCCATATAGGAAGTACCACTGGGTTGCAAAAAGGCCAAAGTCCCATTGACTTACATTGAGAAACAGACAGTTATTTCTCAGTCATTTTAAATGTCAGAATAATCATTCTTCCTCTGGTGTTTTCTGCTTAACTTCTTTTTTCTAATCCTAATTTTTTTTTAAAGATTTTTTTCCATTATCACAAGTTATTTGAGTTATAAATTGACCAATCAGATGGCTCAATAAGCGTTTGTGGGTCTGACGCATAGACATAATATATAATTAGACGAATCATCTCTGACGTCACCCATTGACTTCCACAGTCCCCAAAATGAAGCCTGAATATTCAGCTCATGGCCGCAGCCATATTGGCTGGAGTTAACTCCGCCTCACGCGGACGTTCCAAATATGGGGAGAAGGGGCGGGACCGAGTTGACTCGCTTTCCCCTCCGGATTGTTTTAATTCACGCCCACAGCTCCTGCCGCTGTCTGCGGTTCCTCGATGCTAACGGCTAACAGCTTCTTCAGCAAAGCAGCATCGCGGTGGATTATTTACATCATGAAACTTTACAGGTAAGTGATTACTGTTTTACACACAATATGTAAAGCGGTGGAAGTGACTTTTAGACAACAATGAAAACGTATTTTCCCGTGGTACGTGTCTAGTATAAACAGTATCCACTCGTTTGAACATGTTATTTCTGTGGCCCTAAGCTATCTTATTGTCGTCTTTATATACATATTGGTTTTTTAAAATGCACCACAAGAGCAACATATGATTGTGTAAAACGTAGTTTTTGTCTAATGTTAAATCAAATTGTTGGAATATGATCACATAATGCTGTGATTACAATATGAGTATTTCTTTTTACTCTTTAGTGAAGTTAATCATGTACACTTCTTTGAGATGGAGCTAATAGTTAAGTTAATTCTTTACTACACAGTCACAGACTCCAGTGAAGCAGAATGAACTACTGTGGTAATATTAGAATGTGATGGACGTCAGGAGTGAAGAGGTTAAACATGACTGATGCTGCTTCTTCTGCTGACAATCTAAACTGAAGACTGATGTTCTTTCAAAGATAAACTCATTTTCTTAAAGATATTCACGTGTATTGTGAACATAAACTAGAGGAAATATTTTATTTTATGTAATTAACACATCTTTGCAAAACAGCTCATGTACAGATATTTTTGAGTGAAATCTTGTCCTTACAATTACAGTTTGGATTAATGGTGACGTCATTTCCAGAAAGGACAGTTCAACAAAACCATCACAGTGACGTGAGCTCGACAGAGATCCTCATCTCCTGGTTCAGCTGAGGTGGACGGTGGTGGAGCGTCTTTATTTTCCTACAAGGAAGAGCAGCTCCTGGTTCTGTCATCACTGAGGAGGACGTGAACGGGAACGTCTGGATTCTGCAGCTGGTCATTGTGATCCGAGAGAACGTCCAGCAGCTGCAGTGTTACACCCAGAACTAAACTGTTTTTTCTTTCTTGTCTTACCGAAATGTGTTTCAGTAGATATAAATGTACTATTTAGGATAATTTATTAGCTTCTTTAAATATAAAAACAGACAGTATTATCATAGATGATGCTTTCTAACCATGACATGTTTAATGAGCTCTCTACTTTAACCCTTCCGCTCTCCTTGGGGTCCAGATGGCTCCAACCACATATTGTTATGCGATTTCTTCCATGACAAATGTGGACGAAGGGGGACAGGATTTTATGTCTGCCATGGACATTAGTGAAACTCCGAAATCAGTGAAAAAAAAAAGTTCAGCGCACTGTCCTGTGGTGTCCAGATGACCCCACTTTTAATGTAAACAAGCTAAGGAGAACGGAAGGGTTACATAAAGGGAATCAATTTCTAAATTGTCAATGATTAATGCTTGTGATGTTTTAAAGAATTAAATACATTTTGTACAGATTTTTCTTTTGTCTTACTTATATGCTAAAACAATGTGAATAAACAGAAGAGACTAGGTCACTCAAATATGTTAAACATGATTTTATTGAATCACACACATCAGCAAAAGTCATCTCTACATGTTAGAATTAGAATTTTACAGCCTTAAAATGCAAATACTGGATTGTTTTGGCTTATAAACCCACTCACCACCACCAGAATCAGACCTGGAGAGGAACATACAAGAGAAACATAAGATTAAATTAAATTAGAATCACTAGATAAAGCAAAAAATAAAACATGTAAAAAAAAAAACTAATAAAACTGAAATATTTAAATTACATGTTATTAACTGAAACTTTTCTGTATGTGTTTGCATTTTAACTTTACATGAAGAGATTCTGTGTTACTGTAGCAGATCTGAATCCTGTTCTTATATATTATAACTCTTTAATAAAAAAAAAAAGAACTATCAATAAAAATACTTAGAAAAACATATATATATATATTTTTTTATCTTTAAACATAACAGATATTAATGTTAAAACACTGACATGGAGATATTTTGAGGATAAAAAGTCGAATTACTGGAACTAAAATAATCATAATAAACTTAAATGATTTATTTCTGGAAAACATAAAGTTCTTCTTTTAGTACTTACCAGAGAAAAGACACCAGAAGACTCCCAAAAGGCGTGTTAGAACAGTTTACAGCACACCAGCAGGACAAAAACCGAACTATAGCGCTCATGCTAACGCTAAATCTGTAGCAGACCCCAAAACACCGGAGTTTTGCTCCCAGAATCCACCGCGATCGTCATCTGTCAATCAGAAGGCCACGCCCCCTCATTAAGCGAAAATAAATGCTGTTTTAAAAAAAATCTACAAACTTAGAAAAAAATTCACTCCCCTCAGAGTTGTCATGGATCAAATATGTAGCTATTGATGAAATAAAAACTTTAAGCACCAGGCATTAAAGGGGTTTTTGAGAGGGCTGAAAATGAGGTTTTTAACATGGGAGTCAATGGGAATTTGCTCACTCTAAGCACCAGCCTCTCTGGTCAGTGCCGGTACTGCAACGTTTTGGTACTTCCGGGTAGGCTTCACTTTCGGTCTAGAAAGGATGGGGCTTGGTCTGACGTCGAACGTCTGGGGGGTTTGAGTGACAGATGACGGGTAGCCAATGGGAGCAGACTTCATCAATGCGGTCCGTGAAGACCTTTTAACACCTACTTTACAATTCAACAATGTTGTCACCATTTTTAGATGAGGATTTACTCTGTAGAAATAGATTTCGAGGCTCAACGCGGTTAAACCGCTTTGCAAACAAAAGAAGTTTAAAGTTAACGCAGACGTGCGTTCAGAAAGGCCAGCGTTAACAGTCACTGGTTTCAATATGGAAATAGATGATTAGAACTGAGAATGTTTATGTTTCAGAATATGTGTGGAGACACATCTTTTAGCTCGACAAAAATGAAAATATGTAAGTCAATACAACATTTGCAGCGTTGCGGGAAAGCTACGGAGAGAGAAAGGGACGGGGCGGCACGAGCGTGATTGTACGTGCACGCGCGCATGTGTGTGAGAGAGAGAGGATGAGAGCGGACAGAAAAGGAGCGGGCGTTCGAGTAAAGCAATGTGCTGTAAAACAAAAGTGAAAATAAATGGTGGATTCCAGCCTCCAACCAGACAGTGAGAGTATCTGCCTGCAGAACCAAACACCCGCGGGTTTAACCACGAGGACGTTCGTCCGAGGAGCTGCAGCGGATCCCCTGTTCAGCAGGAAAGGTTAACAGCAGAATCAAATGTTGGAATGGTTCTCCCTCAAAGACTTGAACTATGACTTGTACGATTCTCTTGAGTCGCCGTTATTAAAGTAGAAGCTGTTTACATTCCGCTGTCTCGTGGTAGAGGCGTGGAAAGAGGCGGAGACTCACAATAAACTCACTTCAGATTGGTGACAGTACTTCCTATAGATTCCATGACTCACAGAGACTCGGACCAATCGCTGGTGATTGTTTGAAAAATGATGATAGCCGTTTCAGGAAGTGACGGTGAAAGCGGCGGCCTACTTTCAGAGGAGAGGAGGTAATGCATTTCCAATTGCTCGAGATGTCCAGTATTTTTACAGGCAATGGTTGTGACCTCACCTGATTATATGTAATATTATTTTTGGAACACCACACTGTTACTCTTGAACAACATTAATAAGTTAAAAAAAGTTTGATTTCTGTCGTGATGTACTCTGCAAAAATTGATTATTACAGATAAAAGAGGTTCACATGATTAAAACCATAGTTTGATAGAAATTGCCTAATTTTGTTCTTTTAGGCATTTTGGGTAGTGTAGTCATACAACATGACTGCCTTGTTTTTGCTAACTTTGATAATTTGGTGTGCCGAATTTATAAAAAAAAAAGAACCGATCACTCTCCATGAACTAATATTGCGTCCTAGATTCCCATGCACTTCCCCCAAAAATATGGTATATCCATTGGTTACTGGGAAAAGTACTTAAAACCAGGGGCGTTGGCCTCCATCCGAACCTCAAATCCTATCTGACAGAGATGTTCGCTCTCCTCTCAAAGCCCAGGATTTGAAGATACATTAGCATTGAGAGCTGGCTGATAGGAATAATAAGGCACTTGATGCATGAAGTCAAAGGATGAACTGTTCTTTTATAGAGCCATGCCGGCATGTGGAATAGCATCTAGATCAGATGAGGAATTAAACAAAAGTGTGTGTCATTAGAAAATCCTTCAGTGGCTCACCTGCTGTTCCTGAAAAATACAACAAAATGAATAATATCAAATAAATCCAAACTTCTGTTCAGTGATCTGAGTTATTAATGTTCTTTTTCCTGTATGGTTAAGATAATTCCTGAAGTTTTCTTATTCACAGCAAGACTTTAAAGAAAGTTTGAATCTTCTTTTTCACTTTGTTTTTTGAAAGAAATTTGCCTCTTTCTGCTTGTAACTTCAAACTGTTATTTTATTTTAATGAAAAAAGTGGGAAATAAGCTTGCTGATGCACACAATTTGAGGACTCACTGCAATGAAAATGGTATATTTGATACTTTTAATATGTTCTTGTGGCATTTTTAATTTGTTAAGAAAACTAAGCCTAAAATTACTTTCTGAGTATTTCTTTATTCAAAGTAGTAGTGTCACAAATGATTACTTTATTAGTCGACTAATCACTGATTATTTTTCCGATTAGTCGACTAATCGGGTCATGGGCAAAGTGGATGTAAAGCACACAACTTAACCAGCATTAACTTTAAACTAACTATAAATAAAGACAAATAAGATGATAGTTTAGTAAACTTTTAATGAATCATCCAGCCTCTGTCCTTCATTAGTTTTAAAACAAGATTAAATCAAATGAGGTCGGCATCTGAAACAGCTATTTTTCACTAAAGATAAAGTTTTGGTATCACTGATTCAAATATTAAAAAAGTGCATCTTTTAGTTCTGAATGCTCACAACTTTGTTCAACTTTACTAAACTCTGACTCCATATACAATAAAGTAAATACTAATTGACTATTTCCTCAGTTCAAATCCTTGTGAATCAGGAATAGACAAAAAAATTAATTGGAAAAACAGTGAGGTATGGTGGTACCATCGATAGGCCACAAGGTCACTGCTCTGCTCTATTCCGATAAAACCACATGCAGACAAATAGATCCATGTACGTCTTTGTATTCCTCATCTGAGCTGGAATCTGGCTAAAAACTGTACGACTGGATAGTTCCACCTGCACTGGAGTTCAACCTGCAACCCTGATGAACTCATGTGGCTTCTGCAGAAACTATTTCCTAGAAAACTAAAGTTTTTTATTTTAAATTGATTAAAAACAGCATAATCATAATGAAAAGACCACTGAGAACGCTTTAAAAATAGATCAAAAGATGATCAGATTAGGATTTAAAACACCTTTTAAGAATTAATTAATATTTGTCAGATTAGGAAGTTTGAAGAAAACTTTTCATTATTTGATTTGCTTGCAGTTTCTTCATCGACTCGGTCCCTCTCTGTCTTCGGTTCCTCAAGGACCTCCATGAGAAAGCTCTGGCTCTGTTCCCTTTATTCCAGAAACTTGGTGGCTGCAGATGAGAATTAAGAGCAGTCAAGCAGAAAATGGCTACGAGGCCATGCTGGCAGAACTGAATGAACAGCAGATCATTTTCAAAGAGGTCCTAAAATTTTACTTTACTGTGCAGTTAACCCAATCACCTAACCGACGCATGCTGAAATCCCACTGTCTGCGCTGTACTGCCGTCTCCTTGGCTTTTTGTTGTGGTTATTTTTATTCTTGAAGAAACTTTTTGAAATTTTTCCAAAAATTGCCAATAATTTGTGAATTAAGCTGAATTCAGAACGCTAATGTTAAACCAAACTCATTCACGGTGACGATGATGGAGGCTTAGTGTGTGACAGAACATCATAGGGCAGGGGTCTGCAACCTGCGGCTCCAGAGCCACATGTGGCTCTTTCATCCCTCCATAGTGGCTGAAGAAAAATAAAATCAGTCATTTTCAAAATAATTGGATGCTAACGTTTTTGGCTAAGTTGTTTTCTACTGGGATTGTTAGGATAATTTAAAGTTTTAGCTTCCATTTTAGCAACATGCTAACATATTTTATCAATTTAGCTTACTAAGAAATTTTATGCTAATTTTGAGTTTTGCTAATATTTTAGTAAAATGCTTATGTTTTCAGCTAATTTGTTATCTACTGAATTTTTATATTTTTTTTTGATAATTTAGAATTTAGCTTCTATTTTAGCTACGTGCTAACGTTTTTCACTAAGTTAGTTTACTGAGGAATTTTAGGCTATTTTGGAGTTCAGCTAGTAATTTAGCAACAAGCTAGCTTGCAAATTTGGCCTCTAATTCGTTTTTTATGCTAATTTGGAGTTAAGCTAATATTTTAGCAATATGCTAACATTTTTAGCAAGTTTGTTATCTACTGGGACTTTTAGTCTAATTTTGAGTTTAGTTTTTTATTTCAGCAACATGTTTAACTTTTTGGCTGATTTAATTTAAATGTTTTGCTAATTTGAAGTTCAGCTAGCTTTTTTGCTACTAAAATTCAAAACATAAAAAAAATTCAGTTTTTGAGAGATGTTAGTTTCTTTTAATATATTTTATTGCTTTTGTTTGTGCCAAAAATAGACATTATTCACATGTATTTAACAAACGTAGAGAAGGTTAAAGAGTTTTGAAGGAACTTTAAAAAGAAAGAAGTCGATGCGACTCCTTTTAGGTTTTGATCAGTAGAAAACAAGGCTAAATGGCTCTTTTCTAAAGTTTTCAGTGACTCTATAAAAATGTTGCTTGTGTTTTGCCATTCATTTTGGCAAAAAAGAAGATTGGGACCAGTTAACTAAGATAAAAATGAGAGATCTGTGCTCATGAACCTTCATGGATGCTCTCTTAATAAGCTTTAAACAAATCAACCTTTAATTTTCATCCTGATGCTCAGTTCCAGGTCTTGCTGCTGCCATGTAGTGGTCCACTTCTGCTGGACCCAATGCACCTCATAAAGAGGTTGAGATCAGACATACACAACAAACTCTGATTATTGAAGTTTCAGCGGATGGAGAGAGCAGAGAACATCGAGGAGGAAACGAACCAGCGGAGCAGTCGGTTCCTCCTCAGATCTTCATTAAAAAAAACTTTGCGTCTGATTTGCGGTGGTGTTTTCGTTGGCCGAGGATTTGCCGTGAACAACCACAGCGCACGAGTGATGAGCTGTTTAGGTAATTTGCAAAGTGACACAACTTTGATTATTTACAGCCGAAGCCCTGATGGGTGGGGCTGTGGCTGCAGATAACAATGAGTGAATGTGACAGGACTGTGTGGGCGGAATCCACTTAGAACTATTACAATCAAGCTTCATTTACATGAGCGGCTAGCAACCTTCGGCTGACTTTGGGGGCTGCGATGGGGAATAGCGGACATGGGTATTACGGAGCATACTGATGCATTTGTAATGGGGGCAGCCTAATTCTGACTCGCCCTGCATAAGAAAAAAAAAAAAAAAAAAGGTGCTCTAAATGGAAAAAGATCAATTCTCCTCTGCTTTTCGCTGCATGATGTATGTGACATCCATCAGTGGCCTGTCAACCAGAGCATTTAGTTTTCTATTACACCTGAGATTTTCCTTTCTCCCTTTTCTCTAATGACTTCACAAACCCAGATTAAAATGGGGAAATTGGAAGTTAATTCATTGACATGGAAGGGACAGCTAAGGAATGTTGGACTTTTGGTGAAAAGGTATTTTATTTTGAAATATAAATTCATGTTGAGAGCAAATGGAAGTCAGCTTTAATTCCTTCAGTATTTCTTCCTTTAACTCATAAGAATCTGAAGTTTAACAACTCGGCTTTATGTCACCGCCTATTGCCTGATGTTTTTGTTCATTATGTTTAGCATAATAGTTAATATTTATCACTTTTCCACTATAACTCTTGATTTTAGATTGCCTTATCTAAACTAAGTTTATTTTATTTTCTCACATTTAAGAGACTTTAATAATTTAGATCAACCATTAATTCCAATATTGCTCAAATATATCAAGAGCAAAGACAAAATACAGTTTTTTAATGGTTGTTTTAGTAATGAAGCGAAAGAGCAATGTTCAAAGCAGCCCGGCTCAATGTAAATTAGTTATTGCCTCCTTATCCTTAAATATGAATGAACTAAGATGGGGTTTTTTTGGGGTTTTTACAGGCCGTTCTTGATCCCAGCAACGTTTTTTTTTTTTACTCATTATGTAAGTTAAGAACATAGAAATTTAAAGCAACAGAATGGAAGTTCGACAGAGTAAAAAAAGCCACTGAGCGGTTTAATCCGGTATTTTGAGTGTTTCCATTGTAAAATGGACCCATTCAACAGTTCCGACCCGTACCTCTTGAGACTTCCATCCGTTCTTGGTCCATAGAAAAATAGATGGTTGGGGCGGAGCTGCTGTTGCCACCCGTTGATTGGCAGAAAATGATGACTTTAAAAACCACCAATATAGCACTAAGCTATCTATTTTCCTCTCTACGGCAGAATTCTTCTTAGCCGTCTTTCAAACAACGTTAAATTGCTGTTCTACTCAACGTATAAAAAGTGAAGCAAGACAAAGACGAGCTGCTGGATGACCTCCATTGTAGTTGCTTTTCTACAATGATACAATGACATGCTAGCGGTCTCCACATGCATGCACCATAAAAACAAACCGCTCATAGGAGCGAGGCTTACCTGAGTGGGTCGCAACAAGAAGCTAACCTTTTCCGAAAAGACCAACCAGAATGAGTGAAGCAAGAACTCATCCAGAAGGTCATAAATGACACATGGGAAGAGAGGTCAGACCCATCAAAAAAAACCCAAAACGTCCAACTCTTCTGTGGCCGCGGGGAGTGGCCACAGAAGAGTGGCCACTCCTCTTTTCAAATATTTAATATAAAAAGCTGAAGAAAAGGCCAAAAGAAGTATTATAATTTATTACTAAAAATAATTCTAAAACACCTTTCTGAAAAATTCGGAACGCGGTGGGGGGGCGGGGTCCAAGAATTGTTGCAACAGCTGAACGTCTTGACTGTATATCCACTGTAAATAGACTGTAAAATTAAATCGATATATCTATGGCAGGAAGCTGTTTTTACCTTAACAGATGGCGACCTCATTGTTTTGTGTTCCCCATTTTAATTTGATCATTTCACACAAATATCAACAAAAACTACAGGATGATATATGCCTGCATTAAAATATAAGTTGTAAGGTGTCACAGTATGACTGATTAAAAAAAAAAAAATTCACCTGCAAATTTAGAACCAAAACCTCCCAATCTGGAAACACTGGACATGCCTGTTCCAAATGAATATATCCAAGGACACGTCCAGACTGGACAAACTGATCAGGCGGGCCGGCTCTGTGGTCGGCACGGGGATAGACTCTGGTGACGGTGGCAGAGACGAGGACTCTGGACAAACTGCCGGACATTAGGGACAATGCCAGCCACCCTCTGCACACCGTCATCAGCAGCCAGAGGAGCCTGAGAGATAGTCGAGGCGGACTGGTAACAAATCCATTCAGCAACTCATGCATCCACTCATGTGCAATAAATGTATAAAATGTATGAAGTGCAATAATTAACACTCAATCACACTTAAAACTTTGCTCATTTTTTATGTTACTTTATTTTTATCTCTAGCTAATTCTGGTGAATACTTGGTACATTGAGATTTTTATTGTGTATGTTGCTGAAAACTTAATTTCCCCTAGGGTATCGTCCAATTAATAAAGCAAAGTCTAAGTCCTGGTGGGGAGGAGGAGTGACCAGCCGTAAAAAGACCAAAGTGGAGTGTCCCCCCGCCTACTCCAACACTGCTCCAGGTGTGGACAGCAGTTTAGTACACCTTACTGAGATACTATCATGAGTCTGACAGCTCGGGGACAAAAACTGACTGTTTAATAAAACTAGTCAGAAAGGGTGATGATAGGATGATGATTTGGTGCTACTCTGGAGCACTTGAGTGAATTTCTAAATGAAGAAACTGCAAATTATGTTCTCTAACAGAACATTTTAAAAAGGTTTTTGGTCCAGACATTCAGAGTCAAGAATCAAAGAAACAAGCCGGTTCCCGCGCAGCTAAAGTAAACACACCAAAAAGTAAATACATTTTATTGTAACCTGTAAAAGTCTCGAATTCCTGCTAAAATAAAAGATGAATAAAACTGCTTTATAATGAAAGGAGGCGAGAGGCTCTACAGTGATGAAGAGGAGCTTTGCAGAAGCATTTGTAAATCTGCAGAGAAGCAGAACTCATCCAAAAAAATAAAAAGGATTCAGAAAATCCCCTTTTGGGCGGTGTCCTGAAACAAGACGAGTAGAGCTCCGTCTCATGCTGCTTTTGCAAGAATGTGGAGCTTTTGGCTTCAGGAGCTTTCAGGTTGCTGTAAATGTTTTTTTAATAATTCTTCTAAAGTCATTTTTAACTTTAAGAATGATGTTATTTTTGCATTTTTTTTTCTTGAAGTAGAATCTTTTATTCCCTTTCCTGGGTATTTTTTTTTAAATCAAAATCAGAAGCTGGGCACTTCTCAGTCTGAGCACAGAGGGGAGCTGTTACATTATTACTGCAAAAACAAAGTGACACGTTTGAAAGCTCACAGACAGCTCATCCCTAACAAGAGCTCTCTGTTAAATGAAACTTGTGCTTGTGTTTTACCAATTAATCCCCACTCTAAGCACTACTTTTGATACACAACCACCTGTAAACAATATTGTCCCCGAGCTTCCTGTCAGTGACTGTTTGCTGCTTCTAGAAACACACAATTGAACTGAAGCATGACTCAGTCCAAGCAGATAGATACCAGACGGCCTGGAATGCAGATTATGATCATGATTATTATGATTAGAGTTTGTCAAGTGTAAACAACTGGCTCTGATAAACACACTAATCTGAATGTTCATCTCACTTCCCCTGACAGCCTCCTCCTGCCCTCCCAGTAAGCCTCACAAATCATCTCAAAAGATTCATTGGCAGAAGGAGATCAGGAGCAGAAATGTGGTTCATTACCAGCAGAATTTAGGCTGCGTCATGTTTCTGCATTCTTCCCCGACGTGCGTTTGCTGCCTTTCATCTTCACACGAAGTCCTTCAATGATCAATCTGCGCATCCTTCTGAAGAGATTTCACAGACAGGGTTAATCTTTGCAGGCAATTAGCTGGAGACGCGCAGCCTCAGCTCCTTGTTGGTATGCCGTCTCAGTGTTGCTTGGCAGAGCATGAGAGGAGATAGATCTTCTCATTCCATATATTTATCTCAGGCCTTCACTGATGACACTAACAGTGTGTAAAAATGGTCGAACGGCGCGAGTTCCTTCAGGGATTTATGTCATTTATGGATCCCAGTTTGAAAAAAAAGCGCCTGAACAGATGTTAGGATTCTTTTTTTTATGCTCGTGCCTATCCAAAATGTAAAACCCCCTGTGGCCTGGATACTCTCCTCCCATTGACTAGTGTAAATACACACTAATTGAAGTGACCTACATTTTTAAATGATGGATGAGATAATTGGTCAATTAACGCGGAAACAGGTGTGTGTAATTGTGCTTTAGAGATGGGGGTTAAAGTTTCATATTATCTAAAGCTTGATGGCCAAAACCATCCTGTAATGGCTGCTGTCATTAAGGAGGAAGTTTTTTAAGAAATGCACAGTAAGAGGTTAAATATTACTATGAAAACGACTGAAATGTTTAAAGGTACTTGTACTTGTAAGGAAAAAAATGGCAAAAAAATATAATCCTACAAAACTCACAGTACGGATCATTTTTCGGATAAGTAAAAAAAAAAAAAGAATACAAAAAACAATATAAAAGCAAAATTCATCATTGGAAAAACTTCAAATCATATATTCAAAAAGCAGATAAAGAACTTCACGCACAATATTTATATATGCAACATCAAAACTTTTTGTCATTAAGCTTATTTGATTAAAACTAAACATCTTTAAACTTTACACAGAATGTTAAAACGTATTTTTCTGATTACATTTAAATGTCTTGAGACCAAATCTACAAAAACTGAGAGAAAAGAATGCTTAAAAATAGTGTTGAAAATACCAAATCTATCTGAATTACCCCTTAAAATACAAATGTTCTCATCCCACCTGCCTGATGTCCAAATTAAATCCCAAATAAAACAGTTAAAATGATTTGTGGGTATTAATTGTTTTATTGAAACTAACTGTGGGAAGATTAAAATATTTAAAATCATTATTAATATTTGTAAAACGTGGCACCTGCTTTTCTTGATGATTTTTGATCTCTTTGGCTTGCCGTACAATCGTCCCCTGAAGGCACCAGCGAGTCCGTTACAGAGAAGCAGCCTTCTCCTGTGCGGGACGGCAGCTGCTTTGGGAAATTCTTTGAACCCCGAAATGGAAAGATGTCCCGATGCTTTTATTCAGCTGTTAAAATGAAATAAACCTGATATCTATCGATCCGCGACCTTCATTTTTAAGTTAGCTACTTTAGCGCTTGTCAAAACAAAAAGGATTTACATGAATTTGGCGTGAATTCCAGTTGATGTGAACGAACAATTGATTTAAATTATGCTTGCTATGCTATGTGTCCCGAACCGTGGCTTCTGATCCATACGGACGATGGATTATCCATGATCCGTCACATCCCTAAATCCTATTATTTATTGTAGAATTGCTCAATAAGATCTTTTAAAAAAATATATTGATAATATTAAAATGGCTGTACACTGGTTAACGCTCGGTTCACACTGGATGTGGAAGCGCCGTGGAATGGCGGCCGCTCCCACGTGGCGTGTGTGGTTCCCACCACAGGGCTTGCGTCGTGCAGCAGATCATTTCGGCGTCTGGTTTAGCTGTGAGCGATCCGCATCAATACTGTCAGGAAGTTACATCAAGAAACATGGGAAAATATTGTCTATTTTCAAAATATAACCAATTTTTCAGAATAAAACACAGCGATTGACAAATACAATCATGTTTTTTTGCCTAAACAGACTGTAGAGATGGAAATAAACATACAATCACAACACTCACACTTCTATGTGTCTCAAAAACAGATAAATTACAGAAGTGTAGGCCTACCAACTACTTGCATCTTCTTAGCATAACCACGGGGTAATATTTTTAGGTTATTAATTTACCCATGATGGAGGAAAGACAACAATAAATCTCTAGCAGAAGCGCCACTCGACCATTGCAGAAACACGCATGTCTGGGGTGAATTGCAGGAGAGCGCGGATGCCGCGGGGACTCCGCTCCGCGCCGTTTCGCGACTCTTCCGCGTCCAGTGTTCAATCCCGTCTCAGATCTTTCTGTGTGAAACTTGCGTGTTCTCCTTGTGCAAACGTGGGTTTTCTCCGGATTCCTCCCTCAGTCCAAAAACATGCTTCATAGTGTTATTGGTGTCTCATAAATTGCCCCCAGTTGTGCATGTGAGAGTGTAATTGAGTGATCCTGCAACCTGGTCGGGACTGACACCAGCTGGGTTTCGCTCCTGCAACCCCATGACCCTGAAATGGATTCAGCAAGTTCTAAAGATGTTTGTATGAAGAATTATTATACATAAAAAGTGAATATATGAGATCCAAGAAAAGACTCCAAACTAAATTTCGGCTAAAGTTCTGAACAACTTAGCAGGCTTGGAAAGACTTTTGTGACAGAATAATCCACTTTTGGTATGTATGAATATCTAAACAGTGGAACAACGTTAAACATAGATGTAAAGCAAATGTGTTTTTTCTTGCAATCTCAGCCCTAAAGTAATCTGATTATAACTGATTGGGCTGTAATGGCACAGCTTTAACCACTGTGCTGACAACTGTGGAGGTGGGCATCACTCCCTTACTTTTATGTTTTTGTAGATTCAATAAAGACAGATTTGTGACCTTCAAGTACACACATTTTGTTCCTGTATCGCTTATTACTTTAGATTTCACTTTTGAGGGGTCAAAACAACCTCGTCTTCTGACGTTCTGTTTTACCACCTTCTTTTTCTCTAGTTTCGGGTTTGCAAACGTTTGGTTTTTGTTGTGTTTAAGTTTATTTAACAAGTGAATTTCCCCATCTGCTTCCTTTTGGTCTTTGATCTACTATTTATCGTATACTAATGCTGCGTTCACACCGGACATGATTCGGGCTAGTTTCAATATTAAGTCTATGGTACTGATGCGATTTGAGGTTCTAAGCGACGGGGGTGGTGGTGTGGAGGTCGCAGGATTTGAGTGGCATGTTCAAATATCTCAGTTTTACCAAGGTCGCAATGTTGCATGTGTAACGAAGTTATAAATGCTCTGGCAACTATTGTATTTCAGGTTTTTAG
Organism: Oryzias javanicus; assembly: GCA_003999625.1. Taxonomy (NCBI): domain Eukaryota; kingdom Metazoa; phylum Chordata; class Actinopteri; order Beloniformes; family Adrianichthyidae; genus Oryzias; species Oryzias javanicus. Next base: position 35,328,910 of record CM012439.1, read on the forward strand.
TTTATTTTCATTATTGTGTGAATTTTACCTTTTTTGTTATTTTACTTTGAAAAACCGGATGTGCGCACGGCTCCCGCGAGTGTTGAGAAAGGTGGCCACACCCCCGCCCTCTCAGAGCAATGCAGAGGTAAGCCACATTTTGCCGAATGCCTTGCAATCTCTTCATATTGTCTGTTATTTAAATAGTGGCTACAAACGTTTTTGGCTTTAGCCTCGTCTTGTGTTAATGTATTTATGTATTTTAAGTTTTGTGCATTTTGTACAAGTGGAAATTTTCTTTTGGCTAGTGAGCAGGTGCACATGGCATATGGGGGACCGTCGGGGAGAAGCAGCCGTTTCACATTTTTATTTTGTTTTTGTAGGGAGCCAGATGTGTCATTGTACAATTGAAGAGTAAAGCTCTTCAAACTCTACCCGGTGTCGTGAGTTTCTGAACGGATGGAGGTGAAAGTTCCCATCCGTTACACATGTAGCACTCATGGACATTAATTTTTCAGTGACTCAAACAACGGGTAGAGTACACCCTTCCAGTCATGCTTTCATCCTTGTCCTGAACTTATGGGGCAGTGGTAGGGTGGTCCATCGTTCAATTCCCGCCTTGCCTGCCATGTGTCAAAGTGTCCTAGGGCAAGACGCTGAACCCGGCATTGCCTCTAGTGGAGGATTGGTACCAGTGCTCGGCAGTGGAGCCACCACCAGCGTATGTGCGTGTGTGAATGGCTCCTTCTCTGTAAAGTGGTTTGGGCCTTGAAGAGCGCTATAAAAGTATACACCATTTACCAACTTCCATTTTCCTAATTTGGACCAAATTAACCCTTTGTGGACCCCTTATGGCAGGGGTGTCAAACTCATTTTCACCGAGGGCCACATCAGCATAATGGCAGTCCTCAAAGGGCCAGATGTAATAGAATGTAATGTAAAGTAAATGTAACTACTCGTTAATGTTAAATCTCTGAATTTATCACTTTTTCAAGTGACAAACATAACAGCTACATCTGTTATTACAAATACTTTTCATTTCTCAGCTCATGAAACCTGCATAAGTCATAAATCATGATTCAACTGTCCAAGTGAATAAAGAAAATACCGAAATGAAGCCCATTAAAATAATCTTTATTACTGTAAAATCAACAATTGTGAACTGCTAAGACCAAGTCTGAAAGATGAAGCATTTAAAAAAAAAAAAAAAAAAAGGTTGAACGCAGCCTACAGCATCAACATCCAAAAATAAGGTTGATTCAGTTAACTAACTATAATTGGCCAAGTTTTTTTTGTTTTTGTTTTTTGAAGAGATGCTGTCAGTTGTTGACATTTTGGGATAAATTTCCCAAGTCTCAATTCCACCCTTCCTTAGTCACATTTGATGTGAAAACACTGCGCACCCTTGTGGCTGTGAGCCGTCACTTCGTGATATTAGGCTGTAGTCGACGGCAATGTTCCCTCTAATTCCCTCTAACACTCCTGGCCCCTCCTCCACTCTCAGGTCTAAGTCCGCTGTTCATTTGAACACCGGAGCTCGCGCACTTTTCATCCTGTTGTTGGACGCTCTGGCCGCAGAAAAAAGTCCATCAACAGCCTCCGCCGGTGTTTTGGAGAGCTCACTGTTCGTGCTCACTGCGCGTGTTCATTGTGCGTGCAGCCAAACTGACGGTATTTTGAAGACGGAACGCATTGAAACTCCTCCTTCAATCTGAACTCAGCTTTGTTTCCTGGACACTCGTCTTCATCAGCACGTTTTAATTAGTCTGTCAATCGCTGAATTACATTAAAAGTGACAAAGAATACATGTCTTATATGATAATTATATTTAAAGTTCAGAATGCATTTTGTGATGTGCGCAGAAAAGATTTCCTCTGCGCAACAGGCGTGAGAGCAGTGCGCAATTGCGCACGCGCGCAGCTTAAGGGGAACATTGGTCGACGGGCATTACGGGAAATGTAGTTTTGACCAAAGCCTATTTTAAACCTATATTTAGACAGTTACTTTTTAAGCCCTCGCGGGCCACATAAAATCACGTGGCGGGCCACATGTGGCCCGCGGGCCTTGATTTTGACAAATATGCCTTATGGGATCCAGATGACCCCACCCTTACATTTATGTGTGATCATGACAAAGGTGAACAGGGTTTTATGTCTGTCATGGACACCGGTGAAAATAAAAAAAATCCTTCAAAATTGGGGTTGAAATTGTCTTTTGGAGTCCAGATGATCCAACTTGTATATATGTCAAGGATTGCTCAAGGGTTAAGCAGACTCGGTCTGGACCAGCACACTTTTCTAGTCTTGAGAAAACATGCCTTAGTGAAGAAAACCGTTTTCTTAAATAAAAATTATTGGTAAGACCAATTTTTCTTAACTTGTTAGCAGATTTTGCTGGATTTTTTTAAAAATTTTTTTAAAGGAACTCCAGGCCTCAGGGGGGCCGCATCCCTGCATACCTTCAAGAAAACCCTGCTCTGGGGTGTTCTAATTAGCTGGACACACCTAAATCAGATAATCAGTCATTAATAGAGCTTGGATATCTGTAAATCATGAAGACACTGCGGCCCTCGAGGCCTGGAGTTGCCAATTCCTGCTATTGGGTAAGAATTATTAACTTACTTCTCGGGGGCTGCTTTTGCAGAGTGATGCTCATGGGGAAGTTTTGCGGTGGTTTTGAGCAGAAATCCAACATTATAAAGCTGGGTCATTGACATCTAGCATTGGATTTGTGAGATCTGCAGCAGAAGTCTAACTGTAAAATTGGGTCATTGACCAGTTTATGAATCATTCACTTCCTGGTATGATTAGCTTTTTATCTTTAAAATTGCGTTTCGATACACTGTCATTAGACTTTAGTGCACAACAGCCCATATAGTTTTCAATAAATTGATTATTTTTTTTCTAGTATATGAGCCATTAAAGTGTTAAACGTAATGAAACAATGGCAGAAGACAGAAGGGACTCACTGATACTATGGCTGACCCTCATCCTGAGAGCATGAAAGCTTTTGTGACTAAGAGGTTTCATGAATGCAAAGCTCTCTATAATGTTATGAGGCTGGAGAAAGACAAATAAAATAAATCTGCTTTTCAATTCAGTTCGCTCCTCAAAGCCTTCTCCTCTTCACTCCAAACTTGTTTTTTTTTTTTTTTCCCTGTGTCTGTCAGAAAACAGACAAATCTGATTCTCATTAGAGCCTGTCAAACTCAATAAGAGCAGAATTTGTAATGCATCTCAGTTCCTGCTCCATCTGAAGCTGTGATTGGTTTCCAACGTTTTGGAGTAATTGAGTCATTTGATGGAAGACGTTACATGTTCAATAATAGCATTTAGAGTATTCATGGGAGCAGCAGAGTCATTCGGCTAACAGTGTGCACTTGTGGCTGCGGAATTAACACCGAGCTTGTGAGGCTTTATCTTTTGTGTCAAAAAAAGTGATGCTGGAGAAAAGAAAGAAAAGTCAAATAGTCACTTATAGGTTGAAGAAGACAAGTAGAATTAAAAAAAAAAAAACTGCTTTAAAGCAAGAAAATAAAAAACAATTAAGTCTAATATATTACTGACAAATGCTCAGAACAATGTTGCATTTTATGCTAAAACCTTTTGATGGAAAGTGTGTGGGAGAAGCAATTTCTTTGCAAGTAGAGCAATTACTGAAGCGAAATTTCTCGGATATTAAAAATGTGTTTAGTAACAGATTCAGTGTGTTGGTTAGACGTTGGAGACTCACTTAGTGTGACGCTTTTAAGTGATCTGCTTCTTGTAACTGAAAAAAATAACAGTTAAAAGGTATTTGAACTTTCACACTAACTAGACAAAAAAAAAAGGAAAAACTGTTTCTGAGAGATTTAAAACCTACATTTTGTGTGAATGTGTAACTTGAGATGAGTGAAATATTGAGCGCAAGGCTTTGATGAAAGAGAAATGAGAAAAAAACAGCAAAAAAAAGAAACTGCTTGTGGTTGGACATGAGAAGAGAGCCCAGATGAGCGTAGGTTCCACTCCAAACCGGACCTGTGATGCATGGAGAGAAAAACCAAGACTTCGAGATGCGGCCGATGCAAGAGAATCCGGCAACAGAGAAAAAATATGGCACCTGAAAATTAATAGCCGGAAGTTCAGCCGCAAAATAAAAAAAACCTCCAAAAAAATTATTTAATTTTTCCGGAAGTCCTTAGTTGGAACCTTTTGACCTTTTTTTCTTGTTGCCTCTCTCTTTTTTAGTCGTCTTTTTCTCTGTGACACTAATTCCCAGAGACAAAACGTCATTTTGCTCCCAATCAGCTGATTCACAGAGAAAAAAAAACTGCATTTTGATAGCTTTTTCAGGTAAATGGGGTGCAGTTACTGTATATAAATGTGAACACTTGTTAATATTGACTTGAAAGAAACAAAACGATTAACGTTCTCTGCCCCATCTGAAACTCATCTTGAAGACTAAGCTGCTCGACAGTTGCAGTTTAATCACATTTAAAGGTTTTTAAAATAGCATTTTTTTTTTTTTTTTTAAATAGGGTTTCCTAAAGAAATTTCGGCTTACGTTCCAGCTAAAGTTACAAAATTTCAATTTCCGTCTATTGATTCTGCCACCATCTTTCGTGTGACCCCCCTGAACACTGGTGCCCTAACCCTAGGCTGGTCCGCATCCGGTACCCTAACCTGGTACTGGTACTGTATCAGGTTAGGGTTGGGTCCCCGGTGATCCCTTGTCCCGATACTGATTTGAGAGATTTAATTGGAACAGCGGGCATGTCAAAAAAACAAGTTAGGGACAACCAGAGTGTGAATTTTTCGACATTCATCATGCGTCAAAATGTGATGACTTGGAAATGAGAATGTGTTGGAAAAAAAACAAGACAGAAAGACTAAAGTGCAGCCAAAATAAAGCTTAAGATGTCACCAGACTCTGATATGTTTTACAGCATAACCAACTGGTTCAGTCTTGAACTCACATTTTCATCCTTTTGTAATGTTGTTTGTTAATTATGTGAAAAAAGGTTTGGAGGTGTTAAAAACTTTCTGTTTCTCTAATGATGGAGGTTCTATTTTCAAAGCATCCCCATGTGGTCTTTTAATCTAAGTTTTGGTCCAGATCTCAGCTCAGACAAGGAAAATGAAGATGTGTTTGGATCTAGTCGCGTACAAGTGGATGCATCAGAATGGAGCGGAGCAGAGAGCATGTGGTCTGCCGAGTGTGGAACCCGTGTTTTTTTTTTTTTTGCCTGCTCCTGATTCTAAATGATTTGAATAAAGAAATACTAAAACAATTTTAAGTCTAGTTTTCTTATATATGTCATGTATCTGCAGAAAAATGTCATGTTTAAAAAAACCCAAAACCATGTTTTTCATTTGAGTGGGTCTTTGAAAATTAAGCTTAAAATAGCTTTATAAGTATTTTTTTTAATTTAAATTGTTGTGAATCAGATGAAAAAATACAGATTGGGAAAAGTTTATATGTGTGATGTAGAAGTTACAATCGTCTACTCCATTCTGATGCCTCCACTTGCAGAAAACTACAGATCCATGCACATCTTTGTTTTCTTCATCTGAGCTCATCAAAACTATACTGCTGTATGGCAACAGTCCCACCCACAAATCAGAGGAGACTATCGGATGAACTAACGGCGCTGCGCAGAACCATTTCCTAGAAAATGAGACAGGTGTTCTTTAATTTTGGTTAAAAACTGCATAAATACAATTTAATTAACATTTTTTTAAATAGATTAAAAAGATGGCATCTTTAAGAAAAAAAAACTGCACATTGATCGTCTTTGATAAATATTAATTCAAGTTTTACATGATAATGTGAAAGTCAAAAAATCAAATAACCTGTAGTTTGGAATAGATGGATTTATGGTAACCACGAGAGGACATTTGTCAACCCTCTCCCTCCATTTTTCCACCCGTGGTCAGACAGTCTTTGTGCCTCCTGAGCTGCTATTAAGTCAGTCTGTGGTCACACAGCCTATAGTGTGTTCAGCATGATTAGTGTGTTTTTATTCCTCTCAGCACTGCTTTTGTTTGCCGGCTGCTGACCTTTCACCGCAGCCCGAGTCTGTGTTAGAAGTGCTGCGGGCTGACAGGAAGTGCAGCCTCCATAGCTTTCTGGACAACGGGGAAAAATGTCATCCTGCAATATTAACAAGTGGGATAAAGATTCCGATTTCACATTTAGGATGAAACTGGGTTCACGAGGAGCTTGAGTTTGATGCTTTCTCTTAAAGGGATGTCCGCTTGCCTGATAACAGAATAAAAATTCATTGTTTTTGTAACTCCCTTTTAGAGCAAATACAAATGGGTTAAATACAAAAAACATGTAATGCTCTGTCAAACAGTTATAAAGAAAACCTCAGTGTTAGGGTCGTTGGTGAGAGGGTGACGGGGCATCACTGTGAGCAACCAGGAGATGTCCTGTCAAGGCCCTAATCACCAATTTTAACTGCAACCTTTAGTACACACACCTCTAACACCTCAAAATATACACTCTAACAAACAAACACGCATGCATCACACAAGGAAGGTGGGACCTTCGACCCTCTGTCCCCTACCCCATCCCTGGCGAGGGGGGATGGGAACCCTCGGCCTGGTGGTCTTGTCTCTTGGGTGCCGGTCTCCTGGGCTTGGCGGCCTCCTCTCCACACCGGGAGTTGGATCCCTGAGATTTAAGATCTAGAACAGGGGATCAAACTACATCGGAGCTGTGGGGTGTCCGGGTCTCTGTGGTTCGGGTTCCGGTCCCGGCTCTCGAGAAACAGGACTCTCCAAAATTCCATCAGTGGAAGTGCCTGGTCAGGCCTTGTTAACATCATTCCCCTGGGACCCTCGTTCCTCTTGGGTGTCTCTCTACTGGGCGGGGGTGGGCGGCCCCTTCCTGGCTCCGACCTGGACCTCCCACGGCGCTAAACACAAGAAAATCTCTGACGCCATCAGAGTGTTCATTGCTAAATCTCTGCAGTCTTTTTCCAGTGTTTGATAATGAGAGCTTTTGTCATTTAATGAAAACCACAGTATAGTGTACCAGCACGTTCACATTTAAAAAAAAATCTATATATACCTGTGCTTTTTGAAAGAGATTAAAGACGACTTGGTAAAAACGCACAACTTTCCACGTACAGCTGGACGTCCCGGCAACAGGGGGGTATCTGTAAATGTGCATTACATGACGGCTTTCACACGGGCAGATAAAGAGTGCAGAATGTCAAGACTTAAGAGCACAGCTTAGATTGTTGGAGTTTATTATATTCATGTTTACAGGTATTGAGGCACTTTTACATTTGATTTAATTGTATACAAGTTGTAATGTTTACAAGAGTTCTATTTAATAACTGTCAAGAGCTGTGCACTTGAAAAAAAAATCTGATTCCTTTGTTATGATGTTTCGGTTATCAAAAGACAGCATAATCTGTGGAAAAGTAGGATTTCAGGTTCAAGATGTACTGACCCTTGTATTGAGGTACGCATCGAACCGTGAACAAACTTGTACCGCTGCTTCCCTACTAAATACCATTTCCAATCAGGACTTCACTTTGAACCTATAGCTAAATATCTCTTCTTTCCAATCACAATCATATATTCACCTTTAAATTCCAGACTGTTTGTGTCCCTGTCCATTCTAGATGGTCTATTCTCCACCCCGTTCTTCCGTGCTTTGGTACGGTCTGGCCGCCAACTGCTATCATGTCCAGGCTCTGGAGTTTATATATCTATGGTTCGAGTTCATCCTAAACTCACAAGACGTCATTGTCCAGAACCTCCTTTCTTTTCTTCAGGTGCTGGACATGCATTGTGTAGTCCTTTTCTTTATTTGAAATTTTATTTACGACCCCAATACGAGGCTCGCAAAAAGACTGTCCACACATGAATTCGGCTGAAGCAAAGCTGGCCATTGGGAGGTTACGCAAAAACCGTATTCAGGGACTCTGATGATGTTTTGTTTCTCTTCAAACAACGATTGGTTGGAGATTGAATATTACAAACTTGTTAATTTGACTGATGATTTTGATAGAATTTGCTCTGTCAGCAACAGCATGGGGTTGAATTTTTGATAGCTTACTTGTGCTGGTTTCCTTTTGTTCTTAGTTTTTTTTTTTTCCCTCTTCTGATTTTTTTTTTTATCTGCTTCTATGTAATTTTTTTTTTTTATTTTGTAAAGCTACACTTTTGTATTAAAGGTGTTTTTCCAAAAAAATATGTGCTTATTACATAGACGGTTCCCTATAACACCAGTAAATCTTTACACACATACGTAATACATCTGCTTACTGAAATGCGTCAAGTGGTTCACAGCAGGAGGAGAGCGCCACATCAATACACCTCATTCATGCACCATGTGTTTATGTCACTTTGTGGTGTACACCATATATTAACCGCTTTTCACATGTCGAAACAATGAGACCTTTCACACAGCCAGCTTCACTCGGACCATTACAGCGGGTGTCATGGCATGTCTGATCATTAGGAAAAGATCCACAGTTTTGGCCTTTATCATCAGAAAGAAAACACATCATGACGCCTTTGAGGCTGATGGAGTGTAGCGCCGAGCCAAGAAAAAAGGAACCGACGGCACAGAAAAAGGATGGGAGCAGTGTGTGATCATCTGGACTTGAAGACAAAAACAATCCGAGAGGAGAATTTGAAGCTAACGCTCGCTCCAGGATCTTTTTAAGACCTAAACTTGTGCAGCAGAGACACTAACATGCTACCATCGCCGTCTTGGCCCAAGGTCATTACAGACGGAATGAGGTGAGGAGAAACTGTCATGTTTGAATTTCCTTTGTTCAATCATGGATGCCGCATCCTCCTGGTTTAAGAGGCCGGGGAACATCCGGGTGGTTATCAGCCCAAATTTCAAAAGCCACCAACCATGATGGTATGGGGGTGCATTAGTGCAGATGGCATGTGTAATTTGCACATCTGTGACTGCGCCATCAATGCGGAATGATATTTACACACAGGTTTGGAAGCAACATATGGTGATGTCCTTTTCCAGAAATGGTTCCTTTTGTTTCAACAAGGCAACTCACCGGTCTACATGGCTCTGACAAAGTATGAACCTTTATTATTTTTTTAAAATATTTTTTATTGAAGTGAATTATTTCATCAATATTTCATAAATTTCAGTTTAACACAAATATAGTTCTCAGTAGAATATTAAATGGATTTTTTTTCGCATGGACAATTCTAGTTATGGAGAAAACAGCTTCCCACTCCATCCTAAATCTAGATTGAATTGTAATCCATTATAATTTATTTTGGAAATTTGGATTAAGTTCCATAAGCAAATTATTTGTAAAATATATCAAAAACATTTGTCTGAAATTTTTCTGTACACAAATGTATAGACTATATATATATATATATATACTGTATATACACTGGTCACAAAAATTATAGGAGCACTTTACAGAAACACATTAGATCCATCAGATCTCAATATGAAGTTGGATATTTATACAAATAACAACAGGGCAGTGTCTTTGGAACAAAAGGATGCCAAATCTTTCAATAGAAATAAAAGTTTTCAGTCTACAGAGGCTCAATTGTGTAGACACCATTAAATCAGAGTGAAATGAAGATGTGGCAGGCTAGTCCATTTTCTCCAAAACTTCATTTCTGCAACTCTAAATGCTTTTCAGTATCTTGTGTGCCCCCCACGAGCTTGTATGCATGCTTGACAACATCGCGGCATGCTCCTAATGAGACGGTGAATGGTGTCTTGCGGCATTTCCTCCCAGATCTGTGTGAGGGCATCCCTGAGCTGTTGTACAGTCTGAGGAGTAACCTGGCGGCGCCTAATGGACCGAAACATAATGTCCCAGAGATGTTCTATTGGGTTTAAGTCAGGGGATGGTGAAGGCCATTCACTTGTTTTAATTCCTTCATCCTCCAGGTACTGCTTGCAGACTCTTGCCACGTGAGGCCGGGCATTGTGGTGCATTAGGAGGAAACCAGGACCTACTGCATCAGCGTAGGGTCTGACAATTGGTTGAAGGATTTCATCTGGATACCTTATGGCAGTCAGAGCACCATTTCCTAGGCAGTAGAGGTCTGTGCGTCCCTCCATGGATATGCCTCCCCAGACCATCACTGACCACCACCAAACCTGTCATGTTGAACCACGTTGCAGGCAGCAGAACGTTCTCCTGGTCTTCTCCAGACTCTTTCACGTCTATCACAGGTGCTCAGGGTGAAACATCTCTCGTCTGTGAAAAGTACAGGGCGCCAGTGGAGGACTTGCCAATTCTGGTGTTCTTGAGCAAATGCCAGTGGAGCTCCACGGTGCTGGGCAGTGAGCACAGGGCCCACTACAGGACGTGGGGCCCTCAGGCCACCTTCATGAAGTTTGTTCCTGATTGTTTGGGTAGAGACATTCACACCAGTGGCCCTCTGGAGGTCATTCTGTAGGGCACGAGCAGTGCTCAGCCTGTTCCTCCTTGCACAAAGGAGCAGGTATGGGTCCTGCTGAGGGGTCGAGGACCTTCTACGGCCCTGTCCAGCTCTCCCAGAATAACCAGCAGTCTCCTGAAATCTCCTCCATGTTCTGGAGATTGTGTTGAGAGACACATTAAACCTTCTTGATGTGCCATCCTGGAGAAGTTGGACAACCTGTGCAACTTCTGTAGGGTTAAGGAATCTCCTCATACTGCCAGTAGAGATAATTACACAAGACAAAATCAGCACGAGTGGAAAACCAGCAAAAAAAGATCAAGAGGGAGAAATTTAAAATGACCTCCACATGTAACACCAGTTCTGTTTGGAGGGTTTTCTAATTGTTGCCACTGAAGTGCACCTGTTGTTAATTCATGAACACCAATACAGCTGAAATTGAAAGACATTAAGCTCTTCTCAGTGGTCAAATAATTTAGAGTTGACTAAATAATTTCACCCCAAAATTGTGTTTAGGGATTTTTTAACATGTATTGTTTTTCTGATGATGGAAAACAATTATATAGAAAATTTAGATTAAAACTGCATTCATGAGTATTTTATAGTCAAATTGTGAATCAGAAGTTGTTGGAACAGCTTACGGCTTGTAGCAGTGACATACTACAATCGGCGGGCCACAAGCTCCTTGCTCTGCTCCATTCTGATGCATTCACTTGAAGACAAATCCATTTGATTTCCTTGTCTAAACTGGTATCTGGCTCAAAGTGTACGTCTGAATTTCTCCAACATTATTTGCCATTTTTCTTGCACAGGTAAATGTGGATGTGACAGGCTGAAAGATGGTGGGAAAGAGTTTAAACAAGGTAATGGTGGAAAATGAGGGCGGGCTTTCTCTTAGCCAACAATCCCACAACTCGGAGCTGAATTTCTAGTGAACTCCTGACACTCTGCAGGACTAGGTCCTAGAAAATTTCAAAGGTTTATATATTTTGGCAAAAAAAAAAAAAAAATGTGTATTTTGAAAAAATACCATCAAAACAAATGATTAGAGTGTCGATATTCGGCGTCATTCTGTGCTAAATCTGTGCTCCTCTGTGCTCAACTAAAAACACGGACCTCTGCTGCAAGAAATGGCAAAAAATGCCACAGCAGTTATGACACAAATTGTCTCCTCTGGCCTTGAGAGCAATGTCGATTTATTCGGCGTCATTCTCACCTTTGCTAAATCAAACGGAATGCAGCTCGGTATTCATTACACAAACTAACGATGGAGAAGCTATCCCATCTGCCAGGCAAGTGTAAGTTAAGAGGTCTTAGCAAGGCCAGTCATTTGATCAATGCAAGCACTAAGGCTTATTCAGTTCATTGCAACCTCTACCTCGCGCTCCTCTGTGACTCAAGAGATTAAGGCTGCTGTGCACAGACTGAACGGTGCACCTACTGCAAAAGAATCCCACTGTTCGGGCTCAGCACATACAGGCATTTCAAAGACTCCCTGCTCGAGCTTACAGGGTGAAATTGGAGCAAAAATAGCACAGTGTGAAATGTTATTCATTCAAGATGAGAGGGAACACACTGGCCATCCTTAGCGACTACTGTCAACTCTTCATCCCTGGAAATCTCGTCCAAGTGATGGCATGTGAGCGGTGGGCTATGGTTGTCAATACGGCGTCATTCATCCCGACGCCTTCTTCAGAAACCAGCGGCTTAAAATGGAACTTAAGCATTTGCATTCCAATTAGCATAAATGTACAAAAGTGGAACAAGTAGCTTTGAAAGTCATCCAGCAGGACGCATGTTTAACCAAAAAAAAAAAAAAGGAAGCTTGTGTAAGAGCGGAAAGAAGAGAGGGTGTGGAGCAAGAGCCTAGCAAAGTAACAGAGGAGGAGCGGGAATTCTGTATTATGGTAGGCTCGGGCCGCATGTTTGAGTCAGTGGTGTATGTCTTTTATGAGCTTACGACTTCACACTGCGTGGAAAATCTGCCCTGCTGCAAGAGTTCTTTGGCATTAAAAATGTCACTTTTAATGATATTCCCCTCTGAGATCGGATCCTGGTGATCAAAGGTGATTCTGGTCAAAGTTAGCATGTTAAGAAAGATGTAAAATCCAGCAAACTGGTGAGGCTAATTTTGGATGGTTTTTTGGAGTAAAGGGAGGTTTTATTGGCTTAAGAAGCAAACCATTTCAATAATAAAATTGGCTGATGGGCATGGTGATTTGAGGCTGCAGGGGATGTGATGGACTTAGCCACCATGAATGAGTCTCAAATGTTGTAAAACAGAAATAAAATCTTAGCAAAGGAATTTATTTTTCAAAATAAAATAATAAAATGGCCAAAAATGGCGTCAATTGATCTTAAGAAATAAGACGACAGAGCATTCGTGATTGGCAGGATCAACTAGGAGCACTTCCAGGAGCTAGACCACATGCATGGTTGGTGTGGACTCCCCCTCCCACTTGAGCTTTCTAATGGTTGGCGAGTCTGGCTGGGTTGCATGTGCACGCCATGCACCCCAGGTTGCCCCTGGTCTTTGGGCAGAGTTCATGAAGCTTCTGGTCAATACTGCTGCGTCAGAGGACTCAGGAACTGCAGACCCAGCAGAAGGATGAGTCTCAGTCTCGCTTTCAATTGAGAGGGCACCCAGGCCTCAATAAATGCTCCTGCAGATCGGAGTGTCCCTCCACCGAGGATAGCAGAGACTCTCCAAGGTGTCCAGTCAGTCCTCGAGGGCCGGTGTCCTACATGTTTTCCAACCAACCTGCCGTTGAAACTCTTTATTGGTTAAACACACCTGATCCAGGTAATCCGCAGCAGGTAAGGCGGGATCTCTGGATTTCCAGCAGGATGACAGCCCTCGAGGACCGACTTTGGACAGCCCTGTTTAAGATGGTCTAGAGCTGAAAACTAAAATTGAAAGTAAATCCACTGAGAGTTCAATTCAAAGAAATTGAAAACTGTATATTCCTTTATTTTAGCTATGACTGTGTAATAATAAGTAATTAATTGCTTTAAATGAAGCAAATAAATGAGAAAATTAACTAGACATATAGAATTACCTGCGATAATTCAAGTGTGAATGCCGTAAACTGAATGTGGTCACTCAAGATGGCGGAGCAGTTGGCTGACACAGCTGAAAGCTTGCTAAAATATTAGCTAAATTCCAAATTAGCCAAAAAAACTAGCATAATGTTAAAATGTTAGCTAAACTCCAAATTGGCCAAAAAAAAAAACGTAAACATATCTAAATTATCCCAAAAAAGCTAGCATAATGCTAAAATGTTAGCCAAAATCCATATTTGCCTAAACACCTGGAAACATAGCTTAATTAGCCAAAAAAAAAAGCTAGCACAATAAAAAAAAGGTTAGCTAAGCTTAAAAAAACCATCTAAATTGGCCAAAATTGCTTGTAAAATGTTAAAAATGTTAGCTCAACTCCAATTTAGCCTAAAAACGGCAAAACTTTCTAAGTTAGCTAAAAACAGCTAGCTTGTTGCCAAAATGAAAGCTAAATGCTAAATTATTGTGCATTATTATGCACATTTTCAAGTTTGAAAAGTAAATGTACGGAAGGTGCAGAAGAATCAGTATAGTGTGAATGATGTAAAGTATTTATTTGTGCAATTATTATTCTACAATAGTCGGGTTAGCATCTTTTTAAAGAACTGTTTGTAAACTGCAGCATAATGCTAGGCTGAAGCGTGTGGATTGTAAGGTTTTAGGATAACAAATTACATTATTCATTTGCATTTGTGCTCTTCAAAAGGGCAGTTATTACCACTTTTTATATGTAAAATGTGTTTGCTTTGCAAATTCTGGTAGAAATGTGCATTTTTATGAACTCATTCCTTTAGGAAATTTAGAAATGAAGGCGAGCAAAGTGAACTATGACCTATGACTTATGATTTATAATTTATTACACACCACATCCATCTGCTTTTGACATACAAACAACAGTCACCTAGACAAACAGCTGAATACAAGGCAATGTATTGCAGGATGATTTATTTTCCCTACAGGGGTTTTAGCCTTTAAAAAATGTACTTTTGAGAATTATTCCAAGTGACATTACATATAAAAACATCAGCATTGCATATTGTTGCAGAGCAAGTGACAATATGAGGCAAAGTGGGTTGTAGTTCAACATTTCTCAAAGTTGGAACAGTCCTGGAGGCTATAATCTTGGATGAGTCAAATCTCTTGGGGTACAGCCAAAGAACCAGGCTTTTCTGCTTTTGTAAATTTGGCCTAATCTTTCTAAAAAAAAAAGGAGAAGAGAGGAAGGTTTACTATCTAAACAAATAAATTAAGCTCGACTCACTGACTAATTAGTTTTTCAATTAACTTTTGATTATTGTTGGTACTTTTGATTGAAACAAAAATATTCCTGTATTTCATTGTGCACAAAGAATTATTGCATGAACGGTTAAAAAAAAAGAAACATTTGTCCATGCACTGTTACTTTTCATGCCTTACAATCTAACCTCTATAAGCTCCGAGAGCTTTGGGCACAAAGCCTGCCTGTTCCCGGGGGGCAGTCGAGGAAGAGCCCCCACTTTGGCAGTGAGCCCCTGGTAGCAATAAACCAGAATAAATATCAATCTCCAGGTACTATGTTTGCATTTTTGATTTGTCAACATGTATCTAGTTGAGATATAGACATTCAGGTGTCTTTGCTTGGGGGTGGAGGGGGTGTTAGTGGGCTTTTCCTTCCTCCAGTGTTGCCCAAATGGGTAGATTTTTCAGACAAAATTAGCTTTGGGGCAGTTTGGGGTCTGTTTGGCGGTTTTTAGTTTGTTTTGTGGCCAGTAATTATTTTTGCGGATTAACAATTCATTTGAGGAGCAAGTAAAAGTGTAGTGATAGATACCAAGAAAATGTCCAGGTGGGCAACAATATGGGAGGAGTTACAGAAAAGAGTGGAAAAGCGACAGCGACCTTAAGGGGGCCATACCATGATTATCTGAAGCGTTTCAGAGTAAACTCTATATCTGCAAATATGATCATATATTACCTTAAGAAGACTAAAAAACTAATTATTTATGAAATATTAGTTATTTTGTGAGTTTTTTCCTATCCAGAAGTAAAAACAACTCGCTGAGAGTGGGTGCCGCCCATTTCATGACATCATCCTAGATCCTTGGGCCGTTTCTCTGCATTTCTCCCACAAAAAAAAAACAAACTTTTCAAAGATCAAGACTTCGAGCCGGACTTTATTGAAGACAGGACATGACTGGAAGATAGTATTCTGCATCTAAAATTGAAGTTTTTTGCTGATCACCACTATCTCCAGGAAGAAATTGGTGTTCGACTGTTAGAGCAGGCTCTTCCTGAAAGGGGCTGTCCTCAATCTGTGACATCAGCACGTGAGGATCCGCTCGTTTTCATGGGTATGGGAGGGGCTGATAATGAGAGAGCAGGGTTTTAAAGGATTACTCAGAAATGTGTGAACGGATCAAAATACAGCTTTGGGATTGTTTATAGTGAGGAATGAACAGTATAATACACTTAAAAGCTCACTTTGCCCAGCCTTTGGGTAATTCTATCCGCCCCTCCAGATCATTTTATTTTTATTGTTATTAATGACCCGATGTTAATTTGCGCGTATTTCTAACTCGTACAATTTTGACAAAATGTATTTCTATGGAGAGTAAAATGCTGAAAGTTATTTAAGATTTAAGTTGATTTATTCTGAAATAATATTCCTGCTTTTTATTATTCATAATTATGTTCAAAAGTTACAGTTTTATTTTTCTTAAATTGCCATTCAGATAGCTTTTTGGACTGTTTTGCCATTTACCAAGATTTTTTACGCCATTTTGGAGTTTAGCTAATATTTCAGCTACATGCTAGCTGGGCTAATTCAGACTTTTTTCCTTTTTTTTGTCCATTTTCGAGTTTAGCCATGTTTTCAGCTACATGCTAGCTGATTTGAGCAACCTGAGTTGTATTTTTTTTATTTCGTTGTTTAGGCTAATTTGGCATTTAGCTAATATTTTAGCTAGCTATCAACTTCAGCGTTTTCAGCAATCTGCTTCAGTGTTTTTAGCTATCAATTCCAGCATCTTCAGCTGCCAAATTCAGTTCAATCACACTAGCATTATCTCAGGTAATGCTATATATCTAGTTCATAGTTATGTTCAAACTTACGGTTTGAAGTTTTAAAACTGTAGTTTTAGAGTGTTCAATCAATGTTTATCCTGTTCGGCCCGCGATCTAAGGTGTGTTTTGGATTTTGGCCCCCTGTGCGAGTTCGACACTCCTGCCATCATGGAGGCCCAGAGGACTTGTGAAACATGACTCATTCAAGCAAATGGAACAATACCAATTGTATTTAGGAAACACTTCAGATTATTCTCCATCTAATATTCTTTAATGAACAATGTCATTTGTTATCCTAAAGCCTTAAAATCCGCGTCAGTCCAACATGCTGCAATTTACGAACAGTAAAAAATCAAATATTCTTTAAAATTAGAGATCAAAGGTTTGAGAAAACTCACACGGGGCAGGGAATGAGTTATCTCGTTGTGAATGTATCTAACAAAAAAAAATCTTTTTAAAATTATTTTATTTATTTTTATATGAACTTGTCTTGTCCAGCAGATGAGCAATCAGATAAGAGCTAAAGGCCTCTAGTTTGGATAGATATTACTATTACTAAAAGGGGGCATGAATTTTCAGATAAACAAGGTGTGTATTTGCATAAACTCCTTCTGTATTTCAAGCTAATCTTTATTTATATTAATTATGCTTATATACTTTTTTTTTGGACAGGATGGAGAAGAAGAGTAGAGAAGAAAAGGGGGGATGTTGGGGATACAAAAGAATTGAGAGAAAAGAAAAGGGGAAAAAGGAAATTTTAGGATGATTATAGAAGTAGGAGTGGGTAGAATCATAAAAATCATAAAGTACAAGTTCCTGGAGATTTATCATCATTACTGTCAGGTATAGATGTTAGTCATGAAGGGCGGGCCTGTCCACACTCTTAAATGTTACAAACAAATCTAAATAATTACTTAAAAACTAAACGGTAAATGTTGAATTTTTTTTGTCAGAGGCACACTTAAAAAACCTGACACGCACATGTATAAATACTTTTGTCCAACACAATCTGAGTACTTAGAATGTCTCTTACCTTTAGAGAGAAAATAAAAGAGCCCTTCACAATGTGTCACCGTTATTAACACCGGCACAGGAAAAATGGATGCTCCAGCTTTGTGGAGCTCATATTTTATGCAGTAATGGAGGAAGTGTAATAAGATTTGTTGGTTGCTACCTTAAGCATTTCTACAGGCAGTGTTGCTTTGACTGCAGATGGCCCTTGAAGCTACGCACTTCTTTTGGGGACTCATCATTACCCTCAGCGAGCCCTGAGAAATTAATCTGTCTGAGTATTTCTCGTGATGTCAGAAATGTTTCAGTTTTTCCATCTAAAAATTTATGTGACTGTGAGCCAAACCCAAATTATTATAATGCTTGTTTTTTTTATTTTTCTTTTCTTTGGGTTCTACGATAAAGATATTTATACTATAGCTGGCATCAGTATGAATATCTTTATTTTTTTTTGCTCAGAGCAATTTTTTAGCTTTCTGGTGTCAAAATTTGGATGAGCAAATGTTTTTAGGTTATTGATTATTGATATTATTGATTTATATAGATTGACTTCATAGTAAAGAATTTAAATGTTCAAGCCAAGAATTCTTGGTTTCTATTTGATTTATTCTGTGTATTAATGTTTATTTATTTATATTACTATCAATTATTTATCGTATCTGTTTGATCTGTTTCCATTGGATTCTATTCTATTCTTATTGCTTTGCTTTATGAAAAACGAGAGGCTTTAAACGGCAGGCCAGCAACCTTTAACACTTTCTAACTAACCACAACTAGGAGCCACAAAGTGTTTCTTCACCCTTTAAAACTCTGATTTGTTGATTAACTATGTATTTTATATTTAAGTTTTATTTAATTTTAAAGAAAACAGAGAAAATAGGCTTTAAAAAAATAAATAATTTATAATTTTTGACAGAGGTTCAGATGAGCTGCACTTAAAACCTCTGAAGTTGTTCAAAAAGAGAACATTTTTTATTCTGATTCTGTGTACTGACCTCCATTTAATGTTGGTAAATGGAACTCAAAGATCTGTCAAAGATGTTTTAGATGCATTTTGTGAACTGTGAAAGATTGTTGGAGAATTACCATCGTCAGGTAAACTGTCCTTCAACTGTTTGTGAATGAGTTTGATCAAGTTTGAGTTAGTTTATATTTTACTATTTACTTTATAGTTACTTTTTAAAACTACATTTAAATATATATATAACAAAAGAACCCAATGAAGGGGTCACAGAGGCACACAGAGCTGCAGGTTGCAGACCTCTACTTTAAACCTTTACCACCAAAAATGTATGTTGTAGCACAAACGATAAGGACAGGTGCCGTAGTCATTTTGGTTTATTTGCTGGTTTTCTTTTATTTAATTATGTTATGTTCAGGTTTTCTTTAACTTCCCAGGGAGATTCAGTTCTTTCAGGTTAGTTGAGTCATGTTCGGTTGCTACGGTTACATTCAGTGAATTGGCTTTCCGTTCCGGTTCCCCAGACTCCTGTTCACACCAGGTTTGGGTTTGTAATCACCACAGCTGCTTCTGTTTAGGCAATCAGTTCTCCAAGAATGACTCCATGGTTTTAGTCGAACCTGGTTAGCTTTTCATGCTTCTTGCCACTTTTCTATACATATATGGTTATTTTGTTCTGTCTACGTTTTAGTTAATTTAACTCATTTATTTTCACACTTGTATCATACATGTCCGTCTTATTGAAAAAAATAATTTCTTCTGCTTTGAGTAATTTGCCACTGGTACAAGCTGATAAATAAACAATCCCCGTATTTAGCTTTTTTATTATTTTTAAATCAGTCAATTCCTGGTTTGAACTTATAAATAAAACAACTTTGATCTGCCAATCAAAAATATGCAAGGGTTACTCATAGGGGATAGGGGGGTTGGAAAAACAAATGGCATGAATCCCTTTTGTAACATCAAATACTTTATCTTGGTTGTTGACCAAATCTGTGGAAATACTAAGCATGTATTAAAGTATCCACTTTCTAAAAACTTCTTTCAGAAATACCAATATAAATTGGTACAGCAAAGCATATATTCAAAAATACTTTTCAATTAGAATTTAACTGGTCCTATTTTAATTCAAATAGGTTTAAACACTCTTTATCATGCTGTTTTGAAAAGCCTTAAGTGAAATAACAGCAGGTCATAGAGTATTCACTCTTCGTTGCCACAGGAAGTGCTAAAGTCGTTAAAACGTCCATGCGTGCTGCGTCCTGGGATCCCTTCAGAAATGAGAATAGCCATTATTTGTGCCAGACTGATGGTGAAGAAACAAGCACAAAGTCGAGAACCAGCTAATTATCAGACCTCAACATAATTAGGGCTTATAGATGAACAAACATAATTAGTAGACGTTATGCGGACCTAATGGGTGGAATGAACAGGTGAACATGTTTTCAGTGCTTTGCTTATTAGCTAAGGGTATACTATAATGAGGCAGGAGAATAAAAGTTGATTAGTTATGACCTAAATGTGTCCTTGCGTTGCTTTGATAGAGAACACAGCCAGGTATGCTGGTGCTGCCTTACGCAGTGATCAAAATGCATAGCAGTCATGTTTGGCTGCGAGACCTGTTGATGTGACAGTAATGGAAGTGGCAGACTGAATTGTCATATGCATCTCGGTCTCCGTCTGCAGACGGAGCACGGCAAGCTGGATGATTTATTCAGCGCCAAGACAAAGCAGAGTCGTGCTCAAGGCATTGAATATATAACTAACAATGTAGCGTGTGATCAGTAAAAAATCATTGATCATCCCAAATGTATTGGTAATCCAGCTTGTTTATGATGAGGCATGGGTAGGATGGGAGGCATTTAAGCTTGTTGAGGGACCTCATAATTGGGCACATGTCATATCTAAATGAAATAGTACTCCCAACGGCAAAAGCAAGCCTGTAGACTCTGACACTCTCTGAAATACTATGGGAATAAATCCCATAGTCAGTCTGTGTAAAAATAAAGAAAAGGTCTTAATGTATGTGTGCATGATGCTGCAAGAAAATACTAAAATCCCTCCCAAAGAAAGTTGGAGCTTTGAAAACATGGCCTAATTAAAGCAGTTTAGCAGTTATCTTAAATAAGAGCATTTGTGTCCTTGCTCAGCTCCCCCCTGAGTATAAGTTGGCTTGTGGGTGGGGATGGATGGGGGCTTAATTTGTCAAGAAAAGCTCTCCTGGGAAGAACTAATGAAAGCGAGATGAAAGTTAATGTTCAGTTAAATTTTTATATATTGTTTTTGATTTTAGGCGAGTCGGAAATAACTGAGACTCCACTGGGGATGGGTACCAAAAGTTGGTACCAGGTTTGATTTGATTTTCACACAGCAAAATGAAAGTAAAGTAGTGAGCGTAGACTCCGAATTGCTTTTAAAATCCAGGGCACTAGACTGTCCCGGACCGTATAGTTTTCTAGAAGTAAGGGATTAGGGTATGTAAATGGCCCAGTTTATTGGATTATTTATTTTTTGTCATTTCTCCTTTGATTAATTGAAGATGCCTTCTGTTTCTTAAGTAATTACGTTTAAGGTGTGAAAGAACGTTTTAAGGCACTGTTACAGCTTATTATGCGTATTTTTATGTTGTGAAGACTTTTATTTTGAAAGTGTCCGCGTACTTCCGGTTTTCCGTGAAGTCTTTAGACACGCAAGAGACTGAACGAAGGATCATGGCTGACGCTCATGCGAAGGCAACGGATTAAAGATCGTTTAAAATCCGCCATTTTTTGTTTAGCATCTAGTTGGAAGGCGAACAGGTATGATTATTGTTTATGTTTATGGTTTATATTTTATGAATATTTGGAGTTTATGTTACGATGACAACTTTTTAAAGCTATCTAGCAAGCTAACGCTACTAGCTCATGGAAAACATGGCTGTGATTCAAAAAGGGAAATTGTAATAAGGTTGTTTTATTTTTCTTAGCTCTTACAGTGTGACTATGCCTGTGGAGTAAATAAATGGGTTGGAATACCCCACCATAGTCCATCAGTTATCGTCATCGAGTCCATCGTCTGAATCAAGTCCGGCTGGAATGCTACAGGGTAGGATGTTGGGCATGAATGATGTTTACAGGACTACAGCACTGCAGTGTAAACTGTCAGAAGGAAATAAAGCATAGTGTTTGCCTACGGTCACATCTCCCAAAATGCCATGGTGACCGAAATGCAAGTTTTTCAGCAAATTCAGGAAGTTGCCGTGTGGCCAAATTTGTAATCGTAAGGCTGCAGTTTTACACGTTGCGCGGTGTCCCGGGAGGATTTAAGAAAAAGTTACCATTTTATGGCAAATGGACAATTTTTTTCTAAAAGTTGACATCAGTGAGTTGCCGTCCGGTCACATTTCAAGGTCGCGTGGTGGAAGTCCAGTAACAGGCCAACACGGTCTCACTCCCAAGTCGTCACAATATTGACATTTGGTTAAGGACCCTTTCTCGTCAGAAATGTATGTTTTGGTTGTCCCCAACTTGATGTTTCTTGACCTGCTGGCTTGTCCCACTACGACACAGCCCCCCAAACTTTAGGCCACAAACCGTAACCGGTCTAGTACCCAACGCAGTATCCAAACCTGGAGTCTGCACCTAAACCGGTACCAGGTCGAAACCAGATGCAGTACTATGCGAAAACCATTACTGGGTTAGGATGCCGATACTGGGACATTATGTTTGGGTCCATTAGGCGCCGCCAGGTTGCTCCTCAGACTGTACAACGGCTCAGAGATGCCCTCACACAGATCTGGGAGGAAATGCCACAAGACACCATTCGTCATCTCATTAGGAGTATGCCGCGACGTTGTCAAGCATGCATACAAGCTCGTGGGGGGCGCACAAGATCCTGAAAAGCATTTAGAGTTGCAGAAATGAAGTTTAGAAGAAAATGGACTATCCTGCCACATCTTCGGTAACTGTACTGGACACTTCCCAAGGAACAGTCCGCGACATTTAAGGAATCAGTAGATGGCATAAAAAAAGTGTATCGATGATATAAATTCAGCCAAAGGAGCAAAATTCAAACTTTGACTTCCTCATGCTCTCTTATGGGGTCCAGATGACCCCACCCTTACATTAAGGCGTTAGCCCTTCCATGACAAAGGTGTACAAGACTTCAATCGACAATCATTGAAGAACAAAAAAGTTCATCACACTGTCTTGTGGGGTCCAGATGACCCCACTTTTATGTAAACAAGCCTAGGAGAGCGGAAGGGTTACAACATGAATTTTTGTTTAGATCTTCTTTTCTATGAGTAAAGTAAAAGTAATGCTTAAGCTCAATTTTTGTTAAATCATTTTATTTGTCAGACAATTTTTCCAAGCAAGATAAGACATTGATTTATGAACATTTTCTGAGATCGAGCTGATTATTTAACAAGGATTCTCTAATTTTTTCATGACTGTATCTCTGGGGTGCAAAGCGGAAAATGAGTGAAAACTTAAAATGGTAAAAATAAGATGGCTATTGATGGGTTTTTATACTTTTATTGCATACTACACATTTATATTTCATTATTAACACATTGATGAAGGCATTGTAACATTAACCACTTGGAGCTCCAGACTAGCTAAAAACTTTTCCACGGGAAAACAAAGCTATAAATTACCTTGTTGGCTGGGCAAATGTCAGAGGCATTGACCACTCAGCCTTTAGATTTGGTGAAGATGACCATACAAGGTGCTGAGGTCAGAACATTGGCCTGGAGCCAAATAAAGCCCGCCTTAAACAATTATAACCAATTTATTAGTCTTTGTCTTTGCATGCCCTGAGACCCAGAGATCTCTGTACAACTCTTATCCAACTTTTTATTAAAATGACTAAATTACAATTGAGTTTGCTGGTCACTTTGTTCCTCATCAACAAACACGCAGAGGATGGAAAGGCCCAACCTCACAATATGAATTCAATCAATTTATCAACTATATATTTAAAAAAATAGATAATTCCTTAAAAATAATTTTAAAATTTACTGAATATATTAAAAAAAACTTTATTTTTGACCCTGATGTCTAAAATCCAAAATAAAGAGCAGTACATGTCAAGTTTTATCAAATGACTACGTTTGAATGATTTGATATTTTGATTCATCTTTTTATATTTTTCTTATTTTTTTGGATAAATTTGTTTTTACAGTTGAATTTTTGTCATATTTTTGGCTACAGCTGATGAGCTGCCAATGAAATGTTGATAGACCACAAGGGAGCCACTCAGAACCCTGCTGAGAACCAAACAATATTCATTCCCACTCGGCTTGACACCGAGTTCCATCTCAGCAGATCTAAGATTTGGTTTGGGAGATGGTCTCCGGCATAGCGTGAGTCTAATAGCCAGGCTCTAAACCTCCCGCCACTGTTCAGCTCAGGCTTGATCACCACAGCTTGTAGAATCAATGCATATTAGGAACAGTTGAGAAGACCTTGAAGAGCCGCTGAAACACAACGCCCTTGCCCACTGTCATTGCTGGGACTATTTTTGGGAAGGACGAGGCAAACATTCTGGGTTACAGCAGAACAACAACATCTCCAGTCACCTCTGCAAAAGCCGATTTCCCTCCAGGGTCAGATAATCCATTTGTTTGCTGGTCACATATTCAATATATCTGTAGATTTTGTAGCTTCAGCAAGTTGAGCGAGGGCGCAGCCGTGCCCGGCAGGAAATGCATCATCTGTTTTTGTTGAACTCCTCAAAACAGAAAACAAAGAAGGGCTTTCAGGCTGTTTTCCTTTGAAAAAGCACCGCCGCTGTGGTCATCCAACATGGTTTGTCCCGACCGATTTTATGTTCGCTACATATTTGTTGTGAGCAAGCACATTTTCAAATTATGGGAAGGCAGATGACCCGCATAATTTGTAATTTTTCCTCATTTTCTAGCCCACACATGGAAACTTCCACTGACACATGGGAATGGAAATCATTAGGAAGGAATTAGATAATAAATCGATCAATTTTAACCCCTGCTGCTGCAGAAGCAGCTGATCCACTCGTCCTTTATTGCATCGGTCACTTCTGTCTCACATAAACAAAAGACACATTTTTGTTTAGGAATTAAGAGTAATTTTCATGTCAAGTCAAAATTAGAACTTCCTAGTTTTGTTGATGTTTTACAATTACATCTGTTTTATTGTTTTTGCTTTATTTACCAATATTACCAAATCCGTTTCCTGCTTATTGGTTTTGATAAATGCTTGCAATAAATCACAACGCAATTTTCATTTCCAAAATGAAGCACCGCAGTGGCGGCTCCATCTTACCTCCATGTTTTTGTGTAAAAGATAAATTACCAACGCGATAAACAAATGTCCCCCCCAATTTAAAGAGACTTCCCTTATATGGAAGAAAAGAGACAGTTGTGAAATACACTGCTAAACTGTTTTTAAAAAAAAATATTTTTTTTTTTCAGAATTATATTTTTACCTCTGAGCATTTTAAGCTGCCGTTTGGTGGTCTTGGTGATCTCTTTCCTTTGCTATTTTTTAAATCATGTCTCTTTTTCATCATTTTTGTTTTTAATTATTGGTTAAAACATTTCATAATGAACTATGTGTTTAAATGCATTCGATAACTTTTGAAAGTCTTTTCCTTTCTCTGTACTTTCATTTTTTATGTCCTGATCATGTTTCGGATTTGCTATAACTGTATTTTTTTCTTTTTTCTGCTGGTTTGGTCCAGTTTATTTTTTGGTTGAGTGTAAAACCAATCATCTTTTCCTGCCAATTCACTCTGTGACTGCAAGATGATTCCATTGTGAAAGAAATTTAAAGTAATTCATGGACAAGTTTGTCATCAGTTTAATACTTCAGAAGTATGATAATATTATAATATTTTTTAAATACATTTTATACATCACAATGACAGTTCTAAAGTCTCTCTCCAATCAAATTTTCATCTATTTTCAAAGCGTTCCCAGGGGTCTTTTACTGATGATTATGCTGCTTTTACTCAAAATAATAATAATAAACACATAATTTTCTAAAATAAAGTTTCTCTAGTAGTTATTTAGAAATGTTATGAACCGGAAAAGGATGATTCACGTAAAGGAAATGGTAAGATCAAGCCGGGTCGGGATTATATAAGTTCGCTTCCACCCTCACCCTTTCAAGCAATCTATAATTTGATGCCTAGTTGTTACATCTGGCATCAGATCTAAACCTCTGTTGATTGTATTGCACAGGCAAATAAACAATTTCATTTGAAATCATAGAAATTTGCTAGCTTACAGCCCCTCTAGCATTACTGATGCAACAAAAAAGGTAAGAAATTTTGGAGCTATCCAGCCGTACAGCTCATTCTTCGCCCGCAATCTTCTTTCAAACAACATTAAATTCTTACACATGATGAACAAAAAGTGAAGGAAGTAAAATACGAGCTGCCGGATGACCTCCAATGTTGTTGCTTTACACGCGTCCATGCATGCACCGTGAAGACCAGGGGTGGGCAAACTACGGCCCGGGGGCCACATGCGGCCCCTTAAGCTACTTAATCTGGCCCTCCAAATTAAAATACATTAAATCAAAAATCCTAATTATTTTTTTTATTTTCATTGTATTTCTGGTTCCTTCTCATGAATGGTGTTGTTTCTCTGGCGTCCGTGTGTGTTTTTTTCTGAGTCAGAAGGTGATTTTTCAGATTTCTTTGAGTTCGCATTTTCCTCTGAAGAACATCAACCCATTGGATCACCAAAAAGAGAACAAAAATCAAAATGTAGAAATTAAAAGTCCAAAATTTTCTGTTTTTAAATGAATGTATGTGAATTTTAATCCAAATTAAAGCATGTTTTTATCTAAATTCCATATTATTTTTTTTAGTTTACCAAATCACTCCTTCCATCTGCTCTTTGTCCGGCCCTTATGCCAAATTTTAGAACCCTTTCTGGCCCACAAATCAAAAAATTTGCCCACCCCTGGTGAAGACGAACCGCTCAGTGGAAACGAGGCTTTACAGGTGGCTGCATCAGAATGGAGCGGAGCAGGGAGCTTGTGGATTCTACAAGAGCTTTTTGATTCACAACGATTTTCATGTCCTCTATCGCAAGAAAAACCCCATTTTCATCGTCTTTAGGCACTAATTGTCAGGAGAACCCTTTCATATTCATGCTCCAATTTTTACTTACTGTTGAACCTCATTTTAATAACTCTGTCTCTATGGACCATCTAGTCAAGAGACTCATGTTCTTCCATGATGGCTCCCCCTCTTTCCCTCTTAAACTCATTGGATTTTTACTGCCTCAGGCATTCATTTAGCGATCTGTTGCTGGAGGCCATGTTCCACATGCAGTCGGGCGGGCAACCTTGATTTTTCATCTTAGAGAGCAACTCTGATGCTTGGCTTTCCTCTGCCTTTTCTTTCTAACTGAAAAAAAGACACAAAGGGCATTTCTTCATCAACTTCTTCTTAACTAATGGGATGCTCCACATTCTCTTACCTGCAGAAACGCCCAACATGTGAACTTTGAGCAACATATAAGTCACGTCAGACTCTTCTAGTATTAAAAAAATGGGGAAAAAACAAAACAAAAAGTGGTAAAAATACTTCTTTTTCAAGCTGTGCCTGCTCTACATGGCATTAAATCAGACGCATATATATATTAATGCTGCTGCATTGATGGATGACCCTTCAGCACAGTATTATCCTCCTCTTGAGCCAACATGCAGAGCTTTGTCTCCCTGCTGTGGACAGAACCCCCGTGGGTCCTTAACACTCATCTTTTCCCTCTCCCAACTCCAAATGCCACTTCCCAGTATGACTAACCACTAAGGCTGCCTTGCCTACATTATTAAACCAGAGATCATATATTTAATACCCTCTACTGACTTCCAACATGGTTTCTGTCTCTGGCTTTCTCTAGCCACATGGCAGCTGTCTCCTCAGTGGGGCGTCTTCTTTTCCCTCTCACTGCTCCATGTCAGTTTTTATTTTTCTTTTTGTTTTTAGATACTTACATTTAGTTTTGGCATTTTTACACACAAGCACACTTCCTAAGAAAGAAGGCTACGTGAGCACATTTTTTTTTTTTTTTTTTTTTTCTAAATAAAAATGTAACAGACCTGGACGCTGTTTAAAAAGTAAACCAGCAAACAAAGTAGACGAGGTGTGCATTCGAACTAAATCTTTCTGAAGACGCATCCTCTCACAACTGCCCTGATGAACACGGGCAAACCTGTGGTGAACACAGAGGACATATCAAGGTCATGGATCGCTTGGTGAGCTTGTAGAGGGCAAATGTTCGTGCAGAATTTTTACAAGGCGGCGAGTCATAAAGAATTGGGCCCAATCCGAATTCTTCTCTTCTCCCTTTTCCTTCATTTGCCCTCCAAACGGAGAGTTATGAAAACATAGCGTCTTGTATTTCGGACGTCACTTTCGTTCGATGACGTCATCAATAATGGCCGGTCCGCTAGCTTTAGCGCGGAGCTTCCAGCGCTTGAATGTAAATAACAACAGCTGTTTTATAACTTTAAAAAGGTCATGCTACAACTTAAACTTACATTTAAATGTAAATGTCTGCTTCAGAGCACACCCACGTGAAGAAAAACTCTTCTCAGCGCGACGCGGTGTAGCCTCGCGACAGAGGACTTTATATCCCTCCGCTTGGAGGGTGAAATTTAAAAAATGATTTTCCCAGACACGACTTGCACTTAAACTGTCCATTCAAATGGAGGGGAAGGGAACAATTTGGATTGGGCCTGAGACAACCCATGCAGCTGGAGATGTTGAGATGCTGTCAGATCAAATCCTGGACACTTCGAAAGGATCCCATAAGGAAAGGAAAAGCAGGCGGTACTTGCGTGACGATTGCTCCTTGTGCACAACTGTTCAAAATTACATTGTGGTCATTGTGGGCATTAAGGTATTATGTGTGTGGTCAAAAGAGGAGCCAGTACTCACTGACAGGAGTGCAGTGTAAGGACCAAAAAGTGTGCGTGACTTACATTTGTCTCACAAATACTTCATAATATACAGTCCATCCAGCTTTATCCGGGACCGGGTCGCAGGGGCAGCAGTCTAAGCAAAGATGCCCAGACTTCCCTCTCCCCGGCCACTTCCTCCAGCTCCTCTTGGGGGACCCCAAGACGTTCCCAGGCCAGCCGAGAGACATAGTCTCTCCAGCGTGTCCTAGGTCTTCCTCAGGGCCGCCGCCCAGTGGGACACGCCCGGAACACCTCTCCAGGGAGGCGTCCAGGAGGCATCCGGACCAGATGCCCAAGCCTAACACTACAGTGATCCGTTCTGTGTCATGACATCTCTTAACCCTTGCGCTAGGTGGCACAGCGGTCCAGTAGCAGTACAACTTGAGTGGTGCGGAGCAAATTTGGTGTTCAAATATCTGAATTTTGGTTGGTCGCCACTTTGCATCTGCCAATCTCCGCTTTGGGGATGTGACGTTTTCTTTTTGTAGAGCTCCTTAAAATAAATATTTCTCAATCTCCCCTCAGTCTAAGCGAGACAAACACTGACACCGCTCCATGTAGCGATCATGAAAGCATTAGCTGGTAGCTCCTCCCACATGCGGCTGCAGCGTCGAGCTCAGGCAGCGAATTCGCCACACTATAAAAGAGGGGGCGTTAGGTGTGAACGTAGCATTTGGTTGTAGAAAAAAAAAAAAAAATCCTTGTTAGAAAAAATTACTATTTACTTTTGCCTTTTGGACATGTCCCATCATTTTTGGACATTTTTACTACAAAGACAGTGTAAAGTGAGGTTGTTGTTGTTTAAAAGACACTGAAAAATATAAGAACTGTTTTAATTTTAATAAAAAAAACAGGAACATTTGAAATTTCAGTTTAAAAATATATAAGAATGTATGTTTATCCATCAAAAATACTCTTTTTAGTTTTTTAGAGTGTTTATTTTCTCTAGTTATATCAGCTCAGTCATTCTGGAACTGCCTGTTCTCTCCATCAGTTTGTGGGCTACCTCATTCATTTTTAGGGGATACATGTTTTCATCTATCGTTTTTATTCTTTTCGAGGAATCTTTTATTAAAAGCATCACCCAAACATGGACCACCTTCAAATTTCATCCCATTCTCAAACCCCGTCTGCAGTTTAAACCACTGAATCTATTCACAGGACAGAGTCCAGGTTAGGCGAGAGAGGGTGAGTTCTTGGAAGAAATGAATTATTGAAAAATTCCTATTTAACCCCTTTTTGACTCTTACTCAGAACTGTAATGCATATCTTGGCGCTCGGGAGGCGCATACATCAGCTGTCAAAACAACTGTAACATGTACAGGATTACTGTTAGAGTGTAAATAATTCATGTGATGAGAGGAATGGAAAAATTATATAACAAAGTTGTGAGGATTGGACACTTGAATTTGGTTGGTCAGTTTTCTTCTTCTGGTTCCTGGAATGTTCTGTAGTCAAGTTAACACCAGCAGGTTTAGGTTGATGAACATCCACGGCTGTCTTCATTTCAGATAATTAAACTCAATGTACGGAAGTGTGGTTTTAAATTCAGCTCATCTGTTCTCTCATCCTTCTCTCATCGTTCTTTAATAAATACATTCTGCTCAAATTGTCTTTTTTAATAAGAATATTTTTATATATTTTCCTGCAGTTACAAATGAAGTTGATTACTACTTGATATTTTTTGAATCTTTAATGAGAATGTTTAGATTACTGTTGATGATTAATATAAATGATTTGTCTATGGATGTTTTTGAAATTCTATTACATCACTGATATTATTGATCTTTTATTACCTGAAACTATAATGATATTTGATTTTAAGTCCTGAACCGGATATTGATAATTCATGTAGAGAAAATGGTCGAGTCGGGGTGGGATTATATAAATTTCGCTTCCTTCCACCCCCTTTCAAGCGATCTACTTGTGATTTGTTATGTGAAGTTATTCCATGTATTATAACCTGATTGCTTGAAATAAACCATTTCATTCATTCATTCATTCATTCATTCATTCATTCATTCATTCATTCATTCATTCATTCATCCTTTCATCCTTTTGTTTGTAGTGTTATCTGGTCTGACGTTTATGTAGTTATTGTTTAAGTTTCTGTTACCAAGCTTGCTCGACTGCAGCTTTTGTACACACCAACACATTCTCAACCCTAAGTCATCATATAGTGACGTCTGGTTAAAGGGTAACCAAACAGGGAAGTTGGAGGCAGACTCCACCCACAACCAACATTTGAAAGTCCAGTCAGAGGGGTGGGTTCCTCAGCAGGACTCCCCGCAGAGGGTGTGTCTCTCTCCCGGCGTGTGGAGCGGGCGAGCTCGACTGAAGTCCAGCCAGAGCACCGCCGCGCCGCGACGGAACAAAAACGCTTGTATTGGATCAGTATCTTACCTGCTGATCGGATCACTGAAAACATCAGGTGCCCAAAGCTGAGTTCCTGATTAGCTGATGCGATGCAGCGACTTCTGGGATCTGCTGTGAAATGCAGCCAGACATTTGAAAGCTGCACGGCGCACGCTCTCGTGCTCACCTTGCCAGCGTCTTTAAATGAACCCGGCCACCATCACAGGAAAGGCAACGGGATAGAAATTTGAATGAAAAGATTTATTTGTGAAACATTTAGCATGAAAATAAGTCTTTTGACGGTTGGGTTGCGGGCTGGAGAAATCTTGCTCGCCAATGAAGACCTTGGGAAAAGTGAAGAGACCCCCCCCCCCCCCCCTCCATTTAAGGCAGAACTGCAAGAGTTGGAGGAGATGAGACACATGAACACCAGGTGAGGAGACCCAGAGCCCAGGCGCTCATGGTGGTTAGGCAGGACGGCGCCAATCGTAGAGCCAGGAGAATGGGGTGGAGGTGGACCGGCACAAAGTCTGGAATGTGGAAAAAACAAAACTTTACTGAATTTAAAGGCATTTCTCTGAGCATTCCAACACCAGATGAACTGTCTTTTTCCCTGAGGGACATCAACCATTGGTGAAATTGGCCCTAAATTAAGAAAACTAAAAAGCTAATTTTAAAATAGTAATAAGAAACTTAAATCATATTTTCATCCCAATTCCATGTTTTTTCTTTCTTTGTCATGAATCAGTCTGTTTTCCCCTCAGACCACCAGAGGGAGCCATCGCCTGAGTTCTAAATCTCTCCTGATCCTCATCTTCACTCCATTTCCCATAAGCCTCTGCCTGCTGTTCCCAGACCTCACCAGCTGTCCCTCATTCAAGCAATCACCACAAACATTTATAAAGAAGCTTCAGGCTGCGCTCAGGTGCAAAGTCTTGTTCTGGTTTTCTGAGCCGATTCTGAGCCGATTCTGAGCCGATTCTGAGCCGATTCTGAGCCGATTCTGAGCCGATTCTGAGCCGATTCTGAGCCGATTCTGAGCCGATTCTGAGCCGATTCTGAGCCGATTCTGAGCCGATTCTGAGCCGATTCTGAGCCGATTCTGAGCCGATTCTGAGCCTTTGGTCCTGTTTAAGCCTGCCTTGACCCCGGCCTGTCTTTGACCACCGCTCTGCCTCAGCCTCTGACAAACTCCTCGCCATTCCTGACCTCTGCCAAGTTCACCACGTCTTACCCAAGAAAAAAAATCTGCATATAGATCCATCTTATTCTGACTTATACTCCACGTATCTGCTCTTGATCAGACCTTCTTGTTAAGTTTTAGAAGTCTTTGTGGCCCATGAGTCAAAACATTACCCATGTGTAGGACTTTATAATGACAAATAAAAAAAGTTTGGTCATTCCTGTACTGTTTTAAACAGAGTCTTTATGCTGTTTTTCTTTTTTAAAGTAGATAGTGGACATTTTAACAGAGCGGTAACTTTGATTTTGCTGCAATACAGTCTTTTTGAATGCATCCTAAGGAAGGTTGTGCTCATAGAACAGCAAATTATTGTTGTATAATTGTTCCCTTTTTTTTTTTTTTTTTTTTTTTTTGGAAGGGTTCTCCATTTGGAGGTTTAATAGTTTTTTTCCTAATTTTAAACAGTTGTTTTAATAAAAATAAAAAAAAAAAAGGTTTGGGTTGTATTGAATTGAAAATTATCTACTACTTGTGCAAACACAGAAAGATGCTTCCTGCATGGGAACGGATTCACTTCAGTTAAAAAAAAAAAAAAAGAAAATAGTCACAGAACATTTTCTGAAGACCCAGCAGACCAAATCACTTCAGGAAGCAGCTGTGAAAAAGGCTTTCCTCAAGAATCTTCTTTTTGCATATTTCCATTGGAAATCCCAGGAGGAAATAAAAACAGACAATATTGTTAGTTGTGAAAGCTGTCGTTGACTTAAAATATCTAAACTTATGAAAATGAAAGCTTTGGACACTAAAAATCTCCTGTATTGCTTTTTTTTTTTTTTTTTTTTGTATGATCACAAATGTGAGTTCCCAGCCTTTTTTTAACACTCTACCAAATTTGCATCAGTTCCATTTTATAAAACACAGATCACTGCAAATGGAATTTTGTTTGAGGAGAAAGTCCATTCCACAGGAAGGAAGTTGTAAAACCAAACTTGAAAACAGAGAAAATTGCCATTGGCAAATTGATGAACTGCCTCAGACCCAGCATTTTTTTTTTTTCTTTGCTCCAGCTTTGAAATGACATTGGCAATTTGCATTGCATGTGTTGAAGTGATCTCTCCAGATGATGGAGATAACAGTGGTCAGTGTGGCATGATTGTGTTTCTTTTTTCCAGAAAGTAAGAGAAAACATCTCAGATGCACAAACCCAAAAACATTGATGGGAATAATATCCCTGCTCTGGTTTTCTAGCACATGCTTTACTGTAACAAAGACACTCAGGGGCTACCTTCAAAGAATTCCACACCAATATTTAAAGCAAGATGCGCTTTCTGGGGGCGCAAATAAATTCCACGAAGATGAACGTGCTTCCATGTTTACAGCAGAACCCCCCCCCCAGTGATGTGTGCTGCTGTTTACGTCTTTGTTTCTTCAGTGCCAGTGCAGTCTCTTACATTATTCTACTCCTATCATGCAGAAATTGCCTGGACAGCTATTTGGCTGGCGCTTCCCATCCATTTGTAATTCGGAGAGTGGGGCCATGACTGCTCGGGCCTCGGGACAGCAGCAAAATCAATTGGCTAGAAATGACATCTGCCAGAATCTGCCACCGGAGCGCTCGTAGGTACCATAAATGAAATCACAAGCTCTAATTGTGTGCTGATTTATTCACTTGTCTGAGTGCATCTCAGTTGGACCAGCAAGTAGCCCCAGAGCCCTGTCTGTGTGCTTGGTCATACATAACACATTTATTTATTTACCCATCTTTTCTGATTCATTGCAAGACTGGGGGATATATCGGCCACCTCCCCTCCGCTGCTCCTCCGACACACAGCCCCATTCCTTCCCAACCCCTCCAGATTTGATTAATTCAGTTTTCTCCTTCTTTTTCGTGGCAGTATGTAAAATGAAATGGCTGCGGAGACAACTGTCACTTGGCTCAAGTAAGATAAATATGTCGACGCCTAAAGCGGTTGAAGCCCGCCTGCGCGTTTGACTGCACTCAGAATAGAGATATAGATATTTTTCAAGTCTACCTTTAAGGGAAATTTGCTGCAGGTTTTTTTTTTTCTTCAAATTTGATCTAATTGCGGTAAAAGTTGTGTTCGTTGAGCGTGTGCAGCTTCACAAAGAAGCCGTGCTCATATTCTCTCCCTTCCTGACCCTTGATAAAAGGCCACTTTGGCTTCCAAAAATCCTATTTCCTGCTTGCCGCCAGGCTTTTTCAGGATGTCTGTCTGCTGAAAATTTAACCTAGCTCCAACACCACCCTAAATAAAACATGAAACTATGCCTGCGAAAGTATCTTTGAGGCAGTAGGACATCAAAAATTAATGCTGCCTCCGTGGGCCACGAAAAATTTATCTAATCCCTATAGTTCATCTTGCTCTTCTTGTCACCTAGGCGACAGTCATAGGAGATTACAAGCATGCCATATATGATACCACGGGCAACAGGCAAAAGACAGAACACTGTTTTTTCATTAGATCATAGCAAGAGGGGGCACACACACAGAGAAGGGACAGAGAAATGGAGTGACAGAGGAGGAGGAGGGGGGGGAGGCTGAAAGCAATTTTTTTGAGAATTACCAGTAACTGTGCACAAAAATTGAACGGGAAGGAACGCGCCACGTATGGGCAGGAGTCAAAGCCGTATATGCGCCTGTGAAACCATCCCTAAAATATCAAACGCATCCCAGTGGTTTTCACTTAAATGACATTTTCCAATATTTATCCTACGTTGCTGTCAGCGACATCCTAATGTGTGAACATGTCTGCGCGGCGGCCAGTGGGGAGATGGTGCTACGGTATCATTTAAACGCCGAACAGCCCTGCCTTTTCCAGCTCATTAGCCATCCCCTTCTTTGTCCCAGGCCATTTGATAGCAGCATTAATCTACAGCTCCACCAGGCTTCCTCTCCCTATTTACCGGTATTTCATGAAGATTACACCACTCAACCGTTAAATGTATGCTTTTTTTTTTTTTTCCCCCTTGTTTCCCCCTCCTAGCACCAGCCCCCAAACTCTAAGGAGTACCTTGCATTCGCTTCTGCGGCGGACTACGGATTAAAAATTGTGTTTTCCCCCAAAAGCCTGAAGAGATGATAAAGGAGAGGAAATGAAAGGTGTTTGCCAAAAAAGTCGTGTCACGCTTTTCCTTCCTGTTAGCGTTTCTCTCCATTTCTTTGTTTGTTGCTGATGTGGGATGGCACTCGGCCAGAAACACTGTTGTCTTTCACTGGGTTCACCTTCCGCTTGACTAAAGCTGCTTGTTATTTGCTGCCAAACAGAGTCTGCGATGGACTTTTACTTAATCATATATTTTAACTTTACCAGTTGAGTAAAAGTGTTTTTGTTTTTTGTCCGTGCGAACCAACTGTTCAAGGTAATACATGAAAGTATAACCAAGTACTGTATTTTCCGGACCATAGACACAGTCTTATAGGAGGTTTATTTCTGTACTTAACTCATAGACAAGGAGCGTCATATTATAAGACCCCAAAAAAGAAAGATACCAGAAGCAAAACAGTAAGTTTAACTAAACTTTACTCCATTATGTAACAAAGCATTCTTAATTTTTAAAAATTATTTGGTGTTTGACTGGTTGCATAATTCCGTAATCAAATACTCTTGTTTTGGTGGGAAAAAAAGATTTTATCTAGTTTTTTTTATTTTTTCCCCTTTTCAAACCCTTAACAACGATCTCTGTCGATCTCACGCTCCGATCTTCCCTCACTTGTGAACAAGACCCCAAGATATTTAAACTCCTCCCCCTGAGGCATGAACACTCCACCCACCGAGAGAGAACAAACTACCTTTCTCCAGTTGAGAACCATGGCCTCAGACTTAGCGGTGCTGACCCGCATCCCAGCTGCTCAAATACATTCTGGAGGTTCTGGCTCAATGAAGCTAACAGAACAACATCATCTGCAAAGAGCAGAGATTAAATTCTGTGGTCCCCAAACCGGATCCCCTCCGGCCCCTGGCTGCGCCTAGAAATTCTGTCCATAAAGACTATGAACAGAACCGGTGATAAAGGGCAGCTCTGCCGGAGTCCAAGATACACTGGGAACAGGTCTGACTTACTGCCGGCCATGCGAACCGAGCTCCTGCTCCGGTCGTACAGAGACCGGACAGCCCTCAGTAAGGCTCCCCGGACCCCGTACTCCCAGAGCACTCTCCACAGGACACCAAACACATTCTCCAAATCCACAAAACACATATGGACTGGGTGAGTGAACTTCCACGAACCCTCCAGCACCCTGGAGAGGGTGTAGAGCTGGTCCACTGTTCCACGACCAGGACGGAAACCGCACTGTTGTTCTTGAATCTGAGGTTTGACCATCAGACGGACTCTCCTCTCCTGTACCCTGGCATAGACTTTCCCAGGTTCTCCCTGCTTGCCTCCTCGCCTCCTCGTCTCCCTGCTTGCCTCCCCGTCTCCCTGCTTGCCTCCCCGTCTCCCTGCTTGCCTCCCCGTCTCCCTGCTTGCCTCCCCGTCTCCCTGCTTGCCTCCCCGTCTCCCTGCTTGCCTCCCCGTCTCCCTCCTCGCCTCTGTGTCCTGACCTTTTCTCTGTATTTTGACCTCGTCTTGCCTCAACCTGCTTTCTCCATTGAACCTTGTGTGCACATGGATCCACAAGCCTCTGCCTCTTCGTCACAAGAGGGTTGTTGGTGTCAATCCAACTACTGTTGGGTTAAGGTGGGCAGATCACCAGTCAGTTACAGGGTTACACTCTCACATTGACACTACAGAGATAATTAAAAAAAAACAATTATAAATTAGGGAAAATTTGTAAAATGTCTTCTTTTTTATGTGCATTTTTATACATTTTTACTTTTATTTGATTAGATCTTGTTTGGGGCAACAACGCCCCCTTTAGACAAGCTGAATTTCTTCTCCAGGTGGTTTGATCCACTCCTGTCTGTGGTTCACTCTGGATGCTTCAGTGTGTGAAAGTAAACCAAACTACATAAATGTGCCAACTTTATCAGCATTCCTCAAGCAGTTGAGCCTCGATCACAGCTGACGCCTTTAAAATAAATAGTCATAGATGTCCTCAATCATGGTTTATGGGCAACTTGATGATGAAGTAAACTGTACATTTATGAGTCCACTGAGGAGAGCAGAGCACTTACTTACCAGGAAAGCTCAGCCTGACAAGTCCTCTACAAAATAAAAAAAGTGCTAAAAACACACGAGTCCTACAGGAGATGTGGGATTAGGTATTAAACGGAAATCAATAGGGGCTGTTTAAAACAAATGGGAGTACAATTTAATTCAATTTATTATTTATAATAGACTGATTTACAGTCAAAATCATCTCAAAGAGGAATTCAAAAGAAAATAATGGAATTAAAGAAGATTATGAATTTTTTTTTTCTTTTTTCAGCTCATAAAAATAACCTAATTAAGCAACAAACAGATTGCATTGAGAATGTTTTAATACAGTTCCATGCTAAACATGCATGAGGTCGCGTCAAAGAGGCCTGCCCCCCCCCCAACAGGAAAAAAAGAGAAGAAAAAAAACTCCAGCAGAAGTGGGCTCAGTGAGGGCGACCATCTGCCATGACTGGTTGGGGTCAGAGGGCACAGAAACTGGACAGACAAACAGAGAAACAATGACAAAATCTGCTTAAAAAAAACAAGAAAAAAACAAGTTAGCAGCTGTTACAATGTCACATGGGCTTAGAAGCAAAAAAAGGAAAACACAACAGAAAAAAGAAAAGTAATTTGTGGGAAAAGTTCTGAACTACACCACTAACACCTGCCCAGCAGTCCACAGAATTCATAGCACGCCTCAGGCTAAAAGAGGCTAAAATCTACAATAAACGCAGTGAAAAAATGATTGGTTTTGTCTTGTTTGTAAGGTAAAGAAAGCTTTCACCTCTTGATGTAAACAGAGCTTGCTCCTCAAGATCCAAACTTTGGATGCAACTTTTGGAAATTATTTCATTTTTATGTATTTGCAAAAAAAAAAAAAGGTAGATGTTTGGACTCTGACACATTGCTTATGGTCTTAGCACTTTACACTGAGCAGTTTGGCTCTGTTTAGTAATTCAGACGGAGCCTGCATGTCCAGAAGTAAAGCAGCTGTCCACTCTACAAAACCAACATGTGACATATACAACTGCAACAAATACAACTGCCCCAGCGCGATAGGGAGGTATTGGCAGACTCCTCAAGATTTCATCCTGCTGGCTAACTTATTGTCTTTTATAAAATTGCTGAAAATGTCAGCGGTGAAAGTCAGGGGGGTGTCAGGTGTCGGGGATGGCAACATTTCAAAATCGGGTGACCACAGGGGCAATAGCAGTGGGATCGCTGCCCGGTAGCAACTCTGGTTTGGATAATTGTAGATGTTTCTGGACGGGAGCCGTCCATATCAAGTGCTTCTGGCCACCAAACACCAGGTAGTCCAGGGTAAAGCATTCTCACTCCCAACTCAACACACATTGATATTCGGTGAAGGATCCCTCCATGTCAAAAGTTGACGTTTGGGTGTCCCAACTCATTATATTTCGACCTGCAGGCTGTTCAACCAAGGGTCCGGAAACTCCGGGCCACAAACTGGAACCGGTTCAGTACTGGACGAGGAGCGCACTGGTACCGGTTCAGGCGCGGGTACTGTGTCTGGGACTTGTTCGGGTCCGGTACCATATCTAAGACCAGTCTGCATTCAGTACCGCGTCCCGAAGGTTGAAGACCCTTGGTTTTACAAACAGCCAGCCCATCAAAAACAAGTTAGGGGACACCCAAAACGGTAAGGGTAACACAACAGCAGCGTTAAAGCCCGACTCCACTCACAGCTGAAATGGGAAAATCCAGCCAGAGGGGTGGGGCTGGGGAACGGTGACTTTTGATGAAAGAGAGGGTAACACAACCACACCCCTGATCCCAATCCCCACACTGTTACCATTACTGGAGCTGCAGATCATGACGGGAAACTTTAATGGTTTGACCAATCACAAAATTCAACTGTAATACCTAGTTTCAATATGTAGGGGGCAGCACACAGACTTAGAATGGTACAAGTTTATTTTAAAATGTCAAAAATGTGTCAAGGACAAATAGTCAGCACTTTTAAAGCCCTATTTATATGGGTAAACAGCCAAAAGAAGAAGTTTATTTAGTGTTTGGTTATCCAAACGTCAATATGTAACGATTTGGGGATAAGAATGTTTGTCATTTGATACTCTGATTCTAATCACACATTATAATCTTGATGATTTACACACTTTTGGACAACATGCATCCCAAGAAAGCATAATGTTCTATTTTTTTTCGTATTCTTCTCAGCATCAATTGATTGATTGATTGATTGACTCATTAACTGATTAATCTGGTTTATTTCAAGAATACAAGATTGTTGACAATATACGACAAAAGAATCACAGATTTTTCAAATTACACAAATAATGAAATGAATTGTTTAAAAAAAACTAAGTCTCACTTGTGTAACATTCGATTCATTAAATATAGTCATTATTTAAGTCAAGTAGAGCTTGATTTCTTAAAAAAGAGTGGAAGGAAGCCCATTTATATAATCCCTCCCCCAGTTAGTTTCTTCATTTTACAGTTTTTTTGCAATCTCTCCATTCACAGGTCTTGGAGTCGCTGGTGATATCAACGCCATGACGAGTTTCCTGTAGCATCAATGCTGCCCCCCTCATTTGGACCCGCGGTGGCCGGGATCGCCAGATTGCCCATACCAGCTTCAGACAACCTTTGAGGAACTTAGGCCTCCACTGGACTGGAACTGCGCAACCTCAAAATGTGTCCGGGTGGTCAAAAAGTTGTCCATCCATCCATCTTCTTCTGCTTCATCCGGGCCCGGGTCGCGGGGGCAGCAGTCTAAGCAAAGATGCCCAGACTTCCCTCTCCCCGGCCACTTCCTCCAGCTCCTCTGGGGCGACTCCAAGGCGTTCCCAGGCCAGCCAAGAGACATAGTCTCTCCAGCGTGTCCTGGGTCTTCCCCGGGGCCTCTGCCCAGTGGGACATGCCCGGAACACCTCTCCAGGGAGGTGTCCAGGAGGCATCCGGACCAGAGGCCCAAGCCACCTCAACTGGCTCCTCTGGATGCGGAGGAGAAGCGGCTCTACTCCGAGGTCCCTCTGAGTGACTGAGCTCCTCCCCCTTTCTCTAAGGGAGCGTCCAGCCACCCTCCAGAGAAAACTCATTTCAGCCGCTTGTAGTCGGGATCTCGTTCTTTCGGTCACGACCCAAAGCTCATGACTATAGGTGAGTACTGGAACGAAGATCGACCGGTAAATCGAGAGCTTTGCTTTCTGGCTCAGCTCTCTCTTCACCACAACGGACCGGTACAGCGACCGCAAAACGGCGGACGCCGCTCCAATCCGCCTGTCGATCCCACGCTCCGATCTTCCCTCACTCGCGAACAAGACCCCAAGATATTTAAACTCCTCCACCTGAGGCATAAACACTCCACCCACCGAGAGAGGGCAAACTACCTTTCTCCGGTCGAGGACCATGGCCTCAGATTTAGCGGTGCTGACCCTCATCCCAGCCGCTTCACACTCGGCTGCAAACCGCTCCAATGCATGCTGGAGAGTTGTCCAGTTGGTGTAAAATTTTAACTTTTTCTAAAAACCTCTGTGACTGACGCCTCCTGATTACAAATGCCATCCCGGTGGACACCTACTGAAACTTTTCTAACTGCACGATGTATACTACCAAAACACTCATCACATAAACAAAATTCTTCATACAACTTGACTTCACTGCCCTCAAAAAGCCAGAAAAATATTGGTACAGTCCAAGCTGGAGCGTGGCCATTCAGATGCATAGAAGACACTTAAACAAACTCCTTATATATCCAAGTTTTTCAAATGAGTACTGTAATAGTAATGTAGTCTAAGAAAAAACTAGTGCAGTTTTTTATACTCTTTGATTGTACATGGCAGAGTGCTAACATGAGGCCTACAGGCAGACATTTCTTCATTTGTTCTGCATGCATCAATAATTCATTTTATTTTAAAAGCACCTTACAAATCACTCAAGGACTTTTTGTTAAGAGATAAAAACAAAATTAAAAATAAACGATACACTTTGAAGAACAGGGGGAACAAAGTCATGCAAGACTTAGAAAAAGCTGTTCGAAGCAGAAGAGTTCTGAAAGAGCGGGAGGTGAATGGATGGAGTTCCTGAGTGATGGGAAGCTCTGCTCCCCGTGGTGCTGAGGCCGACAGAGGCCACGGCGATGCAGCCGGAGGACGACCATCTGAGAGAGTGGGCGGAGATGGGGGTACGGGGGAGGTCAGACAAACACGGAGGGGGAGTCGTGGATGGCCTTGAAAGGTAAAAGGAGGATTTTGAACTGAGCTCCAAAACGACCAGGAGGCCAGAGGAGTTCTTCCAGGTGTGGTGAGAAGAAGGCGGAGGAGTTTTGGAGTTAATGGAGGACTTTTTTTTTTTTTTTTTTTTAGAAGACTGCAGAGGAGGGAATTATAGTCATTGATGTGGAAAGTGAAGAGGTTGTGAACAAATACAGGAGCAGAATATGGGGTGAGAATGAGGTGATGGCAGCTGATGCTTTAAAGGTGTAAATGTGCTGACTGAGCGATGCGACTGATAAGGATTGGAATGAAGAAGTAGTGTCAAGGATGAGGCTCAAAACACTCCTTTTAATTAAGATTATGCTGTTTTTAGCTAAAGAAAACAAAAACCAAACTGTGTTGCTTTCAAGGACATACCGTATTTGTGAGGACTGTGGACTTGTTTTGAATCGTCTTACCTCCGTCTCAGGTTTGTCATGATCCACTGCTGTGGATTTTCTGCCACCTTTTTATTGCTACCATGGTTTTTGTCACGTTTTCTATTTCTGCTACCTTGCCTGGTTTCCTGTGTTTGGGTCCTTCATCCAGTACTAGTGACAGTATTTTTTAATAGTATAGGTAGGGTTGGGCACCGAAGGGATCTGATGCGGTTCCGGTACTACCGCGGTTCTTTGGTTTCGGTTTCGGTTCCCTTTCGGTGCTTATTGCGGTACTTCAGTAATAAAAACTAATGCCTTTATCTTCCTAAATCCAAAGCAGAACGGCTTCAAACAAGTGCAGACTCCCTCCTGCCGTGCAGCTGTGCGCACGTAATATAAAGCATAATATAAAACTCCGTCTTAAATAAACTTAAACGTCCTTGAAATTTTAGCCTGACATTTTATTAAATTAAATCAGGAATGTGGCATTTATTTGCAGTTGTTTTTGGGCAAAAGCAATATTTTATTTCAATAAAATAAGGCGGAAGATAAATGTCAATCACACGGCTGCAAAGCGCAGCAGATGATGACGACCCGCTGTGGTGGTGGGCGGAGCCGAGCCAAGCTTTCTGCTATTAGCAGCCCAACAAGGAGGAAACGATTCATTGTTTCATTTTGGGATGGGGCTCCAGCGTTGTTAAAAAATTGCATTTTAGATGCGCGCGCTTGCGCTGTTGGCGGTTTTATATGAGCCCGCCCACGAACACAATGTTGAACCGTTCCTGCTCTATTTCCCCCTCAACCGTAGTCGAGGAGCAGGGG
Source organism: Oryzias javanicus (assembly GCA_003999625.1). NCBI lineage: Eukaryota > Metazoa > Chordata > Actinopteri > Beloniformes > Adrianichthyidae > Oryzias > Oryzias javanicus. Next base: position 35,371,361 of record CM012439.1, read on the forward strand.
AGATCTTCTCCAGGGCCGAAGGTTGCTTTTCCTCCGGGGTTCACATCCCTTCTTTGGATCATCAGATTCTTTGGAGCATGCGAAGCCGAATAATTACACTTAGCTATTGTAGAGGAACTGAACTTTTATTACTTTAACTTGTAGACAAACTCGAGAACAACTCTCCGCACGCTAACGTGCGCGCGCGCCCCTCCCCTTTCCTTTCTCTCTCCTTTTTCTCTCTCTCTGCGGCACGCTCTCTCTCTGCGGCACGCTCTCTCTCTCTCGCTCCTCTCAGAGCGCGCTGCTCCTCACATGCACACGCCCCCCCCAGCTTCGTAACAAGCTGAGATGCAGAAGTTGGAGCACACACTCATCTCACAACAACAAGAAAGTAAATAGATAGGCTGAATCGTAAAAAATCAGAAGGTAGTACAAGTGATTGACATGTCCACAGACAAATGAAACTTCAATGAAATTTGGAACCGAAATCCGGCACCGTTTGCAGCCACATCTTTCGGTTTCGGTAGAACCGCGCAAATCATAACGGTTCCTACTTGGAACCGAACTTCGGTGCCCAACCCTAAGTATAGGTAACTGCAGCCAAAAAAATCCACGATAAAGAAGATAAAACTAATTTATAATTTGCACTGGAGCATAAATCGCACAATGTATTAAATACAAAATATGGGAACAAGAGCGAATATTTCATCTTGAAAGGAAAATCATAACAATGTAATCCCTTTAATAGACGCGTAACACACTGATGCTATTGTATATCTTCCAATATTGGCCTCAACGTTTCTAAGAGACAGGAGTCCATTAGAGACTAGAAGATTTATGGTGTTTAGAGTCACGATAGCACGAGAAATCTAGTATATTATCCATAGAGTTGGGTCGATGAAATTGATTTATCAGTTTAACAAATAAATGATTGATTCATAAAAATATAAATCCATTTAGCACATAAAGCTTGATGCTAACGTTTAACATGATTTCCCGTAGGACGGTTAATGCTAACGCTCGGTCGACCCTAGACAAGTTTTTAAAGTAATCAGTTTTTTGCTCATACTTTCTTCTTCCTCTGGAAGAAGTTGTCATGCTGTAGCCCGATCGCCACCTAGTGGCCAAACTGAAACACTGTCCAGGGGAAGCATGTTTACATTGTAAATGATCTGAACATTTTTGTAAGAGCTTCTCATTTTAAAGAAACCTGGATGATATTAACAATCTCATTAATTCACTAATACATTTGACTGTTTGTGAACTGTATCAGATTAATATAAATATATTCAAATCATATAAATTATTTCTGTATTTGTAAACAAACGTGTTTAAATGTGTAAACTCAAAACTGAATTGAATGGATCAAAAGGGATCGGTTTAATCTACGCTCTTGTGAATCAAATCGAATCATTTCTGGAAATTATAATCGATACCCAACCCTAATTAGCTCAACATATGAACAATTATTAAGATAATCATAGCACAGAAAACATGCTATCAGGTCAACTAAACTCTTTGTATCACTTAAAATGACTAAATTGGTTGAATTCTTCATCCTATGTGACACTTTGCTGCGACAGCAATGTATTCTAGTGTTGGTGGAGTTGATCAAACACATATACATAAACCTACAATGCTTTCTAGCTATTTTAATTAATTTTTTTTAATCACTTATAAGTCGTGATTGAAGAAAAGATTCAATCATATTGAATTGCATAGGTTTTGCATAGCCAAACTATGCAAAAACTATAAAAAAACACAACTTATTCTCCAAAAACTACAGTTGTTTCTGCAGAGCAGCAGTAAGCCAATAGAAATCCCCATCTGAGTTGTGGGCGGGGCCATTTGCACAAAGCAGCCCCACCCTCCCTTCCTCTACTTGTTGCTAAGAGTTCGGAGGAGGGGCCACCACAGCGTATTTTTTACGTCACAAATAAGTTCATTTTCCAATTGAATATTTTCCTTTTTTTCCTAATTCACGATTTGAAGAAGAAAAAAAACCTTTAGAAATGATTTTTTTTAGCTTTATTTTCCTTATAAATGCCCTCCATCAGAAAAATGCTCCGAGAACATGATAACCCGTTGTTGCTTATTGATGCAAATATTTTTTTTTACAAAATATTTGGACATAAATTCAGGCATCAAAGGTTTGAAAGACAGAAAACACAATTTCGGAGTGGGTCTTTAGGAAAAGACTGAGGATGAATCAATGCTGACAGAGAGATGGTGAATGGGGATTTGATGCCGAGAAGAAGAAGTTCACTGTTAATCAAATTTATATTCAGGAAATTTTGAGTTAAGACACTGGAGTGAATAGAACATGCATCTGATGAATAGATTCCACTATTAAATAAACAAGGCATGCTTATGACTTTTCCGATACCCTACGGAGTGACCAAGCTGTCAAGTCAGTGAGACTTGAACCTCTTTGAATCGGTTGCATCATTATAATCTGATGCCTTTGAAGAATGACGGCTTAATGAGGGTGTGTGGGCAGGAGACAATGGACAAATAAGCCACATCAAAGAGGTAAATGGTGCAACATTTGTATAACGAGTTATATCAGAGCGCTATCAAAGGACAATGGATTCAGCTAACTCTCCGCGCTCACGCTTAGTAACGTGTCACTGTCAATTGTCAGGCTAACTGTCTCCCTGAAAGCCCTCACCCCGCTCAGCCCGCTTCCTCCATGGCAGCAGATGCTGCAACCAAGAAACAATTAAACGCGCTGGAATCCTCATCTCTGTGCCATCTACCCACATGCACCCTCCAAATCCTGTTTGTGCCGAAATTACCCCATGGCTCGCCGTCTCATTAACTTTTCTCCATTTCTACCAGAAAGTTTTTTTTTTTGAATTCCTTCATGACTGTATTATACAATTTTTGGAAACGTGCTGGGCACAAAATGAATTAAAAAGAAGTTCCTAAAAGTGAAAAATTGCTGCATTTTTATTGTTTTATGAATAATTTTCCGGGAAAACGCGACTCTACTCTAGCCGGGTTGCAACATAAAAAAGTGATTACAAACCATAGAAACAGTTTAAAGGCAGAATTAGAGGAAACTTATTTTTTAGTTTTTTGTTTTTCTTCTCCTCACTCATTTTGTTTTAAAAGTGGAAGTTGCTGTCAATCGAAGCGGTCACAATAACGTGGAAGGGCTGCCAGTTCCAATAAAGCCGGAGAGCCATCACCGCCGTGAAAGGTGACCTTGGCATAATTGAGATTCATCGCAGAAAAACTCCGACCGCAGACGCGGCAGGAAGCTGTAGTTAAAAAAAGAAAAAAAAAATGGATATAAATAACACTTTAAATTCATCTGAGAAAAATATTGGGTGAACCGGAGGACGGCTGTAGTTTTCAAAGAGAACTGTAAAAAGTGAGGGGCAGAATGGGCTGTTTTTGTCTCTGAATGAGATAACAGAGCAGCTGCATGTTTGGCATTGCACGCTTTGACCACAGAGGTAGACAATGTCCTCTCCATCACATTTTAACTCATGCAAAGCAGCGGGCCGTTTTTCAGCGTGAAAGGCTCTCTGGGGAGGTGCTACCAGAAGTGAGGGATGAATGGAGGGTAGAGGAAGGGGGTTGGCACGGATCGGGATGGATTATAGTATCCATGCGGACCTGCACGGTGGGTCTGGGCTGGAACCGTCTCATAGCAGTCGCGCGGAGCTTTAGGGGGGTGGGATACCTGAGATGTCCAAGGTTTTCTGCAGCCTACAATGATGGCCCACATTCTGGGTCCGCAGTCCAACTGGCCTTGTCTGATAACCGCTACTAAAAGAGGATTCACAATGAATTGCGTACAGGATGCGCCGCATGTGCCCAAACACATTGCTGGGCTTTAGAATTTCGGAGGTTTATGGTTATTTTTCTAGTATTAGTCAGTCTACAAAGCTGACAACAGCTTATATTTGATGCATACCCTTAAAAAACATGTTAAACATAAAAAGTCCCTTCTTCATAGCATCAATACGCTTCTTAAAATTCATTTTTAAAATAAAACAGAAACACAAACAACTATAAGTGTCTCCATTTTCCATAATTAACAGACTTCATAATCTTTCGAGGATTAAAGGGCCGACTAATGACCAAAAAAAATGGGATTTGGTTAAATCAAAAAGGATTAATTACTTTGCAAGGTGATAATAATTACTTTTATGCACCCAGACAAAAAAAGCAGAATGAAATAATTGGCAGACACTTAATTAAAGGTTACAGCTTTGACGTGATCGTGAAAGACAAGACAATTAAAAATCCTTTTATTCAACCAAGAAACACAAGGAGTAATTGGTGTGTTGATCTCTGGAGGGCTGGAAAGCAAAGGCTTTGTGAAGGATGGCAAGGGATGGGTAAACAGTAGGAGGATGGAGGGGGGTAAAATGGACTCCTGCATCATCCTAACCCATCCAGACAAGGTTATTGTTAGGGTCGAAACTTCAGAGGCTGCCCCGGAGGAAACACCACCTCTATAATAGATTACAGAAAAGCCCAGAAGAACTGAAAATGTAAAAACGTACAATCAATGTCAAGGTTACATTACTGAGACAAATCAAAAAGTCAATGAACGGACTCCTCAAAGGCTCATTGTGATTTCATATTTGGGGCAGACATATATATTTGTCTTGTTCCCTAAAAGAGACAGTAGGGGGGGTTTTGGGTCATTCAGTAGGAAGACCCTTGTAACTCTTGATTGTGATTCTCCTGTTCAACTAGAGGAAGGGGGATGAGGCTGAAATGTTTCAAATATAAATCCTGATTGGAGAGGTGTTAGTAAAATGATCGTGTGTTTTTTCAAAAAAATCTCGAACACACACAAGTGATTGTGTGCCATCCCTCACGCCGGGGTCACACTGGACGCGGAAGCGCCGCGGAGCGGAGTCCGCGCCGCTTCCGCTCCGCTCTGTAGTTCACACCAGACGTGCATTTTTCCGCGGCGGTCCACAGGCGCTTCTGCTAGAGCTTTTTTTGTTTTTGCCATCATGGTTGATAATTTCATAGCCTAAAAACATTAACCCATGTTCCTGCTAAGAAAAACTGCTCTCTCAAAACCCCGCCCACCCGCTCTGTCGGCCCACTGTACTGATCTGTGTGCGCGCGCGTGCATATCTGTTTTGTGTATGTCTGTGCGCACGCGCTCGCAGGTGTGTGTGTGTGTGGGTAAATTAATAAACTACAATTATTAACCCATATTTCTACTAAGAGGAGCAGCTCTCGGCATCTCTTTTTTCTCTCCCAAAATCCCGCAGCCCCGCCCACTCGTTCTGGAGTCGGCTCACTGCGTTTATCTGTGCGCGCTCTTGTCTGTCTGTGTTGTGTGTGTTTTATAAATATTACCCCCTGTTTCTGCTAAGATGAGCTGCTCTCTGCCTCTCTGTTGTCGTTTTATTAACTCCGAAACTCCTCACCCCGCACCGGAGTCTATCCACGTTGATCTGCGTGTGTACGTGTCTGTGAAAAAAGAAAAAAAAAGTGTGCGTGTCTATCTGTTTTGTGTGTCTCTGTGCTCGCGCGCGCACGTTTGTGATGTGATTGTATGTTTATATCCGTGTCTACCGCCTGTTTAGACACAAAAACATGATCACATTTGTAAATCGCGGTATTTTATTGTGAAAAACTGGTTATATTTTGAAAAGAAACTGGATTTTCTCATGTATCTTGATGCAACTTCCGGCCAGAATTGACGCGGAACGCTCGCGGCTCGCGCACAAAATAGGTCAGACGCGGAAACGATCCGCTGCACCGCGCGTGCCCTCCGCGCTGCTCCGCTCCTTGTGGAACGACGCCATAGGATAACAAGGGCGCCGAATGGAAGCGGACTCCGTTCGCGTCCAGTGTAAATGGGGCGTAAGATTTGGAGTTCAAAGTAAGATTTTCTTTATTTATGTATTGGCAGTAAAGGCAAAATCATCCAACTTCTAACTCCTCTGAATTCCTTTCAGGTCACAGGGTTGCTGGAGCTTATCTTAGCCATCGTTGAGTAACCTATACAACTATCGACTTGTGTTTAAGTGAGCATTTCCTATCTATGACAAGTCTACACCATATTACCAAAAGTACTGGCTCACCTGTTTGGACCCACATTTAAATAAAATGCTACCCCATTCCTACCTCATAGAGTTCAATGTGATGCGGTTCCACCTTCTGCAGATATTCCAGCTTCAACTCTCCTAAGAACCACCAGACTGAGGAGTGTGTTCTTGGAAATGTTGGACCATTCTTCCACCAGCCCATTGGTCAGTTCACACACTGATGTTGGTGGAGAAGGTCTGGCTCTCAGTCTCTGATCTAATTCATCCTAAAGGTGTTCTATGGGGTTCAGGTCAGGACTCTGTCCAGTTCATCCACAGCAGACTCAGTCCTCCATGTTGTGGTCTGTGCTCTGGTGCAGTCATGTTGAAAAAGGAAAAGTCCATGGCTTCACTCACTGGATCTCCTCCAAGGCAGTCACACCATTCCAAGTTAATTCCCAGATTTACTCTTTCCACGACAAAATTAGACATCAAGGCTGTCCATAAAGACAGAACGTAGTGCCGCACAGGTGCGTGGCTAACATGCTGAAGATGTGTACTTGCCAATATCCTAACCTCATCCCCAACAGGACACTGCCATCTAAAAGGGATTTTCTAAATGTATGAGCTGGAATTGTGTTAGATAACAAATAAATTATATCACGTGTAATCTTAATTAGTTCGATCACATGTGCAACATGAGAAAAGGCTAAGATGCTCCAAACTGTTCCCTCAAGGTTGGGAGCATGGAATTGTCCAATTGGTATCCTGAAGGTCACATGAAGGTTGGAGCTCTGAAGCGATTGACTGTGCAGAAAGTCAGAGACCTCTTTGCACTACGACCTTCAGCATCCACTGACCTCTCTCCAACAGTTTACATGGTCGACCACTTGGTGTCTGAGTTGCCGTAGTTACAGATACACCTGTAGCGAGGCTACGTGATTACCACACCTGATTCTGATCATTTGGATGGGTGAGCCAATACTTTTGGCAATATATTGTCTGTAAACACACTTAGAGCCTCTTTCTGGCTTGACTCAGAACTCTCACATGAATCCTCTCCGTGCTAAATGAGCTGGAAGTTCAACCGGTTGAACTTCTTGACGCTAAATTGTGCAATCACTGAACTTGGACCAATCAGGGACTTAAGTTTGACGGTGACGTGTGGGTCGAGTCTTCCTTAAAAACAGAACCGATGATCATGAAGAAGACATTAATAATCACGGTTTGAGGTAAAGTCTTCTGTGTGTCGGAATAGAGCTGAGAACAAAACAGCCTGGAGCGAGATTTGAGGAAATCATACCCTTTTAACTTTTCACACTGAGTCTCTACCAATTGTAGGTGACGGAATAAAAACATACATAGAAGAAGACCCTCTCTCCAGAACACGCTAAGTATGAGTGTAGCTTTACAGATTTATTGTATGCATGAAGTCAGTAGCAGGGACTTTTTTTTTAACAGAGGAGGATTTCCAAGAAAAGTAACTGTTAACAGTTTCATCTGTTTAACAAGTTGGATACATCATCGAGAGTGAATAAGAATGAAAACCAAAATTCTCTCTTCAAAGTGTGGATACAATAAAGCATCCGAGAGGCGAAGGAAAGTTTATTCACACGCGAAGCAACAGAAAACAGAAACATGAGCAAAGAAACGGTGATACTGAGGGAGAAGTAAAAGCAAAAATGAGGTGCTTCCAACCTATGACTGGTCCAGGTAGCTATTAGACTGCAGTGATTATTATAATCTTACCGAGACAGACATATAGACATTGCTGAATGTAGACACTGACCTTATTCTGTCTGGATTTTTTTTTTTTTTTTTTTGTACTCAGAATACTTAATAAACCTGTCTCTCTGCTGAATTGCATGGAAAGGACCTGACTTCTTGTCTCTGATATCTAGGACAGACTTAATCAAATGTCAGATTTTCAGCCCAAATGACTGATTCAGACAGCATTCATCACTCAGGTCTGCCATCGGACATGCTGCTCTGTGACTCAGCCACCCAAGTTAATATTCTGCTGGTACACTTTAATTACCTGTCATTCGATATTCATGGCCAAAGTTTTTAGTCTCTTTGGTCATTGCTGATGAAGGATGACTTTTTTTTGCCTTCTTTCCCTAAACAATACGCAATTCCCCGAATGAAAATGCACTTGTAAAAAATAAAATAAAAGGGAGAAAAATGAGAAGTTTTCCTGAACAGACAGGAGGAGGAAAGGTTATGTAGATAAATGATGGTGAAACTGGTTAAACTAGCCTCAAAAAAAGTTCTAAATGGGTCAAAACAATGCTTTATACCCATTAAGATACATGGCTTTAATTCATATTTGTCTTCCGAGCCTTGAACTACAACATTATTTATTTATTCATTTATGGTAGTCTTGAATAGAAAAAATGCACTTAATTCCAAAACAGCTCCACATAAAGGAAGAGCTATTATTTTGTTGCTTTAAGTTTCTGAAATCGATATATTAATAAATATAAGTTATAAGTTATAAGTTATTTTCTCAAATCATGAAGATGTATGCTTTAAACTTTTTATTTACACTCAATTTGCTCAAAAACGACTTAAAGATTGAAACTTCTGAATATATTTTAAGCAATTTCAATAATTACTTGAGTTGGTTTCATATTTGAGAAAGTGAATTCTGCTGGAGGATCTCTAAGCTTATGACAGGAAAGGCTCCTAATTTACAGGTAGATCCACGTTTGGTCTGCAGGTGTTACACCTATGTAAATAGAAGCTATTTTTAATAAAACATTGTGGATAACTGAAGTAACCACGGTAAGCCTCCTGGGAGAAGCTTGGGACAAAGCCACTGCTTCCTCTCAGTTTCAGCAGCTTCCTGAAGGGGCTTGGACAACGTTTTACTTCACGGTGAAGTGTTATGGTCCAGTCTAAAGAATGCTTATTCAACTACAAACTTAATTGGGTCTGATTTTTAAATGTCAAATTTGCAAAGGGCCAGACATTCTCATAGGAAAACGGGGTAATTATTACACCGTGATTTTATTCTCTTTTTTAAGTTTAAATTGTTTAATGGAACAGTGTCTGTGTACAACAGCACAAGTGGCTCAAAAATATGTGATATAAGATCGCAGGTTTCAGCCAGCAATACATATGGTAGCTATGGAGACGAGGACATCAGAGGAGCAGCTTCAAGTTACTCTAATTGCGCTTACATAAGAGTCCATGTTGTTCTAAGAAATATAGACTATGAGATTAATTTGACCTATGGATACGCTTTTGTATGACAGAATACTAAAACCTTGACCATAAACTGGTACCACACTCCACGTAGGCTTGATTTTTATGTGACTTTTTCCTTTTGTATTTTGAAAAGTCACATAAAAAAACCTTTTAAATGTTTTGAACATGTTCTTGTTGCATTTTCTCATGATGGAGAACCTGTAGAAGAATTTAAGATTAAAGTTGCATTTCTGAGTATTTCTGGATTCTAACCGTGTTGGATCAAAAGCAGAAAAGAATTCACACCGACACTTTAAACTTGTGGACTTGTGACCTTTGTGAACTTGAAGCAGGTAGATTTTTATTTATTTATTTTGTTTTATTTTGCATTGCTAAGTCTCCCTTCTCCACTCCAATTCTAAACCCCCCATTTGAAGACAAATAGATCCGTTAAGGTCTTCATTTTCCTCGTCTGATTTGTCATCAGACCCAAAACTGTCCTGCTGGATAGTTCCAATATTTTTCCCTTTTTTTTTTGAGTGGCTATAAGCTAGCAAGAGAGAGTGTGAACAAAGGGATACTGGGATATCTTCGTAAAGTTATTTAAGAGCCAACAGCCCAGAGAGGGCTTCCTGATGAGCTCCTGCTGCTCTGCAGAAAATATGTCTTAAAAAAACAACACAGGGTTTTTGATTTTAGCTAAAACAAGGGCACGCTTGTAATTAAAAAAAGCACCGGGAATGATTTTACAATAGAAAACCTAAATCAAATTGTCTGTTGACCTCTCTAAATGGGGCTTTAAAAGTGCTGTCGATTGGTCATTGCCAAATTTTTGATAAATTAAAATAAACATGTTTAATATAGTCAAACATTGCCTTTGTGCTGTCCCCTACTGGTTGAATTGAGGTATTACAGAAGAATTTCGTGATTGGTCAAACCATGAAAGTTTCAGAAGTCATGATCTGCAGCTCCAGTAATGATGATAGTCATGTTCCCAAGTCTCGCCCCTCTGACTGGATTTTCAAATTTCGGCTGTGGGTGGAGTCAGCCTCCAACGTCCCTGTTTGGTGACACTTTAAGATGACTGCTTTCCTCCCTCAGCATTGGTTTGTCTTGTATGTTCCTCCCCAGGTTTTTAGTTCGCTTTTTATGGATCCTTTAGTTTTTCCTCTGAGGTGAATTTTGATTTTTGAAAACTCCTTTTTTAAACTTGAGCCTTTTTTTGGTCCCTGCATCTGGGTCTCCGTCTGTTGATTCATGACAGGGGAAGGGAAAAAAAAAAAAACCCTGCTCCACCAATCTTGGAGTCAAAATTAAAGTCATTATTGACCAAGATTTTTATTAAAAAAGTATGTCAATGAAAGCATTTGTAAGTATTAATAATAGAACGTAAGCTAATTGATGTTTTTTCCCCATTGCTAAAACACTGAGTGCCGTTCTCCAAACCAGCTGATCAACTGCTTTAACTCTTTTCTCAAAAACATCACTCTTTGGTTCAAACCTAAAACACAATTTGCAGTTAACACACAAATTATAAAACTCTACTTCACTGCAGAATCACAGTTGAAACACTGAAACACAGTTGGTATTCACAACACACAAAGAGTCAAAACCCAAACTCTGTTCCAACACAACCATCGACACACAACTGGTCAAAATTCAAAACACTTGTTGCAAATCAAATGCACTGAATATAAGGAAAGTTCTGGAAGGCTTTTCAAAGATGGATAATGTGCACCAAGACCTGGGCCCAGATAAAGAACAAGGTTCTGATGAGATCCAGGCCATAGTTGTTGACCATATGTTGGTTTATGGAATGACCACGAGGGAAGCAGGTCAAAAGGTCAACCCTTGACTCAGCAGGTTCCAGTTGTTACTATGATCTGTTTCATTCATATGCTGTAGAATTTCAACAAGAAAATAACAGAAGACTTTGTTGCTGTTGTTCACAAAATTTTACCCATCAGACAGTTCAACACTAATCCCAAATTTGTATCAGTTTTCTTCTGCCTTGTTCTCCATAACCAAACAATTATTTTTTTAAATTTGGAATTGGAAAGAGAGACGACCATACACTTGACAGACCTTGTTGCAGGCCTTAGACATGTGATGACATTTTAGTTAGGTCATGTTAGGACCAGATCAGGCAAACAAGATCATTTTTTCCTGTTGTGTGGCGAGAGTGAACAATGCCAGTGATGTGGATGAAGTTCTCCGGTCTGAGCAGCACAGAGAAAAGATGGTGAAGCGCTACAAACCTGGATTTACAGTAAAAATGAACACAATAAAATAAAACCCTGAATAATGCTTTACTCTATTTTTATGGGGTGGGGTGGGGGGTGTTCATTCCTCATGAACCATTTTGTAAACAGTGTCAGGTGTTTTGTTGCGTAGTGTGTTGTGATTGCTTTTAACAACTGAGTCTTCATTATTGTTTCGTCCTGCTGCTGCCAGGCCTTTTTTTTCCCCTTCCACTTCCTTTGGCTCACCTGGCAGGTGTGGCCAATGTCCCCTGATCACCACCAGCTGTCTATTTAAGGCAGAGGAGGCCACACCAAGCCAGGCAGCGAGCAGAGCAGCAGGCGGGTCTTGGGTCTTGGGTCTTGGGTCTTGGGTCTTGGGTCTTGGGTCTTGGGTCTTGGGTCTTGGGTCTTGGGTCTTGGGTCTTGGGTCTTGGGTCTTGGGTCTTGGGTCTTGGGTCTTGGGTTGGGTCTTGGGTCTTGGGTCTTGGGTCTTGGGTCTTGGGTCTTGGGTCTTGGGTCTTGGGTCTTGGGTCTTGGGTCTTGGGTGGACCATGGACCATGGTAGTTCTGATTTGCGGACTTTATTTCATTTCTTTTGATTAGGTAGTTGTGTTAGGCAGCCTTTAGCAGAGAGCTGCTGACTCCGATGGTCGTCATGGCTGGGTCAGCAGTCTCTCTGACTTATTTTACTTTTGGCCATGGTTCCAACTCTGTTATGGTTTGTCTTTTGTTTTGTCAGCTCACCAATTATTTGATCTTCATTTCAGGACACGTGGTTATTTTAATAAACTGTTTTTTTGTAATTTGTGTCCCGTCCCCCTCATCCCCACCCCCCGACTCGAGCCATGTTGTACCCCAGGGGACGTAACAATTAGGAACTCAAGTGAGCTTTTGACTGAAGAGTCAAGAATTTGGTTTATTTGGCCAATATTTTGAAAATTGTGCTTGATATTTGGTTAAATGTTTCAGAAAATGTGATTTGTCATTGGGGAAAAACTGTAATAATAATAGCAATAATAAAACTGTTTCATGTACATGTTTTTGATTCTTTAAAAATATTTTGCCCCCTTCCACACCCTGAAATGGAACGGTCCTGGGGTAAAGGACAGGAAATCCAGCCACATTTCTTGATGGACAGCCACCATCAAGAAAATAGGAAAACTTTTTAAAACACATTTTGTTCTTCTTTTAAACACTCGCCTTCCGTTGTAAATACCGCTGCGTCCTGCAAACGTTCATTACCTCTAACGCGTGTTCAGAGAGGGTGGTTACATAAACCACTGTAGTGTTTTTCTATTGAATTGGGCATCAGAAGAACTGTGAGCTGTATTCCTGTGTTTTAACGCCGCAAATGTGAGGGTGTGAAATCCAGCATTTCACAGACACACAGAAAAGCCTTTGTTCAGCTGACTTTGCCTTGAAGGAATGAACAATCTAATCAAAGCCCTTTACCCCTGCAGAGGGCTGTTAATGAGTTGCAGCATTCTCGACATTTTCTTTCTGTCTTGTGGGTACATAATCTAATAACTCTTGATGCCTAATTACCATCAAAAATGTGTAATGTTTTAAGAAGAAAAGCAGTGTGCACTCAGAATAAACTACAACCAGAGACATGCATTATTTAAAAGGCCATTACGAATTTGGGCGGAAATGGTTTTAATTTCCATTTGTTGGATAAAATGATCTGTGACTCCAAGGACACGGCAAATGTTTAGCAGGACAACAATGATGGTGGGGCTTGAGCACAAAATGTTGTTGTAGTGGCATTTTGCCCCTCTGATTAAACTGTTTTGCACCCGCTGTCACTTTCCTGACACCCGCATGCCATTCCAGAGAAGTACACAACAGATGGAAATGGGCATGAAGGTAATTAGGCCAAAACAAATGTGCTTTTTTAGGCACATTTCCCACCACATTCCAGCAAATGTTGCAGAGTCTATTGTCATTTTAGGAGCCAAGAAAAGCTGGATTGCAAGTTTGTTGGAATACAACCCAGAAAGTGCTGTTTACCAATGAGACACATTAACTCCCTCACTTTGGATAAGCGACAATTTGTTGTTTTTCTTGCATGAACTATGATAAATTTGAAAAGGGAATCGTTTTTTTTTTCAGATAAAAAACAGTCTTTTTTTATATTGATTGCTAAAGAAATAAAGAGAACAAGGCAATTCCTATTTTCCCACCGAAAGCAGTAACATGTTGTCCGGCTTTTGTGCAGTGGACTGACATTCTTCACAAAATAATTACATTTTTCATCCATACTCTGATTTTTATTACCAAACAGTGTAGTTACACTCGTGGGCAAAGAAAGTATTTCATCCAAGAGGGGCAAAAGGCTAATCAGTGCACGCCATTCCCATTCTGTTAGCAGCAACAGGGGTCCTGATTTGGGAATTGTCATCGTTATTCCATTTATGATTTAGTGTGGGAGGCCATTTGCTATTTTCCTCATTCAAATTGAACATGGAGCTGAACTGAACGCTCATGAAAAATAAAATAAAGTTAAATATCTGTGCTGCTAAAAATCAGCTGTGGAAGTGATTTGATTGAATAGTAAAAATGAGTCTTTTGATGCTTCATTTGTCATTTCTGCTTTTATTAAAGACCCTGGAGCAGCCTTGTAATGTGGGAAAATAGGGGATCACGCATTTTTTTTAAATTTTACTTTCCTGTAATTATTGGCTTTTGGAAAAATATTAAGGATGAAATCTAGGAAATTGTAAAATGAGAGATTCCTTCCAATGTCCTGTTTTATCTACTCGGTGCCGTACCTTCTGATTTTCAAGCTGATTTAGCTTATAACTTGCATTTATTATTATTGGTTGCTAAAAAAACCATAACTGCCAATTAGAAAAATGTTCCATCACCATCTGTAAATGACTGGAAAGAGAGCAAAACAGGTTTACATGATGGAAAAAATGACATCTTCACAAGTAAAAATGAATGTTTTTGATCAAAGATGCCACATGGTTGAACTTTATTTATAGTTGTGGCTCTCTTTATGTGTTTTTTTTTTTATTTTAAATGTAATTTAATTAATATATTTAATTTCTTCAAATATTATTTGTCTTAATATCCCTGTCTCTTGGGTGTCTCTCTGCTTGGCGGGGGTGGGCGGCCCCTTCCTGGCTCGCCCCTGGACCTCCTGCGGCGGGCGCGGGCGGACCTCTGGAGCATAGAAGCAGGTCATCCTGGAGGAGCTCTGGCTCGTGCCTGGAGTGGGGCGGGGGGATGCTTGGCGCTGTTGGGTGGTGGTGGGCTGCTCCTCTGGGGTTGGGGGGCTCTCCGGGTGTGGGGCCTTGTGTTGGCCCTCCGGGCGTGGTGGGGGGATTGCTGCTCTGGCCGGGCGGGGGTCCGCGCTCTCTGTGCTCCCGTGCCTTCCGGCTCTCGGGCGTGGGGGCCTCTGCGGCGGTCCCGCGTGCCCTGGTCTGGGTGTCTGGCGGGATTCTGCGGCTGACTGGTTCTCTCCATGGCTCCCGGTGGGGGGCCTTGGCGTGGGGATGGTCGGGCTCTCTCTCCCTCTATACATTCCATCAACATCCACATCAGCAAAACAAACACTCACCTGAGCACAGGTGTCAGCTCACCTCGCACTAACAGAATGTGTGATGGAATGAAAGGCTTTATTTGTGTCAGCTTCTATGATTGTGTGTGAGCTGCAGTGGTATTGTGTACATTTTTGACAACTTTAAAGGTAGAGATTATTCTAGCCAAAAGGTATGTGTGTAACTGAGTGTGTGTGTAGACAGGCCCCGCCCATTCCAGATTGTTATTTAGACGTGGTTGTTATAGGATGTTACTACTCTGTGTTACCTTCTTTGTTCTCTTAACCCCACTCTTTTACCCCCCCCCCCCCCCCCACCCCCCCCCCCCCCCCCCCCCCCCCTGTTTCCGTCCGGTCCAACAAAAAAAGAAAAAGATACAACATAATTAAAATAAAGTTTAGCATGAAATACAACAGGGGTTTATACATAATAAACCCCTGTTGGGACATTAAAATCTGTCCAATGCAGGCCAGCCCGTACTGCTGCTCAGCTGTTGGACAGACAAGTAAAAAAAAAAAAAAAAAAAAAATCCCTGTCTTGTGACTTCCTTTAAGGATCGTGGATTATTGTTCAAGTTGTTGCAAAAAAAAAAAAAAGGAAATCAAGAGTTACTATATATATATATAAATATTGTATATATATAAAAATACATGCACTGCTTTTGCTGTATGTTGTGTTTTGTCTGAATCACTTCTGCTATTTTTCTTTAATAAAACATTGGGTGAAGTCAATGGAAAACATAATCAAAACAAATGTAAAGACAGAAAAACTCAGATGAAAATAATAAATAGACACCATCAGTAGTCACAGATTCATTACATTGATGTTATGTAATGTGAGACTGGAATTAAATAAATATGAATCCACCAGAAACAGTCACGCATTTTAAACAACACGTATTGAATTTGTGTAATAGAGGTTTATACAATTATGACCCATAAATTAATCCATTTAAGTATTTGTTTGTATGAAACTGAGCTCTCACAGCTTTTCTAAAGATTAGTTTAATGCACAAATATGTAATTTAGTCTTTTTTTCTAGATAAACACAGATGTGGAATAATAAAAATAAAGCTGTTAAAACCAAAGATGTGATCAAGGAGTCATCAACCTCATCAGGAGATGTACAGTAATGATAAATACATATTTGTCCATTAATATGTGCTATTTATGTATGATTCCAATCATTTTAATATTCAAAATCTTTGAACTGTGTCCATTTTAATTAATTATTGTACTTCTTGTTTGTCTTTACGTCTTTCTAATTTATTTTTCTCAAATATGCCGTAAACACATTCGATTTCTTATTTTTAATACTGTTATTATTTTATTATAATTTTATTCTATTTTAATTTAAAAAGTAACTGTTGCTGACAGTAACAATAAAGTCTTTTCAATTTGAATTTGAATTTCCCGTTGAATGTTTGTATAGACTCAGAGGTGATGCATCACTGAGCTTTGCTCCATATCAGATTGGGTAATTCCATAAAAACTCAGTTTATGCCAGCAATGTATGTTTCTATTCACTTATATTACACGTCCCAAGTTTCCATCGATTTCCATTGATAATAGGCGTGTTTGAGATCACCCAGCATCGTCAGCGAGACCAAGCTGCTGCAGGAGGGGGCGGAGACAGGCGCCTGAGATGAGAGTGAACTCTGAGACTGTACGAGAACGAGGAGTTGGGGTTTGTTCTTATGTCTTCTATAGTATTTTAACATTTTTTAGAGTAAAGCAGATTAAAAAAAAGCAGCCACGGGTTTCATTGCATGTGCACTGTCCCAAATAAACAGATAAAATAGAAATTAAAGTTAGTTTTAGAGGCAACAATAACACAAATAACCACAGATTATTTAAAATCTTGTTTATTTTTTCATCAGTGATTCACTACCTTCCAGAAAGAGTTAAAAAATACACAGATGTCCTTCATTTAGCACCAGTTATTTCACATGGAACAACAAGAACATCAGGACACCGTTTCCCACAATGCATTATTCAAGTCCTCAGATCTGACACACGGCAGGATTGAAAGACATAAGACATGGTTGGCCGTAAACGTCCTGATAAAGAAGGCGCCACACGTGAGCTCATGTTGGTTCTTCTGTGGTTGAGGTTCATGCAGTTAATGCATAGTTAATGAAGTTTATGTTGTGTAAATCTTAAGTAATTGTACATGAATTTTGCCAACTCAAATTTGTGGCTTTTCACGAGCGTTCCACGTAGACCTAACAGACGTTTTATGCATGAACCATCAACGCATAACTTTAAAAATCGCCTATACACCGCTCAGATCACATTAAAATTATGTAATTGATACACAAATGACAAATGAATTAGAGATTAACATCTCACTAATAACACACGATTGCATGATTCATGTAAGGAGGCATCCGTACTTCTTCTGTGGTTTTAGCGTGGTTGAATTGTGACACATCTGTAAAAAAAAAAAAAAAGTCCAATAAAAGATCACAACTTTGACCAATTTTCATCCGTAAAAAATGCACAATTCTACGTAGCAGCAGAAGTCTTCGTCCTGAAGGAGCTGGTCGTTTTAACATTAAAACCTGTTCGAAGGAGAGAGAGCACATCCTTTGTGTTGCTGTGTCTATACTTTCAGTAACACAATCCACTCTGGCCTTCTTTGAGAGAGACACTCAAGCATTTTACATTCTTCTTCAACCCAATATGCTTCCACAGTCGGTAGTTGGGAAATATATTTAAAGTATATATATTTTTAACATATTTCCCAACTACCGAGTGTGATATCATATTTATTTATTTATTTATGCGTATTTATAATATTTGTGAATCTGACTCTGAAAGGGTCAGAACTTCATCAGCCTGTAACCATTTCACTCATTGAAACCCAGAAATGTTGCTGTATATTTATGGATTTTTATAGTCAGACTCCCCCTATTAAACTCCAACTAATCTCATTTAAGATGCTTTTTACTTTGAAACATTTCTTCTGATTCACAGAAACGTAATCCAGAGATGTAACATTTAAATATTTTCAAAGAGCATTCGAGGTACTCTTTTGTTTTAATGTATATCCAGCAACATACCTTCAAAAAAACCTCAAAATATAGCTTAAAGTTGGCATTTGTGTTATAAATCTTGAAACTGTGAAGCAAGTAAATGCCTTAGAACTGATTGTTGCATCTTTTTCTTGAATCCAGTATTAAGAAGTATTGAAATACTCTTTAAAACCAGATTTATTTGGTTTAAAAAATCCAAAAAGTTGAAAATCAAGTAAACTGTACATTAACCTGGCATTAGTTTAGATTGGCAGAATTTGAATGAAAACCAGGAAATGTAAGAGAAAAAAATTACACCAGAATTTCTTTTATTTTTGTGCTAAAAGTATTTTTTGGTTTAGTTTACGACGATTTGGGGATGCGTTCTGCTTTATATGACCAGGATGATGGGTAAAAATGCTTTAATTTTTCTACAACTTTTTAAATTAAACACAGGATTTTTCGTGATATTTTAATTATTATTATTTTAAATAAAGGAGAAATGAAAACAGAAATAGTTTAATTATATCCTCCTTCAACTTTTTATTGTCTTTGTAAAATTAGCTGTTTAGACCAAAAGTCGAAGGAATAATTTTACGTCTTTTTGCATCTTTATGCAAATTTCCGCCGTCTCTCAGCGATCACAGGCCACCAAAAGCACAGGACGTGTTTCAAAGGCAGCAGTCGACAACCCCTCCTGTTCACCGAGCTGCCCTCCACCAGATGAATCCTCACTGATGGAGATTGCAGACAGAAGATGAAGAAAAGCTTCAAGCTGGCTCCAGGCTTTTCCACAAAGGACGAGAAGGAACGCGGAGGGACATCATGCTGCACGCACCTCGTTGTTCTTTTGTGCTTGAAATCCTGGGCGCCGCGAGAACACACAGACTCCCGCCTCTTATTCCCTACAATGAGCCTCTTTAACGGGCTGTTTAGATTTATTTTAATTGCATAGCAGCTGGAAGCTGAGTTCAGAGCCATTCCTCCAGGGTTGCTGTCTGTCAGTGTTAATACCTGTTAGGCCTCTTTTCCATGGTGCTCGGCTCCAGCACATTTACCGCAGTGATCTTCTCTAAATGAATAATTGAAGCATAAATGAAACAGGTACTTGAATCAATCATTTTCTTTGTCACAAGCAAAGAAAATGAGAACATGCCAGAGCTTTTAGGTTATCAAAAGGATTTGATTAGACGGTGGATAAGAGATCCATAAAGGAGCAGAATGGATACACAACATTGTGTTGATCCCTGCCACTACATCACAAAAGACACAAATCTAAGCTACTTTTCATGGCAGCCATTGTTTTCCCTGCTGGAAACGTACACATTAAATTATAAACTGAATTCTTTTTTATGTTTCTTTTGAACTCTGACGATCCAGTGCGATAACAGAGGGCTGCAGCTCAGTGGGCTGGGATTGCTGAAATAATTTTTGGTGTTTCCAAGTGTATAGAAACATAAAATTCTGAATTTTCTAACTCCTAAAGCCCCACTCAGATCAGCTTTTGATGTAGAAAAAACTGGACTAACAGTTGTGTTCAATGAAAACAGAATTTGATGTGATTAAAGTAGGTATAATGTTAATCAATAGTTCATTTGAAATTTGTCTCTGAGTTGTGACCGCTGCTGCTAAATTGCTACTGTAACCGTCTTCGTCTCCGCTCTGTGTTGCTGCATCAAGAAGCTACGTGACGCCGGAGGAATTTCATTGGAAGAGCATCCATTTATTCTGTGTTTATGACAAAATATGGCGTCAGCATGTGCCGCGCTCCAACAGTGCCCAAACTAAAACATAAAAAGTTCAAAAATTAACAAGAATTTAATACAAAGAAAAATGTGTCCGCCACACTCACCTCTCCCGAATTAAGAAATCAGCAAAAGGGAAGAGGGAGGGCGGAGCATCAACTTATATTTGGGATCTGAAGGACCCTATTAGCATGCGACCCAACTGCCAGGTATAAAATAAAATAAAGAAATAAAATTTTGTGTAATAATATTATACATTGTGAACCTGTTACACTACTTCCTGACGTCCGTTTGTTAGCATGCTCTCCTGCTAGCTTACGGCCCCTCACAACCCCGACCTAACACTGGGAGTGCAATAAAAATGGTGAGTAATGTGGGATCTTTCTGTGCTGGGCAGTTCTGAGCCAACTCAGACAAAGAAAACAATCGTCTGCAAGTGGATGCATCAGAAGAAGATTAGGGAGCCATAGTCGCTTCTTTGTAACAACTTCAAGCTTTCTCCAACAGAATGTTTTCTCCTGCTCCTGATTTACAATGATTTGAATGAAGGAATACTCCGAAATACAATTTTAAGCTTAATTTTCTTAATATATGTTTTCCATCATGAGGAAAAAGCCATAATAACATGTTAAAAAACACTATTTTAATTGAAGTGAGTCTTTAATGAGTTTGCTTTCATTGTCTTTTTTTCTCCAGTGCCTCTTTACTAACTGCATTGAATTAAAAGCCTTAGTAACTCAGTTGAATTGTACAGGTGCGCAACCCTGCGCGAAAGTCGGTTAGTGCACATGATATGTAAGTGCCAGTGGGACGCCCACACAAACTTAACTCTTATTTCCATCCATCCATCCATCCTCTTCCACTCATCTGGGACCAGGTCGCGGAGACAGCAGTCTAAACAATGCTCAGACTTCCTTCTCCCCATCTTCTTCCTCCAGCTCCTCTGGGGAGGTGTTCTAGGCATGTCCCACTGGTCGGAAGCCCCGGAGAAGACCCAGGAAACACTGGATGGCTTCTCCCTACCCCTAAATTTAGCCCTTCAAAGAGAGAGTTATGGATAAATAGTCTATTCAGTTTCAGACGTCACTCCCACTCGATGATGTCATCAATAGTTGCCGGTCATCTATAGCTGCTAGCGCTCAGAAATACATAGCAG
The DNA here is from genome assembly GCA_003999625.1 of Oryzias javanicus. Taxonomy (NCBI): domain Eukaryota; kingdom Metazoa; phylum Chordata; class Actinopteri; order Beloniformes; family Adrianichthyidae; genus Oryzias; species Oryzias javanicus. The sequence goes on from CM012439.1 coordinate 35,392,254, forward strand.
CAGTGGTTTTATGACTTTAAAAAGCTTGTGCTGAAACAAAATATCATCGCTTACATTTAAATGTGAACTTCAGTGCTTCAAACCACACCTACATGAAGAAAAGCGCTCCTCCTTCGCAGCTCGGTGACGCGGAGCACCCACAAGGCGGAGGGCGCTGCATCCCTCTAAAACAGGGGTGGGCAAACTAAGGCCCGGGGGCCACATGCGGCCCCTTAAGCTACTTAATGTGGCCCTCCAATTTAAAATACATTGAATCAAAAATCCTAATTATTGATTTAATTTCATCTGTATTTCATGGTTTCTTCCCATGAATGGTGTTGTTTCTCTGACGTTTGTGTGTGTTCCTTTCTGAGTCAGATGGTGATCTTTCGGATTATTCCTACACCACATAAATGCAGCATTTCTTTGAGTTCACATTTTCCTCTGAAGAACATCAACCCATTGGATCACCCAAAAGAGAACAAAAATCAAAATGTAGAAATTAAAACTCCCAAATTTTCTGTTTTTAAATTAATAAATGTGAATTTAAATTCAAATTAAAGCATGTTTTTCTCTAAATTCCATATTATTTTTTTAGTTTATGAGGTTGATTACCCAATCTCTCCTTCCATCTGCTCCTTGTCCGGCCCTTATGCCAAATTTTAGAACCCTATGTGGCCCACGAGTCAAAACAATTGCCCACCCCTGCTCTAAAATGTGGGTTAGCCCTTCAAAAAACAATTTTGGACTCCCCTACCACTTCAAATCCCCCCAATTGGAGGGGTAGGGAGAACCCACAGGGGTAGGGGAATAATTTGGATTCGGTCTTAGTCTCTCCAGCATGTCCTGGGTCTTTTCCGGGGCCTCCGCCCAGTGGGACATGCCTGGATCACCTCCCTAGGGAGGTGTCCAGGAGGCATCTGGACCAGAAGCCCGAGCCACCTCAACTGGCTCCTCTGGATATGAAAGAGAAGCAGCTCAACTCTGAGCTGTCTTCGGGTGGCCGGGCTTGTCATCCTAAATGTAAGGGAGCATCCAGCCACCCTACGGAAGAAGCTCATTTCAGCCGCTTCTAGTCGGGATCTCGTTCTTTTGGTCACAACCCAGAACTTGGGACCAAAGGTGAGTATTAGAAAGAAGATCGACCAATCGATTGAGAGCTTTGCTGTCTGGCTCAGCTCTCTCTGCAGCGACCACATAATGACAGACGCCACTCCAATCCGCCTGTTGATCTCTTGCTCTGATCTTCTCTCACTTGTAAACAAGACCCCACGATACTTAAACTCCTCCCCTTGAGGTAGGAGCACTCCACCCATCTAGAGAGAGCAAACTACCTTCCTCCGGTCGAGAACGATAGCCTCAGACCTTCATCCCCGACGCGTCACACTCGAGTGTAATCCGCTCCAACCCATGCTGGAGGTCTTGGTTTGATAAAACCAATGATTTTCTAATTTCCGGATTTCTCGTAGTCAGGCTTGCAGGCAAGGAGTGTGCACGTATTGTTTAGTTTAGTTTAGTTTATTAATTTATCAGGACAGTGTACAAATACATTGATCTTAGAAAGCAAAGATGCTTGCACCAGATTATAGCTTACTAGCTAATTTCCATCTGTAGTCCTAGTACAAAATACATCATATCTAAACATTATAAACATATTAACCATTTTAAGACATTTTAAAAGAAATCCAATGTAAAACAAGTTATCAAGGATAAAAAAACAAACACAATATAAAATACAATATGAAATCTAAAATATTTTATAAAACTAAAACTACTGCAATATAAAATATATACACCAATTTATAAAAACAACATAAAAATAAACATATTTCCAGTTAAAAATAGGATAAAACAATTACAGCAATGGTCTTGTACTCTGAAAGCCATCTATTAATGTGTGCAAGATTGTGTGAACAGAACCAATGGAAATCTTGCACAGGCAGGATTTGGAGGGACTGAAAAAGTAAAAAATCTATACAACACCCCTGCAGCTCACTTACTTCACCCTTGATTGCTCTTACGTGTTGTATAAGTATTCACTATGACCAGTGTCTTGCAGAAGGTTTACCCAAACAGTCTATGACCTTGATGCAGTCTTTCATGTGCACCACCTGCATGCCCCATTCAGTTTTGTCCATTTTACACCTGCAGTAATGGATAAAATGGATGCAGAATAGAACCTGTAACTGCTGCGCTCCATCAGGATTGGAAGGTCAACACATGTAAACAGATTTCCCCTTATGCAGCAGAAAGAGAAATGGAACGCGGTCTCGTAAAAGTAGAATTCTTCACAGTCACCTCGGTCCTTCTTACATCCAGATCCAACCAAATTACAATCTTGATGCTTCACGTCTTAAAAAGAGGCGAGAAAGTGAAGCCGACAATTTCAGCCATCAAGCTACTGTCAGTGGGTTTGGCGTTAAAAGCCTGGCAGTTGATTGTGGGGGCTGCTGCTGCTGCTGCCGGAGAAGGCTGTGCATCGAACACTCTCGTGCTTAATCAGCAATCCTCACAGCTGCGGGAGATTTTCTCGAAGATTATTGGAGAAATTTGCTGCAAACAAGTCCTGAAGCCAATTTAGGTAGTGAGTGATTTGAAAAAAAAGGCACACAGGAGACTTTTAGGATGGCAAACTCTGGAAATCAGAGTATTATTGCAGTTTTCTGTGCGGTTCTGCTTTTGACAAATAATCCTCAGCTTTTGTAAAACCTCCAAATGTCAAATAATATATTTAAAATATGGATTGTGATTCTGGAGCTGCAGGGGTCTTCTGGATTTATGTGATTTCTGGGGTGAATTCCAAATAAGACGATCTTTGAATGCTTACGAAATGAGATTGGCTGGAAGTAGTCGGCTCTTCCTGCTTCTTTCCAAAATATCTGGTTATTATTTCAAAGTTTAAACTGCAAACAGTAGGAAATGGATCCCAAAAGGTGTCGAATAGGAGAATAATTTGAAGATCATTTGGTGCCTCCTCTTCAGCTGACACGCTACACTTTAGGACATTCTTTATTGAAAAGTGATTCAATATCAACTTGGCAAAAAGCTGCATCGCCTCTGCCGCTCATGTACATCAGATCAATGACACACCGGGCCAAATCGATGGCAATAAGAATCAAAAGGAAGAGTCTCTGCTCAAAATTCAATCAAAATCAAGAGCTACTTCAGCACAGTCTCACTTAGGATTGATCGGCATGAGGCGTGGACAATAACATTGACAAGCAGGTACACATTGGGTCTATGGTGGGAATGGAGATCAATACTGCATTCAGTGTAAAATGATTTAATTTATCATTTCATATGGCTCTGCTGCGAAAGTCCTGAGGAGTCCTGGCAGGCGTGTGAAGGGTAAATCTTTAATCATTCCCTCTGAAATAAAGTGTTCCTGTTTCTGTTCCGCTCTGGGTTGCAGGCGGAACAACAGATCTTTGACATATGCAGAGAAGTGCCCGGCGCCCTTCAGCAGAGCCACAGTTTCCATCTCAATATATAATGTTTGACTCAAAGTGATGATTAGGCCCCATTCCAGACTCTTTTTTTTTCTTTCTTTTCATAACTCTGCGTGCTCACATGTCATTTTGCAGCGTCTAACAGCGGCCTAAGGCAGGCCCTGACAGCCACCCTGGATTACTGGAAATTGCTGTGAAGATAAAGCTGTTGCCTGGGTGCCAGACAGAACAGTAATTCTCCACTCCACTCTTATTATGGGCTGTTCATTTCTTCCATTTACTTCCCAGCGCCTGAATGGGACCCGACTCTTCATCATCCTTCCGTACCTGCTCCGCTTCAGCGGAAAAACGCCAAAGCTCTGCGAAGCTTCAAGGAATAATAACAAAGCTGATTGAAACTTTATTACGTCTATTGTTTTCACCTACAAAAGCAAACAATAGCACCTCCTTGCTGAAACCCCAAGTGGCGCGTCCCACCAAGTTGTGACGCTAATCCCGAATCCACCAGATTAAAGAAGTTGTGCCTCCCGATGGCAAAAGAGGAAATGATAATCTGACGGACACACTTCATTTCCTTCCCGGCGTGCCGACATGCAAATGAGGCTCATTTGTATAAGCTTTAAAATGAAAAACTGATAATCAAATACCATCAGAAGGCATTAATATTCAATTGTGCGTCACTTATGCAAAGCCGTGCAGTGGAAGGAACGGCGGAGAGAGATGCAGAACGTTTCCCAGCTTGTGTCAAATGAAAAGACTGGAGGCCGTGCATTTCCCGTCTGTCAGCACATTAGCGGCGGTCCTTCAAGCTTCTTCGGCAGATTGATGTTTATCTGCAACTACACCTTCTGTCATGTTGTGCATAATATTGATTTTTAGGGAAACGATACAATCATAGGAAGCAAAAAAAATGACAGACTGATGAAACATACAGACAAAGATTGTTGACATGTCCATTGACATTTACTCTGGACCAAATATTTCTGTAAGGAAGCCTCAGCTGGATCCACCACGTTGACTCCGCCCATTTCAACAACATTTAAATTGACTTTCCTAATACTAGCCTGAATGCTTTTGAAGTAATGAAGTAGTCGCTGAAGATACTAAATCTTTAAAAATGGTGACGCAATTTACTTTAATTGCTGAAGGGATTTGCTGAAAATAAAAAAAACAGATTTGTAAAATGTTAAATTTGTCAAAGACAGAAAATGTTATTACGGATCTATGACAGAGCGCTGAAGTTGACCAAAATGTCTGCAAAATTTGAAGTAAAATTGCTTCAAAATCCCAAATACGTGACAGATTTGCAAAAATGTTTTGTGTGTTGCTTAAATATTTGCTAAACTACAAATTAACCCAAAAAACCTCAGTAGATGTCAAATTAGTGTGGCACTGTGTGATCAAAACAGACGTTTAAAATGGTTGCCCCCCATTTATTTTTATTTTAAGTCTTAAACAATTAGTAACTAGTGTTATACATATCTAAATATATTGTTTATGTTAAAAAGGGTATTTTCTTTAGTACTCAGTTTCACCAGCAGAGGGCGCTTGGCGCTTTGGCCATCAGTGCTTGACACCGGAAAGAGGAGCTCAGTCACAACGTGGTGAGCGAGTCAGCAGAACGTGACCAAGCGTGCGGCAGTTATTGATTGTTTTATTGTTTATTTTACAGGTAAGCGGGTTGGTAACGACACACACATGATATGTGGCAGTTATAATGCGTCTTAAGTCATTTTCGGAGTAGAATAAGTTGATCAAATGCGCCGTTTAACTGGTTAGAATGAGTCAGACACCACGTTGTGTTACTAAGATGGCGGACGTGAATCGGTGGCGACCGCGACAAAACATCTGATGAATGTTATGAATGCAGTGGAAGCTAACAGGTAGCAATGTTCTGAGAGATAACATGTGAAAGGTTTGCTATTTCATTAATGTGAAATAAAGTACAAAAGAAATTAGTTTAAAATATGTTTTCTCAAGTAGATGCAGTTCATACTAGAAATTCACAAGAGGTAAAGATGATTATTATGGGGTAAAATAGCTGTCAAAAAGAAACGTATTCATAAATAATATTTTGTATTCATATAAATAAATTTGAATTCATAAAAACAAAGTTGTACATACATTTATATTTTGTGTACAACTTTACAGAAAAAATATGAATACAACATTTAGTTTTACATTTAACATGTCTCTTTTGAATACGACTTTTCTTCGTTTAGAATACGACTTTCTTTCGTCTTGAATACGAATTTCTCCTGTCAGGAGACTGTCAAAAATACGTCACGAGGTCACAGGCTTATCCATCGAGTGCCAGAACATCGATGCGCATGCGCGTTGCGACTCGTTCATTAAACTACGATGACATGAAAATGATCTTAATATTCTAGCTCTGTTGGGGAAAATAGAAGTTAACAGTCAAGTCCTGCCGCTTATATTTTATTTATTTTGACAACAGCGAAGCATATTAACAACAAAACGGACCCGGAAGCGGTGGCAAAAAAAGAGCTCTGATTGGAGAATGATGAAAAAATAAAAACGGCAGACGAGGCGGGGGGATCCCTGTCTCTCCACTCGCCCAGCCGCGCCATGTTAGCATGGGGATCCTCGCTTAGCCGAGCAGTTTATTCGGGACAGGCGGAAAGGCGCGTCCCGTCCGGCTCCAGACAGTCCAGATGAACCCTCGCTTTCGCCCAACCACTACCCGAAACAGGCTCTAGCAGCACCGTGACCCAGAGAGGGATAGCCGCTTAAAAAAAAAGGTTGGGAATGACACAATCAACCAAGCTAACTCGGAGCTAAAGAAGGCTAACTGTCGGATAACTCCGATCTTAGTAAGAAAGAAAGATCAGAAGCAGAAAGAAAGTTGGGCTTTCTGATCCTACTGCCTTTTTTTTCTATGTGTTTCTTTGTTTGTTTATGCAGCACCAACGGTCGGCTGGCTCCGTGTTAGCTTAGCTGTTTTTTGTGTTATCATTCTTTTATTTTCAACTAATTTTACGGACATATTTTTTTTTCTACCTAATGATTGGACAGGCATGTGTGCAACTCCCTTTGGGCTGTTTATCACCACTTCTGGGTCTAAACTATCCGCTGCTACATTGTTTACACAATCAGCTGACAACCACAAAATGCGGTCGGAGATCGATGTATTTTTTATTTTATCATGTTTTATTGAATTTCAACTGCTATGGTTATCAAGATAATGTTCCCGTTATGGCATCAATATAATTTTAAATATATGGTATATAATTCATGTTTTATTGTAAATGAACAGACACGCAAAGCTGGATCAATCGATGTCTGTGACCCCGTGACGTATTTTTGACAGTCTCCTAACAGGAGAAATTTGTATTCAAGACAAAGGAAAGTCGTATTCAAAATGAAGAAAAGTCGTATTCAAAAGAGATATGTCAAATGTAAAACTAAATGTTGTATTCATATTTTTTCTTTAAAGTTGTACACAAAATATAAATGTATGCACAACTTTGTTTTTATGAATACAAATTTATTTATATAAATACAAAATATTATTTTTGAATACGTTTCTTTTTGACAGCTATCTTACCCCATAGATTATTGAAAGGATCTAGAACAGTAAAAGACAGTACAGTTGAGTTACTGGAGTTCATGTGTTTACTAATGGAGTGTAAAATTCATTTTGTGATTTGTTAATTTACAGAGGTTTTGTCCAATTTAAAACTAGATGTAATTGTAATAGCAGCTGACATCAGAGGAAGAGCTCAGTCACTAAGTGGTGAGTGAGTCAGCAGAACGTGACCAGGTTATTCATTGTTTTATTGTTTATTTTAGTGTTTCAAACATTAAATATGTTGCACCGTCAGTGAGTTGGCTCATCGTTCTTAGCCGTGTAACATTAGCAAAATTAAAGAAAAGTTAGCGTGTTGCTTAAATACTAGCTGAACTCCAAAATAGCCAAACATTCCCAGTAAACTAAATTAGTCAAAAATGTTAGCCCGTTGCTATAGAAGCTAAACTCTAAATTAACCCATGAAAACAACAGTTGATACACGTTAGCATGTTGCTAAAATATTAGCTAAATGAACATAAAAAGAATGTAAGAAAAACAAAACAGTTAGAACTATGTTTTAATCATTTCAAGGTCATTTTAAGTAAGGAATTGTTTTTGATCTGTCAATAATTTAATGGTCGTAGCTGTCTGAAAACGGTTTTATTTTGATAACTTTGGTTTGCATTTAATTTTGTGTCTCATTGCTGACCCCTTGTGGTGAACTAAAAAACAGACTGTGCATGCGCTGGATCATAACCAGACAGGTGGGGCAGCATTAGCCTAACGAAAACGAACGCAAAGAACACGCTGGACGAAGACGGAACGGAGCGCAGCGGAAAGACTGAAAGTGGACTCCTAGCAACTCCTTAAAATGTGATCAGAGGGCACACGGTAATATTGTTTTGTTGTATAGTGAACTTGAAGGACGTTATGAAAATTGTGCATTCTAAAAACCTTATTTTGTTTTTCTTTCTTTAGTTTTTCACGGCGATTCTGTGGTTACGTAAAAAATAAATGACCGAAAGATTATCAGTCGGAGCGTGGCTTTTTCTGATCAGATTTAAAAACTTACGGAGCAGCTACAACGGTAATCTCCATAATTGCATGAATGTTTTTCTGCTCGCTCACGTAGGGCAGAATTGCAGTTTGTGCTGAATTATATGAAAGCAAGTCTTTGATTAATCTGAAATCTGGTGCAAGATTTGGATTTATAGGGTGGCGACAGTCCAGCGTGAACACCAGGGGGCTAAACATGCATTCAACAATGTGCGTCACATGCCCAGGTGTGAGCATAGAATCCCACCGTCTGTAATCAAATATTTGCTGGTGTTTATTTCACTGACAAATGGTTGTTCAGAAATAGTCTTTTTAATGTGGGCGTATCGTTTGCAAACATAAGGAAGGGTTAAGGACCCGGCAGTGAACAGATCTCCCACTTTTGTAGCCTCAGAGCATCTCCTTGCCCTTCGATTTTGATTTTTTTATTTTATTTCGTTCTTCTGCATCTCCTCCTTAACCTGTTTGGCTGTGAGCTCTGGATCCAGGCATCAGTTGCTCCACATGTCAGTTTATCCCGTCTGTTCCATGCTGTTTAACCCGAGTGTCCCCGGGTTAAAAGAGAGCTGCCCCGGCCCAGATGTGGCGTCGATTTGACCCGAAGAGTCAGCCTCATCACATCTCCTCCACTGAATACTAATGTACACCTGCAGGCTAAATGAATGCATTGTTTCCATTCAGAGTCAGATAGCGTGGTCTCTAATATCAGCTCTCATTAACATTTGTTTTCCCTTCAGACACAGCAGGAGCGAGCAGCTATGGATTTTTTCCAATCGTGCATTTCTTAATTTTTCTCTTTTTTTTCGATATATTGAGTGAACAGCTCAGGGGAGACTGTTGCAAACATTTGGGGGAATACAAACACCCGTTGCAAAGTCGGTTGCTAAGTTTGAGCACATGTAACGGTGGGAAATGGTTCCAGACCTCGCTCCCACATAAGCTTCATTTCTCCCTCCTTTCTCTGTTTCAAGTCGGAAAATCCTCTTAAGAAAGGTTATTCAAAATAACATTATCTTCAAACAAACATTTCACTTTTAATCATTGAATTTTTTTTTTTTTTTCCCTCCCTGATACAACTCATCGTGGTATTGTAGGCCCTTTTGAAGCTGTTCTTTTTCCGACTGTCAGCTGGGATTGGCTCCCTCACGGCCTCTCTGCTTACAACAAAGCTTCTCTTTTTAAACCAGGCTTTGAGCACAGAAGGAGGAAAAAAAAGAAGAAGAAAAAAAAAAACCCTCGTAGGAAAATAGGTACTGAACTGATGAGCAATTCACTGGTGCATACCTGACAGGAATAGTGATGTTACCACCTTGTCTGTTCTCTGCAACACAGGAATTTGATTTCTCTCCGGACACTCGCACGTCAGTCAAGACGCTGAGCAGATCCAGCACAGAAACAGATCATTGCACACAAAAGCGCACGCTGTGATGACCAACAAGGAAACGTCTGCCTCTCTGTTTGCTCTGGATTCATCTGTGAGCTTCTCTCACAGGTGATTTGAATTTTTAGGAACTTTCCAGCGTCTTCTTTTAGTTCTTTAGGGACTGTTGTAAGCTGGTACGGAGCCTTTCCATTGTTTTCATGTTTCTAGTGAAACTCGCCTTTTCTGAATTTTTATATCCTTTTTTAAAAATTGTCAATCGTCTCCAAACATTTTTTTTTTTGCTCTTTAATAAAAATACTCAGCAAAATTATGCAAAAAAGACATTTTTTACATCAATATTTTTGGACCAAAAAGCATTTTGGCTCCACTTAGCAAGTTTTTAGATTGCTAAAATCCAAACAGGGACTGTCTCAAAACATCTAAAACGAAATTGTTACAAGACCTTTTGCTCAACGTCATTGTTGTTAAACCATTTGATCTACCACAAAAATCCCAAATGAAGCTTCTGAACTAGTTTTTGACAGCAAGTCAGCTGCAAAGATGTTTTTAAAGTTCAACATTTTCAAAGTGGTGATGATGCAAAATGATGAAAATGTTGTTTTCTATAAATGTTTTTGCAAAACATTAGGAGCTCTGAGTTGTAGGCAGGACCACTGCCCTCCCTTTGATGCTGCTGAGAGCTCTCTGTTTACATGTTTGCCCTCACAACCCCAACATTTACGGTGCAACCAGAATGATGAGCAACACCGGAGCTCTCCGGCGCTCAGTTTGGAGCCAGATCCCCGCTCAGACGACGGAAACAAAGACGTTCATGGATCTATTGTCCACAAATGAGGGAGCTGTGTATTTTCTACAAATACAATATTTTTCAACTGCTTCTGATTCAAAACTATTTAGATAAAGAACTACTCAACGTGTTTTGATATGAATTTTCTTTACGTATTTCTTCCATCAGAAAAACGCTACAAGATTTCATCAGTTTGTTTTTTAGTAAGATGCATTCTGCATCAAATCTGACTTTGAGGTTGTGGACATTCATTCTGGGTTCAGAGTTTTTAGCTTTTAGTCAAATATTAGTTTGGAATTCTGAACGGATTTTAACCTAAATGCTCTGATTTGTCATTTAAATTTCTAAAAGAACAGAGAATCTTCCAAAAACCTGAAACTCAAATCTATAACTTGCATCTTTTCATCTCTATAGGTTTGTTATGTTAGGTCACACTTCATAATAACTACTCATGAGTTAATACTTAATTAATCATTTATAAAGCCTCACTCCTACTTTATTAAGCATTTACAAGTTGCTTATCTGTGTAGTTGTAAAAATCTTTTTCATGATTTAAAAGGTTTACTATAATGCAGGGGCGTCAAACGCAGTCGCCCAGGGAGCCAAAATCCCAAACTCACCTTAGGTCGCAGGCCGAACAGGATAAACATTTATTGAACAAACTAAAACTACACTTTTAAAAATGCTGCTTTTTAACATTACTGTGAATAAAAGCAGGCAGGAATATTATTCCAGAATAAATAAACAATAACCTTAAATAACTTTACATTTTTTACTCTAAATGTGTATTTTTTTCAAAATTATTCAAGTTAGAAACAAGCGCAATTTAACATCGGACCACTAATGATAAGAAAACAAAATTATTTGAAGGGCCAGATTTAATTACCCGGAGGGCCGGATCCGGCCCCAGGGCCCTGACTTGGCACGTGTGCTATAAAGTGTTTATTAATGGTATGTTAAGACTTTATTCATTATCAATTAAAAATGTAAAAGTAAGTATTAAATGATTTGCCAGCCAGTTATTTAGAAGTGGTTCTTTTAGTTGTAAGCTCATTCACAAAGTGTTAGTAAATGTTTTATAAAACATTGTAAAACTATAATTAAAAAAGTACAATTATTAAATGCATTACAGTAATCCTTTTAAATCATTAATAAAGTGTTAATAACAACACATATAAGCCACTTGCTAATGCTTAATAAAGTATTAGTGAGGCTTTATAAATGAACTGTTAACTCATGTTCAACTAATGCTTAACTAATGCTTGAAAGTGTGTATTTATTACAAAGTGTTACCAGTAATTATATAGCACTTTAGTAGTTACTTGAGTTATAATACTGAATTTATTTTAATGATCAGAATCTTGATCAGACAAATTTCTAAATGACATTTTTAATGACGGGGATTAAAAAATGTGTTTTTTTTTAAAGAAAACCACTGAATATTCTTTGTTTTTTTTAATTTTTTTTAAATTATTATTATTTTTCTTAGTTGTAGTAGGACTGTTGTGGCAGAGCAACCCCACCCTCCCCTTCGCTCCCCATTGCTAAAAACTCAAAGAAGGGAACTTGTGCCCCTGTACACGTCAACAATCTTTTTCAATCTGCATTTTTTTTCTATCTGCTCCTTATTTAAAAGCATTTTAATACAGAAATACTCAGAAATGTGATTTTGAACTTCACATATGTCCTCCATTGTGAGAAAAATCCAATTAGAACATGTGAAAAACACCAAAAATGATTTTTGTTTGCGTTAAAACAAAGTACTCCAAAGTATCCATTAGTGAACCTATGAGTGACTGTTTAAAATGTAAAATGGCTTCATTTATTTGCGGTGCAAACACAAGTTTTTGTCCTTGGATGCTTCCCTGAAACCCGCCTTCCTCCAGACTGATGAGTCGAGTCAGCCGGATCATTCTTCAGAGCTGATTCAAGCTGTGGAAAAAAAGGTCAGGCTATCGGAGTCTGTGACCCTTCTGACATTTCCTGCGAGATAACAAACCCTTAATGCGGGAGCAACAAGATTCAGTGGAATCTGCAGCTTCAGGTATCGGGGAGTGCGCTCTGGACGTGACCTCCCTCTGTGTTTAAAGTTATGATTTATGGATCGACCAATACTTTTCTTTGTTCTATTCAAAGGGCTGATAAGACGCAACACAATGGTGAGATTAGAGGCCCGATTGGACACATACCTGAGACGTGCAGTGTTTAAAAACTCACCTCCTCTCAAACACTGCGGCTGCAACAGGCCGCTAGATAATGTTATTGCTCGTGACTCGTGACTAGAGAAGATAAGAGAAATAGGTTTCTTTAAGCCCTGCAGAGGCTTAACCTATGACTCTACTTAAAGGAAGCCTTGGAGACCCAGACGGCCCTGTTAGCTTTGGTTTTCTACAAAACCCTGACACTGTATGTGATGGATTTTAATACCTTACACGGGCTGTACGTGATCTGGACAGGAATGGAAACGTTTGGAGTTTATACAAATACAATACGGGTCATTCAAAGCTCCAAAAACCACTTTTATTTACTACAAACTCATCCTGGATTTCACGTCGTTTTGAGTCTAAATCTTGTTCTATCAGGATGTTTTTCTGCTTTATTTACAACAACTCTTGTCCTTAAATCTGTAACTCACTTCTGGAATAAAGCACTGTTCATGAAAAAATATCAAAATGACAAAGCACAAGGTCAGACCATGTTAGAAACCCTCAACTGTGGTTGTTATCAAAACTGTTTGGAAAATGGATTTTTAAAATAAATCTTGTAAATGTGCTGAAACAAAAACTAAAAGAAAATTTTTGTTTTTATACTCAAACTTTTGATTTATTAGAGTCTCAATGAAGTTTAGTAAAACACTTTTGGCAAATTTTGTTGCTGGTTTACATCATTAGATATTTACAATTTAAAATTGGAATTTAAAAACGCAAAACATAAGTTATATTTTTAGATTTGATCCATGTGAAAGAGTTAATGACTAATTGCACACATCTACACGGGTCTTTAAAATGAACAATTTTCCAAAATCCATGTCTCATTTCTGCATGCATTTTTAAACTTAAAATAAAATAACTTAAATAGTTTTTTATGATTTTCCTATTTAAGTATTAAATCGAAAGTGGAGCTAACAACGTTAAAAGTTTTTGCCTGAAACAGAATATCCACCCAGAAGGAATTTGTGCGTCTGCTCACGCTGTCAGTCGTCTATCAACAGCAAAAGATACTTTAATTATTTAATTCATTTGGAGCAATCTGATTCGCTGACCTAAAATGGATCCAGGACATCTTTTGTTAAAACTTCCACCAGTGAGGAGATAAACACCTGGTACTGAACAGTGCAGCTGAAGTTTTCCAGATTCTTCGTATCTCTTGGATGATAGTAAAGTATAAATTAAATACGTGTACAAACATTCATGTTTTAGTTTAATACAATTCTGTCAAAATATTCTAAAGGGGACATTCTACCTCACTCTATGGTCACATGTCTGTTAAATTCAAAGTGTTTCCACACGGTGGTCTATAATGATGGTTGATCAGTTTTTGCTGCATCTCGTGTGTTGCCCACTGTGATGGGAGTATGTTGGTTTTTCTTTTTAACTTTATAGTAAAATGAACCGTTTCTCAATCCGAATGGGATTTTCCAAGATGGATTACCAATTTTGTTTTATTTTGAAACAATTTTTAACTGTATTCAATCCATTCTTCCTTAGATTATTCTGGTTAGAACGCAAGAATACAAATCCAACGAATTGTTACATTTCTAATATTAGACAATGTTCGAACAGAGATATGTTCATAGTAAAAGAGATCCCACTTTGATGTTTTTTCTATGGTTCCGTTCATAATCAGAACAATAGAAAACATATCATCAAAACAACCGCAACTTAGAGAAAATGAAAGAATTTGGTCAATCAGGAACGAAACTTTTTAAAGAGAATAATACAAACATGTCAACAAAAAATAAAAATAATACTAGAAAAAATAATAATTATTTGGTTACCTCTGCTTTTATAGATGCTATACGATTTATTGATTAGTAATATGTAATATTTGTACTCTTCCAACAACCTACAGAACAGCAATTTCCCCGCTTTTATTTTTCTTTAGGGACTAAAACAGATTTAATGAAATTATTGGCTTTTAATGAATAATAATGTCACATGACATACGTAACATGTTTGGGATCTGTAGTAATTAAAGTAAACTCTCCCAGACTACATGAAATGAGCCAAAAGTTAACTGGAAACATCAAAACAGCTGTTTTTTAAACCGTGTTGACAAACATCGTTTCTGGGTTTTTTTCTTTTTCTTTTTCTAAAATGTTGTCCCTCATGGTTTCAGTCTGCTGGCTCAAAATCGACTGAAGAAGTTTGAAATGTGGCAATAAGTTCAGCTTATGAAAGTACTCTGTTTTTTTCTGGTAATTACTGCTTTGATTAATACCTAATGAGTGTTGCTTCAATGTATTATCCCATATCTAATTTGACAGCGAAAAAAATACTTCACTCCAAAATAGTTTCTAATGACTTTGCTCCGTGGGATTCATCAAATTAAAACCGAAGAGCTTTACTGCCGAGTATTTGCCTTGTAAAAAAAAAAGGTCAGACTTCATTAAGATCAGTTCTTAGTTTGCTTCTTCCTTCAAGAATCGCCACAGCAAATCACCCACCTGCATGCAACCAGACAACAGTTTTTAAGTTCAAATATTTGAAAATGAAAAAGAAATACCTTTTATGAACCTTTTTTTTTATTCTTTCTTAAAAAGCTCTATGACTCAACGAGATAGAATTTACCAGTACCAAAAAAAAAAAACAAAAAAAACACAACCTATATATTTTTTCTGATTTATTTAAAGGTTGCTTTTATTTTGAAAACTGCTGGATTCTTTCCACCACACTGACTCATTGTTGACACGTCAAGTTGATCAGTCATTTGTTGAAAAATCCATTCTCTACTTTCTCAATCTAGAAAAATTTAACAAAAAGCAAATATATGTTAAAAAAAAAGAAGAAAATAACTAGTGAGGGAACAAAATTAGAGCTTTCAATTTCAAAATAAAAGAACTCATTTAACAGACAAAAACCAGAAGCCTTTATTATGTGAAGTAATGGAACGTAAAAGCTCAATCACGCTCTCGTTCAGCACTTTAAGGATATTAGTGCTTGTACTTTTAATACTCATAAACTTTAGTTTTTTGGATATTGAGCAAAATTCTCCCCATAGAAAGGGAAAGAGAATTTTTTTACAAATTCTTCAAAATGTTTGTGCACTTTGAAACCATTGATTTCAATTTTTTTTTTTTTTTTTTAATAATTTTGCAATGAGCTGTTATATTAGCATTATGCTAACTCATTCTGGTAATTTAGCATCTTCTGAGTTTTTATGCAATTTTTATCTAACATTTTAGTTACGTGGTGAGGTTTTTTTTTTTTTTTTAATTTTTTTTATTTGTTATCTACTAAGGTTCCTGGACTATGTTTAAGTTTAGGTAGGAGGAGGCTAATGTTTTTTGGCTAATGTTGTCGTCCACTGTTGGACGTTAGACTACTTTTGAGTTTAGCTTATATTTTAGCTACAGGCTAACATTTTAGACTAATTTACTGAGAATCTTTAGGCCTTTTTGTGCTGGTATTGTAGCAATATGCTAGCTTTTTTGGGCTTATTTGGCATCAATTAAGGTTTTTTTGGGCTAATTTAAAGTTTAGCTAATATTTAAGAAACACACTACATGCTTTTGCAACATTGGCATGTATTAAGGATTTTTAAGCAAACTTACTAACAATTTTTTCTTAAATTTAGGCCAACTTCAGGGGTATTTCATAGTTATTTAACACAATTTCAAGTGTTTTATCAAATTTGGCATTTTGCAAAAAGCTTTAGCATTTTCAGCAAATTCCTTAAGCAATTACAGTAAATTGCTTCAAGATTTGCAGCAACCAGATTTAGCAAAATGCATTTACACCTGGATTATTGCAGGTGATGCACCTGATCTAGATCTAAATATGGATTTATTATGAAAGTTTTTCCTACAGACCATAATAATAATAATAATGTTAAATATTCAGTAACTGGTTTTCTATTGTTGAAAGGATGTTGCTAAAAAAGTTTTTCATTCATTCAGTTATTATTTTATTTAGAAAATACCCGTTTTTGTGACTGTTTTTAATTTTACTGTAATTATCCATCCCACTTTAAAAGTCGGACGAGGCTGAAGTTGGTGTCTAATTTTTTTTTTTTTTCATTTGCTTTTTTGCTTTGTCAGTTAAGAGTGAAGGGAAAGCCTACACTAAATCTTAGTGGATCATACATTAAATTTAGTGTACTATTAAAGCAGCTGCAGACATTTGACAGAAAATGAAGATAAATTATATTGTCAAAAGTTAAAGGAAACTAGACGTTAAAAAATAAAGAACACATTAAGATGTAAATAAACAAAAAAAAAATAACAAAATCAGGTTTTAGAAAGAAGGAAACTTGAAAGATAACTGTAAGTGCTGCTTAAAATATAATATATATATGTTTTATTGTTTTTCATGAGTTGTGAAATTTGTAAAACTTGTAATTTGATTTTATTTATTTAGGGACTAAAGATGGAAATTAGTCTAAAAGACTATAATCTTATATATTTGCATTTTTAAATGTTTTATTAATATATACTGTCCCTGTCTTAAATAAACAATCAATTTGGTGGGACTGTACAGTGAATTCTGGTTGCAGCGTGCTCAGAGCGACATTGTATACTTTGTATTGTTTTGTCTAGATTTTATTTCTCAAAATGTTTTATAAAGCTTTGATCATCGTTTTCGCGGCGGAATGAAAGCGAAGGCACGAAACCAAAGTTGGATGACGTGCAGAAGAGAAAAATAAACGCCTGTTGCATGAGTTGTCAAGAGAAGAGTCACAATTACTCAAAAGTCAAAGAATAAATGTGCATTATGTTATGAAATACCAAACAAAGCATAAAAATAAATAAATAAAACAACTCTATTTTTATTCCACTGTACATAATGGCACATTTTCAGTATATTTATCTTTTATGCACATTGGGAATCTGCATGAATTCATCAACATCATGTTATTCATCAAAGCAAGAAGATTTAGCTGCAAAGACTTCCAGTCTGGCATCTTCAGCACATCTGTGCCTTTTTGAGGGTTTTTAGAAGCATCAGTCATGAATCTTGTGTAATTAAAGTGTTTCTTTTTTTCGCTTGTCTGAGTTTCCAGTGTTTTTTTTTTAATCTCACAACTACAGTGATTCCTTTCCTCCCACACTGCATGGACGTTCAGAAGCGAGAGGTTACGAAGGTTAAGCCTTCAAATGTTGAGTGCATCGCTCCAAGTTTAGAAGTTAAATGTATAAAGATGTTATTAATGAGGAAACTGGCGGCATTTGGCAGCAAATTCCCACAGAAGATGTAGAGCTGTGCTTAGTTTTTCTTTTTACTTTCTTTATGATCAGTTAATTTGTGCAAAATAAATTAAAGACTCAAGAATATGTTGCGACTTTGTCGGCAAAATTCATTTTTCCAGTCCCCGTGATCATCAGGATGACGCTTTTTAAGTGTTTTTCTAAGCTTCACATCATCCAAAGAAGGATCGCCTCACATCCTGGACGTCAAATATTCATGAGTCTCTGGACTCTGTCTCCAACCAGAAAGCTGACATTTGTTTAGAAATAGAAGTTTGCAGCAGGAGTTTAGGAGTCTAAATTAAAACCAGCTCCTCTAGAATTATTTAGCATAAATTTAAAAAAAATATATTTCCCGAAACAACTCCCTCCCTGTACTGTTTACCTGCTCAAAGTTCTAATTAAAACTTCCCAAAAAAAAAACCCATTCTGCACAGGAGGCAGCACCTAAAATTAGCCTCAGCCAGAATCGCTCTTCCCTTGTTTTCCTTCCTTTTTGTTTACTGTATTTTTTAATTTCAGTGGAGTATTTCGGGACGCACACGTCTTTTAAAGGAGAACTGCAGCGAATGACCAGTTTGAAGTGAATATAGAATTGCTTCGCTGCAGAAAAAAACCCTCACATTTGTTCTGGATCTTTTCCGGTGACACCCCCTCATCATTAAGCAAAGATGGAGAAACCTGGATGATGCTCAGTGACAGTACTCATTAACTCTCCCAAAAATCTCACACGGAAGTTTATTTCAGATACGGGATAGTTTGGCAAAAAAAAAAAAAAAACTGAAAGCTGATGACTCCACATATAACATATACAGCAGAAGTGAAGCTTAAGTAATGAAATAGCAGTAGAGTATGCTGACAGACATAAATATTACCAATAACAAATAACATTTTTGTTAAATTTAACACAATATTTTGATTCTAAAATGCAAATTTTACTCACTTTTAAGAAAGTTTGAAAAGTTATCTGCAGAGTTGAGCAAAAAAAAAAATAGTTTGGAAGAACTTTTAGTCACTGTGCAACGAAATGATTGCTGGTTGTTTTATCAGATTTTTATTAGTTTCAGGATTTGAAAGGTTTAAAAAAGCAATAATCAGCGGTTGTGGAGTTCTCTGAGCTGAAAACTGCATTAATTGATACTATACTGTAAACCCTGACTTTAGCTGTAATAACAATTTTGAGTAATCATTCATTATAATTTTTAGTTTAGTGTCATTACTTAAATAAATTTGTTGTTTGACACATTAAAGATTAGTTTTAAGTGTTACTAATTATACTATGTAGAGATCACTACTCTTATTTAGTTCCTGCAAGAGTGGGCGGAGCTTATATCAAAACTGTGTTTGATGGAAACTGGCTCTAATTCTGCCCTTTATTAATTAGCAACGTCGTGGTCCTCCTCCTTACAATTTTTTCATCAGTATCAGAACTTGCATTAAGCTGAGTTTCTCATAGTAAAAATTTATATATTTATTGTTCATAAAAGTTGCTTTTAAATCCTATTTTTTTTTCCCCCAGAGTTTGAAAGCGCTGGTTGTTAGCCAAAAATGGGCTATAAGTAAGCATTGCTTTTTTTGTTTTTCTTGATGATAAAAATTTAAAACATGTTTTCTCCTTTGGGATTTTGAGCAAATTTTGTTGTAGAGACCAAACAATTCCCAACTATCGTCCATCATCATTGTCCAAATCATTTCTGTTTTCATAGGACATTCTCTGCACTCTGTTTTAAAAAGTTTTGTACCGGTTTTTTAATGTATCAAAATAGTCTGAGTTTGTAAGGACTTTGCCACTAAAAATGAAGAAGCAGATAATTAATCAACGATCAAAATTAAGGATTTTAGCGTCTTCTGCAAACCTGATGCATAATCAGTGGCGCCTCCAGAAATTTTTCCTGGGGGTGGCCGCTGGGGGGCCACTTTAAATCTTGGGGTGGCACACTAAACACATGACCTTTTTTTTCCAAAGTCATTCTACTTTACGTAGTTAAACAACCTGTAGAAAACTATCAGTACTTTAAGTATCTGCTGATATACTTTGATGAATTGTCTTTATTTCATGCTTCTAATGTGCATAGACGAACAAAAATACAGTTAAGATTTTGAGTTGGACAAAAATGTTGGTTTATTTTCCATTTAGACAGGAATCACCATGGACTATGATGTTTGCAGATGATATTGTAATTTGTAGTGAGAGCAGAGAACAGGTGGAGGAGGAGCTAGAGAGGTGGAGGAGGACCTAGAGAGGTGGAGGTTTGCCCTGGAAAAGAGATGAATGAAGGTTAGCCGCAGTAAGACAGAGTACATGTGTGTGAATGAGAGGAACCCAAGTGGAAGAGTGAGGTTATAAGGAGAAGAGATAAAGAAGGGGGAGGAGTTTAAGTATTTAGGGAACAGTACAGAGTCATGGAGAGTGTGGAAAAGAAGTGCAGAGTGCAAGCAGGTTGGAATGGGTGGAGAAAAGTGTCAGGTGTGATGTGTGATAGAAGAGTTTCAGCACAAATGAAAGGAAAGATGTAGAAGACTGTGGTGAGAGCAGCCATGTTGTTGGACTAGAAACAGTGAAGAAAAGACAGGAAGCAGAGCTGGAGGTAGCAGAGATGAAGATGCTAAGGTTCTCTTTGGGAGTGACCAGGATGGATAGGATCAGGAAGGAATCCATCAGAGGGACAGCACATGTTAGAGGTTTTGGAGATAAAGTCAGACTGAGATGGTTTGGACATCTCCAGACTGAGGAGAGATGGTGTGTTGGTAGAAGGATGCTGAGCCAGCTGCAGGAAAGAGGTCTAGAGGAAGACCAAAGAGGAGGTTTCTGGATGCAGAAAATGATGACATGAAGGTGGCTGGTGTTAGAGGAGAGTAAAGGATGATGAAGAGAGGGTTAGATGGAGGAAAATGATTGGCTGTGGAGACCCAGAAGGCAAACTCAAAAGGAAAATAAGATTTACGATTTATTCACTCAAGAGAAAAATTATGATGTAGGGAAAAGTTATAAACTATAAAAAAGAAAAAAAAAAAACATTAGATCCACATGTCCTCTACAGAATCTTCCTCTTTATCCATTTCAAAACCATTACAACTATTATTGTTTTACCTGGCGCTTTCGTTGTCTTTGTCTCATGTTCGCTGCAGCTGCGCACTCAGAACCCCCCCACCCCCCATTGAGTTCAGCGCAGCTCCAGCGTGCCTGCGCGTGCGTGCGCGCCCATTGCAAATAGATATCGATAACTCCGGCACGGCTTCAAGAGCAATGAAGAGAGATGGTTAGAGAAAGATATAATAATACCAACAATGAAAGAACATGCTCCAATGAGAGAGCCACGACGAAAATTTGTGGGGTTAGGAACCGGGGACTTTCTCAAATCTGGAGAAACCCGCACCTCCTGATCCACACTCAACCAAAACACTTCTGATCATGCTTTGTAAACATTTATTAAGTTATTTTGGAGTATTGCTCAATATAAATTGTTTTTTTATATTCAGAACAATACTGTGTTCTTTTCATGAGGACGTCGTCTGTCTCTCTCTGCGCTTTCAAACCATGAGCGCGTTTCCTCCAGAATCAGTTCTGAGCAAGACGACATCTAGAATTTACTGGTTTCAATAAAAACCTGCTCTAGATGATAATTATCCTACTTTAATACTAGGATATTTTTGAGTTGCCTCTGACACCGCTGATGAGTTCTCCATAGAGGCTCACTGTGTGTGCCCGCACACGTGCGCCTGCGTGTGTGCGTAATGGACGGGCTGGCGCGCTCCTCGTCTCTTCTCCCTCCTGGGGAATTATCCAGCACCTTCTGATGGTTTAAGGATGAAATGCAAAACAGATGCAAGCACAGTTTATAGTGACAAGTGGGATGGCCGGGGTGGCCACTGGGGTGGCCAGATGTCAGCCAGGGGTGGCCGTGGCCACCCTTGGCCACCCCTTGCAGGCGCCACTGTGCATAATGTACTTATGATAATAAGTTATGACTACATATTTCATTAAGTAAACTTTACTAGCATCATTTCCTTTTGACAAATGTATTAACGTACTGTTTTAAGTTACTTGAACTAAACTTGTCTAGTTTTGGATCTATGTAAAAACTTAAGAAATTTAGGGCAATCTGTTTCAACGCACTGTTTTAGTAAACTCAACTAGTGCGGCTAAGAGTTGCTAAGAAGATTGCAAAGCATGCTTGAGGAGCTGTTCCTTTAATTTATGTAGCAGTCAAGTAAAAGCCACTCGATGGGAAGGGTCAGTCTGAGGTCTGGGATTTAAGAAAAAACATTACGGGGAGCGTGGACGCAAAAGAAAATGAAGATTCCCCTCAAAAATCAGCTGGTAAACTTTTCAGCTGAGCAAATTTAGAGAATATTGGAGCAGAATTTTATGAACACTTCTCACTCTGTTAAGCACACGGTTGGATTGATTATGAGACGCACACCCGGTGGCATGGGAAGCATTTTACTGGCAGAGGAAAGAATGGATTCAATTAAATATCAGCAGACTCAGGAAGCCAATATCACAATAGGGAAAAAGAGAAAAAAAAAAAAAAAAAACGGCATAATGATCCTGAACAGATTTTGAAATTCAGCCCGGTCCCATGGCAACCTGTAAAATCTGCTCCAAACAAAAACGCTTTTGGGCAAATTTCTGTTTCATTTGCAAAAGGCGGAATGATCTTTGAAGGATTTCAGTTGGAGGTTTCTTTTGTTCCTGCACCATTAGTGCTTCACAAACGCGTCGGGGTTGGAGCTCCATCTCCAGCCTGTAGGTGGGTTAACCGTGTGGAACTTTTGTGCTTTGATTGAGTTTTAGTCATAGATAGGCTTTTAATTAGATGGATAAAAGACAGCAGGCGGCCCTGACGGGGTATAACACAGACTCTTGTGATAGGTCGGCGGCTCTGAATCGGATCTCAGCACGCCGAGTCAAGGCCGTGTCCACTCGACACTCGGCAGAAGTCTTTAAGGCTTTGTGACACAAACCGCTGATTGCCTTCCATCTAAGGTCAAGATTATTATTATATTAACGCCCCAGAAATAATGAAAGATTTTCTTAAAATACTCACCAAATATTAAATAAACCGTAAAAGTGATTTAAAAAAAATCAATGTTTCAGATTTTTTCATCCTTTAATTAATCTGAAGCTCCTTTAAAGACATTGATAATTAACTTTTAATCCTTGAACTTTTTAATACCAAGGATTTGTTTTACAACATGCTTTAAAAAGATTCCTCCAATAACAAACAAAAATAAAACATGGAATAGAATCTCAAATGGAACATTAACATAAAAATATTAATAAAAGGCCTAAATCAATCTGAAATGTACTGCATTAAAATACAAATGTTTAAGCTGGTTTGAGTTGTAATATAAAAAATAATTAAAAGAAACAAAAAGAGAAAATTAACCAGATAAATACAACAAAAATCAAAGACAAGAGTAAACAATTTGATGAAGGAGATATTTTATAAATGAGAGGTCTGTTAGAATACTACAGACACTTTCCAAAAAACATATCATGGATACTGCGGCCATTGTTTCATTAATTTCGTGTTTACTTGATTTTATATAAATTGGGTTCATGAAACCCACAATAACAGAATTTCAGGAAATGAAAATAGTTTAGAGGAATCACATGTTTACTTTTCAATGTTACAAAAAGACAGAGATTATTACATCTAATCAGTCAAAATGAAGTATTTTAAAAAAATATATATGTCCATTCATGAAATCTCTATACATTCTCACTCCTCACTCCCCCTCCGTGCCACTTTTTGACGTTTTGGGTGTCCCTAACTCATTACTGGCTGTTTCTATTAAATCACAAGTCCCTGACCATCGGGTCCCAGAACTGGTACTGGGATAGGGTACTGGTCCGCTTCCAAAAGGTTGGGGACCCCTGATTATATGCATTTTTCCATGTCTGCTGGCCTCGGACCGGTACTAGTTCGTCCATGTATGACGAGTTGAGAGAGAGAATGCATTTCATTACTTGGATGTGAATCCCTTTAATAATAACTGGCTGGATGGCCAGTGGCTTTAGTGCAGGGGTGTCAAACTCAATCGCACAGAGGGCCAAAATCCAAAACACACCTTAAGTCGCGGGCCAAACAGGATCAAAATGTCTTGAACACACTAAAACAAAATTTTAAAAATTTAACATAACAATGAATTAAAACAGGCAGGAATATTATTTCAGAATAAATCAATTTTAAACCTTAAATAACTTTCAATTTTTATTCTCCATAAAAATATTTTGTCAAATTATAAAAGTTAGAAATGAGAGCAAGATAACAGCGGGCCACTAATAATAATAAAATAAAATGATCTAAAGGGCCGGATATAATTACCTGGAGGGCCGGATTCGGCCCCCGGGCCTTGACTTTGACACGTGTGCTTTAGTGCAATCAGATTGTAGAATTCTGAGTTTTGGAAGGTCAGATTTTCTTGATGCTCGCCATCAGATCTTCTTTGTTTTGTGCTTCTAGTTATTTTACTCAATTTTCAAGTCCAACTAATCGGCAAACCAGTCAGACTCTATGATGGCACGGACATCAAACCAGGTTCTGGTGCTTCTTGCGATATGGACAACTCTTTTGGAACATTCTGGTCGACTGTTAGAGGGATTTTGGATTGAAGAACACAGAGTTTGCAAACACTGCAGCCCAAACGATAACTACCTGTGGACATTTCCCACTGGACCTCCAGCAGCTCGGGTTCTCCTCCTCACCATCCTTCCTCCAAACCCTTGAATACCAAATAAAAGACACACTTACATTTAGAAATATGAAGTGTTTTGACAAAAAAATATATTAAAAAAAAAAACTGTAAATAGACAAGGTAACAAAAAAATGTTGCAGAAAGGGGTGGGACCACAAAAGAATGTTCTTCCACCCACTCCTTTTCAAGCACATTGTTTGCTTTACTTGTATATTTGTATTTTTTCAATTCTTATATTTGTATTTTTAGATTCTTTATGCTTATTTGGTATTTTTGTACTTTTAATTTTTTATTTGTATTTTTCAAATTCTTATTTTATTTTCATTTTGTGTTTGAAACAAAGAACAATAATAAAAAAATAATAAATAATCAGCAAACAGGACCTTGAACACCGTCTCAACAGTCCTGTCCTTTTTCTTGGCCTCGTTGAGACGTTTCCTCTGTCGGTCCATCTCCTGAATGTGTTTCGAGCTGGCAGGAGCGACGGCCCGTCTGCCTGAAGGTTGATGATGGTCAGAGCTGCTCTTTCACATTCCTCGGTTTTGGTTATTTGAGTTACTGTTGCTTCTCTATCAGCTGGAACCAGTCTGGCCGCTCACCTCTGACCTCTGGCATCAACAAGGAATTTCCACCCACAGAACTGGATGTTTTCTCTGCATCTGACCATTCTGAGATGGTTGTGGGTGAAAATCCCAGTAGATCAGAAGTTTCTGGAATCCTCAGACCAACAACCACACCACGTTCAAAGTCACTTCAATCACCTTTCTTCCCCAATTCTGATGCTCGGTTTGAAAATCAGCAGATCGTCTTGACCATGACTACAGGCCAAAAGACATAGAGCTGCTGCCACGTGATTGGTTAATTAGAAATTTGCATTAATGAGCAGTCAGGTCAATAAAGTGACCAATGACTGTACATAAAACATCTATTTTGCCCTAAACTAAGCTAATAATTGTCCTAATAATAATTTGTAACACATATTCAAAGTAGAGGTAAGTTCTCTGTCCATATGCACTATACTGCATATTGTCTGGCAACCAGGTGGGCAATGAAGTGAAAACTGAGCGGCATCACCTGTGGAGCCCCCCCCGACTGTGACTGTGGTCATATAAGCTCTTTGTGTGAATGGCTCCTGTGGTTAACATTGATGGCTCGGTGTATTTGAGTGGAACTGAGCCGAGGGGAGAGTCTCTACATCCAGACAACCCGAGTCTCAGTGTCCATAACCTCCTCTGTCGTGTTGGGAGTATCACTGCATTATTCCATGTGTTAGAGGAGCCGGCGCCTCAGCATAGAAATGCTCCAAAGCTTCATCTCCATTAGATTTGTCGCTGCTTTCCACGGGTTCATAAAGAAGGAACTCTTTATTGATATTAATTATTTAGCGCTCGTGGCTTTTCCAAATGATGCCACCAAAGCTCAGCCAGCTGTGAATGAGTGGAAGGCCACTTTAAAAGCCTGCCAAGATGCCAGACCGGCTTTGAAAGAAAATTAGGTCACGACTAACAAGCTTGTCAGAAAATACTTTTTTTTTTTTTTCCCCCAACAATGTTGGAATATTCTAGAGGGGAGTCCAGATGATGAAGCCAGTGTCTGAGGTCCTGCTGAAACAGACACTGGCTTGAATCCAGACCAGACAAGCAGACAGGACAGTTTTAGCTCATGTGAAGAGAAAACTCTTCAACTTAAACTGCAATCGGCTCCAGAAGCTTTCAGCAGAGATTCAGATTTCTTCTTTACTAGCAGCAAAAACATCACTTCACTGATTTTTGTCAAGTTTCAGTTTGAAATATTTCCTTACAATCTATTTAAGACAAAACTAACTTTCTAGTAACATCCAGTGCGATGTAACGACTTGTTTTAGATCGATACGTTTTGAAAAATCCATAAAGCCATAAAGACAGAAACCAATTTTTCCTTAAAAACACAATCATGTGGAAAAATCAGCCAGGTCACATCCCCTCACACCCCTAACCTAATGGTGCAATTGACTCATTGGGCTTCATGCTGGTAATTGTACAAAAGCAGACAGTCAGTCAGTGGTGAAAACAGGCGACGTGCCAGGAATGTTGAGGAAGAATTAGCTTATCTAACTCTAAAACTACATATTTGATTCAACCAGAGAGAACTGGGGGACGGGTGGGGGCGTGGTCTGCAGCCAAGACGAGCCAGAGGCGTGGTCCACGGCCAAAAACAGGAGACGATCCCCCTGGAATCTGAAACACATGAATCGCACTTCACCAAACAAAAGCATACAGAACATTTTAGAGCCAGATATTTGACCGCAAGTGGATACATCAGAATAGAGCAGAGCAGGAAGCTTGTAACTGAGCCAACGTATTTTCTACGTCACAACCTTGAACTTCACGTTTAGAGTTTCTGGCGTGTGAGAAAATCCAAAGTTTTACCTAATTACAGACACAAAGTTTACCAGAGCACAACTGGCTGAACTTTGATCTTTTTCAAAATGTATTTTTACTTCCTCCTTGTTCTGCCCTCGGTTTGTTTGCCTCATTTTTATAAATTAGATTTTTTCTTATTCTTAAGTCATATTTAGTTCGGACTTTTATTTTGAAGGCGACTTTTGAGCTTAAGAGAGGAAGTCTCTGTCAGCCATGTTAACTCAGTCTTTGCCATGCTGTCTTTTCGTCTGCTGCCATCCTTCTTCTGTTTGAGCCAGAGACCTCATTGTCTGTAAGTTTTGGTTTAAGTTCATCAATATTATCCTGATTATAATATAATTTGTCTCTGTTTCTTTATGTTTATTTATTAAATTAGCAGCAGCATTGGAACTTTGTAAATGGGTCTTTAAACACGTTTTGTTAAAGTCATCATATTTGGACATTTTATTTTATTAATTATAGTCTTTTGTATTTGCAGTTTTACTCTTTGTTGAAAGAATAAATGAAGCTTGGAAGCAACTCCCTGACTCGACGTCTTTCAGTAAGAGTTAAGCTTACTGCTAAATCATATTGGAAACATATGAGGAGAGCAGGAAACTCCTGGTTCACAACAATTTGAATAAAAAAATACTCCGAAATTGTTAATTGTCTTTAAATTTGTTTTCCATCATCAGAGAAATCCCACAAGAACATATTAAAAACACCTAAAACCAACTTTCATTGGAGTGTATAAATATATCTACTATGAGTAGAATATATGCGTTTTAAATATATATTTTTATGATTTATCCAGATATATGCATGTATTTAAATATTTTCTCTTAAAAGATGGAAACATCTTAGTTTAACTTATTTATTTTAAGAAATCTCACCAAGAAAACCTCTTTTAGTTTCTTTGCCAGATTATTTTCACTTATAACAAGGGAAAAACATTTTAGTTTATATGTATTTAACTTGATTTGAGAAGGAAATCTTTTCCAGTAATAACTTCTGATAGAAAATATGATTATCCTGAAAAGTGCGTCAAACCATAGAAACAAAAAACTTAAGGATTGTTTTAAAATGGTATTTTATTTTTTTCACTTATTGATTAATATTGTAACATTTTAAGATGAGCTGATATTAAAAACTAAAGTGTGACAGATATTTAACAAAAAAACGAAATAAAAATCATACAAAGGACAGAATCTAAAAACATTAAGCAGATTGTGTGACCGAATAAGAAACTGATAAGAAGGATTATTTTCTAATATGAATATATCCTTTTGTTTTTCTATATTTTAGCTAGATTTGCTTGAATTTGCATCTTAATCAACAGGTCTCACACATGGGAATGGTATTTTAATACTCTCAGATTATTTCTGTTTCACAGAGAAAGTGGCAGCAAACCAGAAGTCTCAGAAAAAGATAACAACATAAAAATAAGACGTCTCCAAGTAGACAGAAAAAAAACCTTCAAGCCTTTGACAGGCTCCTGAAAAGAGTTTGAACAACTGCTAATGATCTCTCAGTCTTTGAAGCTGCGAGTGAGTTCCCCATTGAAGGTTAAATATGATCGGCCAAATTGAATCCGACAAAGCTACATTACAATCCATCTTAGGATATTAAACATTTCAAATTTTCTATATTAAGGACTAATAGGGGTGCTGAGATGAGCAGGAGATGGATGGTCTCGGTTAACGATCACAAAACAAATCGCACGGGAGTAAATGACACTCGACATTTGATATTGTTTAAGTGGAAAAAAAAATGAAATCTTGATTTATTTTGAATCTTTGAAGTCTGGAGGAACTGAAACCAAATTCGTTTGAATGGGCCAAACTTTTTAATGGACTTGCCCTCTCGCGTGTCAACACAAAAGACGGCAATTATGAGATTACACTTCAGGCTGTCGTTAATCTTATAAATTACATTAATTACCGGATTTTTGAGAGCTGGATGCTCTGCTCTCCTGTGGGTTTATTTGATGCTTTAAGGGAAGCAGAGGAAAACAAATATCTCAAAGACACACACAGATGATGAAAAGGTGAGCCCAACCGCTGACTGACTGATCGGAACTTTTTATCTGTAATTAAGATGGTAAATCTTTGGATTTTCACAAACGCCAGAAGCTTTGAACGTGAATTTCAAACAGTGTTTTAACCTGAATCTAAATTTGTCTGATGCACAAAAAAGTAAATAAACATATAGCACAAGTATACGCCTCCATGACAAAGTATTTGTTTGTTTTGCACATTTGTCACATAATTCGGATCATTAATCAAATGTTAACTAAATAAATAGCAGAGTAAACACAACATAACATTTTTTAAAGTGCATTTAATATATTTACCATTAAAAATGACCAAATCTAGTTGACCCGACATGGAAGAAGTACAGTTAGGAGTAATTCTTTTACCGATTCTAAGAAGGTAGTGAGGCATTCTACTCTATCATTTATCATTAGAGCTTTAGCTCTGTTGTTGAGGAGTTTTGAATTATTGTAACTTTTTAGCCATTTAAATCTTTTTCCTTCCGCAACCAATCAGCTTCCTCCATCTGACCAGGTCTTCTGCATCTCATCTTCGTTTACTGCATACGTAATCTTCCGCCGTTTACACAATTAATTCAATTCCAACACATTATGAATCTGAGAAAAGCAGCTTTTGTGCTGACATGCAACACTTTAGTAAAGTTCTTTTGCAGTGAACCAACTGATTCTAAATTCTGAATTCTAAACGATACGCAACATTTCCTTTGGAATTGTGCAATTTGTGTGGGAGGTCTTAAAAGCTAGTTTCATGTTGCTGCCGATGGTATTAAAGGGTCTATAAACCGAACAGTTCACTCACTCTGATCTGATCTGATCTGATTACTCTCAGACCGGTCAAATCCTTCCAACTGTCTGACAAAATGAAGCAGCTTCAGAAGAGAAGCACTTCATGCTGCAAAAGTCGTTTTAATGAATTGACGAGCAGATGAAAAACTGAAACAAATGTCGAATTTTAACTGTGGCAAAACACTTATTTACAAATGGAGATAACTTGAAAAAGTGGAAACTCTTCTTGATTCAAGGAAACAACTTTTGTCTCACTTTTGATAAAAGCTTCTAAATACTTCCTTGAACGTCGGGACAGTTATTTTGTGGACTGATGAGACCAAAGAAAGACTTTCTAGAAGGTGTACATTCTGTTGCATCAAAAATCTAATTCCTACAGAACATCCATCCATCCATCCATCCATTTTCCAAACCCGCTGTTTCCCTTTTGAGGTCATGGGTTTTCCTGTACTGGCTACATTTGGGTGAAGGAGGAGAAGACCCAGAAGCAGGAAGGACTTCAGCAAATGGTCAAAATAACCAGAAAGATCCACAAATGTAAAGAAGATCATGCAAAATCCACACAGAAGGTTCCAGGCGGGACTCAAACCCCAGCAGCTGAGAACACCAACCACCCAATACAAGACAGTTGAACAATATGACTGTCAAACATGGTGGTGGTAGGGTAATGGTTTGAATCTGCTTTGCGATTTTAGGACCTAAATGAGTTTTTTGAACCAATAAAGTGAAACATCTTTATTGGTTCGTGCAGATGGTTTGGCAGGAGAGTTTTACGCCGAAGCCCCTCCTGAGACAGCACTGTATTGGATCCGCTCTTGGGACCGGCACAGGGACTCCTGGCTCAGTGGGGCTTCTTATCCTAAATTACTCCAAAAAAGGTTGTTTTTTTTTTTTTTTTTAAAGTGACAATAAAACCCCAGAATAAAGAGTATTGAGATCATCTGTGTTGTTCTTATGGTTTAGGGGATAAAATATGAATGTTATGAAACAAATAAACGATGCCTTAGACCGGGGATACGTATTCTGGCTGGGGAGCGTACCCTGACACGACACCAGCACTGGCTTCTCGCACCCCGCCCGCTCTCTGACTGACTCCCGACTGACTAACTGTTCCTTTAAAAGAGTCTCTTGTCGGGCACACCCCTGCTGCACACCTGTGTCCAACGAGGTGACCCATTCAGGAGCCCTCTGAATTGTTAAAAAAACCAAGGAAAAGGTCTAAAAAGAGTTAAACCTGTTACACAGGGCCACACACTCACAGATCAGGACAATTCGGAAAAGTCCTTTAACCTATAAAGATTAATTTTGGACTGTGGGAGAAACTGAAGTCCCATATGCAACAAATCTATCATCACAAAAAGGATTTTGCTGAGAAAACCTTAATAAAGAACATATTTTCTTATTAGAAAAAACATTGTTTTAGACTTTTTTGTGCTTTTTTTCTGTGAAAGCTGATACATTTTTTCACTTCTCGTACGATGTCTTACCCAAACGATAAGCAGGCATCTGTGGTAATATCTAAAAGCAGTATTGTTGACTGAAGCCTCCCCATAGGTGAAGGGCATTGTGGGAAACTCATCTCAGATTTGTTGATGCACCCTGTTCTGTCAAAAAACCGCTAAAAAGACTGAAGCGTCGACCTCATTGGTGGATATTAAAAATGCTTGTTGATCAGTCTCATTTCTCCTTTATTTTGCTATCAAACCAAAGAATAAATTGAAAATAAAACGCACAATTACGCCATTAGCTTGGTCTAAACGTCCCACCCTTTTCTAATTTAGTGAGCCCTCCAACATAAAAACTTGCTTTGAATTTATAAAAGTTGTGATAATTTAATGATACGTTTCAGAGAGAGGGAAGCGGGGTGTGTGGGGTCGTGGTTTTAATCAAGAAGAAGGAAAAACCTGTCATGATTGGCTCCGCCTCCTTCTGCAGCCTCTTTCTTTGTGTTTTTTTTTTTTCTTTTTCAAAGCAGGTATCCATGACCTGACCCCTGACTCTGTCGCATATTAAGATGAAAACATTAATGAGCAAAGCGGAGAACTGTAATACAGTATCTGAAAACCTCACATGTAGTGGTGAGCTGCATCCTCCTGCAGCTTGACTTTTGTTCTGGTTTCTATAGCTAAAAAAACTGTTGTTAATTTTCCCAGATTTTTTTTTTTGTTTTTTTTCTTTAAGGTTGTGTCTAAGTATTCCTTTTGTGATTCAAAAGCTTTTTTGGGAATGATCATTACGGTGGCCCTGAAGTGCAAAGCGCATCAACAAATCATTCGATGCAAGAACATCTTACAGATCATAGCGACAAACTTAAAAAAAGCATTATATTTTTGAAAATAAAACCACATTTCAGAAACTATAACATTAGAGAGCCCATGTCCTGACATAAGTTAAAAAAAAACAATTCATTTCCTTTAAGTAACCATTTGTTTTTACCTAATTCCAATGGAGTCATTAAAACGTTCCCTCGAAATATGACTCCGTCCTCTTCAGTTCTTTTACACGCAATGTGGACACGCAAGTTGGTCGGACAGCTTTTCATCATAGAAATTAGAATTTAATCCTCAGTCTGGGCTCAGTATTGGAGGGGTATGCTTTAGCTAGGCTACATCCACAGAGAATCCCATCCATGCTTCCAGATGCAACAACGCCCGCTTCATTGAGAGCATATCACGTGGATTTATCTTTCACAAGTAAGTTCAACAATATTTGAAGCATTTATAAGTTTGTATAATCGGAAACGTTACTTGGCTAACACAGAAACGGTAATGGCAGAAACAGTTCCTCCCTCGTATTATCTTTTGCTACATCGTTGATCTTTTTCCCACTATCCGATTTCCAAGGTTTCCCAGTGACGTATGGTGACAGGAAGCTGCATTAAGAAGGGAGAATTTTTGGTATGAATACTCGGTGCAAACTTCATTGTCTGAAAGAGTATGTCATCTCATCTGCCTTCAACTTAACTTCACATCTTCGAAGGATTATTTTATAAATGACTTCCATCACATTTTTTTTAAATATTTTTTATTTTGTAACATGTCATTTTGATTCATGCAAATTGCATTTGTTTTTTCTTTTTTACGTAAACAGAAAAAGGTATCAATCATTTTTATTTGACATGAGGCGATCCTATCATCATCCAATCAGCGATGACTCGTTGTACCTACCCTTTGTGGGTTTTTATTGTGTTTCGTTTTTTACTTTGTTTTCTGAAAATTAGTTTTGTTTTCTAATTTTTTTTATTTTTGATTTTTACGTTTTGGTTTCTGTAATTCTGTCTTTTTTATGCAATGCTATTTTTTTTATTATGTTCTATTTTGTAACATTTCACATTTGATTGGATTCGTTTTTGTTTTTTTTTTGGTTATGTTTTTTTTCTCTTTTATGAAAACAAGAAAAGGTAGTTTCTATAGGAAATCAACTGAATGACGTTTATCCATCAAATTTATTTGACATGAAGCGATCCTGGATATCATCATCCAATCAGCGATGTCTCATAGTATACCTTTTGTGGTTTCTGATTGTGTAGTTTTTTTTTTTTTTTTTTTACATTTTACTTTGTTTTCTTGAAATTACTTTTCAATTTATTATTTTTTTGTTTTTCCCCTTTTGATTTCTAGAATTTTGTTTTGCAAAATAAAATGCTGTTATTTGTTATTTGTTTCATTTTGTAACATTTAATTTTAGTTTCTGTAAATAAATTGCATTTGTTTTGTTTTTTTTCTTTTTTCCCCAAAAACAGAAGAGGTAGTTACTATAGAAAAACGATTGAACGATGTGATAGAATTGTGTTTTCTCATTGAGTTTTGTTTTTTTACCTTGTTTTCTTTAAATTACTTTTGTTTTTGAAATTGTGTTGTTTTTTTATTACATTTTGGTTTCTGGAATGTTATTTTGTTAAATGTAAAGCTGTTTTCTTTGTTTTGTTTTTTTTCGTAACATTCAATTTTTATTTCTGTAAATTGGATTTGTTTTTTTTTTCTTTTTTATGAAAACAGGAAAAGGTAGAAAATCAATTTAATGATAATGATGATGATTAGATTTTTTTTTTTGTTTTTACGTTTTGTTTTCTGGAATTTTGTGTAGTAAAATTAATTTGCTATTTTTTCATAATTTGTTTTGCTTTTTTAATTGTCATGATTGTAATATGTTTTTGCACCAAATGATTTGTTGATGCGATTTGCCCCTCAGGGCCACCGTAGATCAGTGACAGGAGTTGTTGTCGTGTTTATCCTATAATTTTCTGCTTTGAAAAGGTAATTAAAAATAAACCTCATTCAGTATTTGACCAACCCCTGACTCCTTTTTGCAATTCCTTTTCATATTTACTCGTCCTCCTTTTGTTTTTTCTGTTTGCCTCTCCTCATATCCGCTCATCGATCATCCGACTCATCCCTTATTCTGCCCTCCCTCCATATCCATTCCTCAACCCTCATCCTTCTTCCTATTTATCTTTCTGTATTTCCAATCATCCTCCTTCATACTCCTCATCCCTTATTCCTTCCCGCGCTCATCCTTCTTCCAACACCCAAAAGGCGGGGCCTTCAGTCGTCCGGGAGATAGACCCCTCCCCCCTGGAGCCTGACTCTTCTCCCCACCAAATTATAACTCTATAAAACATATATTTTTTTTTTTGTAAGCATTCTTCTTCCACTGAGAGCTCTTCCAGATGTAAATTAGACAAATTCTGATGCAAACTTCCAACATTTGTCAGCTGCACTGGAAAAGAAGCGCAACAGCAAATAAAGGAGGCAATTATTTAGCAAAGGAACTTGTTTACAAACTTGGTACCACAAAAAAGTTTGACAAAGTGTGTGTGCTTTGACATGCCTCTGCGTGCGCTGCATGTTGGGGGAATAGCTGTTTATGAGCGGATCTTGACGATTTATTCCAGACAGCTGCATGCTTGACAGGCCATCATTAGCAGAGCGATTCCTCAGGTTCTTTCATTCCCCTGTGGCCAAGAAAAACCGCACGAGATCTTAATTGCTGGTATGAATAAAAGTTAATTTTCTAAGGCTTGGTATCATTATAAATGCAGTATAAAAGATTACAGAGAAGATGAATATGTCAAGTACTGTACTCTCACACTGGAGCAATAAAAAAGCTAATAAACCTGGGATGGGCCAGAGGGTTCTTTAGGGACAATAGAGAAGATGAATGCTGTTTATCTCCAATTACAGTACGTTCTTATGACTGTCTTGGTTAAGAGGGGTGTAAGAAAGACAGAGGGAGGCAGACGTAGGTAATGACAGAGCGAGACAACCACAGAGACACACAGGAAAGAGAGAATCTCTTGATTTTTTTGTTTTTTTTTTTTTCTCATTTTTGCTGAGGGGTGATAATGTGTTTTCTCCTAATCTTCTTTGTGATTGTTCCCCTGAAAAATGTTTGTCACAAACAAAAGATGGGGAGCGTTTTAGGAAACTTTAGAAGACAAAACGGGGGCTGGAAGTCGTTCCGACTGAATGAGAAGCAAAATGTCAGGAAAAAAAAATAAATGAGCTGACAGTTTAGTCAGATTTTTCCAACTTTTTTTTTTTTAATAATTGCTGCATTTTTACCTTCTTATGTCAGTGTGCTTTGTGTCTTTTTAAGGCATGCTGATTTAAAAGTAATATAAGTGGGAACAATTAAATTTAATTGTTAAATTTAAATGCAAGATGGTAGATTTTGGATAGTAAGGATAATTTTCTCATCCATGAGTGTTTATGCAAGAAATATTAATGCCAAACAAACTAGTCTATACAAAAGTCAAAGCTTTTCTATTGGAATATATTCATTTAATTAAAGGTTGACTGTTATATCAACCCATTACACCACAATTATTATTATTATTAATAAAATAAATATCAAAACGAGATCAAAATTGTGATAATCAACTAAATTTATTCTAGAAAAATAATAAAATTAAAATATTTCATTAAGTTAGATTATGAGCGTTATTTTAAAAAAGTCTCGATGTTACCTAAAATTAAAGAAACTCATTTTAAGATGCTAATTGACATCTGCCCATCTAAAGAACATTTAAGATTGTGATTTATTATAGATGATAATGTGTGTACAGTCTTAGAAATAACAACAAGTAGCAACATTTGTTTTCTTTTTGTCACCAAATACACGTATTTTGGATAAAAATATTTTCCAGCAACTGCCAAAACTTTCATTAAACACTGTAATAGGTATAAGAAATCTGTGTAAATCTGTATCTACTTTTCTTTGATAAATTTTATATATAAATGTATAAAGACACCCTCTCCCTCAAAAAAGAAAATTAAAAAAAGAAACCCTAACTTTACCTGTGATCACTGAGGCTCACTGAGGGACCAAAAAGAAAAATAATATAAAATAGACTGAAAACTTCCATTTTATTTCTATAAATGTGGGAAAAACAATATTTATTATATTTAATTTATGAATTAAATATTATTGTTGCCTCAGATATATCGATATTTCATTAATTATTCTGTTTTTGTTGCTTTATTTGGTTCCTTCTGCTTGTAGCGATTCAGAATTTGTCTGACTTACAGTGTCACAATATCTTGTAATTCTCAATTTAGTTCAATGTTTTGTTATTTGCTAATGTTTAGATAAAAAAGGTGCACCTTGGACAGTTCTCCAGTCTATTACGGGGTAGCAAACAAAATGCTTAAGTATTAAAATAAATGTAAGTAAAATGTTAAATCAAAGTGTTATTTGGTTTATCCCGTCAAAGAAATCAGCCATGGCCACTGTTCCTCACCGTGGAGCGCATCAATATTTTCAGTATCAGTTTGGTATTTTTCACAGCGAGAGACATCACAGACATCAATGCGTTGAAAAAAAAAACTTTTTCACTCCCTAGAATTCCATTGAAAGCCATCAGTTAAAGCAGTGCAGTCACTCAAACTGTCATTATGGCCCATTTAATGTCATCCTCTTGGAGAGTTCTCCTGAAGCCCATTCCATGGTAGAGTGGCTTGACAGGGTTCTCAAGACTCGTTAGAAGAATATTTAAATTCCATCTAAGAATAAACATTCATATTTAACATTTAGAGTTAAATTCAGACTTTTTCCTTTGTTAGTTTAAGTTTTGTCTGAGTGTTCTTTTTGTAATTCTAGAGGTTTAAAAACCATATTAAGAGTAACAGAGGTACATGTTTATATTTTACATTTAGACTTCATTTTACTACTAATATCTGAGGCTAAACGTCAACAGAATGTAATTAGTATTACTTTTTTCCTCACTTAGTGAGACTTCAGCTCAGCAAGTACGCTAATATCCAGAAAAAAAAAACATAATTTAGCAAATTAATGCATTTTGGGATAGATAAAACGTCTGGTTTGTAAAGAGTGGACTCTTATGTCGTCACTGGTCTTGCTGGCATCTTCTCTAACCCAGGAAGACCATTGGAAGCGGGCTTCTTCTTGGCTCTCATGTTAAAAGCCAGGTTAAACTGCAGATAATACATCTATTCACATTCTGGTTTTTAAGTACTTTGCTTTATTGGTTTATTGTTTTTTTTCTAAATCTATCAGTTGATAAGATTATCTTAAATGTAAGCAATCTTAGGTTTGTCCTTCTTGATTGGCCGGTGGATGGAACACGGCTTTAAACTTTCTTCTGTCCCACATAGTTGGTGTTTGATCAACCAGAGCTGCCCTCACTTCAGGCAGTGTGAAATAGATTATCTGTCCAGGTGTGTATGACTATGATTGACGGTTCCGTGTCTTCTGTGTTTTTTACCTTACCCGTCCCGTCTCCAGCTGATCTATTTTCCCTTCCTGACCCAGATGATATGACTTATCTGATCAGGTCCAGGGGGGTAGAGGGTTTGTCTGAACAAGGGTGTGAGATGGCAAACTTTAACAGTATGTTGAGGCTTTTGTATCCAGTGTCCTTTCCTCTCTTTTTCTGGACCTCACTTAACACGAAATGATTGTATTTCTTTGGTTTAGCTTAGACAAACAACTCTTTTTTTCTGGTTTAGTTTTGGCAATTTAATGAGTGGAGGTGTCGACTCCTGCGGTTGTGTATAACTTTGTACCTTTTAGTCAGAATCTTCTAGACTTTTTTTGTTCTTGTTGACCCATTCTAGCTATGGTTCCTTTAAAAAAGATGATCCTTAACCTAATGACATGTGTTTCATTTAGCTAATTCTAATTGTGTTCTTCAAGTCTTTGTGTTTTCATATGTTATGGTTCCAAATGTTTCCTTAGATCAGCAGTGCCCAACATTTTTTGCATCATAGATTGGTTTATTTTCAGACAAACTATTCACAGACTGGCCTTTATGGTACGGACGCTGAAAACAGCCCGGCCCACCTTTTTTTTTTTTTTTTTGCATAATTTTCTCGTTAAAACAAGATAATCAAGATTGAAGAACAAAGCATCCACCTCTTCCTTTCCCCATACAGAGACGCTGAGACTTAAGTCTCTTTATTTTGCAGATAACGACAAAAACAGCAGAGGAACACTCCACTCATTTTTTTATTCAGTAGTGAATCTCTGCTCTTATAACGTCTTAATTCTGTGCACCAGCCCCCTCCTTTTACTTCCTAAAAAACCTGGAATAAACAGGTTAACTGAGAGAACCCAGGTCGTTTCTCCATGACAGGGGCTCTGGACATCAGCAGCAAAAACAAAGCAGTTTATCAGAGCAAATGTCAAACATCAGAACTGATCCTTATAAAATCAATTTATTAAATGGTGTTGACATGTTTTGCTGCGGATTGTAGAAAAATGACAAAAGGACTGAGTTGGGCAAAGTGGCTGTTTAGATCCTCTAATGTCCGGAGCTCAGTGAACGCAGCATTCACAGATTCTCGTCAGCCCTGGGTTCTGCCAGTCAAACTGTTTTAGGGAAAGAAAGGGAGGGGGGCTGGTTCATGAGAAGGAATAAAGGCGTTTGAAAGGCAACTTTTACGGGGTGATTTTCTGCTGTTTTTGTTGTTAACAACAAAATAAATAGACTTCAAATAGGTGAAGTCTGGGCATCTCAGAGCGGGAAGGGAAGAGGGGAGGACGCTTCATCCTTCATTCATTTATTATCTTGCTATCTCAAGAAAACAAAGTAAAAAAATAAACTTCATCTTTAAAAAAAAAAAAAAAAAGAAACAAAAAAGGACAGGTCATTTTCGGCTTCCGTATTATGGTGTAACACCAGTCCAACAATTTATAACTAGCATAAAAATGTTTTTTTTAATAACAATAAACATGAATCTGCCATGTTTGAAACAAATTCAGTATCAATATGTGTATGTTGTGTAAAGCAGGCTTGGTGCATGGAAAAAAAACCTGCTTTTGTTTTGTTAAATGAAACTTTTTTTCTTGGAGTCATAGATTCTTCAACTTTTTTTTTAAATCACTGACATTTTTTCTACAAAGAAAGTTTCCAAAGATTGGATTCTTTTAAATGTGGAGAAAACAAAGGACATGGAGATTGATTTTAGACGGGCTACAGCACATGGTGTCAGTGTGATCCATGGGGAGAAGGTGGAGACTGTCGAGAGCTACAAATATTTAGGCACTGTATTCGACAACAAACTGAAATTCCACATGAACACAGACGCTATTGTGAAGCGTGGGCAGCAGAGAATTTACCTGCTGAGGAAGTTGAACTCTTTTAATGTAAATCAAACCATTCTTAATAATTTTTATTGTTCTTTTATTGAGAGTATTTTAACATTTTCATTTATTTGCTGGTTTTATGGTCTGTCTCTGAAAGACAAAAACAAACTTCAGAGCATTGTCAAGACCTGCTCCAAAATAATTGGTGTTAGTCTGAGGGACCTTCCCTCTCTGTGGAAGGAACAGGTGCTGAAAAAAGCCAAAAACATCCTGGGACAGCCCCAGCATCCTCTGACTCCTGATTTTGTTTTGATGCCTTCAGGGCGTCGATTTTATGCTCCGGTACGAAAAACTAATCGTTTTTCGCAGTCTTTTGTGCCCTCAGCAATTATGTTGCTGAATTTAGATAAAAGTGTTTTTCTTTGAGGTTATTGCTGAGGTGACATATTATTGTATGCTGATGTTACGGAGCTATGGAGCACTCATTTTGGACTGTGATGGGCTGACACATTGATATGATTGTGTGGTGTGTGTGAGAAACTGCACTGGAAGTTCTACAAATGACTTGCCCTCTGGGACCAATAAAGGTTTCTGATTCTGATTCTTTTTAAAGTGTAGTATTGAAGAAACTTCTGGTATGTTTGCAAAAACTATGTTTATTATTATACAAAAAACAAAAAAAAGTTTTCTCCAAATTGTATTAAACCCCACATCCATATGAGACGGAATTTAGGCGTTCGAAGAACGTAGATCGACTAATACATTAAAAAAATAGACTAAAAAACACTTTAGGACAGTATTTTCTTCAGCTATTTTGTTGTTTACCACGAAATAAAGAGACTTAAAACAGGTGGAGTCTTAGTGCGAGAGAGAGATACGGATGCTGCAGTATATTATTCATTATCTTATCACCAGAAAATGGTAAAAAAAAATAAATAAATAGGGGAAGATGTTTTCGGCTTCCATAATTTTCCGATCCAAATCTAGTAAAAAAAAAAAACAATTGGGTCATCACCCATTTACTTTATCTCTGATTTCCTTCAAATTAAAATTAAAGTGTTCTTAAAACCTTTGGAACATGAACAGGACCATTTAAATAATGTCTTTAGAAGTTATAGATAATGATGAGCAGATCAGGGTATAAACTGTGGTTTGACTTAATATCGATCACCTAAAGGGTTAAATGTGGCCAATATTGAGATATTTATGATGAAAAAACATGTTTCTTTCTTTTAATTTACAGTTTTAGGCCAAAAGCATATCCAGACAAGAAATGTTTTTCCTGTTACATAG
This sequence comes from Oryzias javanicus, assembly GCA_003999625.1. Classification (NCBI taxonomy): domain Eukaryota; kingdom Metazoa; phylum Chordata; class Actinopteri; order Beloniformes; family Adrianichthyidae; genus Oryzias; species Oryzias javanicus. The sequence continues at coordinate 35,432,613 of CM012439.1, forward strand.
TAGACTTTTCATTGGAATTTCCACACGTCGATTAAATTTCACTACGGAGACATTAAACAGTTTAGGAAGCGCTTTGTCATTATTTGACGACTCACTGTGCAGAGAGAATGCAAACAAAGGCCCTGCAAACCATCCAACACGGCTCTGGAAAGGAAACCGTGAATGCTACAGTTATTGGAGTCCTAAACTGTTGCCTGGCAGCCTTTGGACTGTAAATCCATCATTTTTATGTCTTCTGTGTGAACAGAGAAGCAACTATGCAAAAACAATTGCACACACAAACAGACTTATCTGCAGAGAAAGTAACAGACTCCTGCTTATGACCGATAAGGCCGGCAGAGGCAACAGCTGTCAAATACAGATTAATAACATGCTAATAACGAGCACGAGCAGCCATACAATCGTCTATTGAGGAAACAGTTGGTATTAAATAAGCTTAAAAATGTGACTTAATTCCAATGCCTGTGGATAGTTTAGTTAATAATCACAAATGATCAATGGACTTTGTGAATACATGAGCCTGAATCTGAGCCTTTAAATCAGAGAACTGGGAGGCCTGAAGGTCAAGAAGAGAATATTTAAATCTAAGTCACATCTGAAATGTATGAGTTGCACTAGGCTATTGACAACTTCAGACAAAAAGATACCAATATTATTTTCTTCAGCTTCAATCTCTGGACCCTATGACACTTGATAAACTCATTACCGGTGGTGTTAAAAGGATGGAACATCTCCAGATAATGGATGGATGATGGGTTTTTTTCACATTTTGTCTAGGTTGGTGTTTGTGTTCATTTAAGCTGCTTTCATTGGTTATATTTTTTATGACGCTTTAGAGCTTTGTTTCTTTCTCCTTTTTTTTTTTTTGGCTTAAAGAAGTCTATGGAGCTAAATCAGGGCCAATATTATTTGAAACCCAATAAAAACAAATTGAAAAAAATATTTTTGTTTGGCCAAAAAAAAAAGTTAAACATCTAAAACGAAAAAGAAAAACTGAATTATTTTTAGCTTCAGATCTTTGTTTTTTTAGATTTCAAAACACAAACTTTCAATTTTAATATTTTTTTTAATTTAAAATCTTGTTGGTTTTTTTTTTCGGTTTCAAAAGTTTTGGTCCCGTTGGGGCGTGTTGGGGCGGGGCTAAAACAAAGTACAAATAAAAATTGATAAGGGTGGTAACTTCAGTCCCGGTGTATTCACTGACTCTGAGAACTGTGATAATTACGGTCAGAAAATGGCTGTTTAGTCTGAAGTTGTCTTAAGACAGGTGCAAAAAGCAGAGTTTATTTAATTACAAACCGCACGTCCAAAACGCTGTTCTAGCCCGTTCAAAGTGCCGTCTTATTGTGTTAAATATAGGCATAGAAAACGTCTTTATGTTGTATAAAATAGTTAAAAACTCAGACTCCATCTATTTCCTTTGGCCTAATGGCTAGTGCGCTTGTACTTCAACTTTTCTCATGCAGGAAATGTAAGTTCGAGCCCTGCGGTAAACACAGCGGTTTCCTCATGTTTGCTATCTTTTTATTTTGCTGACATTTAGCAACATTATTATTTTGATTGCACTTAATGTTTCTTTTCTGCTCTTCCTCTTCTATTTTTACTTTTACAAGTAGATATGTATTACATTGATAATATCAAAACAGACTCTCTTTGTCCCAGACAAAAAAGAAATCTCCTGTTGTAAACAAATTACCAAACTAACTAGCTATTTCAGCAGCAACGTTTGATTCCTGTTCAATCAAGGGTTGGGTGGGTTGCCATTATTAACCCTGCAGAACATCAATGTTATAGAACTTTTCTCAGTGGTGCAATGGTAAAGTGCTGGATTCATATTCATCGTAAAAGGACTCACCCAGCTTCAAATCCCACAGTTTTAATTTTTTTTTTTTTTTTAATCCATAGATGCATTTCACTAATGTGCAGGACTGTGTAATGGTTGCTTTTTAAAAAAAGATGTTCATATCACAAAAAAATGAAAATGTGTTATTTATGTCTGATGAAATGTAACTATGTTTAAAAAAAAAAAGAAAACCTGCAACAGCAGGATTCGTACCTAATGTTGATATTGACATACTTTTGACTGACGGATGAATCTTTAACTTTAAAAAGCTTTACTGGGGATGCACTCAGGCTTGTTTCTTCTATCTAGATGGCCACAGAGCTAAGAACTGGCTTCAAATCAGTTCAATGTAAATTAGAGGGTCACATGACCACAGCTGGCATTCTTTTTTTCTGGCACTCATTGGTGTGATGCCTCATTTGTGTGCAGCCTGTTGCAAAGCAATCATTGTGCGTGCTTTGTATGAATGCTTTTCCCTTCAGGGGGAAACAATGGTCCATCCCTTGGGTTAGTTGCTTTGTGCATGCCTAAATAATCAAAGGTCAGCATGGCAGACCAAGAAGCCACCAAATATTTCTGAAAGTGAAAAATGAGTGACAACTTTGAAAGACTTTCAAAAATCCTGGAGTGCTATTGCATCAGACCACTTTGTGTTATTACTTGAAAGTCTGGCTCTTTAGAAGGAAAACACATTAAAAGAATTGATAGATACTAGAACAGAGTCAAGATTAAGGGCTGTAACAAGAAAATTGATGTTTTTCGGAGCCTCTTTTTCTTACATATTAACAAAGAAATACCGACTGGCTACCCTGCTGTTTCAGTCCTGGGTCTCCAAAGGTCGATCTACACACGTTCCTCCCCTCACACAGCACAGAAGTAACTCTCACATTGCTTGGGAAGTGTGAGAAATCCTCACAGCACAGTGATTGATCTGCCAATATACAAACACGCTGCTGCTAACACTCACCATTTTCCCACGCTGAGGCCAACATACACAGAATAATAATAACACCTTAGCACAGTATGGAGCTCTTGATGTTTCACTGATCCTGCAGGATTCTCACAAGAAAAGGATCCTTCATAAAAGCAAGTCACTGACCTTGGGTTGTTCTGGGGAGTTTTGCAAAGAGCGAGAGTGAAGTTCAGACCCAAAACTGCAAAAAAAAAAAAAAAAAGTCCTCTGGGTTCACTTCTAAAATATTAATGCTGAACATGTCAAAATTTGTACTGTGGAGATTTTTTGTGAGATCGACAAATGAGCAGATTTGCTTGACATTGCATCATAGATATGACATTTTTTTGATTTCTTTAAGTCAAAAGAAATGCCGTGGAGGGATTCAGGAGACGTGACTGCAATTGCAAATCAATTCATGGGAGAAAAACACTTGACTTGATGTGCATGGACTATTAAAACCAGACCAATAAACTCTGCTTTTATATTGATGGTCTAAAATTCTTTGTGATGAACAAAGACTTGCATCACTGCAACTTAAGATCTGTGTGAGCAACGTTTCACATGAAATCCAGAGTGCTGCTCTGTCATGCATCATTATTCGCAGCGGAGTCCACAGAGCCTTCAGAGTAGTCCAGACCTTTCTCTTACTCTGGCAACATCTCCCTGACTTCTCAATTTTCCCACACTAGTTCCAAGCTCAGGAGGAAAGTGCCATGATTGATGACAAATCACTCCAAACTGCTTGAAAGAGTTTTCCATTCACTCACCGGAAATTGGTCTTTTCTCCATCTTGGCCCGACGGTGGCCACTCTGCCCAGTTCTCTGCTGATCCTGACAGCTAAATGATGATTAATGCTGGCCTACATCAGCATCTAATTATAACATCCCTTCGACTTCTATGCTAGCACATCAAAACAACACATATGTTTTTTGATTTTTGACGGTTCGCTGCGACTACAGTCCTGTGTGGATAAAGCGGCATAATTTGTCTCAATCTGTCACAAGTTGGCTCTTGAGAGAATGTCAAGCTGTAATGGCTGTTTACAGTTTCTTGTATCTCAGCAAATTTCTCCGATAACTTAGACAAGAGTACGTGTTCCATGAAATCTGATTGGCATTGATGTCAGCCAGCCAGCACAGAACATGGCCACAGCTTTCCTCCAGAATCCCTCGTACGTCAGCAGCGACTTCAAGATCCGTGTAGTTCTGGAGCCATTAGGAGACTTAAGTCTGGACTCCAACGTCTCTGCCAACAGTGTCACTGCAACACTCCCTCTGTGATGCTGTAAACTCCTAACAAGTGGGCTTTAAGATGAATTGATCTTCTTTAGGCAGCATGAGAGAAAGATTAGATATCATTTGGTTAGGCCAGTCTGAGAGTGATCCATCAGCTGCCAATGCTTCCCATGCCAGTTTACAGAGACATGAGCAGTTTTTCCTCTTCCATTGGCAATCGAAGGACTTTGTTTTGCTCTTTCCTGTTATGGTTGTAGATCAACATATTTTAATAATGAAAATACATTAAATGGCATGGTGGTAAAAGTGTTAAAGTACGCTGCTCACCAAAAATTAAAGGAGCACCTTAAAGAAACACATTAGATCCATCAGATCTCAATATGAAGTTGAATATCTATACAAATAACGACAGGGCAGTGTCTTAGGAACAAAAGGATGCCAAGTATTTTAATGGAAATAAAAGTTTTCAGTCTACAGAGGCTCAACTGTGTAGACACCAAAAAATCAGAGGGAAATGAAGATGTGGCAGGATAGTCCATTTTCTCCAAAACATAATTTCTGCAACTCAAAATGCTTTTCAGTATCTTGTGTGCCCCCCACGAGCTTGTATGCATGCTTGACAACGTCGCGGCATGACGACGAATGGTGTCTTGTGGCATTTCCTCCCAGATCTGTGTGAGGGCATCCCTGAGCTGTTGTACAGTCTGAGGAGCAACCTGGCGGCGCCTAATGGACCCAAACATGGGAAAACCAGGACCTACTGCACCAGCGTAGGGTCTGACAATGGGTTGAAGGATTTCATCTGGATACCTTATGGCAGTCAGAGCACCATTTCCTAGGCAGTAGAGGTCTGTGCGTCCCTCCATGGATATGCCTCCCCAGACCATCACTGACCCACCACCAAACCTGTCATGTTGAACCACGTTGCAGGCAGCAGAACGTTCTCCTGGTCTTCTCCAGAATCTTTCTCGTCTATCACAGGTGCTCAGGGTGAACCTGCTCTCGTCTGTGAAAAGTACAGGGCGCCAGTGGCGGACTTGCCAATTCTGGTGTTCTTGAGCAAATGCCAGTGGAGCTCCACGGTGCTGGGCAGTGAGCACAGGGCCCACGACAGGACGTGGGGCCCTCAGGCCACCTTCATGAAGTCTGTTCCTGATTGTTTGGGTAGAGACATTCACACCAGTGGCCCTCTGGAGGTCATTCTGTAGGGCACGAGCAGTGCTCAGCCTGTTCCTCCTTGCACAAAGGAGCAGGTATGGGTCCTGCTGAGGGGTTGAGGACCTTCTACGGCCCTGTCCAGCTCTCCCAGAATAACCAGCAGTCTCCTGAAATCTCCACCATGTTCTGGAGATTGTGCTGGGAGACACATTAAACCTTCTTGCTGCAGCACGTGTGGATGTTCCGTCCTGGAGAAGTTGAACAACCTGTACAACTTCTGTAGGGTTAAGGAATCTCCTCATACTGCCAGTAAAGAGAATTACACAAGACAAAATCAGCACGAGTGGAAAACCAGCCAAAAAAGATCAAGAGGGAGAAACTTGAAATGACCTCCACATGGAACACCCGTCCTGTTTGAAGGGTTTACTAATTGTTGCCACTGAAGTGCACCTGTTGTTAATCCATGAACACCAATACAGCTGAAATTGATGAACGAGGCCCTCAGCCTTTTAGGCATTTTCTGAAATATAAAAGGTGTTCTAAGGTGATGAGCATGTGGGGAAAACAACTTGAAACAGATAACATTGTTATTTAAACAAGTATATCCCCCATTGAGATACATAAGGGATTATTAATTCAAGGAAAGTTGGAAAAAAAATCATATTTTTTTTGTCCTAAAAAGCTATTTTATCTCTTGCTGAACTATATCAATATATATTAGGTCTGGAAATCACTGGGTACTTCACGATACGATGCGCTACACGATACATGGCTCACAATATCAATAATATCGCGATACTGCGATAATAGGTAAAAATCCTCTCTAAAAACAACCGTTATATTGAAGAACACATTTTTTGGGAAAATATATCCCCATTTATGTTTTTTTTAGCAGAAACACAATCATAATAAACAACTTATCTTATTTTGTACAACAAATTATAGACACTTTAGTACAACATTGCTGAAATCAGTTATACTATGTCTTTGACAAGCATCAACACCAATTGAATTGGAATTATTTGTAAAATTCAAAGTTAATAATAGTAAACATGATCAGCAGTGCCACTACTGAGTGCAGAATTGTTGTAAACAGCAGAACAAAAATTTAATTCAAATGGCGACAGCTATCTGTTTCCCACAGTGTACCCATCAAACAGGAAATAACCGATCGTGGTCATTCTAGCGCTCACACAAAGTCCCTTTTTACCGGCTGCCTCTTCAACAGATGGATGAAACTTGCACACAACATGCTTTACACACGCTAGCCTTTGTCTCGCCAGTGCTTTTTCCTGAATGAAGTGTGTGCGGAACAGCCTCTTCAAATGAAAATATAAAATCAATACCTGGTGAGTACCCATCAAGAATCAATTGCAAGACTAAATATCGCGATATATTGCAATATCGACATTTTGACACACCTCTAGTATATATCATCAGTTGATGGTCCAAAACCATATCCATTTGACTGTATTAGGACTGTTTTTTTGCATCAAATGTCTTAATATTAGCATAGCAATAACATTATACTTTCATGAGTTTCAAAATGAAGCCCAAAAGAAGGAAGTGAACATGGTTCTAAAATTGAGCCCTGTGGAACTCCAAGATGCCGCAGTGGATTCAGCTCCAAAATATAAACAGAGTTTAGCCTCAAACCCAAATATACACCTTTTGTGTTAAAAGATACACAGATCACTATTGTTACAGTAAGATCTCTCTATCTCAAGAGGCTTTTTATCGGTTTGCTGCTCGACCAGAGAAATGAAAAAAAAAAAAAAAAACATCTGTACTGTAAAAACTAACGCCACAACTGGTGTTTCTGCAGTTGTCAAGATCAGGGAAAGTGACAGGAGGCAGTCTAAAAAAGCCACTTCGATCCACAAGCTGTTATTTCAGAAAAACTGACTTTTTCCCTGACAGGTTTCTCTTCAAAGTTAAATAAATCCACATAAACTTTTAACAGTTTCCTTAATGCGAAAGTCTTTTCTCTAAATGAAATCAAAGTTAAAGGATCTTGACGTCATACTGTCAAAAATCAGAAGATTATTCAACTGTCTCCGTTTTATGTGTTTGCAACTTTTATTAGCAGAACAAGTGACAATAATCAACACTAAACAAAACAAGATGAGTGCATGAAAGCATTCTTTGGATAACTACTCTTATCTTTTGAGCGAATATCTTTTAAATGCGTCTTCATAAAGGGTTTAAATTCAACATTTAAGCTCTTTTACATGTCGTTTTGCCGCCCCACTGGTGTGACTGCTGCAGCCTTCTCAGTTGCAGCAAAAGCCAACTGCATGTTGTCAGTTGTTTCTCAGAGGCCTTTGGGACACCCGGGGTTTCCTCCCGACAGATAGATCCAGACCCCGAGCTTGCTTTTCGTGATATGAGATATATTTCAGCAGTCAATCGATGTGGTACAACCCATCTGGGAGGCCGGGCCCGCTCTCTGCTTGTCTTCCACGCTCGCCTCCTCCTCCTCTTTCTTGTACATTTCCAGGGAATAGCCATGATGAGAACACTGAAGGAGGGAATTTGTCAATGTATCAAATATGTTGAGAGGCATGTGCTATTACACTGAGAGAGAAACACATCTCCAGAGTTTTAGTACAGAAAACCTTTTTAATTCCACTTTACGTTTATTTTTTTCTCATCCCTACAGTTTCTTAGCCAATATAATGTATTTCTAGTCTTATATGGAAATTTGTGGTATCGGGTATCTGCTTTAATCTGCTTTAATAAAAAAAAAAAAAAACAACTGAAACACTTCCTAATTGTTGAGAAAGAACTTCTTCTCCATTCTGCATCAGTCCTAATTAGACCAAAGTTTTCTCTCAATCTCAGACTTCAAGCATGTTCTGTTCTGGCTGGACGACCTTCCCTGTCATGTATCTCAAGAGGGCGACAGCTGTGCTCACTTTTTCAAAGTCACACAGTCTCAGATTCAACTTTATTTTCGAACGCGTATGGCTGGATCACAATGGAACCAATGGGAAGTGACACTTGCTGGTGGCGTTCTCCAGGCTGTGCGCCTCGTCTGTATCAATCCAAAAAACACAGCTGTCTCTTCTGAGATCACTGGCAGTATCGGAGGCATGAGCGAACCAAAAAGATTTTGTCCTTAAAAGTACTGATGTCTTCTTTGATCATTATTAACATGTTGACTTGTGACTGGAAGTACAGAAATGTTTAGTTATTGCCGTGTAACATTCCACATTGACCCTAAACACGGTACAATATACTTAAAAAAACAAGGAAAGTAAGTATTTTTATGAATGAATCAAAGTACACTATTCAAGTATGTTTCAGGTAGTAATCATTCAGTACACAAAGTATCACACTTTCAATTTACTACAGTTTAAAACATTAGAAACTGTTTCGCCAATCTTTAAGATTGTTAACAGAATATAAAATGATTAGCTGACTTCAGCTGACATAATACAATCTCCTTTTTGTCCAAATAAAGCTTTAATGATCCCGTACTGCATAGATCAGTAACTCCAGGCCTCGAGGGCCGTGTTCCTGCATGTTTTCCAACACACACTGCTCTGGCATGTTCTAGCTGGCTGGACACACCTGAACCAGGTAATCAGTCACGATATCTGAATATCATGCAGACCCAGCGGCCCTCGAGGCCTATCGCTGCTGTACATTAAAAAGTGCAGCTCCTGAAGCAGTTACACACATATTATACTTATAACACCACCGTGTTTGATTGTTTTGGGATAGATAGATGGATGAATGGATGGATGAGCTGGCAGTTCATTCGTGCAAACCAGCAGTCACACTCAAAAGACAAAATATGGACATAATGATAAAAGAAATGAATACAAAATACAGACTGAATAAAATGCACAGAATAAATAGGTAAAATGTGTAAATAAAATGCAACTAAAACATGCAGTCAGCAGTGCCTGTTATCAAACCTCATGGCAGTCCTCCTGAACCTCTCCGTTCTGCAGCGCAGTGAGATGAACCTCACTGAGATGGGATGTTCTTTGGTGAAACGCTTTTAGTTTAGCTCCAAATTATTATGAAACTCACACCTTTCATAAAGTTAATCTTAGTTGGATTAGTTCATTCACCATTTGTCCAAAAGCTCAATTAATTTATTTATTTTTTTGTCAAGTGTTTAATGAGTCTTTATATTTATGTTCCTGCTACAGCTGTAGTCGTATTTGTTTTTTTCTTTTTGTTCTGTGTACTTTAGTTCTGCCAGAGTGATACCTCTGTCTTTGTGGATCTTTGTGTCGATGCTGGAAAGGGTGTGGCTCCCATTGGTCCAAGCCAGGAGTCTCAAAATGGCGGCCCACGGGCCATTCACAGCCCCCATTTCTCGGCCCCCGCCTTAACATGAAAGTTCAATGTCTACTAAGCAACATCTTCTGCGTGTCCGCGCTTCTTTGATGATAGTTTTGTATTTGCTTTGTGATGGTTCAGCTTGCTTTAAGTTTAAAACGTTGCATTTGCTATTGTCGTTGGATCTGGTCGTTGGCAACTGTTGCTAGCGTCGTTAGCTCCTGTCGTTTCACCGGATATGCAGAAGAAATTGTTTAGTAGTACATATAAACACATGCACAATAAACTTGTTGTAGACATAGACAATGGACACAAGGTAAAAAGAATTTGAGAACCCTGGTCCAAGCTGATAATAAAAGGATTTCCAATTTCTCCTGTTTGTTAGTCCAGTTAGTGTTGGTCATTGCTCTTTTCTTCTTTAGGTAACCTTCCTGGGTTCAGTTAGGCGAGGTTTTGTTTGTTATTTTGGTCTTGGTTCACCCTGAAACCTTTTGCTTCACCTTTCAGTTATTGTTTTTTGACCTTTATTGTTTTCTTGTAAAAAAAAAAAAGAGACATTCTTTTTGTGTTTTGTTCATTTATAGTTTGGAGCAATTATCAACTTTTACGTTATGCTTCTTCAGATAACCCACAGAAACATACGTTTTTACACATATATGTTCTCACTAAACTGCACAGATGGACTTTTTTTTCCCTCCTAAACTTCAGAGAGGTGTTAGTGTTCAGCGTCACACTCTTGTTAATGGGTTGTATTTTTTTTTCTTAATGGTCTCTCAAAAAGAACCTTGAACAGAATGCACAGGAAAGGTTTGTGTTGCCAGCACACCATGAGCTGCGCCGCCGTTGACATGACAACTACGACACATTGGTCCAATTCAACAAGCTGTTGAAGAAAAAATGATAGGAGTGTTTTATCACTATTCATCTAAATCTGTTGGTTGAATTCAAACTTCAAAACATGTGTGTTTTAGTACATAAATCTGAAAAGGTCGGGATTTTTAAAGTAGGAAGTCTTTCATAGCTTTGTACTGGCTGAAGGACGTTTACCATCGTTGCTAAAACCACGTGAGAGTTGCCATGCATGAGAAAATGTGTCTTTTCCATCATTGTGTTTGTATATTTGCATTAGTTTTCATTTTACCGCATCAAAAGTGTGGAAAATGCATACTGGAGGCAAAACATGAGGCATGAATCACAAATGATGCTGTGGGAACACGACTCTTCTGTCTGAGCTGTTTCACATGATGAAATTTGTCATCGGATGGCAGAAGCTTTCCGTCACAACCGGAGACTCAAAAAACGCATCACGTCTGTGCAACAACAATAAAAAAAAAAAAAAAAGAGACAACAAAAGCTTGTAGAAAACATGAATAATGCATTTGTTTAAAAGCCTGGTTACGTGATAAAAACTTTCTAAAATCCATCTTGGTTATAGGAGTTTGTAAATCCGATTTGTTGCCACGGCGCATTTTGGCCTCTTTGAACTCACTTCATTCATCCAAAGTCTGAATTCCTCATTAGCATCAATCTGTGATAACAGCAAGCGTAATGATTCAGAAATCTGCCTTGTAATCACTGTGCACAGCTAATGTATAACATGCCAAAGCAGTCTGATAATTATCTTATCCATCTGAGATGTCTTGATGGCGGGGAAAGAGCAGAACCGTTCTGAAGGGGTTTCCACATCACGCTCATTATATTACATATTGTCCCAGCTCATCTGAAAGTAAGATTATCTTCTTTGCCCATGTGTTGTGGGAACCATACAAATGATCTTATCAGTGTCGTCTGATTATCAGTGACAGAGGCTGTGATGTAACCTGCACACCCACAATATGAATTATTCATGCACATTTATCCGTTATTATCTACGCAAACCTTTACTCTGCAAAGAAGCTAAGTATAGTCTCAGATGCTGTCCGCCTCGGAATCTGATGATTCTTAATGATCTTGAGATTTGACAAAAACACATTCACCTTAAGGCTTAATTTAACATTCTTGCTTGAATGTGATTGGACAAATTTAAATATAATTGTAGAGGTTTTGGTCAAAGTTTAAGTTTGCAACAAAGCATTGACCGACACAGAAATATACTTTTTTGACAAAACCATTTTCTTTTTATTTAATTTTTAATAATTATTATAATTTTTGATTTATTTTTTTTTAACTTTTCATCATTTATTCCAACAAAAATGTTTCCAGTTTTAGATTTTTGGAACTTTTGCTTTTAGTAAATGTTCACTTTAAAAGTGAATTGAAAATTTGGAAATATTTGAAATATATGATAAAGAACAGAAATAAATCATATTTTTGAGATGAGCTGCACATTTTCTTTAGTAAAGACACACTTTTTTTTTTTATGCATTTTGGTGATTATTGTAAATTGGTTTAAAAAATATCACATTTTATTCATTCGTTTTGTGGATTTTTTTTCTAATCCTTTTTATATAACCTTTATTTATACAGGTTGGTTGATTAAGAAGAATTTCTCATTTACAATAACGACCAGGTTACGCATCAGCAGTAAAATTAGAACAACAGGGTAAAAGTTACACATATATTAAAATATAAACTTCTAACAACAATATTTTATTTTATTTTATTTTATTTTTTTTTACTTGTCCTGTCCAACAGCTGAGCAAGCAGATACGGGCTGAGAGCCTCTTGCGTTGGACAGATTTTAATGTCCCAACAGGGGTTTATTAAGTATAAATAAACCCCTGTTGTATTTCATGCTAAACTTTCTTTATTTTAATTATGTTGTATCCTTTTCTTTTTTTGTTGGACCGGACGGAAACAAAAAGGGGGGGGGGGGGGTAGAAGAGTGGGGTTAAGAGAACAAAGAAGGTAACACAGAGTAGTAACATCCTATAACAACCAGGTCTAAATAACAATCTGGAATGGGCGGGGCCTGTCTACACACAACAAAATACATAACAACAAAATTTTAAATGTTTACAAGAAAAGTCTACAGGAGGCACCAAGTTAATAATTACAATAAAATACCCATTAAAGAGATTAAAAAAAAAATGATAAGCTAATAACATCTGCATTCATTTCTTTTTACTGGAATGTCGAGTTACTTGAGTTAGTTTTTGAAGCAACACTTTTTGGTTAATAGTGGTTTTATTTTAACCATATCTGAGGTTATGCCAAGACACATGGGAAAATCTGGTCAATTTTCAGAATATAACCAATTTTTCTCAATAAAACACAGTTATTGACAAAGTGATCATATTTTTGTATCTAAACAGACAGTAGAGATGCAAATAAATACACAATAAACACACACTCACAGACACAAAGATCAACATAGTTGGCCGACTATGGAGCGGGGGAGGTGTGATTTCTGCTGATGTAAAAAAAAAAAAAAAAGAAAAATCTCTAAATAAGCACAGCTGAGCAGAAGCGCCTGTCGACCATCGCGGAGGAATTTGTGTCTAATGTGAACTGGAGGTTAAGCGGATACCGCGTGCACTCCGCCCACACACCGCTTCCACGTCCGGTGTGAACCAGGTGTTAAAACGAAAAGTTTTGGGTCAAAAACAAACCTGTTTTTTTAACTATGGAGTTTTAGAGTGTTTTAACTTAAGCTTTATAGTTTAACAAGTGGTTCAAGACCTTTGGGTGACTCCAAAAACCATATCAGTGAGGATTGTTGGGGAATATTAACATGTGGGTGATGCTTGAAGAGGCTGGAGAATTTCCTCATTTCAGTCTTTTCTTTCTCTTGGTAAGGTTATCGACTTCTCCAGAAAAGGTTTATTTTCTTTAAACCTTGGATATAATGTTCAGGACCTGCACAGCTATAAGCTGTTTACTGTGCAGATACTTGGGCAGCTGAAATGGTTGTCCACCCACTGTGTAGGTTAATAATCGAGGGAAAAAAAAAAAAAAAAACCTTCTTTTTCACCTTAATGCTCTTTTTCCTCACCTGCTGCAAACTTTCACTGATATTAGATTGATTGGATGCATCTAGTGTATGAGCACCCAGGTGTAGGATTACTTCTCATCTCCAAACTACAGAAGAAGAAAGGAGAAAAGCTCTGGAATAATTCTTGAATAAATAAATCCAGATTTTTAGAAAAATTAGAAAGTAAACCAAAAGTTAAATATGGAGCTTTGTTGTTGGATTACATTCCTACAATATTGATATTTCTTTTGAGTCTAATAAAAGTGTAATCACAGACAAAACTGTTGTAATTTGAGAAGAACAGAAGCGCATTGGAAATAAAAGGGTAAAAAACAGTTTCAAATGTTATTGATGCAGATTAAACTCCGATAGATCTGTTGGAATACATATAGTAAGTGCTGTTAATGATGTGCAAATGCAGGAAAGTACCAACAAAGCCAAATAAAAGGGGACCTCTGTACATTTCATCAAAGAGATAAATAAATGTTATATTGGAGTAGATCAGATTACCTACTAGATAATACTCCCTCGATATATCATGGTTCACCTTTCACATTCTTGAAGACTTTTTTTTTTTTGCACAATTTTGTATGTTTTATTTTCCTCCACCTTTTTTTTCTGCGTCCTGATTGGCTGCAGACTATTGTCAATCCTTGCCGTGTCTCCTGTATAGAATGCATTCAGTTTACCAAATTCATATTAAAATTTGTTTGTGAGCAAATGTATGTCAACATTCTAAAATACTGGATTTATTTTTTGTGAAGGTTTTATTTTGGAGATTTTTCACAAGACAGAAAAGGGAGAAACTTTACAGCTTTACAAGAGTGACTGTGGGGCAGCGGTCGACATTTGATTGGAACGTTGCAGGTTTGATTCCCGTTTTGCCTGCCTCTGGTGGGAGGTTGGCACCGGAGCAACTATTAGTTTGTGAATGGGACATTGTAAAGTGCTTTGGATTAGGTTAAAAAGACAAACAAATATACACCATTCACCATTTAAGACATCCAGAATTATAGGAAAAAACAAGCTGACTGCTCCATGCTTTTCTTCTCTTTTTTATCATGACCTTCATGCATGAAAGGGTTAGTTGAGATGGTTTAGGATCAACACTACCTGTTGGATCAAGATAACTTTCAGTTTAATTCCTTTTTTAATATTACATTGCATGTTATATTAAGAGTAAATCCATTGTTAATTGCTTCATTTTTCAACTAATTATGGCACAGCCTGAAAGTTCCAGAAGAATTTGAAGCTTTGTGCTTCTTCACTGAGAAAAGCTCTTCTCTCCCAAATCTGTACACGGACTGGGCTGGTCCTCTTTATACAGATTGCCATGGATGAGTTGTTTGCATGGACACAAATGGATGATCTACCTAACACAACCAGATTTGGACGTAAACAGCTGACATCAAACCGTTGTCTTGCTTTGTTGGCACTGCAGCCCTGAAAAAGCCCAGAAGAAATGTCATCCTCGTGGTATAGAAGCTGTTAGCAGTGGACTGGCAGTGCAACGGCCGAGATATGGCAGTGGTATGGAATACTGTACCACATACATGTGGTACAAAATTTGGCCGCTGTTACACATGGAAATAATTTTTGAACTGCACAAAAATTTAGACCGCGGGTGACTGTGTGTGGTACCAGTGGTACAGCCGTGCAATGGCAGTGGAACAGCAGTGCAACAGCAGTTTCAGTGCGAGATAGGGGCGTGGAAAGAACACCGGCACATGCACATGGATGCCGAAATTCCGCATTCATGCCTGGCTGTTTCCCCGGTGCGTTTGCACCACTGCTTACAGCGTCTGAGCGTGGGAGGATGCGCTTACACGTGATTAAGCAGTGCTCTGGCAGTGGAGTGGACTCCAGCGTCTGTATCACTGCTATTCCACAAACATGCATAAAGCTAACGTGTCTAAGCATATGAGGCATATTTTCCAAATTTTTTACCCGTGATATGGTTGTCAAATCCTGTGGGACCGAGCCTTAAAATCAAATGTTAAGAAAATCCAAAGAAAAACTCATGCAATCCCTTTGACAATCGAGCATTGTTTTTAAGGATGCTCTCTGTAGTAACACTAATAGCGTCTACTTTTATCACCAGGTGTCTTTGCTTGGAGAAGTTGGCTCTGGCAGATGGCGTTTGCCAGTAAGCAGGCGAGCTGAGCACCAGGGGTGCAACAAACTTCTCAAAGGTACCGTGCCCTTTTATTGGGCAAGATTTATTAAAACAGTCAGCTTCTGACAATTCAATTGAGAATCCACTTCTGGGTCTGTTTTCTGTCTAACAGCAGTGACCCCATCAGATCGGATGTGAGGGCAGAGAGCAGAGGGAAGGAACAGGGGAGAAGCAGGCTTTTAGAGAGCCTGGCATGACTGGCAGGTAGAGAAAAAAAAAAAAAAAAAAAAGCCTGGAGTCGGCGCTGAGGAGAGACTCTCAGCTACAGCAGCCTGCAGTTAAGAGCAACAGTGTCATATGTTCCAGCCATGTTTAAATCACACTTTTCTCTGACTGTTTCTCCGTGAGGCCGCCTTCTTCCCCAGAGGAAACCAATATGTGTCAGATTTTGCCCTTTTGCCATGTCTGTCACCGTTTCACTGATGGTATTTGTGCTCATAGCCAGCTTTCAATCGCCTCTGCTGCCATGCTCATAAGCTCCTTGCCAAGCTCGCCAGCATGTGACATTCACAGAGGCTCATGGAAAGGACAGTGGTCTATGCTGCAATCTCCATCCTAAAAACCAATTTGAGACATGAAGCTTTGGCATAATCCTCAAAAAGCCCCCGTGTTATTCATAGAATGCTAACCAAGTGAATCTAAAAGATTTGCTAAACAATGGGCTAAACACGAGTGCTGTGATAAATGTCATGAAAAGTGAGCCTTTGTAACTCTGAAATATTTTAATATATTTTTTATGCTGATTTTAAAGTAGAAAATCCAGTTTCCTCTAACAGAATATGGATGCCAAAATGCCATCATTTGATCTACAACATTTCCAAACTGTCTATACCCATAGCATAACATAGAGACCCACTCCCGTGAAAATCATGTTTATAACCTGTTCTTGTAGCATTTTTCTGATGATATATATAATCTTAAAACTGCTTTTCTGACCATTTCTGTATCCAAATTGTTGTGAATCAGGAGCAGATGAAGAGATGGCTCTGGAAAAAGCTTATACGTGTGGAGTACAAGTTACTACGGTAAGCCACTAGCTCCATTCGGATGCATCTGCTTGTCGTTGACTACAAGCGGATGCACTGGGCCGCGAACCGGTACCGGTCCGTGGACCCAATTCATTGTGGGAGAATTGTTTTTTATTTTTTATTTTTTCCCAAAACGGAAATCTTTTATTGTGAAAATCAACCGGATTCTCTCGATTAGCTTGAGTGCTAAAACCAGTCTGGCGGCGTGTAACACGAGAGAAGTTTCATGTGGAAGCTTTGTTTGTAAATGCATCGGATAATTGAGGGGAGGAACAGACTCGAGAACAGGTGATTCCCGCACACTGTGCTGGTTTGCAGAGAGATGTGACTTTCAGGAACAAATCTAATCTTTTGAGCGGTCATAGAAATGCTGAAACGAGCTCATCTATTCAGATGCTCATTTCAGAGAAGTTGTGAACACGTGATTGATTAATGCAAGTATTTCCAGGGAAAAACAACAAAAAAAAAAACAGCTGCAGTACAGAGAGCGGTGCGGCGCCGCGTGCAGGTAGAGGGGCGATAAAAGTCACGAGTTTAAGTTCAATTTTGTAAAAACTGTCTTCCTCTCAAAATGTTTCACTTCAAGCTTTTGCATGGAGCTTTAAAGTATTCAGATTTGTTTCTTTTAGAACATGAGTAATTGATGTGTGTGTTGCATTTTTTCCTATTTACTTATTTATTTTTAAATGAGATGATCTTAAAATGGTAAAATAAACTAGTTTTTAACCGCTCCTGGCATGACAGTAATTACAACACCCACCCACCCCCCCGGGCTGTAGTAAAGTCTTCACGTTTTGAGCGGTCCGCAGCCCCAAAGAGGTTGGAGACCCCTGGACTAGATCCTTGCCTATTTCCTCTGCTGCTCTGCAGAGATGATGTCCTAAAAAATGGCACAGGATTAAATGATTTAAAAATAGATCAAAAGACGATCAATGTGGATCTTTAAACCAATAAGTCTAAGTTATAGAATTAAAATATTACTATTTGCCATCTTTTATTCAAAAGACGTCTAAAAACAGGATGAGATAAACAAAGTAGACATGAAAATGAAAACAAAAATACCATCAAACATTTCCGTTTGTCTTCTCGATAATCCCAAAATTCAACAAGAAGTAGTTAGTAGTGTTTGCTGTGTGTTTGTTCAAAATCCAGGTAATTT
Source organism: Oryzias javanicus (assembly GCA_003999625.1). Taxonomy (NCBI): domain Eukaryota; kingdom Metazoa; phylum Chordata; class Actinopteri; order Beloniformes; family Adrianichthyidae; genus Oryzias; species Oryzias javanicus. The sequence continues at coordinate 35,450,380 of CM012439.1, forward strand.
CTGACTGAAAGCTCATCAGTAAGAAGCTTTACCACAACAAACAGCATAATATGAGGCTCTAGCTGAAGCTATTTGTCTGGTGACCTTTGCAGAGACATCCTGTACTTACTAGGAAGGAGAGGAGGCGAAGGCCAATTGGCCTCCAGATAACTATTCCACCAAATGAACACTCCACATCCACACTGAAGAAGCCGTTATTGCTCGAGTGTGTATTTATTCAGGTAACCCCCAGGCCATTTCACATCCATTAGCTGCTGCTTAAAGCCGCATTCTCTCTCTGCTTTGATAGTTTCTGAAGGCCATCATGTAAGAATGAGCTGCAGGTTGGCGAGCCATTGACCAGTGGAGGTGGTGTCAACCACAGCCCATCATGCCTCATGTTTCGTATTCACTGCTCCGTTTCATTATGTCTTTTCACAGAAAATCGTAGATGTATTTCAAACATTTCTATTGTCAATAATTTTCAAAAAGCTAAAGAGAGCCAATGTTTGTATGAGGTAATCGGTGTGTTTAACCAGTTCTTTTTCTCTCTGAACTGGTGTATTTTTTGACGTTATAGTGTTCTTGGAAATAAAAAAGCTTGTTGTGACAAATTTAAACCATCCATGACCTGCAAAAAAACAGAAACTCACAGAAAAATATTTTTTGTACCACACATTTAAAGCCAGATTTCATTATGTTCCCCTAGATGACTCTATTTAGCAAGAATGCTAAATGAGATTTCATTTCATTTCATTTATCCATTTCTAAAGCACCTTTCACCACCAGCCAAGGAGGCCCAAAGTGCTGTACACAAGAAAATACCATACATACGTGGGGTGTCCAGGTCTCGGTGGTTCGGGTTCCGGTCCCGGCTCTCGAGAATTGGGCCTCTCCAAAATTCCATCAGTGGGTGTGCCTGGTCAGGCCTTGTTAACATCATTCCTCTGGGACCTTCGTTCCTCTTGGGTGTCTCTCTGCTTGGCGGGGGTGGGTGGGCGGCCATTCCTGGCTCGCCCCTGGACCTCCCGCGGCGGGCGCGGGCGGACGTCTGGAGCATAGAAGCGGGTCATCCTGGAGGAGCTCTGGCTCGTGCCTGGGGTGGGGCGGGGGGATGCTCGGCGCTGTTGGGTGGTGGTGGGCTGCTCCTCTGGGGTTGGGGGGCTCTCCGAGTGTGGGGCCTTGTGTTGGCCCTCCGGGTGTGGTGGGGGGATTGCTGTTCTGGCTGGGCGGGGGTCCGCGCTCTCTGTGCTTCCGTGCCTTCCGGCTCTCGGGCGTGGGGGCCTCTGCGGCGGTCCAGCGTGCCCTGGTCTGGGTGTCTGGCGAGATTCTGCGGCTGGCGGATTCTCTCCATGGCTCCTTGGCGGGTGTTGGGGGGCCCGTGCTGCTGCTGCCGCCCCGGGTGGGGGCCTTGGCGTGGGGATGGTCGGGCTCTCTCTCCTTCTATACATTCCATCAACATCCACATCAGCAAAACATAAACACTCACCTGAGCACAGGTGTCAGCTCACCTCGCACTAACAGAATGTGTGATGGAATGAAAGGCTTTATTTGTGTCAGCTTCTATGATTGTGTGTGAGCTGCAGTGGTATTGTGTACATTTTTGACTACTTTAAAGGTAAAGATTATTCTAGCCAAAAGGTATGTGTGTAATTGAGTGTGTGTGTAGACAGGCCCCGCCCATTCCAAATTGTTATTTAGACCTGGTTGTTATAGGATGTTACTACTCTGTGTTACCTTCTTTGTTATCTTAATCCCACTCTTTTACCCCCCCCCCATTGTTTCCATCCGGTCCAACAAAAAAGAAAAATATACATCATAATTAAAATAAATAAAGTTTAGCATGAAATGCAACAGGGGTTTATACTTAATAAACCCCTGTTGGGACATTAAAATCTGTCACAAGTTAAAAAAAAAAAAAAAAAAAAAAAAGAAAATACCATACATAAGAATCATAAAAACAATTTAAAAAAAAAATAAGTAAAAACCTACAGTATTTAAAAATAAATTAAAATTTACATGATAAAAAGCAGCTAGGCAGATACAATAGCGCGATAGTGGAGGAACAGTTGAGCTTTAAAACTCTCCAAAAGTGTGACCTCTCTAATAGCTTGTGGCAACTGGTTCCATAATTTAGGAGCCAGCACAGAAAAGGAACGATCTCCCCGGAACTTACATTTAGTTCTCAGAGCCAGTAACAGACACTGGTCTGCAGAACGCAAAGACTTGGAGGGCGAATATTTTAAAATCAAATCAGAAAGGTAAGATGGTGCCGTACCTGCCAGTGATTTAAAAGCAAAAACAAGAATTTTCATGTAGATCAAATATTGCACTGGCAGCCAGTTCAAAGAGACCAGAAAAGGGGTTATGTGATTAGACTTCGTAGCACCACATATAAATCTGGCCGCTGCATTTTGCACCAGCTGCAGTCTGGCTGTTGAGGCCTTAGGTAGCCCGGCATATAAGGAGCTGCAGTAATTCAGCCTGGACAACACAAAAGCGTGGGTCACTATTTCAAGGTTTGACTTGGAAATGAAGGACTTAATCCTGGCCAAACGTTTTAACTGGAAAAAGCAGGATCTGGTTACTGCATTGATTTGAAGGTCCAGTTTCAGGGCAGCATCAAGTTTCACTCCCAAGTAAGTGACCACAGACTTTTCAAAGGGAGCGAGGGAGAGGAGGTCCAGACCATGATCCTGACGCCCACCAGGGGAGAAGAAAATTATCCGACATCCACATCTTAACTTCATTGAGGCATTCAGTTAGTGCCGTAACTGAGCCGTTGGGACCTTTGTGCATGGGGACATAAATTTGGCAGTCGTCAGCATAAAGGTGGAAGTCCACTTTATGTTTCCGAAGCATCTTCCCCAGTGGGAGCATGTAAACCGAAAAAAGCAGTGGGCCCAAAACGGATCCCTGAGGGACTCCCCGCCTCAGAGGATGACACTTGGACGAGTGAGGACCCATGCTGACACAAAATGACCTGTCAGTGAGATAGGATCTCATCCACTGCAATATGATATAACACTATGTAAACATTTATCATACTGCGGAATGTCATGAGGAGCTCTTCCAAAAATCCTGTTGAAGATCATTGTTTGTTCTGTTCAGTAGCACCTTTGTAGGAAGTAAGCGGGTCATCCCAAACATAAGGTGTGCAGTGTGTGGGTGTACAACAACACTCCTCCTGAAAACAGACATTTACTGCAACTGCTTTAGTGGGCAGTTTGGTTTATTTTTACTCACTGCAGTCTTAAGAGCAAACAACAAACTGCAGATGTAGAGGATTATTTTGTTCTTCTGCCAGTAAAACCCGAGTCAGTCGTTGGTTTAGAAAAGGACAGAATACAGATTTAAACCATTAATCATAACTATTTATTACAGGCTTTTCAACTTTTTTTTAAATGAGATATACAGTCAAAGCCTCTATCATGTAGCGATGAGGCTAAAAGACAGCTCCGACACATGCAATGGGAGTGTCTAGTTAATGAACACGTTTTTGGACAAACTTAAATTTGATGCACGTCAAAAGAGGCAGTGGACTTGAATTTGATGTATAGATCACGTTCGCTGTCAAATGAAACGTTAGGATAAATGTTGGATTTTTCTTTTTTTTTTTTTAAACTTGTCCTGTCCAACAGCTGAGCAAGCAGATACGGGCTGAGAGCCTCTTGCGTTGGACAGATTTTATTGTCCCAACAGGGGTTTATTATGTATAAACCCCTGTTGTATTTCATGCTAAACTTCATTTATTTTAATTATGTTGTATCTTTTTCTTTTTTTGTTGGACCGGACGGAAACAAAAAAAAAGGGGGGGGTAGAAGAGTGGGGTTAAGAGAACAAAGAAGGTAACAGAGTCGCCGAGCCCAGGAGACCGGCACCCAAGAGACAAGACCACCAGGCCGAGGGTTCCCATCCCCCCTCGCCAGGGATGGGGTAGGGGACAGAGGGTCGAAAGTCCCACCTTCCTTGTGTGATGTATGCGTGTTTGTTTGTTAGTGTATATTTTGAGGTGTTAGAGGTGTGTGTACTACAAGGTGCGGTTAAAATTGGTGAGTAGGGTCTTGACAGGACATCTCCTGATCGCTCACAGCGATGCCCCGTCACCCTCTCACCAACGGCCCTACATGTCTATGGTGCTGTTAAAATTGGCGGAAAGGGCACTTGAGAGGACATCTACTGCTTGCTGGCAGTGATGTCCAAGCACCCCCCCACCAAGGTCCTACGTGTCTAAGGTGCAAATAAGACTAAGGGGAGGGGCAAACTCATGCAGCGGCCACTGGAGGGAGGGCCACTTGCAGCTAGTCCACCCCCAGCAGCACGCCGCAATACAACCACCCTCCCCTTCACCCTAATACATGTTTGTATGAGGAAGAGGGTAGGTTGGGGGCAGTTGGCTGACCGACCACTGATGGTGGACCGCTGTCCCCCCGCCCCCCCAGCGTTGGGACCAAGTTCACCCCAGCCCATGGGCTCCACCCCCTTAAGGCCAGCAGGACCTGGGGAGGGAAAAATGTTGGATTTTTCTCTTAAAAATGCAACTTATACTCTTGAGCGACTTATATTTATATATATGCTTTTTTGTTCTTCGTTGTGCATTTTTTGGCGCCTGCGACTTATACTCCAAAGTGACGTATAGTCAGTAGAACAGAGAGCAAGGCCATGTTGGGGAACAGAATCCACCCAGGAGAGGTTTCTGGGAACTCCGAGTCATGTCATGAGTTACTGATGTTAACTCTGGAACCTAGAGCCTGAAGCTCCGTTTTTGTCTACTTTTGAATTTACCTTTGTATATTCAATTTGAAAGACTACATGCTTGCTTATTTGGTATTATTTTAATCAGTACAACCTGTCCTATGTAACACTACCTTCATTTAGTCATTTTTACATGTTATATTTACACATTGGACATAAAATCATGCAGAAACAGAAAATCCGTCTGGGAAAATCGGATCCTGTGGAAACCCCAAAAATGTTAATATAAATGTTTTTACAACATGGATTGAAGGTTTTAGATGTAATTTCATTAAAAAAAAAAGAAAAAAATCAAGAATAAATTTAGTCAACAAACTAATAAACACATTTTTGAATGGAAAAAAAAAAGCGTAATTCAGATTCCTTGTTTGAGCCACATTTGAAGAGTTTCTGTTGATAGAAGAACATCACAGACCTCACAGGACCTTTCTTACAGTCTCCCTCTCGCCTCATCTTCCAGGCAGCCCAAAAAATAAGAATTTCTCTCCTAATGGCACGGCTGTCCAATTGACATTTTTCCTGGAATTCTAATTTTTTTGAATTTTCTTTTTTTTCTCAGCTTTTTCTTTCTTTCTCTTATATTTTCATTGTTGTGTTGGTGAGGTATAATAAAAAAGGTTTTAGTCACACGTTTGATCCACCTTGATTTCAGGTCTGCTCGGCTGAAATCTGCTCACAGGTGTGGGCGTGTCTGTCTACTCTGTTGCTCGCCTCTCGTAACAGCGGCGGGCGGGAGAAATGCTGAGTTTCTGCGATTCTTTGACAGTGCCGGTGGTTGTTGTTATAGTAAACTCATGTCGGACCCGATACCAAAATATAATAATGATCGGATTCATCCTTGTGGGATTTCTATCAGCGGACAGCTCCGATTTGCTCCGCCCCTCCACCACAGGCGCTCTAAGGCCCTACCTTGCGGCCGTCAGATCAAATTCCGTCTTCTGCCTTATTTATTAAAATAAAAGATTGATTTTGTCCAAAAACTACAAATAAGGGGCATATTCTCTCTTTAATTCAATAATATATCTGTTACAGAACATAAAGAAAAGTTCAAGCTCGTTTTAGACGGAGTTTAACAGCAGGACACCTGAGGGCGCCCGTCGGTTCCAGAGAGTTAAACCTTGAGTAAAGTCACAAGTTATGGTTGTTAAAGTTTTTTTTATTGTGTCTCTTATTCTCTACAATCAAAAAAGGCCCCAAAACCACAAGTACCAAATAGAAAATATATAACATTTAGGTTATTTCAGTATTAAATTATACATTTGCACGCTTTTTTAATACATATTTACCTATTTTTACTGATTAATCAAACTTCAATCTAAACCTAGTTTTGGCATGTGAGAACCAGACAATGTGATGAACACATTTGTTGTGATTTTCTTTAGAAATACTAGCTTATTATTGAGCTCTGAGAAGACAGCAAGTCAGTGAAATCCACATCAATTCCCCAAAGACAACACAAATTACTGTTGACAATCCTTCATAATGATGATGATGTGAGTGTATATTTCAAATGATTATCCTGCCATTATGCTGTCTTTACAGTGGTGTCTGTCATAAATGCAGATATCGGATAATCTGTTTAAGGATAATAGCGAGATGTATTAATGTGTGGAAAGCACAGCAGAGGGGGGAGGGTGGCAGCGAGCGGGAGTGTCTTTGTTTTTTAGTTTTCCTTGAAATGTGCATTCCCTGCATAACCGGCATTAACCTTTCCTGCTGAGTATGACGGTTTTTTCCCGTTGGGTGTGCACACTTCTACTCTCATCAAGGTTACTTCCTTAGATGTATATTTCATTTCCGCCTGATTAAAGTTAACTTTGCAGTTTTCATTGCAAACACCAGTATTTCTAAGATTGCGCGGTGTTAAATTAAAAAGCGTGTTTGTAATTATTTAGCACGTTTGAAACGTTGCCTCTAACCATGCGGGCGCCCTTTGTTTTGACACACTGAAGCAAAGTAATGATGGTTGTGGAGCGCCCGGCTAACAAATACGTTAGCGGAAACCCCCAGTCAGACAGAAGCGGACCAAAGCTTTAACCCACAGATAGTAATATTGCAAAAGAGCTGAGAGCGAGGCTTTGGGAATGCACGCTTGGGGGAGGTAGGAGAGGGGGTTAGATGAATATGCTTCGCGCTGCTGTTGCAATGTTATGACCAGTCTAATGAGATCTGTGGAGAGTTGGGGCTCTCATTTTGTTGTATCACCCAACCACTCTCCTACACAGGAAATCCAGTGTGGGACTGTCCTCAGACACATCCACTCAGACGGATGGATGCATTTGCTGATGTTCCAGACAACAGAGCATCATTCAGGGCTTTTTTTTTTTATGTTTTATATTTAAAAACACCAGATCCCTACTATCACACTTGACTTTTTTTTTTTATTCCCATCGGCCACACAACTGAAACGACTTTTTTCTGATTTTCCAGGAACACAACTTGCTTTGTTTTTGCCTCCATGTTTGATGTGGTGAATCACATCCCCAGCTCCATATTTGTTCTTGAAATATCACTCAAGTGGGAAAAAAAATGAGGTTGATCTCTCACCTCTGCAAAGCCACCACTCGCTTCCTCCCTCTCTGACACAAAGATGAGCACTACGCTTTTGTTCTTTGCTTCCATCTACAAAACAAAGGCAGCAGAACAATGGGAGAGTTCAGGAAAAGCACAAGGTCGCACCCAAAGACGAACCAATATTTTTGTTGGCAGTTTTTTTAATCGTTTTACACCATATTGCCTCTGGAAACAAAAAAAGGTATTAATTAATTAAACTATGATATCCAGCAGGTCACATCCAAAATGTATTTAAAACATTTTTTTTGGAAAAATAAATAATATTCAAAATGTATTATCCTCAGCGGACTGTTTTACATGTATTACTTATTGGGAGTTTGGGATCCAGGGAGCCTTACTGAGGGCTGTCCGGTCTCAGTATGACCGGAGCAGGAGCTTGATTCGCATAGTCGCAGTGAGTCAGACCTGTTCCTGGTATGTATTTGCTCTTTATCACTGGTTCTGTTAATTAATAGATTCATATTCATATTAATATGGACAAGATTTGTAGGCACAGCCAGGGTCTGAATGGGATCTGGTTTGGGGACCACAGGATTTCATCTCAACTCTTTGCAGATGATGTTGTCCTGTTGAAAGTTTGACTTCGCCAAACAGGAAGTACCCACTGAATACTTCCTTTTTTTAACATGTTCTTGCTAATCCTCACTTTTTTCATATTTTTTCCTGTCTTGTAAGGTATTCACGTAACTAAAAGTACATGGTCTCATATAGAAGGTTTTAGGTGGTAGGGGTGTAGACCTCCAATAAGCTCACTTGTGATTGGCGAGAATGTCAGAAACATGTTGACTCAGATCGACTCAGACCAATTACTGCTGACTGACGTCTGTCTCCAATATGGCGGAATTCGTGTTATGAAAAACTGAATTATTTGGTTGGAGACGGAGGTAAGCCATTGGGTGACATCACACTCATTGCGTCTCATCCAGGTCTCTTAAAGTGAATTTCACAAATGTTGCCATAAAGTTGGGCTTTTTTTTTACTTTATTGACAAATATTGCACATACAGAATATCAAATATTGACACTCCAAACAATATGCAAAAATTAATTTTATTTGTTAGAAAGATGAACAAAAGATCAATAAAGTCATAATACTTGCAAGATAAAAAAGGGTAAAATCAAACAGTGAAGGTAAAAGATTCTGATAAGTCTCAAACTATTCTAACAGCTTTTTTTGTTTTGTTTTTATTTACATACAGTACAATTTCTTTAGGAAAAAACATAAAACATTATATTTGTTAGAATTTTTACACTTGTGAATGAAATAGTTTGCCATAATCACAAGTAAATTAGTTATATATATTTTTTTCTGCGTCAAAATATAAAAACAATACTTTTGTAGAAATATTTATATTATTCACATCGATGGGTTGTTATAAAACAAGTCAAATGTTTCCAACATGTTTGGGTGAATGTGCAATACCAGAAGAGATGAGGAACAGTTTCTGGTGAGGAATGGCTAAATGAAAAGTTCTGTCTGTTTGTTTCTGCCTTTCAGATGCACCAATAGAGGCTGCTCGTCTGCTTCCTGTTTCATTCACTAGTTTTTGGAGTTATATTAATGTACTGGTTTATCATCCTATCTTAATTTCCATTCTATCCAAAACACCAATAAAGTTTCTATGTCAAAGATAAAAGTTGAGTTTTACACTTTATTACTCACACAAACTATTGTAATTGAGTGTACACAACACCTGAGTTTTTAGTTGGCTGTTCCAGATCCTTGTTTTATACATGTTAGTTCTTTCTTGGCCTTTGTTTGTGTTGACTTCGGTTTATCATAGTTAAATTTCATGTAAGTTTTGTTCAGTTGAAGCCATTTACTGGCTAGACTAGTGAAGCTTTACCCGTATGCTTTGTTGTTACGTCACTACACAATATTGTCAATTAGGCCTTCATTTTGAACCAACAGCATGCATTCTTCTAAGCCAGAAGTCGGTAACCTTTACCAGTTAAATAGCCATTTCTACTGATCAAAACCTAGAAGGAGCCACATAGTTTTACTTTAGCCCTTAAAAAAATTGGATTTGCATTCATTACCTTCTTTTTGTTTATATTTTTTTTTAATAAATATGAATTCTTTTTTTTTTTTTTTTTTTTTTTTTGCACGAACAAAAGCAAAAATATAAAAAGAAAGTAGCATTTCTCACAATGGGATTTTGTTTATTTACGTTTTTACCTTTAGTAAGGGCCGAATTAGTCAGTAAGCTTGTTGCTAAATTCCAGATTAGCATAAAACTCATCAGTAAATTAAAAAATGTTAGCCAAAAATATTAACATGTTGCTAAAATAAAAGTTAAACTCTAAAATTTGCCTAAGACCCCCAGTAGATAACAAATTAGCCAAAAAACGTTAGCATATTGCTAAGCTAAACTCTAAACTAGCATAAAATTGTTCAGTAACTAAATTAGTTCAAAACAAATTAGCCTAAAATAGCTAGAACTAAGCTAAAAAAAATAGCAAGCTAAACTTCAAATTTGCCTAAAACCCCCAGTAGATAACAAAATTAAGCCAAAAACGTTAGCAAATTATTGGCTAAGCTAAACTCCAAATTAGCAAAAATTTGTTTGCTAAGCTAAACTAAACTAATTGTCAAAACGTTGGCCTGATGCTAAAATAGAAGTTAAACTTTACATTTGCCTAAAACCCCCAGTAGATAAAAAATTTGCTGAAAAATATTAGCATGTTGCTAAGCTAAACTCCAAATTAGCATAAAATTGCTCAGTCAACTAAATTAGTCAAAAACGTTGGCATGTTGCTAAAATAGAAGCTAAACTCTAAATGTACCTAAAAACCCCAGTAGATAACAAATTAGCCAAAAAACGTTAGCATATTGCTAAGCTAAACTCCAAACTAGCATAAAATTGTTCAGTTAACCAAATTAGTCAAAAACGTTAGCCTGATGCTAAAATAGAAGCTAAACTTTAAATTTGCCTAAAACCCCCAGTTGATAAAAAATTTGCTGAAAAATGTTAGCATGTTGCTAAGCTAAACTCCAAATTAGCATAAAATTGCTCAGTAAACTAAATTAGTCAAAAACGTTAGCCTGATGCTAAAATAAAAGCTAAGCTCTAAATGTACCTAAAAACCCCAGTAGATAACAAATTAGCCAAAAAACGTCAGCATATTGCGAAGCTAAACTCCAAACTAGCATAAATTTGTTCAGTAAACTAAATTAGTCAAAAACATTAGTCTGATGCTAAAATAGAAGCTAAACTTTAAATTTGCCTAAAACCCCCAGTAGATAAAAAATTAGCTGAAAAATGTTAGCATGTTGCTAAGCTAAACTCCAAATTAGCATACAATTGCTCAGTAAACTAAATTAGTCAAAAATGTTGGCATGTTGCTAAAATAGAAGCTAAACTCTAAATGTACCTTCAAACCACAGTAGATAACAAATTAGCCAAAAAATGTTAGCATATTGCTAAGCTAAACTCCAAACTAGCATAAAATTGCTCAGTAAACTAAATTAGTCAAAAACGTTGGCCTGTTGCTAAAATAGAAGCTAAACTCTAAATGTACCTAAAAACCCCAGTAGATAACAAATTAGCCAAAAAATGTTAACGTCTTGCTAAAATAATATCCCCAATTTTCTTCTTTAATTAACTATTATTTTATTTTTCTTCAGCTAGAGAGCCACCGTGGGGAGATAAAAGAGCCACATGTGGCTCTGGAGCCGCAGGTTGCAGACCCCTGTTCTAAGCCAATCCCATTCAAACTTTTGCCTTTAAATTTATGAATGGCTGTACAAAACATTACTTTCATCACATTCTCTAGTTCTACTTAAGATGTGGTCATCTTTTAGTTCATTTTCATAGGCTGTATTTTAACCATACTCCAAAGATTGCATGTGTCTACTGCCTATATAAATGCAGCATTAAAAGTTCACACAGGCAGTAAAAGTCTTTACGGAGGTCTTCTCTGGACTGTTGGTCAGTGTGCGTGAGTAAAAAGCTGCCCGTCCAGCCGCTATAACTGTGTCCACTTAATGTCTTGCAAATGACTGAGTCAATCATTCAAGCTGCACCCCTGATTGCAATGAACTCTCCCACTAGAAGCTCCATTGGCCATGTTTTAATCACCCCATTCTTCAGATGAAAAGGGGTGGGGAGGCATAAAAAGAAGCCTTTCATATTCTGTTCCGAAAAGGAACTCAATTAAAAGGTCCCAGAAGGACCCTTTAATGGCTTATGAGAAAAGCAGTGATGAAAGAGGCAGAAGTTATAAATATTTCAGGTAATTTTGTTATATATTCATCTTTCCTTCCATATCTAGTCTGCAATCTGTCACATCTCACAGCTGGATTATTTTACTAAGTCGTTTGTAGTCTTGCACAACCTACTGGGTGCAGTTTTTGATCTTGTTACATACTGGCAGCATAAGCTCCATTGTGACAGTGTGTAAAGACGTTTCAGGATGTTACCTGGAGTGGAGGTTTTGTACCTGGTAAATGAGATCTTCTGTTTTTGGCTAAACACCAGTCATTCACAGAAATAGTGTTTAAAACAGGAGCAAGTGTCCCAAAAGAGACATTTTATAGCACTCTCAGAAACTTTTTACCCATAATTGACTACCGGGAGCTGTTTTATTTTGATATTGATTTAGCAATTATGATAAGTTATTAAATATTTTGGTGTGTTTGGGTGTATTTTCGACACTTAAAAGTAATGGAGGCTGTAAAACTATTAAAATGTAAAAGAAGTGAACACAAATTGCAATTTTTAAATCAGACGAGCACTAAAGGATTTGTTTACAGTTTGATCCTGTTGCAGACCCGTAAAGCTCGTAAAACTTAAGTTTAATCATTGACTGTATACTGTTAAGGGACTAAAGCAGGAAGGCACTTCCAGACCATCATACTAACACCAACAATAAAGTTTTTTCTTCTACTAAATAATTTGAAAAATAATTGAAAAATAATCACCTAATGCTTGACTGTACACTTACATAATACTTTTTAGAAATATATTTATTTGTCAAATGCATCCACTGAATACCCCCCCCCCCCAAAAAAAAATAAATAAATAAATAAATAAATAAAAAAATTGTGTTTTATTATGTTTCACTTACACATCTGGTCTATAAACAAACATAATACCCATTCATCCATATATATACATTATCTACAACAGGGGTGTGAGAACTCTGGCCATAAGTGGCCTTTTAGACTATTAAATCTGGTCCACAAAATTGGAAGAAATTGTATTAATAACCCTTATTCTGGTGTTCATTTATGTTTTCTGTGTTAGAAGTTATTTTCCCAATTATTCCAACACTATAGGAATGCAGCATTTTTCCAAGTTTGTGTTTTTCTTTGTTTCTCTTGTGTTGGACAGATTTTAATGTCGCAACAGAGGTTTATTGAGTATAAACCCCTGTTGTATTTCATGCTAAACTTTATTTATATTGATTATGTTGGTTTTGTTTTGTTGGACCGGACTGAAAAGACAAAGGGGGGGGGGGGGGGGGGGGGGTAAAAGAGGGGGGTGTAGAGAAAAAGCAAGATGGCAACAGAGGAAGACAACATCCTAAAACAACCAGGTCTAAATAGTAAACAAGAATGGGCGGGGCCTGTCTACACACACTCAGTAATTACACACATACCTGTTGGTTGAAATAGTCTCCACATTTAAACTAGTGAAAATGAACACAATAGAACTGCAACTAACAGACTTAGTCATACAAACAGACACACATAAAGCCTTTAATTCTGTCCCGTTTGTGTTTTTCAATGAGGGACATCAACCTATTCATGCAATTTGGACTAAAATGAGAAAAAAAATGTAAAAGTCCAAAATGTTCTGAATTAATATAGGTCTCTACATATTAGATTCCAGTCAAACTCAAAGCATGTTTTTGTCCGGAATCTGTTTAATTCTCTTATGATGTGGATCACTACAAAACTCCAGGTGACTCCCAATTCAGCCCCTTCTGTTAAATCTTGAAAAGTGAAAGCTATATAAAAAAAAAAAAAAACAGAGTAATTATATGGATTACTCTCATTAGGAACAAAAAAATACCAAACTAATTACTGGGCGAAATGCGATCACTCAGGGCAGCTCCTCTGCTGTGGACTCTTTCCTGAATGAGGATGTTTGAAAGTGGAGAACATGAACATTTCTTACGGTGTCAGGCGGCAGGAGAAGGTGAGCCATGGGTAATGGAGAATGGTTCATCACTCAATACCTCAAACCTGCCTGCAGTTGGGACAAAATGAGGAGAAAGAAAAACAAAAGAACCAAGAGAGATTCATTTGATCACAAGAGGCGATAAATCCCTGCTGTTCAGTCACTGTTTAGAGATGTTAATATAGGCACAGAGTTAGGAACAAAAAAACATTGTGCTTTAAAAAATTTGGATTTTACAAAGGACAGTCAGGCTCATACTTTGTCTTTGAAGCCACAACAATGTACATAATTTAGGAGGTCTGGCAATGCCCTGCATGTATAATAATGTGATGAGATTCTGTCTCATTACAGATTCATCTGTTATTTCCATGTAATAGTAAAATAATACATTTTATTCGACGAGTTCCAAGGACACTGTACACACAAATACAAGCAAAATAAAAGATTTTTAAAAAATGTATGGAATTCAGAAAGAAATGGGTGGAATAATTATTTTTACAAAAAAGCTGTTCTAAGGTTTGAGATTAGACCTTAAACGGCTGATCTATGTTATGGCTGTCAGATGGAAGTGAGAATCTCTGATCTCCATGGTGTTGAGGTGGATGTAGGATGAGGGAGACGGCTGGACAAAGATGGAGGCAAGATGGTTCTGAACGTTTACAGGAAAATTTGGAACCGGAAAGTTCAGTTTAAGGAGGATTATTTTGCTGAAGGCTGTTGAGGAGGGAGTTAATCGATGATTGAAGTGAACAGTTATAGAGGCAGAATGTGGAGTGAGAACAAGGCCATGGCAACTGATGCTTCAAAGGTGGAAATTAACTCACGGAGAGACGTTACGAACACGGGATTAGAATGGTAAAGTGCCGTCAAAGGGAATGACCAAACTCTCAAACTGAGGCTAAGAAATCCTGCGGACAAATCAATGCACACGAGAAATGTTCATCTTAAGTGAATGAATATTTGATGCAAACAAGAACTTCAATTTGATTTCCATAAATAAAAATAAATGTAAAAAGTGGTGAATCAGGATTTGGGGCAAACAGTGGTAAAGGGTTTGAGAGTGAAAAGTGTATGTTATAAGCAAAAGAGTGGAAATAGATTTTAAATTGAGATGACAAAGAGGAAGACCCCAAGACAGAACCCAGGGGGACACCTTGTATGACAAAATAGGCCTTAGATCAATGATATGATATAAAATGATGGAAACTTCACTTAAAATTGTGTAATCTGCTCACGTGAAAACAGTTTAAAGGCTGTAAATGACTGAGACTGTTAGAGGTATCTGCCAAGTGTCGGAGCATGGCCGCACTTGAGTGTGCACAGAGAGGGCCACTCTGTTCCAGCATGATGGGTGAAACAACTGCAAGCAGTGCAAGTAGTGTTAGAAGGTTGAGGCTCTCGGATTGGCCATCCCAGGTCTACATTCATGAGAAAATGAAAGCTTCAATCTTAAGAAGATTCTAATACAGACCAATTGATGGAATGACACAACTGGAAAGGAAAAGTCATTGCCACCCTGTATTTGATTATATGCTGGAATATCAGTCCAGGCAATTAGCGCTTTGTCATTCCATTTTTAATTTTTCAAATTCTACACTACTTTCCTCTTGATGTTTCAATCTCGGTACTCCCGTCATGCATGTACTTAACTTCTACTAGCACTGTTTTGAAGTTTGCTTACAAGAAGTTCAATGGCCATGTGCAATGCCATGTATATATTTTAAATACAAATATTAAATATTCCGTTAGTCGCAAGTGTTTGTTTTAGGAAAATATCCAATTAATATTTTATAAAATAGTAAAAAATATTTAGTTACTTTAATTAATGTCATAATATTACTTAATAATTCCATAGAATAAAGAAAAAAAATTAGTACAGTAAGAAATGCCAGCAATAATGAGTGAAAGTTACATTCTATAGGCGAGTATTGCCAGTGACATTTACTTGTATATTTTTGTATATTTTTCATGAACATTATATAGTCCTATTAAGTACATATTACAAGCACTTTGTGCAGAAAAGCTTTGCTCGATTTTTTTTAAGTAAATGCCATTCCAAGTGTAATGAGGTAACAGAATGGCATTTTTCATGGTGTAAATGTAAAGTCAACCAACTGAAAATAGGCTGTGAGTGCGCCTTTCACTAGATAACTACTCTTACAATCATTACTTTGTTGTTGACCGTTAAAAACTTTTTTGTTTTGCTATGGTGACCACCTGACTGTCTTTCCACTTTTTCTTTCACTCAATATTTTTCAATCTGTGAATTCTTTTTTTCACTTCTCTTCAAGGTTTTTCATCCCATCCTTTATATCTTAGTAGGGGTTTTACAACATGAAAGAAAACCCATCCACACAGAATCTATCTAGAAGAACGTGGAAACTGGATCCACTCCATGAAAACGCTATCTTTACCGTGTTCACGCAACATAAAATGGTGCATATTATGTTTTTGGTTGTCGCCTGCATGCAGCCAGCGAGCGCTCAGGGCATTCTCATGATGGTGGAGGAGAGGAATGGAACAGTTAATGACAATCGGAGACTAGATACATTCTAAACTAACCTCTCACATCTAATAGCAGAGTCTCTGTTTCTCAGTCTCTCATGGTTCGTTATCCATATCTATGCATACTATGTGACAGAACTGTATTTACTGGTTAATAAAACCACAACGTCTTCATAAAAATTGGGTTGAGGAAATGGAAAGCAATCTACAAAAGCCATGGTGTGTAAAATTGGATTTTCCATAGGAGCCACAAAGAGGAACATTTGTTGATGGAGGTGGATGCACGCTACTGTGTTTATCATTTTGCTTTTTTAATGTTGGGAAGAAGAAAAAAAAAACCAGCTTCATGAAAAATTATAGTCTGTACTAATGCACGCCTTGTTTTTGAGATCATGGTTACAATTTTTTTCTTTTTTTTTCCCAGACTCAGCACTTTTTTCTGCTAAAATCAGCAAACAACCTTGGTATAAATGGGGTTTGCAAAAAGACGTTCAGTTAGTAGAGGACCACTACAATAATGAGTTCCAGGTTCACCTCTATATGTAACACAAACCGTTAGCATTATTTTTATTGTTAACAATCTGCCTTAATATGAGCCACGAGGGATAAATACAAATATATAGGTTGTCAGTTGTGTTGCTTTAAAAACTAATCAATGAAAAATACATTTACTGCAATACATTTTTTTGACGGTGTTAATTGCAGATTTAGAATTTTGGCCTAAGGGGCTTTCCGTACCACCTTTGCCGTTCACGGTCATAGTCTTTCTAAAACCATGTGGGATGACTTTTTGGGCAAAACTAAAGTGATTTGTGCTTCCTGCCGGTGTGAGATCAGTTAGCATCACAACGCATCATGTTTGAAGTACCACCTGCTAGCTAAACACACCACTTTCCCAAAAACCTTGGCCCCTCCCCCCATTCAAAGCAGATGACGCTGGATTGCCAGGTCCCGATTTTCCAGTCCAAAAGTCATCTAAACCACCAAATCCTGCCCAAAAAGTTAATCAGTGATTGATTAGCTGTATTTAGAAGTAATTAATCAACCTTTACTAATGGGAAATGGTTGGGTATTTTTCTAATTTTGTGCATCACCATCAAAAAAAATCCTCCCAAAAACGTTTAGACATTCATAAACAAATGATCTATTTTTTTACTTTATCACAAAAAACAACTTACTTCATGTCTTCACAATGCAGCAGATCTGAACACTAAATTAACTCTAGACAAATGTGACATCTTAGCTATTAAATGGAACGTGAGGACATATAATGGAAAATGTCAACAATTATTTGAAATATAACAAAGTATTACATCATCAGCATACACTGAGAAAACTAAAAGCACAAAATCATGTCAGTTTACATAGGCTTGAGCTATGTGTCCTCTGTATGCTGGTTCACCTCGCAGCCTGCGCTGTAACTGAACAATAAACATGCAAAATACACAGGTTTTAGAGAAAATGAGGATTTAAATGACACAAATAAATTGAATTAACAGATTTTTTTATATTATATCACCAGCAAAACCACCTAATCTGGCAACAGTGTTTGTAGCTGAACTGTCTGACAACTCAACAACGAAAAAGCGATTGTAGCTAAATTGATAGCTACAGCTTTAGACCAATCAATGACTCAATCAATTTTTCAGCATTTTTTTTTTCATTCAGAAAGCTTTTCTGAATACAGTGTTACAATAAAAAAGTATTTCTAATCAAAACCACACATGTCTTCCATTCTTATTCTTGTAATATAATCAATGTAAAACTGGGTAATACTCTTTAAGCAGACATTTTTTATCAACAAAAATATAACATTGATTTGTGATCAATCATGAGTTAACTATGGACAATTATCCAAATAATTACAATTAAAAAATTTAATATAAATGTAAATGTAATCTGGAGAGCATTTGGCTTTCCATTTAATTATGTTTGTGCAAGTTAGCTTTCTCACATAAGTAAATAAGCACAATTTAAACAAATACCATATCATGTTTACCCACTGTTGCTCATGTTTAAGTCTCTGTCCACGATGATGCAAAGAAGTGAAAAACACTAAATAGGTCATGTTCACAGACAGTGGTCTAAGCAGGTGCTGGCCCATCTGTCCAGATGCCCCCTGTAAGGCAAACAGAATCTTTATTAAGATCCCTCTACTTGGTATTAGTGTATTAAAAAAAAAAAAAGATTAATTTTGTGTATATTTCAAAACTGGGTCTTAATGACCCTGTTAGTAGTTCTGCAGGGGGGGATTACCTACTGTTGTTTTCAAAAGGTTGATAAGGAGACTGTTCTCAACCCCCACTGTCAGTATCAGTGCTGCAGTAATTACCACCACAAGCTGAAATTCAGTGTTAAATTAATGGCTCGCAGAACGTATGAAGTGCTTTTTTTAAACTCAAAATAATGTCTTTGTTCTATATGTCATCGACAGGGCTTTTTTTATGATCACAAAGACATAATCCATCAACTAGTGAACTCATTACCATGTAATGTCTCGCCATTGTGCTGGGGCTGAGATCATACGGAGCATTAAAGCAAACGTTGGTGAACCTTGTCTCGTATTCAGTCCAGCAAACCAATTCTTCTGGTAAAAGTAAGGGGGACTAACAGCATTCACAGTTGAGCTTTTAATTTTAGACCAATATAACAATTTTTGTAAACTATAGAAGACAACACAATGTAAATAGGGAACACAGTTTTAAACCTTGCTTACAGATTGACGAGCCTGATTGATCTGAGGTCTACCCCTCCTCCAAGCCCCAAAATTCCTGAATTTTAAACCAACCCCGAAGTACTAAATGTTACTGCTCCTAAAATGACCATCGGAAGGCAGAAGCCATTTTGCACTAACTTCCATGTTTGAAAGTCCAACTTTACACCAAAAATTAACATATGTACAGGTAAATGTTACTTTGTTTTACAACAATTTAATTTTTCTAAACAGAAGAAAAAAACAAAACAACCAAGAAAGAGGAAAGTTTATGTTTTTCTGTACATTAATAAGAGATTTTATTGAGGCAGGACAGCCTCTGGTCACGAAGACCATGCTCAAAGATGCTGAAATGCACAATTTACATAAAATTTTGTTATCAACATTTTAACAGTGATAGACTGTTGTTGTTGTTCACCTTTTGAAAAATCTGAAAAATCAGCTTTTGCTCACACAGTTAATTGGCAAAGATTGCATTTTATCCAGACAGGGGAACAGCACAGGTAGATCCAGACTTGGGTTTGGTGGGAGTTCGTTGAACCTCCAGAGAAGCGTACTTTGGTTTTCTGCTCGCCAGTATCAGTCAAAGCCATGGACATTTCCATCAGCAATAATATAAGTAATTGGAGCCAAGTAGACGCTTAGATCTAGAAGGACCTGTTTGTGATGACAAGTGCCTGTCTGAAAAAGATAATTAACCAATAACACTATGAGAGGACACAAGCCTGCCAATCACACGCTCTGTTACCAAACAATAGATGATTATATTCGTACCAAAGTATAGGGGTGTCATTTTCCTGTAATACACACATTGAGTGGTCCGGACCAGACCAGTACGATATTTTGAGCATTTTCATCATAAAATGGACCCATTGGGCGGGACAGATTCGTACCATTGTTGGCACCTGTTGGTTGTAGGTCCATAGAGAAATAGAACAGACCAGTTAGGGCAGAGCTACGGTTGTCACACGTAAAAATGAATTAATTTGCTGAACTTTCCCAACTCAAGATCCAAGCCGAAAGTTCTGTTCTCTTTTTTCCGGTATTCTTCTTCGCATCCGTATTCACGGAATGGCAGTTCTGAATATGGAAAACTGCTGTAGTCAGAGATCTGCTGTAGAAGTCGTGTGTTCATTACGTCATCGGTCTACACCCTGCATGCGTCCAGCCCTCAACGGAATTGCTGGACCATTCTAAACCAGGCCAGGAGTGGACCGGTCCAGTCTGGACTGCTCGGAGGAAATAAAGATCTGAACTTGTACATTTGAGGGAAAGCTGGTCCTGATTTATTTCTTGGCTGCTACTTGTAATATAATATATTTTCTTTAATTTATAGCTGAATCCTGAGAAATAGCAGACGCACATTGAAAATCTCCTCAACACCAACAATAAAACAAAAAATAAAAACTGGAAACAGGAAATGGCTTTGCACACAAAGCAGTAGCGTGGGGGTGATGTCACGTTAAACTATTCAGATTCAGATTTATTTATTTTTCCAGACATTTCCAGGCATTGTGTAACAGTTTCAATTCAACAATAACAAAAGCAAACAAAACATAAGATCATGGAAAGTCTGAAAGGGAGTAGACAGAAGCCAAAGCTTATAATGGCTACCCCCTTTATACTAAACATAGGGAGCTGCTACAATCCTGATAATTTAAACATAATTTCACTAAACATTTTTACCAAAAATATTCAGCATTCAATTTCGCTGTATAATTTTATGATTTTCTTTTTGTACATTTGTTTGAAACTATTCAACGTTCTATAATCTTTAATGTCTTCATCTAGCCTGTTCCAAATATTTACTCCAGCTGTTGAAATGCAATGTTGTTTTACATCTGTTCTAATACATGGTTTTTTTAACACATTTTTCCCTCTGAGGTTGTATGTAGAGTCTCGTTTTTTAAACAGGTCTTGGATTTGCACTGGTAACTGTTTGTTCTGGATTTTATACATAAACTGTGCCGTTCTGTGATCTACCAGATCCTTGAATTTCAGTGTGTTTTTTTGGATAAATAAATCATTAGTATGTGCCCTATAAGAGGCTTTGTTAACAATTCGCATAGCTCGCTTTTGGATTATGGTAATTTTATTAGTGTATGTTGGATAAGTATTTCCCCACACTTCCACACTATAGGTCATGTAGGGAAGAATTAACGAACTGTACAGAATATACAGTGTTTGTTTGTTTAAACACTCTTTTACTTTTGATATAATTGCTAAGGATTTACATAATTTTGTCTTTATGAATTCTATGTGGTTTTTCCAGCTTAGTTTGTTTTGGATTATTACTCCCAGAATTTTATTTGACTTACTTGTTCTATTGCTGTATTATGGATTTTAAATCATTACTTACATTAGTTTGACGATTTGTAAAAACTATAAATTTTGTTTTCTTTAAATTAAAGTTAATTTGTTTGAGTCAAACAACTTTTCAGTAGTGCTAATTCATTCTCTACCTCCTTGACTAATGTTTCTAAATCATTACCACAGTGTATTATATTTGTGTCATCTGCAATAATATAAAATGCAAAACCTGTTGAGACCAAACAAATATCATTAATATAAATAATAAAAAGAAGAGGACTCAACACTGACCCCTGTGGTACGCCACAAGTTACTGTTTGAGGTTCAGAGTCAACTCCATTAATATGAACATATTGTTGTCTATTTTCAATATAACTTTTGATCCAAGAAAAAGCCACACCCCTGATTCCATAGCAATACAATTTTCTAAGTAGTAAGTGATGATTGATCGTATCAAAAGCTTTAGTTAAATCTAGAAATACTCCAATGGCATATTGTTTCTTGTCTATTGCGTTTGATATATTTTCAACTAGATCTATTAAAGCCAGGGTTGTTGTTCTATTTGGTCTAAAGCCATATTGCTGTTCACAAAGTATATTGTGACTTTCCAGATAATTGTATAGTCTTTTATGGAATAACTTCTCCAGAATCTTAGCAAATTGAGACAGTAGAGAAATAGGTCTGTAGTTTCTAAGTTCACATTGATCATCAGACTTGTAAATCGGGATGACTTTTGCTCTCTTCATCCCTTCTGGGAATACCCCTGTTTGGATTGATAAATTACAAATATAGGTGACAGGTTTAATTATATAATCAATAGTTTCTTTCAACACACACATATCTAGTCCGTTCCAATCTGTTGAAGTCTTGTTCTTACTTTGTTTGACAATTGTACCTATTTCATTCTCATCTGTTCCCTGTAAAAATATTGTTTTATCCTGCTTAAGTATCCTACGAATTACATCGTCCTCTTGATGAGTTTCAGGAATATTAACAGCCAAATTAGATCCAATGTTACTAAAATAATTGTTAAATTCATTTGCAATTTCCTTAGGCTGATTTAGAGAACATCCATCATTTGTCAAAATATGAGTTGGGAGGTTATCTTTCTGTTTACCTTGTTTTATTAATGTATTTAAGATGTTCCAAGTGTTTTTAATATCATTTTTATTTTTTTCAATAATTGAAGAATAAAATTCCTTTTTACTTAATCTCATAATACTTATTAATTTATTCTTATATATTTTATAATTTACCTGTGCCTCAATTGTTCGTTTTTTTAAGAATTCTTTGTACAGTTTATTTTTTTTCTTGCATGCTTTTTGAATACCTTTAGTCATCCAAGGCTTTGCAGCAAATTTATTACAGATTGCTTTAGTGACTAACGGACAATTTTTTTCGTAATGAGTGCAAAATTTTTCCAGAAATACATCGTATGCTGTATTTACGTCATCTATATACACGTTGTCCCAGTTTTGTTCCATTAACTCGTGCTTAAAATGATTCAGAGTTTCATGAGTTTTTTTCCTATATATTTTAACTGTTCTTAATTTGTTATGTATTTTTGTGACCATTTTTTTAACCATAAAAATTGGTAGATGATCTGTTGCATCATTTATTAAAAGTCCACTTGTTATTTCACTTTCTATAGCATTGGTAAATATATTGTCAATCAGTGTTGCACTGTTTCTTGTAATTCTGGATGGTTTTGTTATAGTTGGGTACAAACACATGCTGTACATTGTGTTTATAAATTCAGTAATTGCAGTATGTTCTAAAGGATTCAGCAAATCAATGTTTATGTCCCCACAAACAAAAATCATTTTCCTATTATTTAATCCCTCATACAGCTCAAACAGTTTTTCTCTAAACATATCAATACACGATCCAGGCTTTCTATATATACAACTTACAATGGTATTCTTAGATTTTCCAGTTTCAATTTCCACAGTAACACATTCCATAATTTTATCAATGGTTAAACACATATCTTTTACTATACGACTGTTAAGGTTTTGGTCAACATATAATGCTACCCCACCTCCTTTTTGAAATGTTCTATTTATGAAAAACATATTATAACCTTCAATATGAAATTGGGAACTTTGATCCTCTAGCAACCATGTCTCTGAAATTGCTATGACAGAAAATTGTTTTTTTATTTCTTTCAGACACTGTATAATTTTAGAGAAATTTGCATTTAAGCTTCTACAATTGAAATGTATGATTGACAGTGAATCTTTTATATTTATTTGGGACTCAAATTGGTCCTCTGTATAATATTCACACGTATTTTTTATTTTTGTATAGAAGTTATTTTCTGGATCAATATCACTTTGTATATCTTGAGGTTTATACTCAGTGTAGTCAAAAGTTTTAAACTGAAGGTGTTCATAGTTCAAATTGTCTGTATCCATTCTTACTTTGTTGTAGTTAGTCCATCAGGTTGCATGTTGAAAACATCTTTATCAATATCCTATCTTCTTCTGATGTTCGTTGTCCATTTCTGAGTAATGTCATTTGTATCGCTCAAGTTCTTTGATGTTCCTTATGGCAATCACCCGAGCCTGTTCAGGAGTTCCATTCAACTTGATCAGAATTTTGCAGTTTCTTGTCCAGGTGTCTTGTATCTTCTTTTCTTTCTTTAACATTCTTGCTTCTCTGGCAATTTCAGCATTTCTTTTCGTGAGGTGCTCATTCACATAAACACCTGTACCTTTCAATTTTCTGGCATTCCTTAGCACCTCCATTTTGTTCTTTCGATTAGAAAAACGAATGATGATGTTTGGCTTTTTATCATTTTTCTGTGGCAATGTGTAGCATGCCTCAATATTTTTGCTTTCTATTGGTATTTCCTTGCTTTCAAAGAACTTAACAACTTGGTGTTCAAGGGGGGACACAACAGGTTGAACAGGAGTCAGTAGATTACCTTCTCCTTTATCCCCTGCTGCAGCCTGGGCATAGGACCGCTGGATTTCAAAGCCTGAAATCAGAAGATCATCCAGTCTTGCATATTGTTCCAGTTCATCAATTCGTTGCTCCAGATGATCAATCTTTTTGTCCTTTTCTTGGATCAATGCCTTTAGTTGTTTAAATTCATCCATTAGTTCCTTCAGGGTTGTTTGTTGTTTTGCCACTTTGGTTATTTCCTGGGACATAAAATCCAAGGATTTCTTTATATCCTCCACATCTTCTGCCAGTTTTTTGTTAGCCATTGTTAGTTTGTTGTCTTTACAGGCTTGCTTTGAGGCCTGTTGTTTGGTATTTAATCCACAGACTCGGTACAGTTTTCACAATCAGTTCAAAATGTTTGCACAATATATGTGCTGATATTCAGTAGACTCAGTCTAATCCTTTAGTTGTAATGGATGCTGACCTGTTTAGTCGATATTACTTGGATTGAAGAGCTGGTTTGGAGCAGTCCAGCAGCATGGCAGCCATGTCTCTGCCCTCAGACTTGGCAACAGACTATTATGTGTCTACATCTAATCTGACAAACACGGAATGCTGTGCTGGCATGTTTTAGGGGCAATACTAAAGCTTTAATGAACAATTTCTTTAAACGTCAAAATCTGGAGTCCTGCTAAAACAACAGTGTACAGCAGCCGGTTATGCTTAGCTGTTTAGCCAGGAAGCAATTGCGTTCACATCACAAGAAGGTTATTTATCTTGGCTAGCGGCTGCCCCGGGCGGGCAACAGCAAAGCACTTAATCGCCAACAAGTGACATCTTTTTTCAAATGATTCAACAGTCATCTAAAAACAGAGCTGACCATTGGCCCGTGGCTATTGTTACTGTCTAGTGTGACTTATAGCATTATGTCACTGCACCCGCAGAGGGGGGAGAACAGGCTTAGCATAAATTAAACTGTTTCAAAATAGCTGCGAACCTACTAAAAAAAACAAAGCGGGGCACAACTCTCTTCACAAAGAGCTGCATATGAAAAGATCTTTTATTAACCACGCTCTAATCTTAGTAAATAACTAACTTTAAAATTTTAAAATGAAACTAGTGAGCTTGTAATAAAAACAAAAGCTGTGTGGATGTGTGGTGAGCATTTGTGCGAGGGCTTTTGTGGTGGGCTTTGGTTCACGCCTGCACCATGCTTTATTAATGACCCCCCTCGTTCTATGCATTTTAATATCATACAATATTGCAATATGGTGAAAGATTAAACAGGGTTGTTACAGCCAGTTGATCCAGTGCCTGCTGACACAATCTGCCAGTGGGAAGGGAGCAGCCCATGACCCACTTCATGTTTTAGAACCACAATAAAGCAACAAAATGCACCGGGTCTGGTGTAAAACCTGAGAAATAATTCATTAACAGTTTTGTACATGATAGCGTTTAGACTTCTTGCTTACTTTAAGGCTTTGATTGTTCTTTCTAACATCCTGTCAGCGGTCGATTCAGCTTTCACTGATTCACACTAGTGATTTGGAGAGAGTTTTTTACACCAGATAAACTTCCAGACGTCTGACCGGGGACCAGCGCAGGGACCCCTTGTGGCCACAGATTTCGCCCGCCTTTATAAAGCTACTTATAACCTGTTGTCCACCTTTTGGCTTTTCCAATCAGGGGTCAGCTTTGGCAGAAAGTTTTAAAAGTTTAAATATATTTTTTTCAATTATTAATTGAGGATTACAGAATCTACGATTAAAGACTGAGCTCATTTTGTTGCAAGAATAAGATGTTAAAACAAATTTGCCACATCTATATTCATCTCCCATTTATTTATTTATTTATTTATTTCACAGGGACAGTGCACATCAATAGCATCTCTGCAATGTGCCAGAATTAGCTAAAAGCTATTTTTCATCTGTAGTCCCTGGACAGGTGTTAAAAAATTGTCAACCTAAAAATCTCAAAACATCAGTTAAATACACAAATAAAATATATAGAAATACATAAAAAAATAATAAGAATAAAAATACAGCTTAGAAAATCAGTTATATTACATATAAAATACATATAACAATACTAAAATGCACACAGTAAGAAACAATAAAACGATTATAAAAGTCACAAAAGTGGCATAGAATGGACAGGGAGTGGCAGGCAATTAAACAGTTCAACGTAGACATATTTGTTGCGATATAAACCAGTTTTTTAAGTGTGTTTTAAACAGAGTGTATGTGGTGAGTTCTCTGATAACATGAGGGACAGAGTTCCATTCTTGTGCTGCTGTTACAGAGAAGGCGCTCTGAGTAAAGGCACTTCTCCGTAAAGGAACTATACAGTCCTGTCGAACCGACCCTCATGTCACTCTTTGGGAGATAGATCTTATTTTAACAAACTGATTGAGTGGAGGGGACGACATTCCATTAATGATTTTATAAAATAAACATAAATTTGTATATCTGATGATGTTCTCCCAACTTAACAGTTTATGTTTTTGTAAAATATCACAATGATGATATCTTAATGGTTTTTTATCCAGTGTTTTGTTTGTTTGTAAAGTGACTCTAGAGGTTTTAATGCGGACTTGTTTGCCTGCGACCATCACATCGTATCTTAGCAGCTTTATAAAAGTAGTAAAATAAAATCAGTTTAACACAAAGCTGGCAGTCAAATAATAAGATTATATTAGGTATTAAGAAGCAAATAGGATTTTTTTTAGGGAGAAGTCTCTCATTATAGACGAGACCTTGGGAGAGTCCACATTTATGGAATAACCAGAAAAAATATATATATTTAAGGGAGACTGAAGATGAGCTAGATGGAGTCAAGGAGTCAGAGGACTGTGCAGCACAGACATTAAAAGGCACAATGACATATTTGGGCTAAGTTTGGAAAAAGTCAGTATAAGGACTTATTGGACAGGGAGTCCAGGCTCTTGTGTTATTAGAAAGGAGCATGGTGACATTTTTATTTTTCCATTTCTGCTCATTTTTCCGCTTTCTTCACTGTTTTTGGAGATCAAAACCAATCCAATGAGACATCTGATCCTATTATGTCACAGTAACTATAAATGACATTAAAATTATATTTTATTCAAAAAAGTTACAACTAAAGTCCATTAAAGTTTGGAAACCACTGTTTGTTTTGTGAGTCTGAAGGAGTTGAGAAATTACCTGATGCCGAGAGGATAAACAGAAATTCCTCTCGTCCGCAGCAGCCGACGGTAATGTTCACAGATCACGAGTTCAAAGGGGGTTAAAAGTATAGAGCTTACGCAAGCCCTCCTACGAACTCTGCAAAAAAGTGTGACAAAGCTGCTGGAGCACGATATCTGCTGTCATCCTGTGCCAAACTGCACATCGCTGCAGTCAGGGGTTTTTGGCAAAGATTCATCAAGGCAGATTTTGTTGAAATCCAAAGGTCTACACGGCAGAGATAAGAGACCTGCTGTCACAGCAAGGTAGGACACTGACTCGGTTTCGCACAGTCCGACTGAGGGAATTATGCATACTGGC
This sequence comes from Oryzias javanicus, assembly GCA_003999625.1. Lineage (NCBI taxonomy): Eukaryota > Metazoa > Chordata > Actinopteri > Beloniformes > Adrianichthyidae > Oryzias > Oryzias javanicus. The sequence continues at coordinate 35,477,759 of CM012439.1, forward strand.
GAAACACCCTGCCAGTCTGTAATCCTGTTTCATCTGTTTGGCTTACATTCCAATTTTTTTTATGTAATCATGTTTTATTTGTGCAAATGAAAAGTTTTAATCCATCCTCCGTTGCAGGGACGGACTCAAGTTGGATGCTTTTTTTTTTTCTCCACTTTTCTCAAAGTTACCACCAACTTTTTAAGACGGTGAAGAAAAGAAAGCAAATTAAAATGTTTTGATTATTCCAAGCGCACTTTTAGCAATTTCTGCAATCAAAACGTTGAGTTCGTTAAGGCCAATTCTTACTCGTACTTTTTTTATTGGTACATTTGACGTCTTTTAAGATTTCACGCAATTTATGCGATTTTTCATACCCATTGAAAATAACTGGAAACATTTTTCAAATGTATGCAATTGAAAACATTCAGTAGCCTACAGACTTTTTAGCTCTTTTTCTAAAACCACATATGTATTGTGTTTATGAGGGACCACATTTGTTCTGTGTACTCCAGACCAACAAATGCTGGTGTTTTGATTATTAGACTATTGTACTTATCTTTTTTTTTTTTCTTGTATGACCGTTTTGTGAGTTTATGTATAACCTGTTTATCTGTAAATACCAAATCTCACCAGTCTCTGCCCTCTCTCTCCTTGAGTCGACTTTGAGTTTTCTGAAAACTGGTCAATATAACAGTTTATCTTTTTAAAAATTCTTGCATTCATCAGAATTGGTGCAGTATATTCTACACTAGCAATATGTTAGCTGATTTGACTTATTTGGTATTTGCTAAGGTTATTTTCAGCTAACTCTGACTTAAGTTGGTATTTTATTTATTTATTTATTTTTTATTATTTAACCTTTATTTATCCAGGCAGGACAGATTAAGAACAACATTCTTATTTGCAACTGTGGCCTGGCTAAAGGCAAGACCTTTTGAGAAAAGGAAAGAGGTTAAGAGATTCAAGAAAATAAAAATAGAATAAAATCAGAAAGGAATCAGACACAAAAACAGTATAAAATAAAAATACCCTAAAATCATTGCTATGAGAAACAAAAACATTCATCTTTTTAGCAATGTGCTACCTTTTTTTTTTTCTAATTTGACATCTACTGATGTTTTTGGGGACAATTCTCAGTTAAGCTAGTACTTTAACAATGTTTTAGCTTTTTTGTGGCTAAATTGGCATCTACTGAGATTTTTAAGGCTAATTTGTAGCAGTGTTGCAATTTTTTAAAAGGAATTCTTTAAATTTTGTGAACTTTCTGCAAATTATACAAGTTTGGCATCAAAACATTCAACACATTCATGACATTATTCAGCAATTAAAATACATTTATTCTGCATCTTTGGCGATCAGATTCAGCATAAAGCATTCACACTAGTGTTATTGTAGGTTTTTCAACTTTTCTAGTTATTAGTTACATTTTTACGCATAATCCTATATTTTAATAAAGGCATCCCCACTTTCAAGCACTGACTTTAGAGATTTTTTTTTGTATTTCAATTAACTGATGCAGTAAAGGTTTTAAACATTCTGTTGTAGTGCATCTTTATGAAGTTTTCTTGCCTGTTTTTGTAGTTTTTGGAGTTTGGTTCATTTGTAACTTCATAGTTTTTTCTATAAAGTTGCTAAAATCTCTCTTTTAATCTTCTAAAAAATTATGTTTGGAACAATTTGATAGTTTTGAGAAGAGATAAAATAGGACAAAGTTAAAAAAAAAAAACATAATTATACTGAATATGAAAAAAAGTTAAAGTACAAATTGGCAATTTTTTTGTGTCTGTGAGAGTTTTCGAACAGTTCATTAAAAACAAAAATGTACAGTAGTCATAAAAATCCAGTAATGGTTTTTGTTTTGCACCATTACACAAAACCAAGTCTGTCTCAATCTTTAACCCCGCCCCAATTTTCAGGACAGACTGTGCCACCCCGGCGGATGACGCCGCCCCGGTTTGCTCTGCTGCTGAAGGACGCGAGCAGAGTGCCTCTCCGTCGCAGTGCTGAATCACAGGGGCTTTTCATGTGCGCCTTTCATCTTCGCTCCATAGCAAAATGTATTCCATTAGATTACACAATTTCCATTAGATTAGCTTTAGATCACGACTCAGTCTTTTGCTAACACAGTCTATAGGGGGAATAATGTTTTACATGCTTTATATTAGACACAATATACTTCTGCTGACTGTGAGCTTTAACTTTCAGCAGCATGTGATCGTCAGCACTATCACATTTTCTCCTTCAACATGTTTGTTAAAAATAGGTGGATCGTTTGTTCATTCATTTTTCAACAGAAAACCAAAATAAAAAGAAAAACCACAGCTTTATTTAATTTATTGATTTCTGACCTTCTTTAGAAAATGCTGTTTGTGTCTGAGAGCTTTGTAACAGTTCATATAAATATAAATAAAAGCCAAGTAAGGGGTTTGGTTTTGCACCATAACCCAATATAAGTCTGTCTGCGTCCTTTTTCCCACACCGCTATTTTTTACTAACATAAAGTGCGTTATATCTATGTAAGCCGAAATGACAATACACATCAGAATCAGCTGATTCACGTTGATCGCGTAATTGGTCGAATTTCTCTGCCACTCAGTTTTGGAATTGTAGATTGTTACAGTACTACTAAATGGCAAACTGGCTGTATAGTACATATTGAAGGAATTCAGAGTGTTTTTAAATTTAAACAACACTCCCACTTGATGACATCATCAATTGTGGCCGGTCATCTACGTTAGCGCGTAGCTTCCTGTTTTCGGAAAATACATGGCATCAGTTGAACAATTTTAAAAAGTCCTACTAATAGAAAGGCCTGATCCAAACTCTTTCTTTCTCCTTTTCCTTCCATTTAAAGGGAAAGTTTAATAAACAAACAAAGAAGTTGGAGGCTGACTCCACCCACAGCTGAAATTTGAAAATCCAGTCAGAGGGGCGGGGCTTGGGGGCAGGACTGTTATCATTACTGGAGCTGCAGATCATGACGTCAGACTTCTGAAACTGACATGGTTTGACCAATCACAAAATTCAACTGTAATACCTCATTTCAACCTGTAGGGGGCAGCACACAGACGGTTTTTGACTATATTTAGAAGAATTAAACAGTGTTATTTCAATTTGTCAAAAATGTGGCAGTGACCAACAGACAGCACTTTTAGAGCCTCATTTACAGATGTAAACAGCCAAAGAAAGTTAATTTAGGGTTTTGTGACCCTTTAAGTCACGTTCAACCTCCAAGCTAAGGGATACAAAGTCCTGCGTCGCAATGGTAAACTGCGTCGCACACGGGGGTGCGCTCTGGAGCACAGACGTTTACATTTAAATGCAAGTAATGAGTTTTTGTTGTAGCATGACATTTTTCGAGTTCTAAAACCGCTGCTGTTATGCATATTCAAGCGTTGGAAACTCCGCGCTAATGCTAGCGGACTGGCCAATATTTGGTGACATCATAGAACAAAAATGACGTCTGAAATATGAGACATTATTATTTTTATATCTCTCCGTTTGGAGGGCTAAATAATGGGGAAAGGAGAAGAATTCGGATTGGGCCAAAAAGATATTACTTACCTTTAAATGTACTCTTCTACTGTTGTGCCTCAGAGCACACCCACATGAGGAAATGTCTTTCTCCGTTATGGGATATAGAGCCCTCTACCATGAGGGTTACCCCTTAAAATATATATTTTAGACATCAGTAGCCCTCCAAATGTCCCTAGCAAAATAATGGATGCCCTTGTTAAGTTCTTTTTGGAAGAGCAGAATAAAACTTCATGTTATTTTTTTTTTTGTACTGCAAAAAATAACTGACAGACAAGAGTCGTATGTGGCTTAACTTCAAGCGACGTGCATCTTTTTCCTTCCCTGCCCTGTGGCTTCCTCTCAGTCTTATGTTCCGTCTGCATTATTCACTCTCTGGCAAAGACAGTGGGGGTGGTGGACTGGAGGTTAGCACACTGTCTTTTCCTCTTCTCAAATCACAAGCCTCTACTTTCCAAATGTAACAATCACCAGAAGGGTGGCATAGAGACTGCGACATTTGACCTGATTTTGCACAGATCTATGACCGCTAGCTCAGTGCCCGGCTTTTACGCACTGCGTGTAACTTAAAGTGACACTTGCCTGAAGCTCCCTTGGAGGCGCAAGGCTTGGTTGGAGCTCTGAAAACACATATGACAAGGAGGGGGAGAAGAAGGCCTGCCAGGGTGAAGGGTGTTTGTCAGAAGGAGAGAAAGAAAGAAAAATAAGAAGAAAATAGTTTCAATCTTTGTTGGGATCTGCTCAATCGTCATGCATGTGCTTGTTTGACTGTCTGCTTGAGTGGCTCTTGTGCGGGTTACTCCGCCTAAACAAAATCTCTTCGGATGCTTAACATGTCAACAGTAAGTGGCTCTCTGAGAAAGAGGGAGGTCAAGAAGAAAGCTACTTAAAAAAGTAAAGTCAGATAAAAGCTCAAGGAAGGACATTGATGAAAAACTGATAATAAAATTCATCAAAGGGTAATAGTAACATGACATTCTATTGGTGGAATAATTTACCTATACTATGAACAGGAACCCTAACCATCTTTGAAATTAATTTTCTGATTCTTTTATAGTTACGTTCGTGCCTGTATACATTTAGGGTGGGGTCTTTGGGGAATATGTGTCAAATGGATTGGTTTTGATTTTGATAATTTTATTGTTTTTCTCTGTCTGTTTTTAGCTGGAAAGTGTTTGAGCTGCATGAGATAAAAAATATGAATATATATATATATATATATATATATATAACAGTGTGCAATGTACTGTGTGCATAAGAGTATGTCTATTTATGATTAACAGTAGTTATGACTTCTTCAAGTTTGGTGCAGTTGGTCTCTATGTATATCTACTTCTCATCTCTACTATTTATTTAGTTTTCATTTAGTTTTCCAAGCCTCTGTTTATTTGGTACAGTGTGATTCATGTGTTGTCCTGCTCCCCCCTATGTGTGTGTGTGTGGGGGAAGGGGGGTGTCCCGATTCCAGGTGGATCATTTGTGCTCCAGTCCTTGGCTTTTGGACCTCACCTCTGGCTCGACTGCACCCTCAACTGTCCTCCAGTTTCACCTGGATGAACCCCATCTGGTACACTGTTCAAATATGTAGTTGTAGAGTTCAAAGTATATAGATTCAGGGTCTACTGTTGAACTGATTTCTAGAATGTATTTGTTAATGTTACATAAATTGGGGTTTCAGCTCAGAAAACCCAGAAAAACAGGAATTCTTGGATAAATGTACCCAAATGTTGCAATGCGAAACTCTAAAAACCTGTAAATGTCTCTCAGTTGTTATTAAATTGTCCTGATTCAGTGCTTAGGTTTTATCTTGTTCTTTAGGTTTTATCTTGTTCTGTTTTCTGTTCGTCTCCTCATGTTCAGGTCAAATCCTCCACAGCTGTCTTCATTTAGTTAATTGCTCTCAACCTATTTAAGAGTCAGGTCTTCAGTTCTGCATCATCAGGTCATCTGTTCTGTCGTGTCACTGGTTTGTTCGCCAATGGCTTTGGCATGTTAGAGTTTATTTAGTAAATGTTTAAGTTTCCACCAACAAGTCTTGTCTCCTTCGTTTGGGTCCTTCACCACCACAACTTCATGACATAAATTGGTTTAGATTGATTCAGTTGTCTCAGTTTATTTCCTAATAAGAGAAGACTTCAAATTGGACAACTTGTCAGAAGACGATCATTGATCCCCTCCATGGTCTGGGTATAAACCACAAAAGTTTACAGCTAAGGAGGCTAGCTGTTCACAGAGCGCCGTGTCCAAGCAGATTGACAGGAAGTCTAATAGAAGGCGAAATGAGGCAGGAGAAGATTCACCAGCAAAAGAGACAACTATGGATTTTCAGAAGAACAAGATTCAAGAACCATCACACATCCAGAAATATTGGAATGAAGTGGAACAACAGCTTCATAAACCACATTCACAGGATGGGCTCCAACTGTGGAGGTCCTCGCGTCAAACCACTTCTGAGCCTGAACCAACGAAGGACTGAACTGTAGGCCAGTGGCCCAAGGTCCTGTTTTCTGATTAAAGTAAAGTGTGTATTTCATTTGAGAATCAAGATCCAAGGGTTGGAGGAGCAGAACCCAAACAGCTGGAGGTCCAGAGTGAAATCTCCACAATCAGTCACCACTTGGGCTGCAATGTCCAGCTTTGGAGTTGATAAACTGCTTTTTTCAGTCTCCGAGAACCTTCTAGAGCAGTGGTCCCCAACCTTTTTGTCACTGTGGACTAGTCAACCCATGAAGATTTTACCATGGCCTGGGGGGGGGGGGGGTTGTATATATAGGTTCATCTCATTTTAAAAAAATAAAATAAATAGGAACAAAATGTAACACATAAATAAATAAATTATTGATGCTGGAAAAAAATCTGAATACTTTAAAGCTCCATGCAAAAGCTTCAAGTGAAACATTTTGAGAGGAAGACAGTTTTTACAAGACTTTAAACTTTCATGACTTTGATTTCCCCCCCCCTTTACTTGCACGCTCCATGAAGGTCCCCTTTTGTCCTCCACTCCCCATCCCTGCCCTGCTCTTTGCACTACTACTTTTTTTTTTTTTTTCCTGGAATTACTTGCATTAATCAATCACGTGTTCACAACTTCTCTGAAATGAGCATCTGAATAGATGAGCTCGTTTCAGCATTTCTATGACCGCTCAAAAACAAAAATCCTCCTGCGGCCCGGTAGCAAGGGGTCCACGGACCGGTCTGCGGCCCAGTGGTTGGGGACCACTGTTCTAGAGGACTTCATGATTCCTTCTGCTGAGGATCTGGATGAAGATGTCATCCTCCAGCAGCCCCTGTCAAGACTATTGATGTATTGAAGATATCCTTTTAAAATTCTTTATTGTGATGATCTGATGTGATCATATTCTCTGTCTTTATCTTTTTGCAAAAACTGAGAATTTCTCCACTGTTTTCTCATTTTCTGAAATTCTGTTGTGGGTTTTATGAGCTGGAACCCCAATTCATGTAAAGATAAACAAATAATTCAAACCAATTAAATGGAGCGCCCTGGATCTATATTCAATGAAAGTTTTCTTTTTGGGTAGAAACACTGAAAAAAGGACACTTTTCTGTGATTTTCTCATTTCTAAGGAAAGGGTTTGTAAATGCACGCTATTGTTAGATATTTAAGGAGTCTTGATATGCAAAATAAACTTAGTGTTTCCTTTGTGGAGGTGTGCTGCCTGTCTGAATCCTGTTTTTTCTTGCACACCTCCAAATGCCTTGAAGTTTTCATTTCAATTTCTACCTTTTATATCCACCCATGAAAACATTGACACTCCTTAACAAGAAGTTGCAGACTTTACCAGCTGTTGCCACGGTTACTACCTTAAGGCTTTGTATCACTTAAAAAAGTGATGTTTTATGCAGCGACGTTGCTTCCCAACATAATAAAAGCCAGTTTGATGTCTCGTGTCACGTCGCTCTGTCAAAACATCACAGCGTGTTTTAACTAAAACTTCTAATAAGAACAAATGGGACAGACCAAGTTTCCACTTTCTGGAACTGCAGCTTGCAGTTTGCAACTCGACTACAGTCAGATGTGGCAAACGTGTTCTGGTTTATTCGTTTTTTATCAATGCTTTTGAAGTTTTAGCTAAGCTACCCTCCACACCCTCTTTTGATCTATTTGAAAAGCATTCCCGGTGGACTTTTAATTATTATCATTATGCGGTTTCTGGTCAAAGTCAAAAACTGTCTGTTGTTTTCTAGGATGTAGTTTCTGCAGAGCGGAAGTCGCTCATCAGAAATACGGGTCTGAGTTGATGGGCGGGACTGTTGATGTGGAGAAACCCCGCCTCCCTTCCCAGTGTGTTTTCCACATCACAACTAAGCCTTTTTTCAAAGTACATTTTTTTTTCCTGCTCCTGATTCACAACAATGTGAAAGAAATTATCAGATTAGCAGTTTTGAGTAGTGATCACGTGATCGGAAATCGGGCCCGATCACGTGGTTGAAGACTCGGATCGGAATCGGGCTCTGTTGTCCAATCAGGATCGGATATTTCATTTATTCTTATTATGATCAGCACTTTAAATTTCAATCTTATTATTTCGGATAAATACTCCACTAGAAGTCTGCATGTCATGAACAGATCACAAAATGTTATTCCTGGAAAACGCAGCAGAAAACAGCAACATTTCAAGCAGAAGACTGATGTAAACAGATCAATAAAAGCTGGCTAGCCAATCACGGATTCAGACTTCCAGGATCAATAACTCTTTTGAAAACGCTTTAAACTGACAGCTAGTGTCTCTAAACAACAACCTCTAAAGGCATTTCAACAGAAAAAGACAGAGTTTTGTTTCTTTTTAATGTTAAACTCTTCCTGCTGCAGACAGATGCTAAACAGAAGCTGCTAACTGCTACATGCTAGCGCCGTGATTTAACTCCTCAGGACCCGAGCTATCCTTTGATATGCCTGTTTTATTTCTCTGAAAGAGAAATAAAAGTTAAGAAAATTAACCACTCTGATAATAAAACTGAAAATGTGATGTCTTTGGAGTTTAAAAAGAACCACATAAGCTTAAAATTCATTCTAAAAGAGTCATGATTTATTTTTAAGAATTTTAAATGAGGACAAGAATCACATTTTGTCAAAAATGTTCAATAGCTCTAAAGGTATTAAAGTTAAAGTCACTAAACTTTCTCACATTAATAATTATCACTTATAGAACAAGAAAATATGATTTTTTTTTTCAGAGTTTATATTCGCTCTATTTTTACTTCGCTAATAAAGCTACTTCACATAAGTTTTCTATTTAAGTCTTTAAAAGAAGGTTAATGAAATATAAATAAGGGACAACACAAATCTGTTAATTCAATTTGTTCATGTTTTACATGTTTTCATGTTACAAAAGTATCGGATCGGGACTCGGTATCGGCAAATCCACAAAATCCAATGACTGGGAATCGGATCGGGATCAAAAAAACCTGATCGGGACATCCTTAGTTTTGAGCTTTATTATTTTTTTTATAAATTTCCTCAATCATCAGGAAAATACCACAAGGACGTGTTAAAAACACCAAAAACCAACCCATTCTCACTTTCAAGTCGCCACGTATTGACGTATAGATAAAGAACTTCTGTGTCACTTTTTGATGTTTTGGTTGTCCCCGACTCGTCGTTCTTTAATGTGCTGGCTGTTCCGATTAAATCACTGGTCCTCAGCCTCCAGACCGCAAGCCAGAACTGGTCTAGTAGCGGGACGCGGAGCGCATGGTACCCTAACCCAGTACCGGTTTGCGTTTGGGTACAGTTTGCGCCAGGGACGGCGTCTGTGTCTGCCAGCACGTCAAAAAACGTCACTTTTGATGTGGAGGGGTCCTTAACCAAACGGCAACATGTGACAACTTTGGAGTGAGAATGCGTTACAAAAACAGTATTTTCATCAGATTGGGTTGAATGAATTTATTTTTTTTATCATAGCAATCTTCTTTTTAGTTCTCAAAGGTTCTAAAAAGTTTATGAACAACAAACAGAACCAGCGGATGTATATACAATAGACACACCGGAGTACATTAATCTGCAACACCCTCAAGTCACTAAATAAATTAGTAATTACTACAGTTAATCATCATTTTGGACCGCTTTATGTGCTTCAGTAGCTGTTGAGTATGTGAAAGCAAAGATGAATATTCTATGCTTTCGCAGGTGTTGAGAGAGTTGGCTCCATTTCACACAAACACAAAAATCACGGTTAGCTGCACCTAGAAGCAGGAAATTTGTCTGCTTGAAGTACGGTTTTATAAAGGGAGGAGCATCTGAAGGCCTACACGGCTTATTGACCGACAAGGACAGCAGGTGGGAACATCCCCATTGTTTATCCTTTTACCTCATAGCATGCCTCATTTGTCAGCCTCATGTTATTACCCAACAAGGCAACGCTCTGCTATACTGTGCATATGAAGTCCAAGTGCTGCATTTGGGTTTTATTAATGGTAGCAAGCTGTCTGAGGCCGTGTCATTGAGACAAACCTCTGTTGTGTAAAGGGGAGACTAAAAAGCGTTTCTTGGTTTGATCCTTTCTCCCCGCACTTGCTGATGAGCAAGGCTTGATGGTGAAGGCCTCGGTCTGGCGGGGCAAAGGGAAGCCTTGAAAATAATAAGCTCTTGCATTGGTGTGCACTATCATGAGCGCACACACATCAGAGTGGTGGTAAGCAAAAGACTGAGTTGTGCCGCACAGAGTGATTTCAGTTTGGCTTTGGGTACTACTGTCTACTACTTTTGACACATCATTACCTTTAATTTATTAAAAAATCCTTTTGCTTTAACATTCCATTTTACACATAAGACTGGGACATTTCCTGAATTTCACAGTATATGGGATGGAAATAATGTGCAGTACACATATATGAAAGAGTAAAGGAGCAAAAAAGGGTCTTGTAAAATTCTTAAACCAGTTTGTTTCTTTTTATTTCAATAACATACACGAGGCACCAAAACAAAAAAGACCAAAAAATAATAATGTAATATTCAACTTTAAATTATACAAGTAGCTGCATGGTTCACTTTACAACAAATATTTTATTTCCCAACAAAGAATGTAATTGGTCTGAAACCATTTAGGAACAGAACTGTGACACATGATGTTTAAAAAAAAACAATAAACAGAGTAAACCTGTTTTTACACCAAACGCAACTCCTGGGTAGCAGGGGCTGCTGCTGCAAATGGCTTCAGACTATTTTCAGTGCTCCACCTGGCTGACATAGGGCTCGTGACTCAAGCCTCGTGGGTCACAACTCAAGTCTCGTGGGTCGCGATTCAAGTCTCGTGGGTCGCGATTCAAGTCTCGTGGGTCACGACTCAGGTCTGATTGGTCATGACTCAAGTCTCAGGGCTCGTGACTCAAGGCTCATGGGACGCGACTCAAGCCTTGTGGATCTTGACTCAAGAGTCGTGGGACACAACTCAAGTCTTGTGTCTCGCGACTCAAGTCTTGTGTCTCGCGACTCAAATCTCGTGGATCTTGACTCAAGAGTCATGGGACACAACTCAAGTTTTGTGGGTAGCAACTCAAGTCTTGTGTATTGTGACTCAAATCTCATGAATGGCAACAGAAATTTTGTGTGTCGCGACTCAAGTCTCATGGATCGCAATTCAAGTCTCATGGGTCACGACTCAGGTCTGATTGGTCATGACTCAAGTCTCAGGGCTCGTGACTCAAGGCTCATGGGACGCGACTCAAGCCTTGTGGATCTTGACTCAAGAGTTGTGGGACACAACTCAAGTCTTGTGTCTCGCGACTCAAGTCTTGTGTCTCGCGACTCAAGTCTTGTGTCTCGCGACTCAAGTCTTGTGTCTCGCGACTCAAGTCTCATGGATTGCGACTCAAGTCTCATGGTCCCTACTCAAATCTCATGGATGGCAACTCAAATTTCGTGTGTCACGACTCAAGTCTAATGGATTGCGACTCAAGATAGCAACTTAATTCACAACTTAAGTCTTGCGAGTTGCGACTCATGTCCCGTGAGCCGTTACTCAACTCTCGTGGGTTGCAATTCATGTCTCAAAAGCCACGACTGAACTTTCTTATTCAATTCCTATTTTATATTTCCCTTCTCTGACTAATGCAGACCAATATTAGTCAAACTGGATTGCATGGAGAGAAAAACGGCTATCATTCAGGAGTAGAAGATGAACCTTCCTGAGAGTGTCTGGTTGATCTTATGAACCTATTGAAACATGTTTACAGATATTTTTGTAGAGCTCCTCAAAATAAAGAAACCTAATCTCTCATCTTCCATGTCTTTCACTCATTGTAAAAGAGAATTATTGTCAATGCTTCCATCTAACAATGAGGCTAGAGTATTTAGACAGTCGACAGTGAATTTTCCAGGCATCCAAAAAGAGATTGAGACGGTAAGTTCGCCATACGAATCACAGTCGGTGTGAATACTGCATAAAGAAGAAGCAACCCTCTATAGCAGGGGTGGGCAAACTACGGCCCGGGGGCCACATGCGGCCCCTTAAACTACTTAATCTGGCCCTCCAAATTAAAATACATTGAATCAAAAATCCTAATTATTGTTTTATTTTCATTGTATTTCTGGTTTCTTCTCATGAATGGTGTTGTTTCTCTGACGTTCGTGTTTGAAGGTGATTTTTCGGATTTCTTTGAGTTCACATTTTCCTCTGAAGAACATCAACCCATTGGATCACCAAAAAGAGAACAAAAATAAAAGTTTAGAAATTAAAAGTCCAAAATTTTCTGTTTTTAAATGAATATATGTGAATTTTAATCCAAATTAAAGCATGTTTTTATCTAAATTCCATATTATCTTTTTAGTTTATGAGGTTCGTTACCAAATCACTCCTTCCATCTGCTCTTTGTCCGGCCCTTATGCCAAATTTTAGAACCCTTTCTGGCCCACAAATCAAAAAGTTTGCCCACCCCTGCTCTATAGTTTGAAAATACTTTATTTGGGCTTTGAACAACGAGAAAAAGTGATCATGTTATTTGCTAAGTTGTAACAGATCAAGACAAAATAAAAAATAAAAATTCAACGCAGAGCATTTCAAAACCCTACTAAAGTTAAAAAAGTTTTAAATTGTTCAAAAGCAGTCAGATCCACACCAAATCTGCAAAAACAACGTTTGAACAAATTAATGTGAAAGGCTTCTAGAATGTTGGAGCACTTGATGATTTTTTTTTTTTTTTTTTTGAGTAATGCAGCAGCAGCTCACACTCCCTCTTTATTTTGATTTTATGTGTTTGATTTTTTAACACATCCATTTACAAAAAAAAAAAAAAAAAAGTTCTGCACAATTGGAAATAAATGACTGATACAGTCACATTTTGGGTTTGTAGAGGCACACTTCTTTTCACAGCAGTACAAAACACAGCCTTTAAACAACAATTCACCACAGGATCCCAAGGTGTAACTTCTCTGACTGGAAGTGTTCACAGCAGCCATCTCATTTTTGAACACAATGAGAAATCTGGTTACTCTGAATTTTTATTTATCACATTTTACCTGCGAAGCTCAAGCACATAATGAAAAAAAAGAACTGTATTTGACTTATTGTAACACAGAATCTGTGTTTATAAAACATTTTTTTTTCTTTAGTGTAAAATTTAGTGACTTCCAACACATACTGAACAAATTCTTCCAAATCTTAAATACACTTGAATAAAACACTTATTGCATTATGAGAGCTAAAACAAACTGCAGCATGATACTTATGATCCCGATGCATTAAAAAGCTGTTATACTAGTGGTGGCACACTAAATGGCTTTGTCACAACAGGACCTAAACAAACAGAAAATGTCAGCCACTTCTGCTGCCATATCCAGCTCTGTAATGTCTTCTGAATGTATGCACATTATGTTTGAATTACCTGCCACTGCAAATATACAGATTGTGTTGCTCAAGGCAACAGAGTGCCTTTCGGAAGCTGTTGGCAGCAGGAGACATTTGAGTAGCTTTAATTGACTGTTAATATGCTGATCTGTTCTTATCCGGTAGGCATTTCCTGCCAGAACAAATATACATCAATTTGCACGAGTGATAGATCCTTCAAATGGCGCTCGCTTTCTTTTTGTAATAGGCGTTTCATCTGGAAAGCAAAATGGATCCAATATAGGATGCTGAAAAATACAAATCAAGATAAAAAGTCATGCATCATGCAGTTTGGATCACTCTCTCTTTCTGTTTTTATTTTTGCCCTTCTCATTTCCTCACCATTGTAAAGGATACAACATGCCAAACTGTCAGCAAACTTTACAGAAAATTATGAGTAATTTGTTTGGTTTCATTTAGCCAAAATAAAAAAATAAAAAAAAAATGTAATTTTTTAGGACAGTTCCTGCAGAGTGGCAAGAGATTCTTTGAAATTGTGAGTCCTGGGTGGGAATATCTGCACGGATCAACTCCACCCTCCCTTTTTCCCCCTCTGACTGAGAACTCTCAGTTTATGTTGCACTTTGTGGCTAAAGAACCTTAATTTGGAATTATGTTATTAAGAAATAAAAAAAGAGATTAGACTGAGGTGTCTTCAGAAGACCCACTAGATCACGTGTCAAAGTCGAGGCCCGGGGGCCGGATCTGGCCCTCCAGATCATTTTATTTTATTGCTATCAATGGCCCGATGTTATCTTGCACTAATTTCTAACTTGTATCATTTTGACAAAATATGTTTTTATGTAGAGTAAAATATTTAAATGTATTTAAGGTTTAAATTGAGTTATTCTGGAAAAACATTCCTGCCTGTATTTTTAGTCTTAAATAATTTAAAAGTTAAGTTTCTAAGGTTTTAAATACTGGCATTCTGCTAGCTTTTTTGGACTGTTTTGGCATTTACTAAGATTTTTTTAGGTTATTTTGAAGTTTAGCTAATATTTCAGCTACATGCTAGCTGTTTTGGCTAATTTCGTTTTTTCTGTTTTTTTTTTTTTTATATATTTTGAAGCTTAGATATTTTTTTTATTTACATGCCAGCTGTTTTGGCTAACCTAAGGGTTTTTTAGTTTGTTTTTAAGGCTAATTTGGCATTTATCAAATATTTTAGCTGGCTCTCAGCTTCGGCGTTTTCAGCTATCAATTTCAGCATCATCAGCCGTCAGCATTAGGATCTTCAGAGGTCAAATTTACCTAGTTCATAATTAGGTTAAAAAGTTTAGCTTTTAAAGTTTTAAAAATTTAGTTTTAGAGAGTTCAATAAATGTTTATGCTGTTCGGCCCACGATCTACGGTGTGTTATGGATTTTGGCCTCCTGTGCGATTGAGTTTGACACCACTTCACTAGATTGTCTGCTGGAGCTGAGGCCAGTAATTACAAAAACAGTGTAGATGGAACCAAAACTTTGATTTGATATAAACAAAACAAGAACAGAAAGTGGTCATACAAAGAAAAAGAAAAGGCTTATTCAGTTTGTTGGGTCTGTTTTGGAGCTCAGGCAGATGAATAATGTGTGTTGAGAGTTACTTTACATCTGTTAAATGCAACCGCAGGGTCAGTCAATGAGCGTGCAGGTTTTGTTTAGGCACGCCTTACTCCGCAACTCGCCATCATTTATGTGTGATCTTCTTCATGTGTGTTCCTCTCCGGGCACCTGTATAGAGCTAAATCGGGGCCAATATTATTTGAAACCGAAATAAAATATTTTGAAAAAAAATATAAATCCTCATCGATTTTGATTGGTCCTCGTGTTAGCCCCGCCCCAACGGGGCCAAAAGTTTTGAAACTGAAACTTGGAGGTTCGTAAACAAAAAAAAAGGTTTGAAACTGAAAAAAAAGTTTTGAAACTGAAAAAAATAATTTTGAAATTGAAATTTGGAGTTTTGGAAACCTATTTGTTCGGCCAAACATTAATATTTTTTTCAAAATATTTTATTCCGGTTTCAAATAATATTGACCCCGATTTAGCTCCATACACCTGGCCTGCATCGCAATATAAACTCATAACGTGCGCCTCAATAAACAAACAGAAAACAATAGCCACAGGTGATGCTAACACTTGCCCGCTAACATTAGCGCCACCTGACAACTTACCAATTCCTGGTAAGATTGGAGAAATCAGACTAACCAAAACCATCCAAGTAATTCTATGTCTTTAACAACAGATTCTACAAAATTATTTGATATATCAACAAAAAAGACAGAACAAAAAGTAAATTTAAACCATGCACAGTCCCTTGGTCATGCAATTGGTCCATGTGCAATTTTAAGCTTAATTTTCTTTATATATTTCCTCCATGTTCAAAAGCCAGAAAACAAAAATTGTTTTGGAATGAGTCTTAAACTTATTTCTAAAAAAAATGTAGAAAGGCTTCTAAAAAGCCAAAATCTAACTAGGAATTTTCAATGTGAGCTTTGACTTTTCTGTTAAACAAAGTCCATAAAAATCCTTTTATATCAAGATTTGCAGTCAGTCTCTGGACTCCCAGACCCATGAGGGGTACAATAATTAATCAAGTTAGCATTAAGTAGGCGGGGTGCAAGGGTAACAGATAACGTGACAAGCTGATAATAAGAATCGATGGAAGAGATAACCTTGGTGGACGTGCAGGCGCTGCAAGACGGGAGGAGAAAGTCACAGAGCAGAAACAAGAGGCTGAGGTAAAAGACTTGGAATGAGATTCTGATTGTCACTGAGATTCCTTTAACACAGACAGCCTTCAGTATCACTTTTATAGAACTAATATAAAAATACAATTGTTGGGGAGAGAACTTGCAGCCACGTACCTGATATGGGAACAATTAGGACTTAAAAAAAGGTGAAACTCCTTTTGTGAGGGTAAACAACAACAAAAACAGTTAAAAAGGATTGATTTTTATGGTGAAGAATGGATTGCCACTTGCGTTTTGCTTTTCTCTTGACATGTTCTCTGAAGGTTGGCTGTGACTTTTCCTGAATGTCATGACTCCTCCCAGTCGTGTTAATGCTTTACAGCGTTTACACTATAGTGATTCTCTTGCTCCTTTCTGTGCATTTTTCAGGACGTAAAAACTCAATCACAGTCAGCAATTTCAGTCATCTTGGTATCAAAACATTCAGGTCTTTTAGGACATTACTGCTTGAACTTTTGATATTCATAACTTTATAGTTGTTAGAGCAAAATGTGCCCCATAGGAAATGAATGAGAAATTGCTAGAAACCTTTAAAAACTTTGTGCACTTTGAAACTTGTTAACTTCCAGATATCCTTTCAGCTAAAGACACCATAAAACTTTAAAATGTTCAGTTACTACCGTTTTTTTAAGTTAAAATAGTATTTAGTTTTTATTTTAACATGCTAGCTTTTTTTGGCTAATTTAGTAATTTTCCAGCTATTTAGACATTATGCTAGCTGTATTTTTTTTTTGTTAATTTAGTCATGTTTCCAGTTTTTGCTTAATTTTGAGTTTAGTTAACATTTTAGCATTATGCTAGCTGTTTTTGGCTAATTTAGAAATTCTTCCAGGTTCTTGCTGAATTTTGAGTGTATCTAACATTTTATTGTCATGCTAGATGTTTTTTTTTTTTTTTTTTTTTGTTAATTTAGACATGTTTCCAGTTAGTTGCTTCATTTTTAGTTTAGATAACATTTTAGCATTATGCTAGCTGTTTTTGGTTAATTTAGACACGTTTCCAGTTTTTTGCTTCCTTATTTATTTTAGCCAACATTTTAGCATTGAGTTAGTATTTTATCTTTTCTAATTTTGTCACGTTTCCTGTTTTTTGCTCAATTTTGAGTTTAGTTAACATTTTAGCATAATGCAAGCTTTTCTTTTTATGTAATTAATTTAGACTTGTTTCCAGTTTTTTGCTTAATTTTGAACTTAGCTGACATTTTTTCCATTATGCTAGCTGCTCTTAGCTAATTTAGACATGTTTGCAGTTTTTTTGTTTTGGCTAATTTGGCATTTAGCAAATACTTTAGCAAGGCTTCAGGATTTTCAGCTTCGGCGTCTTTAGCAGTTACATTTAGTTTACAGCATTCACACTTCCATTATCGCAGGTAGTGCTATATATCTAGTTTCAATTAGAGATAGTCGAAGCTGCCTCAAATGAATTAATTAGGATGAACTTTTTAAGGAGGTTTCTTCTCTTTTCCCACCAATAAAACATATTTTTCTCTTTATCTCTTATATTTCATATTTTTAGAACTCAGTGTGGTAACGTGTTTCCTGCTCCTGTGTTTTCTCCACCAGCAGCGATAACAAACAAATAGAATCCTAATAAATCTGTTCAATTCTTTCATATTTAAAGTAATAGCATTTCTCTATTCCCCCTGCAACAGACTGGTGACCTGTCTGGGGTGTACCACACCTTCGCAGGTCAGATAGGCTTCAGCAACCCATAAAGGCATTCTGAAAATGAGTTAATGGAAAGCCATATTTTTAAATTGTTTGTGTAGAGTTCTTTAAGACGTTTAGTATGAAGTTATTGCGAATGTTAAAATGTCAAAATCCTAACGACTTTGAATTCTACATTTTAAGTCGGCAAACTGATTAATTCAAAAAGACGAAATAGTACTGTATCTTTTAAAATAGTGATAAAAAGCTTTGGTTCAAAATCTATTTTAATTTACTTACACTTCTAAGTTCTAACATGAACAGATTTTCTTCTATTGCTTTTGTAATTTAATATAAGGGATTTTTTGTCTACTATGAGACTGCTATTGGCGAGTGAAGGTTTTTTTTTTTTTTTTTTTTTTACTTTTTGTGTACTCGCATTGTTTTACTGGAATGTTGACATTATGTTTCCTAAAGCATCAAATTACTTTTTTTTTTTTTTAACAAATCACTTGTTATCATTAGGGAACTTTACATTGGTAAGGAGGAAAAGTGCGACTGAGTAACGAATCATTGAAGAAACGAAGAGTGAAGTTTTAATAGTAAAAGAAACAAAAAAGACCAATCGAATTTTGGAATACTTATGACAACAATGTGTTTAATAAGTAAATTTTTTTACATTCAGGTTCTCTAATTTCCTCCATTCTTTCTGATTTCATTACCTGAGTTTGATCCTCTTAGACCGGAGAGAAAGGGAGGAAATGAGCTTCACCTCCTCGCGGCCTCTATTCAGTCTCACCTGCTGATGACGGGCGACTCATTCTGGTTGTAGCTGCTTTTACTCAAACTAATGCTACTTATCCTTCAACATTCATGGACTCTCATGACGGAAAGTCAACCTTTCAGCTTGAGCAGAAATACAAAAACACCTTTTATGTCGTGTTCCTCCCATGTTCTAGGAAATGTCAAACTCTGTTTAGAATCTTTTGATATGTTTCCAGATGACATCTCCAAAAGAGGAAAATCTAACCTTTAAGGAGTTTTGATGTGGTGTATATTGAGGATATTTATTAGGTTTTTAGCATCAGAGGAAATTATAAAAGTTTCCTTCAAACATGTAAAAAAGTCAGTGATAATCTCCAAAGTATGTGAAAATATTGAGTTCGAAGCAGGAAAATCTAAAAATTATCTTAAAAACCTTTGTTGTCTTGGGCCTTTTTGAGCATATTTTATTTTTCTACTTTGCAGTTCACACTATTAATTAGTCTTTAAAATAGTTTTTGTGGCAACTTCTGACATCAATCTTTTCAGTATAAACTTTTTCCTAACATTTTTTTCTTCTTCATTATTTTACACAGTAATATTGAACTGGAAACTGTCCAAAAAACTAAAATCCAAGAGGTAAATATAACTTTTTACTGCAAAAAAAAAAAATAGAAGAAATTTGTATGAAATAAATACAAAATAAAATGTATAAATCCACAATTCAAGGCACATAGAAACTCATTACCAAATAACATTCAAAAACTATTCTTTGAAAATAAAAAAGGGTACAGTTTAAGAGGATACAAAAAATTAAAAATACAATTTGCAAGAACTAACAGGAAATATTTCTGCGTATCAGTGTGTGGCATCAAACTGTGGCATATGTTAAGTAAGGGCCTTAAACAATGCTCTAATATCCATATGTTTAAAAAAATATACAAAGATGTGTTATTGTCCCAGTATAGAGGTGGAGGTGAATAATGGCCACAAGGGTGGATGGACATAGTGTTAATTTATGGGTGAGGTGAGATCTGAAACGTTGGTTAAATAATCTTATAGGAACTATATGAGTATTGATATATTATTATTGGTAAGGGTTATTGTGATTACTGACATAAATATATAATTGGATAAAGTTAGTATTAGGTACTATATTTAGATAAATGAAAATATAGCAACCATGTTGTTAATTATGTAGATTATAGAGGGGAAGGGATTAAATACGTTTTGCTTCTTCCCTTCCCGTTTCAAGCATTGACTATTTAGTTCTTATAAAGAAAAGAAAGATATCAAAGAGGTACTTGGAAGTACACTCTTTGAATCTGAGGATGACTTAATTTTGGTTATTGTTATTTGTCTATGTTGATGGAAATATGCTGTAACTGACCATGCTTGAAACAATGAATAAACTGAAACTGATACAAACAAAGCAGAGATGAGGTCAAAGCGATATGAAATGTCTCTATAAAGCCAGGCAAAGCTACACTCAAATCCCAATTATGTGTCATAATTCTTGTTCTGTTTACTTTAAACGGCAAGTCTGTGACCAATAACTTTAGAGATAACTGAGGGTCAATTTTTTTTTTTAGAACAAATAATATCAAAGTTTTCAGGCCTCTACTTACATGAAGTTATTTGGAAGTTCACATCCTTGTAACATTAAAAATGATTCTGGTCATATTATGTTCAACCAGCCTGTCAAAATAAGGTCCACTGGCAGTCTTTGCTGAACAATGTGGACTGCAGAGCAGCATATGGGGCTCAGCAGCTGCTGGTTCTTTCACTCTGACCTTTTGTGACCTAACACCGTTCCAGCTGGCCTTTTTCACCGTGGTGGAACTGATGTGTTTTTAATTTCACACACTTAATAATAAAACACTGAATCATTTCATCACCAAGTGTCAGATCCAACTTTAAATTGAATCTTTCATGTTTTTCTGGTTTAATGCAGCCAGACTTTGTATGTTAAAGATGTTACACTAAAGGGGTGAGTATTCTCAAAAGTCTAAGATGTATCATGATATCTCCAGAGACTGCGTCAGAATCCCTAATTTGTAATGAGTATAACTCAGCAGCAGCTCGTGGTCTTGTGGGAGAGTGTCCACCCCGAGTCTGAAAGGCGGTGAGGGTTTAGGTGGAAAACTAAAGTAAGACGCCAAAGAAAGCTCATAAATGACTAAAATGCTGACAAGACGATATTTAACTAAAGTCACTGATAGATCGACAAATGGATTTTTACATATTCACCCCTACTAAATAATGAAATTACATATTTTAGACTATTAACATCGAAATGTTTTGTCACAAACATATTTTACTTGATTAGCTGCTTTACTGCAGCAAGAAAACCAACCTGAAGTCTAATAAGAAGTATAAAAAGTTTATATTTTACAATATATTCTTTGTAAGAGGTTTACCTTTAAGTGGCAACACACAACTGACTTTTAAATTGATGAATACTCTGCAGAAAACATTTATGTAACAATTGAAAAAAAAAAAAGAGTTCAATGAACAAACATTTAGTATTTTAGGTTTTTATTTGCACTTGACAGAATTTTTCATTTTTTCTCTTTTTGTTTCCATATTTTGCTAATTAGGTTAAAGTGTAAAGTGTGAACTCCTGAAAGAAGGTTGTCTGCAGTAACTGATGTAAACAAAACCAAGAAAATAATGAATTCAGCTCAAAAGGTAAATTGATGAAGCTCACCTGAACATGAATCTGACAGAGATTCTGATTTCTCAGTCAGAGAGGATCAAGCTGGTGGTTTCATTTATTTATCTTTTTAATTCAACTTATTTTTCTTTATGGAAAAGATCTGTAACCATTAATAAAAAAAAAAAAACAATATTTGTAAAAGTCTGAGATTAAATGTCTTCATTTCATCATCTGTGCTGCTGTTTCCAGCGTTGTGTGTATTCAGGATGTTGTTTTGTACCTTAAAACCGAAGGATTGTGGGAGCTCAAGAGCCACTGGGAAACGTGACAGTTCATGCAGATTAGTAAGGTTTTTTATTTTTATCGCATTAAGATATCTTTAATAAAATAATTTCATATTACTAACAAATTATTGGCCTTAGGCCATTTTGTCAATCTTTTAAGATTCAACATGATTTTAAATATTGTGAACGTCTAACAAAAAATCTCTAAGAGTTTTATAAATACTTATAAACCTTCTATTTTAAAGCTTCCTTTCTCTCCTGAAACACAAAGATCTGTGACATCCTAAAAATGTAAAAGTTCAAATATACATGTCAGTTATTTGGTTTTATTTTCCAACTGTTTCATAGTATTGTCAGCTTTTCAAAGGGAGCTTCGTCTAGCCCTCGTGCTAAAACACTTCATTGTTAGGTTTCTTTTTTTTTCCCTGAATCAGAAGTTTTTAGAAGTTTTTCCTTACTGGGACGGAGGATCTACGAGCAGGGATAACCAGTTTAGTCTGTTTAGTTTAGCGATCAGCTATTGATTATAATTTATGACAGACCTTCTGCTTCTGTACAATTACCGGCAAGAAGCCCAATGAGACAATTCTCTTGGAATATTGGGCTGAATAAATAAAATTGAATTGAGCTCAAACATTTTATTTGATAAAAAAATATTTTTAAATGTAACAAATTACATTATTATTATTATTATTATTATTATTATTATTATTATTATTATTAATAATACATTAAATTATTTGTTAATTGATACAACGCTTTACTTATTTGAGAGAAAATTTACCGGAAAATACAACTGGAAAGTTGTTTTCTTTTTTATATTTGAAGAAGGAATTACACACATCATCAGTCTAAGTAGAACAAATATTCAAAGTTGTAAAAAAAAAAAAAAAAAAAAAAAAATTAGGGGAGGAAACTGAAGCTGTGTCCACTCAGAAAAATGACATTAATTTATCAAAAGTCTGCTCATGTTCGCAGTAATGCAGGTCGTCAACATTCACCACAATTTCATTTATTTTAAAAACTTACTTACTGTATTTAAACTTCTCATATTTTACATGTATCAATATAATATTATTTAATTGTGAGAATTTTGAATATATTATTTATTAATTGAACTCAATGCTATACAGTTTCTTTACTGAAAACCTGATTTTTATTTTTGCAGCTCCTTTTACCAAAACAACAACAACAAAAAAAGCATTTGTGTGATTGTTGGAGTGTGTCGACTTTAATAAAACCACAATCATAATTATTTTTTTTGTAAATCCGAGTCCAACTAAAGTCACACAATTCAAACTGTCTTTGAGTATTGATTACAAATAGGGATGAGTCAATTGTTTTCAGCCTGAAACCTAACAAAGTCTCTGTAACTTGTGACATTTAAAAAAATATATATTTTTTTTAATCAAATTTAAATTTAACTTCAATTTTGATTTGATGAAAACTGATTATTTTAAATGTAACAAATTACAGAACTTTTGTTAAATAATCCAGTGTTCCAATTTTTACAGTGTGACTATAAATCATGCTCATGTTGAATAAATTAGGCTTGATTATTTTTGCTTGGTTTAAAGTCGTCTCGTTCCAGTTATTTGAACTTTTAGATGATTCAAGAGTTTTTTAGGGTCTGCTAAACAATATTTGGTTGATGTCTCAGGTTATGACACAATCTCTGAGGTAAAAAGTGTTTTTTTTTATCAGTTATGGAATAACATTCCTGCAGAACTGTGCATGCTCTCAGACCTTACCAGGTTTAAAGTCAAATAAAAGTGGACCTCGATGTTTAGTCTGTGGTATTTTGTTTTCTTTTTTTGTTTTATTACATTCTTATTTGTCTTGTATTTTATTTTGTTATTTTTCCTCTTAATTTGCCTAATTTTCAACTTTCGTTAGTCTTTCTTTTTTTGTGAAGGTGTTGCAAAGTGCTATATGAATGAAGATTCATTCATTCATTTATATTAGAAAGTGTTTGACAAAGTCATAAAGAGCAGCCTATATGATAAACAAGATTAAATGAAGAAGGCAAGTGTGCTCCTCAGAGAAGGCTTGTGAGGTAACCTTTACACTTAAAGATAAATCAGATAAAAATCTGGAGAAAAAACACAGAGTTCTCATATTTTAAGTTCAGATCAAAGCAAGCCTTTGATTATTTGTGGGCTTTAATGAAAGCACATGGCTTCCCGCAGCCCTCGCTGCGTCTCTTCAGATGTCTTTATGTTAAACGCAGCGCGTGTGAAGGTTAATGATGCTCTCACTAAACCCTTTGAGGTGGAAAGAGGAGCGAAGCGGGGCTGTCCTCTGAGCACTGCCCTCTTTGCTTAAGCTATAAGTGCTTTCATTTAAAGAATGAATGCTGACACTGGCGTGTCCTGAACATGCGTGTCGTCACGGTCATCCTTCTTGTCGCCCACATAAGGGTCATGGTTTAAACGCCGGAGCAAATGGGTGTTTTAGTAGACAATTTAACCACTAAAGCAAAAGCAAATTATTCCTGAGAATCAGACAAATTTGAATTTGTATCGTCATTTTCCTGGAATCTTGCATATATATATATATATATATATATTTAATGAGAAGTTACAACATTTTTAATAATAATTGTAATAAATACATAAATAATTGAAGAAACACTAAGTCAATTTAGTAATTTAAGCAATTATTCTATAAAATACGGTTAATACTGCATAAACCATAGAACAGTTTTACACAATATATACAGTATACATTCAATTAATCTTCTTTTCAGCTTGGGTTGTCACAGCCAATCAGCGTCCTCCACCTAACCCTGTCTTCTGCATTGTCCACCCTAACACCAGCTACCATCAGGCCTTTGTTCATCTCCTCTTTGGTCTTCCTTTAGACCTCTTTCCTGCAGTTCTAGACTCAGCATCCTCCTATCAATATATTCAACTGTAAAAAAAGACTGAAATTTACAGAAAAGCTATGTAAACTACCTACAGAATTATCTTGTAAACAATAAAACAGACAGTGTTTGTTTAAATAACATTTAACCTCTGTAAACCATTTAACAATATTTTTTTGTAATCTTTATGATAATAATTTGTAGTTAAATGATTCAAATAATTTGTAAAACTACAATAATGGTTGTAGGAACAGAGAAATGCTGTAATGCTCATTACAGAACAAATTAGTTAATTTGACATTCAAATGTTGTAAAAATAAATTAATTTATTCTGTAGTTTTTTTTATGGATTTGGTTTAAAAACATTTTTTTTCCTAATTAAATCTTTAGAATCCAATTTTTTAATGTTATTAATGTCGTCATTCTGCAGAAGGCTATGGTAAAACATATATATATAGCATTCTGCAAGCTTTTTTACTTTCTTATCTTAATAAAATAGCCTTTTACTGATGGGATGTTTAAACTACTTTGTTTTATTTGATGTAAAAGGAAGATGTTTCTCCACAGTTCCAAGCTTAACGTTGCCTGTTGGCATCACCTGAGTGTCTGCATTGAGGTGGACATGTTTTATGTTATTCAACATTGAAAGCTGTATGTTGAAAAAAGAATCAATTTATTTGTTTAATTAAGATGCCGTCAATCAAATACATTTTTAAAAAATATGTTTTTCCCAATTTTCTTAATTGAAGGTGTTTTGGTGTTGGTGTAGCAATCTTTTACAAGGTTTCTAAATACATTTTAAACAATATGAATAGAAATCATCTAATGAAGCCTGAAAGCTGTAGATATAAGGTGGTGCAGTGTTAGGTAGCTTTGCCCCATGATTAGAGTACCCTGAATCAATTCCCTGCTAGGGCAATCTAGTTAATCATGACCTGTGTGGTGCTTGAGAGATCTCTGTGTTTGTGAACATGAATGGGTCTTCAACATATCTTTTTTTTTGCTATAGAAAATACACTATTTATCTACAAAACTGTAATGAAAAATCAACACATTTTTTGAGGTAAAATTCACATTTTTTAAATGTAATTCACTTTACAGTAATTCACTGTAAATCAATATACATCCTTCATCAGTTAAGTTATTTACTGTGATGCTGTATTGTTTACAGGGATTCTCTGGTGACCGCAGCTGCCAGCGTTTCCCTGTAAAAACAACAGTTTTTTTTTTTTTTTACAGTGTGTCTGAACTATCTCAGTCTGGCCTCTCTGACTTTATCTCCAAAACCTCTAACATGTTCTGTCCCTCTGATGGATTCATTCCTGATCCTAATCTATCCTGGTCTCTCCCAAAGAAAACCTCAGCATCTTCATCTCTGCTACCTCCAGCTCTGTCTTTTCCTCTCTCTCTCTCTAGGCTGAATAACATCTCAATACAATTTATTTATTAATAAATTTCCTTTAACTTGAGCTAAAACTCTTCCATCACACCCGACACTCTTCTCCACCCATTCCAACCTGCTTCTACTCGCTTCTTCTCTTCTTTTCCACACTCTCCATGACTCTGAACCTAGATCCTTCAAACGCTTCACCGTTTTTATCTCTTCTCCCTGTAACCTCACTCTTCCACTTGTGTCCCTCTCACACATGAACTCTGTCTTCCCAACCTTCATTTCTCTCCTTTCCAGGACAAACCTCCACCTCTCTAGTTTCTCCTCCACATATCTTCTGGTCTCGCTACAAATCACAATATCATCTGCAAACATGGTGATTCCAGTCTAACCTCACCTGTCAGCCTGTCCATCACCATTGGAAGCTGATCCCTGATGCAATTGAATTAATAAAATCCAAAAATAATTAATAAAAGAAATGTTTTAACCAGTACAAGTTAAAAAGGAAGGTCCTAAATTCTCTTTTTTAAACAATTACTTCATTAGATAAATATCTTGGATCCTCAGTGAAGCTTCTCTACAGACCATCCATCCATCCATCCATCCATCCATCCATCCATCCATCCATCCATCCATCCATCCATCATCCATCCATCCATCCATCCATCCATCCATCCATCCATCCATCCATCCATCCATCCATCCAACAATTATTTTGTTTAAATACATTTGAAGATTTTTGTTTTAAAAACAACACACATAAAAGGATGACAGTCAGCTGAATGTCCTTTTTCTAGTCCCTCTTTATTCAAGTTCAGTGAAAAGTCTGCCATCGATCCAAAACGCCGCAGCTGCAATTCCAATGGGAGCGGATCAATGGGACCATGTTTGCCAAATTACTGGGTGCACAAAGTTGGGTTTTTACAGATAAAAAGGGACAATCAGCCAAAGATTTTACTAAGTGACAATCCAGTCCATTAAATAGTGGAATTGAGTCTCGGTTTTGGCGCTCGGCAGCAGTTGTGAAAGTTCAGTCATTTCTGCTGTTTTGAACTGCAAACCATTCTTTTCCATTGCATACTATTATCTCAAGGTTTTCATTTTAGCTGTGCAAAAGTCTGATAAAAGCAGACAGAGGTCACCATAAGACTGGAATAAGTGGGCAAACGTTAGACGCCACAAGTGATGTGTAAAAACCAGTAAAAAAAAAAAGCCAATAAACTGACAGGCCATCGCAACATTTTTGATATTATATTTTAAGACGGAAAAACAAATAAAGAACTTGAGAAAAAAGCATAAAAACTGACTCTACATAACCTACAAAAGATGACTGTTAGCTTTAAGATTTAACAGGAATAGACAAATTTATATCTAGTTTAGTGCCGTTTATGTGGCCTAACAAAAAAATCTAGCACAGCAACTTGAGTCAAAATGATTAATGAATTAAAAGAAAAATACAAGCTTGACACAAGCCAAAAATTATTTGGTTTATGGGATTTATTTATCAAATAAAGCCTCTGGGTTAGGATGATTTAAAGTTATAGTTTGGTGTGAAAATTCTATTTTATTAGCTACTACAAACAGTAATGTTTTCCTGTAAAACTTTACTTTTGCAATAATAATTTCTCACAACTGTAGTTGCAATTGTTATGTGCTCGTGGTTGGTTAGACGATATAGTCATCGAGGAACTATTTTAGTGAGAACTTGACTCCTACTTCAATGTTTTGATCAGTTATAAAGGTGTTCCCAGTGATCTTTTAATTAGGAATATGCTGTTTTTATAGCTACAATTAAAACCAAAAACCCTGTCATTTCCGTAGAAGTTCATTTTAAATCTACCTTTGAGTTGTGGGCTGGACCTTTGGCTTGGAGCAACCATGCGCCCATTTCCGATCGGTGTTGATAGTAGGTATGTCCGAATTCCTTCCCTACTCCCTATACTGTAGTATTTTGTATTGCTGTCTGAATTTACAATTCCAAAATCCTAGAGCTCTCCCAGATGTCCAACCAGTGTGAATCCATGCTCACTGCACTCGTGAATATAGACCACAAACAATTTTTGCGATTAAAAAAGTGCTTCAATGTAGTTTTTGAACAAACCATCCACATTTTCATCATCAGAACACAACGGAGTCATAAACAGACGTGGTAAAATGCTCATAATGATTAGATTTTTACATTGTGATACTGGTGACATTATTTCAGCAGTTTAAAAAAAAGAAAGAAAAGTAGTGAGCATGCTGTCTAAATTCCTTTTGAAGTCCAGGTCACTAGATAGTCCGGTACTATATAGTTTTCTAGTAGTTAGGGATTGGACATGGGAATAAATTCTTCTTTAAACAGCATTTTTTGTCTACTTCTGATTCAAGGAAACAAAAATAACAATTTCAGTGAGTGAGTTTTTAAAATATTGACATTGGCTGTAGTTATGATTTTTGATCATGTTCTGTTTGAAAGGTTCCTCAGTCGCTCCAGCTTGAGGTTTATGATCCACAGCTGTTCTCATTTCTGTTAGTTGCCCTCAGCCTATGTAAGTGTCTGGTTTCCGGTTCATCCACGTCAGGTTATCTGCTTTGTTCTGTTCTGCTGCCCGTTGTGGTTCTTCATGGTTGTTTTTTTATCATCTTCTGGTTAATTTACTAAATATTCAGTTGAAGCCCAGTCTCCTGTGTTTGGGTCCTTCAACAACACTCCCTGTCAATCACATATCAAGATTTTACTCAACACTTTAAATGATCTCTGTCTCTTTTTTTCCTTTTCAAACTGAGCGTTTTACAACAAACGTTTCATCATTCCTGATTCTTCAAATTTCCACAAACCGTCAGCGGTCAGGCTCATTTGTGTGGTAACATGTTACGTCCAGCAGTGTTTGCCCCTCCTCCTTTGCTCTCACCTGGTTGCCACAGCTGTATTATGTTTTGTAATTATTATCACAGGTATTTACGTTACGGTCTTTTGGGTTTTCAGTGTCGCAGAGTCTTTTTTTGGTTGCCTTTGTCGAGAGCGATTAAACGTTATTCTTTAATTTCCCGTCTGTTTTGAGTCCTTCCTGCTCATGGGTTCCCTTTTTACCTGATGCCGGAACAAAACAGCTTCCTGGTTTAGTTTGGGAGAAAAACACCATCTCTGTCATGATTTAGAGCACATGTGTCAAAGTCAAGGCCCGGGGGCCAGATATGGCCCTCCGAGTAATTCTATCCGGCCCTCCAGATCATTTTATTTCATTGTTATTAATGAGGTTATCTTTAACTTGTATAAATTTGACAGAATATATTTTCATGGAGAGTAAAATATTGAAAGTTATTTAAGTTTTAAGTTGATTTATTCTGGAATAATATTCCTGCCTTTTTATCATTCAGAATTATGTTAAAAAGTCACGGTATTAAAGTTTTAAAATATGGCATTCTGCTAGCTTTTGGACTATTTTCTAAGATTTTTTAGGCTATTTTGGAATTTAGCTAATATTTCAGCTACATGCTAGCTGTTTTGGCGAATTGTTGCTTTTTTTGTTTTTTAAATAAAAGTTTTTTAGGCTGTTTTGGAGTGAGACTAATATTACATACTAGATATTTTGGCTAATTTAGGCTTTTTTCAGTTTTTTAGGCTATTTTGAAGATTAGCTATTTTTTTTCTTTAGTTTTTTGAGTTAATTTGGTATTTAGCTATAATGTTACCTGGCTATCAGCTTCCGTATTTTCAGCTATCAATTTCAGCATCTTCAACTCTCAGAACTTAAGGTTTTAAAATTTTATCCTGTTTGGCCCACGACTTAAGGTGTGTTTTGGATTTTGGCCCCTTGTGCGATTGAGTTTGACACCCCTGATTTAGAGCTTAGGTTTTGTCATGTTCTGTTTTCCCTGTCAGTTTCACCACATTCAGGTTAATCAGTCACAGCTGTCTTCATTTAGTTAATCAACCTCAGTGTATTTAAGTGTCTGGTTTTCAGTTTCTCATTGTCAGGTCATCTGCTCATCTACGTTCTGTCACATCACTGGTTGTTCTCCTGGTTTTGTCATGTTTTAGTTGATTTAGTAAACGTTTGTTTTCTGCCACCGAGTCTGGTCTCCTGCATTTGGGTCCTCCACCACCATCCCTGACAGTATGACCTGACTATCTTGGACCCAGCAGGAGACCCTTGTCCACGCCATGCCACACATCGCCACGCCATGCCAGATGGGGTTCCTGTAGCTGTCATCCACCCGTTTCTGTTCCTGTGGAGGGTCGCCGGGGCGGCTCCTCTTCATGTTCCTGTTCCTGAGGAGGGTCACCGGGACCGCTCCTTCCTGCCTGTCCCCGAGGATGGTCGCCGCTCGTCCCCCTGGTCTGTTTCTGACTCTGAAGGAGGGTTGCTGGGACTGCTCCCCTTCATGTCTCCTGTTCCTGGGGAGAGTCACCAGGACCGCTCCTCTTCTGTTCCTGGAGGGGTTTCATTACCCCTTACGTCCGTCTGGCTGCAGGATCCCCGTTTTCTGGACTTGAGTTTTTGTTCCAGGTCCCCTCCCCACAGGTGTCGGGCATCTGGGATCTGCCCTTTTGGGGAGGGGTACTGTCATGATTTTGGGTTTGGTTTGGTCATGTTCTGTTTCCCTGTCAGTCCCACCACATTCAGGTTAATCATTCACAGCTGTTTTCATTTAGTTAATCAACCTCAGTGTATTTAAGTGTCTGGTTTTCAGTTTCTCATTGTCAGGTCATCTGCTCTTCTATGTTCTGTCATTGCACTGGTTTGTGCTCCTGTTTTTTGCCATGTTTAAGTTGAGTTAGTAAACTTTTACATTTCTGCCACCAAGTCTGGTTTCCTGCATTTGGGTCCTCCACCACCATCCCTGACAATCTCTACTTTTATAGTAAGCCTCAACACGTGTGAACTAGAGGATCCAAAATTCTTGGTTTAAAACCAAACCATATGTGACACCATTGAATACAAATGTGTGGAAAACAGAACGTTACATCTGCATTCCAGTGTGTTTATGTTTTAAGTGTCATAATTGTGGTAAATATTACTCCAGGTTTAGTATAAACCAAAAGGGTTTTTTTTTTTTTTGTCAACTATACAAATATGTTTTTTATCGTTCTTATTTTGCAATACACAAAAGATATATTGATGGTTTGTATCAAATTGTGTAAGGGAAAATGAGTGGTTGCATTCCTAGTATTCTCATTTCAAGTACACCAACCGAATTCACTGACTTCCACCAGTAACGGTATCTGTTCTTGAAATAATGGATCATCAAACCTCCAGAACAATGGCGGTCATTTGTAAAGCAGTGAATAAAAACTAAAGTGCCTAAGACATCTCAATGACCGACGGGTTTCTTTCTAAAGGAGCACAGAAATTAGTTTCACACAACCTGCAAGGTCGTTCACTATTTATAGAAGACCCTTGAATATTCTAAAGGTTTTTTAAGAATCAAAGTTGTGTTTGTGCTGCTGCTTCACAGGTCAGAGTTCAAGTCTGTTTCTTTGTCAGTATCACAGCTTAAGCTTTAACATTACTGCACATACGTTTCCTCAAAATGTGTAAATAAAATAACTCATTTGCAAGGAAAACTTTCACTCTTTTCCAGTCCTAGTTCATCTTGTATCCTGTTATCCAAATGTTGTATTACAGCAACACAAGACTAATGAGAATCCATTGTAGGCAGATCAAAGAGGCCATTTAACATTCTCATTTCCCTTCAACAGGAAGCCCCGTCCTTTGGGCTTCCTGTCTGCCTTTCTTTTATGCGAAAAATTATTGTGCAGCTAACGCTAAGCGCTCCAAATTAAAGTTTGCCTGGCAAGGAGGGCACATTCATCAATGAAGCTTGGTGAAACGTGCTGCGCTTTCAAGAGCGAATAATGCCAAAGAAATGATGCTCTAAGTGGATTTTCTGCCTGCTCCCCTGCATGGCACTCACATCAGAGCGCCAATTTGAAGTGTTTAGCCTTGGAAACATTAATCCTAGTAATTTCAGGTCTGGTCTGTCTTCTCTGTCAGGTACATTATGGCTGCACTGGAGAACCAGTAAAACAGCATGGAAGTCCCAGAGTTGTTTGCAAGTAATTAAAATGCCATGTGTTCCCCTGAACGCGGAGAAACAGTCTGTCACGCCTTCATTTTGAGTGTCTGTTGAGGGGAAAAAAGGGAAAGTTTCTATTGTTTTTCTCTTCTTTGTACTTTATTTTCTTTTGGTTATTTTTCACACTAAATTGATTTAGGTTGTAAATCACACTTTTGTTGTCCATCATTCATCGTAGGACTTAAATTAAAAATGTGTTAGATTAAATCCCTAAAGTAGTAGTTTAGGTCTTTTTTTACAATTATTTTAGATGTTTTATGTCCGTGAAACCTCTCACTAAATTCTTACAGCAAAATTCAGTTCCTGCCTACATTGCCATGAGTTTATCGTTTTGTTAAAAATACTTTCTTGAATGACTGGCTTGACACGGTTGTGAGTTTTATTTCTGTTTTCACTGCCATTTTGTGTTTTGCAGGTCAGCTGTCACTCCTCCTGGATCAGGGGTGGGCAAACTTTTTGACTTGTGGGCCAGAAAGGGTTTTAAAATTTGGCATAAGGGCCGGATAAGGAGCAGATGGAAGGAGTGATTTGGTAATGAACCTCATAAACTAAAAAGATAATATGGAATTTAGATAAAAACATGCTTTAATTTGGATTAAAATTCACACATATTCATTTAAAAAAAAAAAATTTGGGAATTTAATTTCTAAATTTTGATTTTTGTTCTCTTTTTGGTGATCCAATGGGTTGATGTTCTCCAGAGGAAAATGCAAACTCAAAGAAATGCTGCATTTAAGTGGTGTAGGAATAATCTGAAAACTCACCATCTGACTCAGAAAAAAACACACACGAATTTCAGAGAAACAACACCATTCATGAGAAGAAACCAAAAAAATACAATGAAAATAAAACAATAAAGGATTTTTGATTCAATGTATTTTGGAAGGCCAGATTAAATATTTTAAGGGGCTGCGTGTGGGGCCGTAGTTTGCCCACCCCTGATTTAGTGGTTTAACCCCCCAACCCCCTTGATGTTACTGGTCAAGCAGGGACTTATTGGGTCCCATTTGTTTTTTTTAGATTCTTTGGCAGGACTCTGTCATGGATTTGAACCCACGACCCTCCAGTTTCAGGGTGGACACTCAAGGTCACTAAGCTGGTCAAACTGGTTTCACAAATTGCTGTTTTCTATTCAGTTGCTTGCCGATTCAAATCCCAGACTTATCGTTAGTGTATATTTTAAAACGTTCATTAAATTGTGGTAAACCTGTGACAGCGCTGCAAGATGCTTCTGTTACTACATTTTTATTTATTTTTTTTACTTTTTTTTTAAGTTTCTCAGAAAGCCGCAGATCAACTTCATGTCAGGAATGTTTTTTTTTTTTTTAATAAAAGTTTTTCATCATTCAAAATGTTATTTGTCCTAATTTTTCCTTTGCTGTCGATCTTCTCATCATGCATTTATTCATTTTAATGTGCACAGCACTGCTGGTAAACAAGGCTTTGTTTTCAAACCAAAGCATCCTTCCGCCGACCACAGAGGAGAATCAGAGAGCTAATAAAGAGAGGGTTAGGGATTGCAGAATGAAGGATTGTAATGGAGCAGCTTGACAGCATAGATGTCTTTATTCTCCCAATATTGAAGTTTAAAAAATGGAACCCATCCTCACCACCTGGGTGTACCTTGAGCTGTCTGAATATAAGTTATTACCAGCTCAGAATGTGCCGAGGAGGCCTCGGGGATTTGGTCATCAATTAATCACAAAATCCCCAAGAGGTGCTATTCATCAAATTGTAATGGTTCTTTTGCAGACGAATAACTCCACTAAAAAGATGGGAAAGAAGGACAAATACTTCCAAAGTATCAGATGCAGGAGCGACAACAAAAAAGTGGGCTAAACCACAATTAAACTAAAGAAAAGCTGTTAAAAGGAAGTACTCGCAAACGTCAAGATGTGGCGAGTTGGGAGTGTGAACGGTTTGCAGCAACACAAAGAATGAAACCACCATAAAAACTATATTTGTCTGTTTGTTAAATATACAAGATGTGCATTTTCTGTTTTTACTTGTTAGTTTTTTCTCAAGAAACAAAAGGAAAATGTTTTTTTTTCTTGTATTTATTGTATGATATTTATTTACAGATTTTTTTGTATTATTCTTTTGGTATACAAAGAAATAAAAGAAAAATCTGGCAAATTGTGGATCAATATTCTCTTGAAACCACTGATCTTGGAAATGACGGATATTGCAAATATGCAATATTTGGGCAAATAAGTCTTCCACAACCAACGTTTCAATAAAAAAACTATGAAGAGTTATTTTCCTGGCTTATGTCAAAACACTTTTTTCTGAGGCTACTAATAACAAAACTTTTTTTGTAATAGATTTAAACCATGGCAATTATGATGATAAATCAGAAAAGCCCAAAAGACATAATTCTGAAAGGAAGAAAGAAAGCACCATGAGAAAATTCAACATTTTTGTCCCAATTTATTATTTTTTTTCTGGTTTAAAACTTTTTCCTTTTTGGAGAGTTTTCCCAGTTTTTTTTTAATTCAGGTGGAGTTTTTGACTGATTTCCAAGTCAAATAATTGGCAATTTTTTTTTTTAATAAATAAAAAGGTTCACCTAAACTTCTAAAAAACAGCAGGATGATTGTAAGAAGTGATCATAATTTCATTTTTTTAGGGAGTTAAAATTTAAAATTGATTTATTTTAGTGTAGTAACGTGTCTTAAAAAGGTAAACATTGCATAAACTCTTGTACAGAAGCAGTTTGGCTTTCATTCATACACGTAATTCTGTTTTTATTTTTTCCCAAATGTTTTAGGATATTCAATATAATCAATACACTACTATTCAAAAGTGTCTTTTTTAAAAACTTTTGTTTAATAATGTTTCTGACTAAATATCATTTAGACAGATTTAATAAATAATGTACAGCAGCTAAATGATTTGAATATCTGAAATGCAATAATGTGGAAGAAAACTATTGAAAGTATAAAATGATGAGCCTTTATCGGCTTCATATCGCCATTAATACTATCATCTCAAGTGTTGACTCCATCTTAATCTGAGTTCTTAGATCTTTATACATCCATTAAATAGAAGTGAGCTTTCTCTCTTCTGATAGGTAGGTGGCTTCACACATTCCTTTGTAGCAGGACTTGAGAGAAATCCTCCAGCCGCTGGGTTTGGCCTTCGCTTTAATGAACGCCATCAGCTCTGAGATCTTTGAACGCACTGTCCCCACTTCATTACCGGGATCCTTTTGTTTAAATGGGTGTTGACTTGTCAGCTTTTCAAAGCAAAAGAATGATAAAGGAGTGACTCTTCATAAGTGTTTTTTTGTTGCAGCTCCTTCTCAACCATTACATTAGTGTCAGCGTACTGAGGAAGACGAGCGAGTCATCCATACCTGTCTAATTATAGCTGAAAATATTAAACGTAATGACTTAATGCCCACCTAGAAACTTTTAATAACTATTTTTTAGGGCAACAGTCCATACGTCATGAAATATTTCAACTAAAATCCAAAATCCAGTCCTCTTGGGCAGGTGTCCCACATGTTTTCCAAGCAACCTGCCGTGGTAGCTTCTCATTGGCTGAAACACACCTGATCCCTTGATACCTGGATTTGAACACCTCTGCTACAAGATTTACTTCTTGAAGACCATAATCTGCAAAAAATATATATTTTACCAATTAAAAACTGGCTTAGAAAGATGGATTTTCCAATACTTTAAATGGGAAAAGTTTTCCCATCGGAAATGTAGAAAAAAAAGAAAAAATTACTTCATTAAACAAATTAAACTTATAGTACTTCCTGAATACTTTATTACATTTGAAAAACTTAAAACACAAGAGTTAAATTGTTTGATAGTGTTGAAAATAAAATAAGAACCGCTTGATTAAAAACTGATGATTCTGCATCTAAATCTGTCAAGATCAAATTTATCAGAGGACTATCCTCGGTGATATTCAAATCAAAGGAATGGGAAATTAGGGATTTAAATTCCTAAACAAATGAAAACTAAAGAAAAGCCCGTCTTAGATGGGTGACATTACAGGGTGCTCTTGGTGACAGATTTAATGTCCTCTTAAAACGCATCTGTTGTCTAATTTGTGGAATCTAAAGACAGATGTGGGAGCAAACTTGGAGGTCAAAGGTCACAGCCCTCACTGATGATGTCATTAATCATTACTCAAGCAAATATGTTTAAAAACAGGAACCAAAGATTGGACACAGATCATTAGTCTTTTTTTCGATTCCTTTATTGGCTTTATGAGCCGCGAAGACAAAAGTCGAACTCCTTTAATACCAAACACTGACGATCCATTTCTCTGCCAACCGATATTTGGCGCTCCTTCGTTGTTACTCCCTCAAATATTGGATGATTAAAATAAACTCCTAGTAGTGAGTGTTTCACTTTGTTTGGTGGAAAGGCTGTTCCACTGTCAGTATTACCTTAAAGACAGAAACCAGTGCACTCAGATCATTAATCAGCACCACTGATGCATGTTTTGGACCATTAGAAGGAGCGGTGTCATGCAAAAATGTGTCTGCAGATTATTGACTTCTATTTCTGTCTCTTGTTAAACACAAAACCCGTTTTTCCTTCTGTTATTAATATTATGATTTTATTTCCACTAACAATTCTGTAGACATTACTGATATTAAAAATGAAAAAAAAAACAAAAAAAAACACTTGTTTATTTCAGTGGAATTACCCCTACTCTGGCATAAATCTGACTTTTTAAATGAATATTGTTTTATAAATCAAATCAAATTAACTTTATTTGTATAGACCTTTTCAAAAAAGATCATTTTCAATCAAAGTGCTTTACATAAAAAAAAAATAATAATAAAATGTTAAAAACAAAGGACAATGCCCTCAAACCCCAGCCCTCCACACACTCGCACAAACACACACCGACATATTGCCACATGATTGATGTTAAAAACAATAAAAATAACTAATTACTAAAAAGCTGGAAATTAGAAATCTAGAAATCTGGCTTTGTACTGCAGTGAGGAAGTAATATTTTAGGGACCTGTCCACACCAGTGAGCCCCCAATCAAGTTTACAGAGAACGCCACTACAGGACCCCCCAGATCCAGCAAAGAGCCAGACCCGGGAGATCCCACTGTGGCGACCCTGTTTAATGAGAAAGGACAATCACTGATGTGGAGGATCCCTCAGAGGAAAATACTGGAGTTAAAAATGTAAATGGAGTAAAATAGATTAAAAAAAATATATTATATATTATACATTTCCACTTATCTAAGAAATGTGGACTAGCAACAAATTCAACTTTTTTTTTTTCCTTTTTTTCCACAAACCCATAGAGATTCAGATGCATCAATAGAACAGTTTTCTATGCTACTTGATGTTTACTTTCTATATATTTTGCAGATTATGTCTCAGAAGTTGGTGACATTTGATTGTCTTGTTCTTCTTCACACACTGGATGATTCCATCATCTACCACGCCTGCAAGCAGAAAACAGCCCAATTGGTTTAAAATCCTCTAAAAGTTTGAGCTTTTTCTTTTCCTATTACCTTTGGAGGTATCTCCCACTGTGACTTTGAAACATCAAATCCACTCTGGGCCCATATGTTCCTTCTCCGTGTCCAACTTTTTGCAGCCTGAGGCCTTTCACTAACATCTACTCCAAGAAATCTGGAAAAAAAAAAATCTGTTTCTGCTTCCCATGGAACCTTTATACTTCGATTAAGACTAAATACTTACATGAGGACGGTAACTCATCTTTGTGCAGACTCTTAGACCTGGTGTGAAGTTCTCCATGGATTGTAAGGTGCTTCCAAAAAAAACAAAAACATTTTTTGTCTTCTTCTTTGTGTACCAAATTATTTTCATATAATTAACCTGTTGTGAGGGAAATCATTTGTAATACATTTTGGCCAGCAGGTCTTTTGGAGCTCTGTGTGTTCAACATGCTGATTGGCCAAAAAAAGAATAATAAGAATTATAAAAATATGGAGAAAAAAGAAAAAAATTCTGCAAAATCAAAACTATAATGAGAAACTTGAGTGTGAGTTTAATTTTTTAACTGTTTTTTTTTTTTTTATTGAGTTTTAACATAAAATAACATATGCTGAATTTCATTGTTATTTTAATTTTTACATGAATTTGAATTGTTTTTGCTTTATTGTTCAGCCGGAGACATTTTGGTGTATGTCTGAATGGCCAATCTAATTTCTATTTAGTGTACATAGACTATATTAGTAAAAGTATTACGTCCAAATGATGACAATCTGGTATCCTAACCACATCAGCCAATCCTTGGCCTGGACACAGGTTTTTAAAAACCATCATTCAGGGATG
Organism: Oryzias javanicus; assembly: GCA_003999625.1. Lineage (NCBI taxonomy): Eukaryota > Metazoa > Chordata > Actinopteri > Beloniformes > Adrianichthyidae > Oryzias > Oryzias javanicus. The sequence continues at coordinate 35,515,808 of CM012439.1, forward strand.
CAGACAGTTTTTACAAACATTAGAGAAAGGATCTCTGTAAATCCCAGTGTTGGACTGTCATAGGATTCCACCTGTACAACAAATCCAGTCTTGAAATTTCCTGAATATTCCACATTCAATGGTCAGCTCAATCAGAACAGCATAGAAGAGTTTGGGAACTACAGCAACTCAGACACCAACTGGTCGACCATGTAAACTGATGGATAGAGGTCAGTGGATGCTGAAGGTCGTAGTGCAAAGAGGTCTCTGACTTTCTGCACAGTCAATCGCTGCAGAGCTCCGACCTTCATGTGACCTTCAGATTAGCCCAAGTACAATAGAGAGCTTCATGGAATGGGTTTCCATGGCCGAGCAGCTGCATCCAAGACACACGTTACCAAGTGCAAAGCAAAGCGTGGAAGCAGTGGTATAAAGACGGACCAGTCTGGATTTGGAGAACGGGACATTTCAGACTGCATTGGTGGAGGAGGAATGATGGTGTGGGCTTGTTTTTCAAGGGTGATAGGCTTGACCCTTTAGTTCTAGTGAAAGGAACTCTGAATGTTTTAGGATACCAAAAGATTTTGGACAATTCCGTGCTCCCAACCTTGAGGGAACAGTTTGGAGCTTCTCCTTCCTCTTCTTTTTCAACTTGACTGCACCAGAACACAGACAACGACATGGAGGATAGAGTCTGGTGTGGATGAACTGGATAAAGTCCTGACCTGAACCCCATAGAACACCTTTGGGATGAATTAGAGCAGAGACTGAGAGCCAGACCTTCTCCACCAACATCAGTGTTGGAAGAATGGTCCAACATTCATAGAAACTCTCCTCAACCTTGTGGTTGAATGCGTAATAGCTGCAAAAGATGCACCCACATCATATTGAACTGGGTTAGAAATGAGATGCACTATATTACCAGAAATATTCTCAAGTGCCAAGTGTAAAATTGCGTGCATGCATGTGTGTGTGCTATAGTTTTACATTACTTAATATAGAGTGGAAAAATAATAAAAATCAATTTATTTGTCAAAACCACTTCTATATTAAAAAGTGAAAAATGTCGACCACGAAATTACCAAGAGACACACAAACTTAATATATGTTTTTAGTTAGGAACGCTTTTGCTGTTTTTCTAGAAATTTGAGAGTATAAGAAATAAAATTAGAGATCATAGGGGAACGAATAAGCTCATAATGACTTTCTTCATTTCAAAAACAGCTGGTTCTGTTTTTACCTTTTGCTTTTTGCTCATAGAATCACAACTCTTGGAAGGTCTGTAAGTTATGTAATTGATTACTGGTCCTTGTAGAGATAGAAACAGGGAAAGCCTCTCAAGAAAGCCAGAGTCCAGAGGTCAGGTAATACTTAAGTTAGTCAGACTGGTCTGAAGGAGAGGCGGGAACATAACGCCGTTTCAGTAATTAGGTAGAGTCAGAGAAAGCTCAGCCTTTGAGGGCAGAGGAATCAAAGTGTGTCACAGTGAAGTTAATTAGAGTTACCATCTTCACTAATCAGGAAGTGACATTTTCTTAGATGAGAGGCCAGAAAAGTGCTGAAAAGCAGACAGCAAAAACTGTTTCATTGACATTTGCTCTTTAGTGGCATTAAAGGCACTTTTAAGCAAACATTTTCTATCAACCATGAGTGAAGATTTTACACATTTAGCTATATTTTACTACGCAGTAACACATACACGAGGTTTTCATCTGTTTCTGAAGAAATACATCAGGAATAAAGAGCAAAAAAATAAAAATTGCAGCACTTTTAAATTCTGCCAGAACAATATTTCCTGCATTATTTTTAAACAAACATGGAGTTCAGCGTCTTGCTCTTGGGTTCCACTAAAACCCTCGACCGGTGATTGACAGCAACACACATGGAGCCTCTTTGAGCCGTTCTGCACTGCAACAAAGCAAGAAGAAGAAGAAGAAACGCGTCGCGGTCGATACTCTATCATTAACTCAATGACACCAGAAGGTTTTTAACTGAAATGAGCAAGCTGACGTGTTGGAGATTATTTCTTTGGTCATTTAAAAGTAGATTTTTAAGTAGTTTTTCGTCTCTGTTTTAGTCTTGGGACATATTTGGATATATCCATTCAGGAAACGTATCATATTACTGGAATCCTACAGATACTCAGCCCTAAAATACAGATCAAGACATGCTTTTATTACATTATTAATAGAATGTTGATGCAAATGGGTTCATTTTCCACGAAATTTGGTCACAAAATATAGACAACACCACCAGATGAACAATGATGAGAACATTGTATTATTTTCTGATTAGCACTGCCTATGAACGTTTCTTTTCTCTGTGAAGCATCATCAAGCTTTGCATCAAAAATCCATTTTGTTTTCAGCTGAATCCTTTTCCTGGAAACACACGCACCTTTCTGCTTTTGCTCAATAATCCATGTTTAAATCAGTTCTTCTAATTCGTGGCTCAGTTTCTTTGCACCTCCAGCAGGAAATCGTTTGCTGGTTGCTCCTTTTTCTTCTCAATATCACCCATCTGGCTTTCTAATTCTTGGAAAAATGTCGTGCAGATTCTTTACCAAAATATTAATTTGGGTAGGCCACTGAAGAAAATTTAAATGTTTTTTTTTGGACATCGCTACACAACGCAAACACCATAGACACCCGTCCACATGACCCGGGGAAGACGGCAGACCTTAAAGGGCCAAACCATGAATGACCAACTATTTGAGATTTTAATTGTAGTATACTGTACTGCTTCCATACCCACGAAAACCAGCAGGTTCTCACATGCTTATGTGGGGCTGCTGTGGAGAAGCGGTAAGTCGTCAACTCCTAATCGGAAGATTGCAGGTTCAATTCCCGCCTTTCCCATCCATGTGTCTAAGTGTCCTTGGGCAAGACACTGAATTGCCTCTAGTGGAAGGTTGGCGCCAGTGTTCGGCAGCGGAGCCACCGCCAGTGTTTGAATCTGTGTGTGACTGTAAAGCACTTTGGACCCTCAAGGAAGGTAGAAAAGCGCTATATGAGTATTTACCATTTATGTCACAGCTTGAGACAACCCCTTTCTGGAGGAGTCTGCTCTGACAGCACCGCTCCCAGTCTAACACCAACACCCAATTTCTCCATGAATTAACAAAAAAGACATTCATTTTAAATGCAGACTACCATACATCTTCAATTTGTGTTAGTAAATTCCAGCTCAAACAGGTGTTTGTTGTTTTAGTCACAGGGCTCTTTTAAGACACCCCCACCCCCAGTCCGGCACAGACATTGAACACATTTGTGTTGTGAACCAGTGCAACGATGGCTGTAGTTATAAGGGCAGATATGGTACATGTATACATCTTTGAAAACATTTAGAAACTGTGGGAAAATTGCAGACACACTGCCAAAACTGGCTCTAGGATGACATCATGAAATGGGCGGAGCCTCAGGAATTGTATTTTTTTTACTTTTTGGTAGAATAAAACTCAGAAAAGCAACTTATATGTCATGAATTATTTGATTTTTTGTGCTTCAAAGGTAATATATTATAGTTTACTCTGAAAGGCTTGTCCAGGCTAACAGTAATGAACACTTTTCACACCCAGCGGATTTTGGAAAAGGGTGTCAATAAGAGATGGGCAGACACACGGTACAAATGAATGAATAGTTCTCAACATGTTTTTTAATTCTGAAAAAAACTAAAGACAATTCTAAAATTACACCGACGTGTGCATTTTTGGATGAAGAATGAAATGTAAAAAGTGGGGGGTACCAAAGGTTTTTGCACAAAATAGTACTCAGCTGACTCAGAGTTTGCTGCTTTTCTGGTACATTCATACCTGCTTCTTTTTCAATCTTATTTCCAATAACCTGCCTGTTCCGTTTCTTACTGTTATGCCAGACATCTTCCCTGAAACGGTTGAGGATTTTGTCATGTTGTTAAAAGAATAAATGTTGTTCTTCCCCAAGTTATCAAAATAAAAAAAAAAAAAAGTTTTAATCTCTATTAATACACTATTATAACAGATATTCCATGCTTTTTCCGTTGCCGGCTCTCAGCTATGGAATAACCTTCCAGCAGAACTGCGCATGATGACAGATCTTAACAATTTTAAATGTTATTTAAAAACACACCTTTTTAGAATGGCTTTTAATGCTCAGTAGTTGGTGGCATTTTATTTTATTCTATTTTATTCGTTTTATTGTATTCGTATTGATCTTTTATGTATTTTACTGCAGACGGCTTTTGTAATTTTATGCTGTTTTTATTTATTTTTGTTTTTAATTTGTCAATTTTTTAAAATCTCTTCCGTCTTTTATTGTGAAGCACTTTGGCATGCTAAAGTGCTATAGAAATAAAGTTAATTTATTCATTCATGTTCATTTTTGTTTTAATCTAGAAAATGTGGCAAAACTATCTTTTTTGTCAAGGTGAGGCTTTGTAAAGTTAGAAATGCGTCATTCTTTGGGCACTCGAACTCAAATGTGCTTGCTTTTCTGGAAAAAGCATGAAACATTCAGGTGTACTGGACACAGAAATGTTTCCTTGCTGCACCAAGGCTTGAGATGTCCTTTTCCACAGCTAAATCCATTTTCATGAAGTGTGCTTTGGGATTATGCATTGTGATGCAGCAGCAGGCTGGAGAAAACAATGCAGCCAATTCTTTTCCTCCTCCTCCTCCTCCTCTTCCCATGTGAGAACGTTCATTCTTCAGTCCGGGCTTGTCCCATATCTCCTCTGCTGTCGGCCCCTGAGCCTGGAGCCACCGGAGCCGATAGTCCCCCAAAGCCGAAGCACACCTGATTCGTCTTCATGCCCCTAAAGACCAGAGTCCTCCATTTGTCATTGGTAAACATGCAGAAAAGCTGGTCGGTGCCTCATATGACAAAGAGGGAAACAAAGAGGAGACAAATATCAGCGTGTTTGCCAGAAATGCGCAAATGTACAAACACAGGAACACTTCAACCAAACAAAAGAGCGAGGAGTTTGATTTCAGAAACAGCAGCAACGTACCTCCTCATAATGCCTCATGTCATGTCGGGTCATTTTCATTTATTGAATTGTCTCGCTCAGAAGAACAACCCATCACCTAGAAAAGGAGGTGCTTCTGACAAGACTCCTCACAAGGTCATTATCAATCCATTGACCACCGTTGTGTTACACGTCCCTGGTGGAATTCCAGCCAGTGCATCCTAAAAACAATTTAAATACTCTGGCTGAAATGGATGTTGACGAATGGGCTGTCTCGCACTTTGGGAAGGTGATAGGGAGGGGGTGAGGAAGCAGGGTGAGGACAAGCAGGGAAGAGATCCTGATGAAATTACAGAATGGATTGATTGATCTCTGCGGATGCATGTTGCAACGGAGGGATGCAGAAAGAACTGATGCATCTAGATTAGTGTCAGAGGGGCGGCTGAAGGACAATGAAAGCCACTGCCAGGAGACTTGACCTTCTCAGCATATGAAGCCCACAGAGCAGCAGACTGCGCTTCATGGCAGCAAACCAAGAGCTCCAGGAAATTCTAGCTCTGCCAATTTAAAAAAAAGAAAGAAATTAAAGGACACAAAGGCAGGAGTTAAATTATTTTGCTTTTTTATTGAAAAACTTTGGCAAAAAAAAGTCAGTAGCAATTTAGCTGGCATTGCAGAAATCCCTAATTGCTCCAGATGATAAAATGCTGCACACAGATTATACAGATGTACATTTTCCACATAGGAGGCGGATAGATAAGCATTCTTTTTGGAAGAAAAAAGTGAGAATGAAGCTACTTACCATGGAAATGACTTCAAAAGCAAAGAAAGTTTTGAAGTGAGTAAATAATGACGGCCTTAAAAAGATAATGAAACATTTACTTTAAATTTAGTCAATCTGAGGTTTGCTGCAAACGTCTCTTGTCGCCTCTCATCTCTTCTCATTTTGCTTCAAAGGAGCCAGACTTTCTTGTAATCTTCAGAAAAGATATTGAGTGATAAATCTCTAGGTTTCATAAACGCTTTTCAAAAAGTCTCGATATGCTGTATCTGCACAGATTTTTACTTTTTTTTTGACTTAAACCACCTTTGAAGCTTAGAGACGTTTACACTGTTTCCATTTACTTTTCTTGTAAATAATTTGAACACAAATGTACTTTTTAAAATGAATTCATTAGCCACTTTTAATTCATGCTCAAACGTCTTGGCCAAAATGTTAAAATAGTCAATAAAAAAGTCCCTTTTTTGCCTATTTCTCCTGAAACTCCATACTTAAAGACTTTATTGTTTCCATATAGACATATGTTATCAACAAGCTATTCCCATGAAAAACTAATCAAGATACCTACTGTTATCTGGTCAGTGTCAATGAAGTGTATCTAAACTGCAGTTTAATAAAAACAGCAGAGCTTATTTTTTATTTCTATATAGTGCATAATTAAAAGTGTGAAATGGTCAAAAAGTTGAGATATCAGGAATGTTTAAGAAAATCTTGTAGGAGCAATAGATGATGACACTGGCCCATAGTCTGGTATGCTTACATTTATTTTATAGATGTTGTGTCATGGAAGAAATAATCCAATTCTTTTCATTGTAGCACTTTACTTTTTTGATGCAAAAACTTCTTTGTTCAAGTGTTGGAAGTCACCAGACACCCAAATGACCAAATCATCTCCACTTCCTTTCTTTAAAGAAAAACAAAACACTTTACCACTGAAATTTGCATATATCAGAACAAGATGTATACCACTTCTGTTGACCTCTATAAATGATACTGTAAAAGTGCTGTCTGTTTCCAAATTTTTGACAATTTAAAATATACTTGTTCAATTCTTGAAACGTTGGTCTATATGCTGCCCCTTACAGGTTGAAACAGGGTATTACAGTTTAATTTTGTGTTTGGTCAATTAGTCTCAGGCCATGTCCACACGTAGCCGGGTATTTCTACAAACGCATATCTGCCGACCTCTGTTTTATAAAAACGGTTGCGTCCACACGTGATCGTTTTCAAAATAATTCCGTCCACACGTCCCCGCATACTTGCGCTGCTGGGCGATGTAATGAGCATGCCAGAACAGTAGTTGGCAGTGTTTTCCTAAAAGTCAATGATAATCTCCGAGCAGGAGGAAGGGATGTTTGTTGTAAAATAGCCGACTGCAAAGCGCTTATTCTTCTTTGTTCCTCGACAAGAAGCAGTAATTGTGTTTGTAAAAAAAAGCAAGTATGAAGCATCTGTACCAGCGTAATATTTAACACACTCCTTTGGTCCATGCTGAGCACCGTAAACAGCGGCGCATCTATGACGAGTATGCACTAATTGTCGCAAAGAGTGACGTTTAAAAACGTAGATCTCCGGTTACGCATGTCCACACGCAGACGCGAAAACGGAGTTTTCCAAAAGCTCCGTTTTCAGTGACTTAAATCTTCGGTTACGTGTGGACGATAGGCCGAAACGGATAAAAATATATGCGTTTTAGCAGATACCCGGCTGCGTGTGGACAGGGCCTAAGTCCCACGTCATTTCGAAAGTTCCCCGTCACCATGCTCTGGCTCCAGTATAAAGGCCCCGCCCATCTTTGAATGCTTAACACCAGAGTTAAAAGCTCAAAACGCAACCCTGCGACCATTGAAGCGCTCTCCGCAATGACGAGAGCGGCGGAACTTATGCAGAGAGCGTTGGAGCTCATGCTGAAAACGCCAGAGCTCTCTACCCAATACTGATGCTGAGAGCGGAGAGGGAAGGTCTCTAAACTAAGTCGAGAGCGGCAAAGCTCACTCCACAATTCTGACACCGAGGGCGGTGGGTGGAGGTCGCTCCACTACGTCAAGTGAGTCGGAGCGTTTCCCTTGGAAAGGTGGCTGGCCGGCAGAAAGAGAGCCACTGTTGGATGGTAGTTTTTTTTTTTTCATTCTTATTGAGACAATAATATAAAGTGACTGTGACTGTCAATCTCAGATCCAGACCACACAACCCCCGATCAGCCTACCTCTCTTAGCCCCGCCCCCTTTTTTGCGTTTTTCAAATTTGATCTGGGAGTGGTGTCAGCCATGATTCCTGTAGAGCAGTCTTCACTGATGCTGGGAAATGTCTGTCAAGCAACACCACGATTTTGACTGGCTACTCTGTGGCATTGTCCATCTCCAGGAGAGCTTGAAGGGGACATCACAACATACTACAGTCCTATTGTCCCATTTGCACCAGATAGGCCATTGGCTCCTTTGACTTACTGATGATTTTGGGAGTTTTCACTCAGTCTTCGTCTCCACAGAGGTTTACTCTCATGTTCTGACTGAGGCACAATTCAGGCACTAGAAGAATCGAAAATAACTGGTTGTAGAATAGTCAGTAGGCTGTCTTAAAAGACCAAATCATGGGAAACTGAATTTGCCTGTAATGTCTTTTAAAGCACAGGAGAGACAGGGTCCAGCTGTTTGAGAATCTGTTTGGCTGTTTCAACAGCTTTCTCAGCTGCCCAGTGCCATCAGGACAATGTGGGCCAAAGGTTGTCTGGAGGAAACAACACTTCTGCCTAAAGTTCTGGAATTCTAGTCTGTTGCATCGCCACTTAACAGTTCTAGTGGGATCCCCTATGTCATTCATTTAAGTTCAGGTTCATAATTAGTCTGTTAGTGGACTAATGGAAGCAATTTCAGTGTCTCTGGAAAACATCCAGGCACAACCCACACAGTCTTACTTTATGTCTGATCTGTGCTCAGTACTGAGCCACTACACTGAGAACTATTGAACAAATACATTTACATGTCTTGACTTGACCCCCATGCTTGGTTCCGAGTTCAGTGTCCAGGGGATTTCTCGAGTGCGTGTGCCTCAACAAGCTGCTTGTCAGGGACACACTCTGGAGTGACATTAAACCTCATTAAGTGCATCAGCATTCTCCAACATCTCAGTGGTATTCTGTTGAGGTCATATGTATAAATTAGAAAAGCACTAAAGGTTTATGGTCTGTTTGGAGAAGGACATGCCCCATTCCTTGAATGTAGCTGGCAAAATGCTCACAAGCCCACACACACACACACACGCCAGGCATTCTTTTTCAATCTATGAATATCACTTTTCCACATCAGTGAGCTTGAATAAACAGGACACCAAATGTAGAGCTCCATCAGGTTCTCTGCAGCAAAGCTCCACCCAACCAATTGCTGCCTAAATCTGCACATACCTACATGGCTTACACCATTGTAGTAGAAAGCTATGACTGTCCCCTGCAACACCTTAGCTCTGTTAGATACATGTTCTCGAGCTTCTCCTCAGACCCATGCAGTCTCTTGTTTGAATAAATTGGTGAGTGGGTATAGAATGGTAGAGCAGGAACCTGTCACATAGTTCCCAGTACTTGACAAAGTTGTTCTACATTGCTAAAGCTGAAAAACCTACTTTGCTGTTATCTGGTTGCATGTCACTTGCAACGATGACATGTGAATTGTAGAATTCTAGTTCTGTTTTGGCACGTTGCCGTTTAACTATTATTTTCTTCAGGCGGTGGTCCTGCTCCCCAAAAAGATTGTTATCCTTCATAACCACTATTGGATCCAGGTCTTTAATACCAGAACTGTCACTGGTGAAATAATCCACACTCTTTGACATACTGTAGATCTTTAGATGATTCTGACTCAAAGGCAAGCGACTCTTCAGAGCTGATATGCAATACGATATGAAAGTAAGAGTTGTATAATGGTGCAAAATCCCCCTTTTCTCACATGAAAATCAGCTAATTTCATGTTGATTGTCTTTTGTTGACACCTCACTACTGAAGTGTTGCATATCACTGCAAGACTGCTTTTCTCTGCTCTAGAATTCGTTGGTTTGTGTGAATGGTTGAAGAGTTATGGTAATGAATGTCAACACTGAAGCTAAACCTCCAGTATAAAACATTTAAGTTGTGGGGATGTTTTTAGTCCACAAACCAAAACTTCTTCTTTGTTCTATTTCAGACCTGGGACATCTATGGGCTCTGTGATGATACTCTTTAGTAGAGGAGTAGAGGAAAGGGGAGTCTGTATCGACTGTTTGGCACCATATGACACTGCGTTCTTGTCCATCCACACATTTTCTAAACCGCTTTGTTCCTTTCGGGGTCACGGGGCTGCCGAAGCCTAACCCAGCCACTTCTGGGTGAAGGCAGGATACACTCTGATCAGGTCGCCCAATCACACACTCATACAAACTCCCATTCATACCCATGGAAAATAATAAACCTGTGAAGCATGTTTTTGGACTCTTGGAGCAAGCCAGAATTTCCAAAGAGCTACACTTCCACGGCGAGATCATACAAACTCTACTCCCCCACTGGTGATTCTGTTTCAGATCTCTCAGCCGGGACTTGAACGAGGGGCTTTCTTGCTGTGAAGCAAGACCGCTAACTATTACGCCACCATGCCACCACTGCATTCTTGGTCTACTCTAATTTAACAGGCTAATAATTTGACAGTTGAATTTCCTTGAAGACATCTTCAGTCAAGCCACTTTTGATTTCATTAAGTCTTACACACTTTACTAATTTATACTTGGAAGAGAAGATAACTTCCATATTGGCCTTTGATAAATGTTATCCTTTACTGGTGTTTCCTACCCTTATACACTGGGTAGGGAAGTTTGATGAACAGTTTTCACAGACTTGCTTTACCTGTACACCACATTATATAATTATACATCCACTATTATGTTCCATAGTACTGGCAGCAAGAGCTGGTTCAACATTTTGCAGGAGTTTTGACCACTTCTGTGAAATACAACTTTTTTTTTGTTTTTTTTTTGCTTTTACCTGAAAAAGTCCAAAAAGTCAACCTTTAATGACACTGCTAATATTGCGGTGGCCTAAAAGACTCAACAGCATTTCTTGCTTTTATTTTACTCTGTGTATGATATTTTTAGAACAGTATTCATTGCTAAATGCATGTATACTTCTTGTCACTAAACACACATTAACTTTGTGGAGTATTTTTTTTATTATTAACCCATGTGCTATCCTAGGTATGTTAGCATTGGGAGTGTGGTCATCTGGTCTCCACAAGACAGCGAGCTTAACTTTTTGAATTTTTTAATGATTTTTGATTTTCCCTGGTGATGGGATGGATAACGTGTCAATGTCAGGCTTGGGTCATATGGACCCCATTGTTGTGGTTTGGAGCTTTCCTTTATTGGTTTTGGTATTTTTGTTTTTTGCACTTATGTTTCTGTCTGTTTGTGCTTTCACAGTGGCTTGGGGCAGGAGGCGTGGCCTTCCCTACCTGATGGCCATGCACACCTGCATCCCATCTAAATTTATGAGCCTTGAAAGGCCTCTCCAGGTGACTGTTCATCCCATTCCAACGCCTCCTGGTTCCGGTGAAGCTCCCTTCAGCCTTGCTCCCTCCCTCCGCCACCAGTCTGCTTCCTTTTGCCTGTTTTGGGCGATTAAAACCTTCACTACTACCCATCTGTCTGGCTCTGCTGTGGGATCTGTCCACACACTCCGTGACACCTATAAGATAAATTATTAATTGTTTACACAGATTTGTGTTCTTTTCTTTAAATACGTGCAAATGTTTATCTTAAAGAGAAAAATAAATAAAAAATAAAAACTGCAGCAGAAATAGAGTCGTCACACAAAAATAACCATTCTGTAACCCTCAGCAGTCAGTTGAACATTTTTTTTCTTCTATGTGGGATTTTTGTCATGGTAGCTAGCTCAACAGTGACTCTTTAACTGAAAGCATTACTCATTCAATTTATTACAGTTCCCCTCCCACAGAAGATGTGAGAAACCTCAGACTCAAGAATCAGCTCTTGAAGTTTCTTTGATTGTTCATAGGTCCCATCACACCACAGGCGAGGATTTCCTCGACATCAGATGAAATGCATGCATGTGTGGCTGGGAGACCGTCTTCTGGTTGCCCTGAAAAATCTAATATTTATCAGTGCAGTGGCTTGACTGCTGTGAAACTCTTTCAAGCCATGTGGTTGTGTGTGCTTAAGAAAGAGTAGTGATTAGTGAGGCTGGAGACAATGTGCTGATTCAGTACAGTCGCTGCTTTTCTCGTCTTTTACCAAGTGGTTTAGAGAGTTGGAACAGCCAATTAGTTTCAGTGGAAGTGGTAGATAAAAGCCTCAAAAGCACCATGACTAATTATGAGTTGTGTTGCTATCATGGTTGTGGATTTACCACACTGATATACGTTGTAATCATGTTTCATCATTGCTTAAGTATCCCCTTCGGGTAGTCCAAGTCCAGTTTTTTAAATTCCTGTGAGAAAGTGAGTTTTATCAAAAATCTCTCAGATGTACACTGAATTTGAATATTTTACTTTTTATCCTTTTATCTCATGTGTCTCGGAAAAAAAGTGATACAAGAAGCTCGGATATTGGATAACTTTGAGAACAAAAATCATTGAACCAAATAAAGGGGTTTAAGGAATATAAATCCATCTTAGACTTCCCCTTTGAAGCTGATATTTCACACACAGAATAAATTCTCTCCATTTCAGCTGATTTAAACAAACCTCTCCCCTCTCGTATCTCTTGAACATTTCTTTGCTCATTTCTCTCTGATCCTGGAGTTGATGTCGTCCACAGATAAAAACTGATCTGCTGTAATTACACTCAGATAGGGACTTAAATCTATCTCTTCACACAAACTTTGAAAATGTTGTTTTTTTTTTTCTGACACTCAACCAGGGCTTGATGAATGTTCTGTCTTCAGCCCAAACACTCCCACATATTAATTTTACATCAAACTTTGCATCAACCAGTCAAACTTTTTGCTCATTAGTTTACCAGATGGATTTGATAGTGCAAACTTCCACTTAGATTCCAGGTGGACTGCCTATGCTCCTGTTCCTGGCCGTGGACCGCGCCTCTGGCTCGTCTTGGCTGTGGACCTCACCCCCAGCTGTCCTCCAGTACTATCTGGATGAACAGTATTCTAATATCAAGTTGTAGTAATTATTTTTTAACAGTCCTGGTACATCGCCTGGGGTCAGGACATCCCTGAGGTTTCATCTTTTTTTTTTTTTTTTTTTTTTTTAGGAGTTTTTCCTTACATAGAAGGACGGTCTAAGAACAGGGATAACTAGGTCCGATTAGTTTAGCAATCAGTTATTGTTTATATTCTATGACCAACTTTCTGCTTATGTGCAGTTACCAGTATAAAATCCAATGAGACCCTACTGACGCAACATGGTCGTGGCGAGGGCCCCAGTGAAAGTGGAGAGAACTTTTAAATCACATAAGTGGATCCGAAGTGTGAAAATGCTCAAGAATAAGTCAAAGTTTGAACTAATTCATTCCATGGTGGACAATCGATTCAATTCCTGTTCCTCCAAATATGTTTCAAGTCTCCAAGCTAGAAATGTCAAAACTTGAGGTCAGCTTAATACGGCAACTGCATTTCATATAATTTAAGCAGATCTGCAGAGATGGAGGCAGGATGTTTCTGACAGGATAACTATTGTTTATAGCTTTAACATAAAACAAAGTAATTGAAAGTACTTGAGACACAGGAAATAGTGGTTTCAAAACATGCCAGTACTAAAACTTAAATCAGTCAAAATATAAGAAAGATAAGATCTTTAACTTTAAAAAACAAATATCACAAAAAGCTTGAATATGTCAGGTATATTCCTAGTTGTATTTTATGTGTAAGATTTCTAAACTCTGTTTTTATGTTAGCCTGCTGTGCTCTCTGCTCCATTGCCCAAATCATGATCACAGCAGGTGTGGGAGGTTTGGGGTTGTAATCGGCTCAGCTGTTTCTGGAATTTACTCTGACTCAGTATTTGAGCCCACAGTTTGTCAGCTGCTGTTTGTCACATTCTTGTCACCTTCATTTTGAGACATCGAAGTTATGGGTTGGTTTGTACGACGGAGTATTAGGGCCACTTTATAAAGAAGAAAAAAAAAATTTTAAATTACAACTTTAAATCTTGTACATTTACGAGAAAAAAGTTGTAACTGCTAAATTATGAGAATGAAGTTTTATATTTATGACTTTAAAAGTCATAGGTTATACTTACAACTTTTAAAGTTGTAAATTTACGAGAAAAAAACGTGTAAATCTACGGGATTTAAAGTCGTAAATCTACGAGATTAAAAGTCGTAATTTAATGAGAAAAGAACCAGAGTTGTCTGTTCATCAGAGCCGTGCTTGAATCTGGTGTAGATTATGTCCAGATCGGTGTTAAATCAATAGGATCTGCAGAGATCCTGCAAGCAGCATCAACGAGTAAAACATTAATAAACTGTAAATCAAATAAAGAAACTTCCAAACATGAAATATTTTAAACATTCAGTTTACCTGATGAAATCCAAGACGTTTTTCACAGTTTGGTCGGTCTGCTTCAGCTCACTGCAGAAATTCGCTGAACTGTAGGCTCCCCTCGACTTTAATAAATTATGAGAAAAAAGTTGTAAATCTATGAGATTAAAACTCATAAATTTACAAGATTTTTTTTTTTTTTGGTGGCACTAATACTTCGTCGTAGGTTTGAATATTCTTGAAATATAATTTTATTTCTTTATTTTGGGTTGTTTCTGTTTGCTTAAACATAACTAAAGATTTTCTTTTTTTCATTGGCCTCCTTTAACTAAGAACCTGTTAGCCCTTGTATTATCTCAGGCACAGTTACATTAAAAGTGGGGTCATCGGGACCCCACAAGACAGCAGATTTTTTTTAAATCTTCAATGGTGTCCATTATAGACATAAAATCCTGTCCACCTTTGTCATGGGAGGGATCACTCATCAATGTAAGAGTGGGGTCATCTGGACCCCATAAGACAGCACGAGGGTTAAGAGTGGAGAGTAACTGATAGACTTATGACTAAGACAAAACATGGTTTGAAATTTAGATTCAAATATTATGATGGTTGGGGCACAATTGAAGCGTTATCCAGAGCATTTTTTTTTTTTAATTGAAACTACACACTATTGTTAAGCAACATTCACTGAAACCATCAAGTTTCTAGACGTTTCTGACCAATATGGGGAAAAATTAGACTTTTGATTGCATTGAAACAGTGATCATGTTTAGAAATCTCAAATCCATTATCATTGGCTGAAGTATTTTGTTTTGTTTTATGTCAATTAAATTCAAAGGTTTTTTTTGTCATTCTACAATTGACTAACTATTCTACTCATATTTAAAAGGTTACCTTCCCACTAGGGGTGCCATAAAAGACAACTCATCACAGATTTTTTTTTTGATTAGTCAACCGGATCATCCGTGATCCATATGGATTACCCTAAATAAAATTGTCATCACTGTTAATATTTACAGGTATCAATATGGGAAAGTAGAAATGCGTTTTCTCTCTGTTTGGGCTAATGTTGGCTTAGCTTATCTTACTGAGACGATGATCCCTCTTCAGTGTTATCATCTTCAGTCACAACATGCTTCCACTTGAGGTGTTTATGCATCACCGCAGTGCTGCTATAGAACACAAGTTCTGCCTTGCAGATATTACAATCAACATTTTTTCCTTTATTTTGTTATTTTTCTCACATTTCCTAGCTCCGTCGGCATGCTATGGTACCCGAGTCTTCATAGAACTTCCTGTGAAGCCTCTACTGACCTGGATGAGCATTACTGCGCATGTGTGTCAAGAACAATAGCAGACGCAGCATCAGAATACACATACACACACACCGTAGATTTTACATCACATTAAAAGGGGGAAAAAAAATGACGCGTCAACTATTTAATTAGTTCTCGAAAAATGTTAATAGTCAACGTAGCCGTGACAAATCGACTAATCCTGGCAGCCCTACCTCCCACACAGGCGGCGTTGGATGGCCCGCAGTCGCTACCCGGCCCCCCTTCTCCCTCGCTGCCCGCCCTCTCCCTCGCTGCACCCACCGCCGCTCGCACGCGCCGCCGCACGCACGCGCCGCCGCACGCACGCGCCGCCGCACGCACGCGCCGCCGCACGCACGCGCCTCCGCACGGGCCGCAGCCGCCCTTGACGGCGACCTTTGACCCTGAACTCACTTGCTTTGCACTCACTGTGGAACCCTAAGTCCCGCCCTATGCTTTCTGTATAGCTGCTCTGAGATGAATGTGAGAAATTGATTAAAAAAAGCACTTTTTTCAAAATGGCGGCTTTTCTGTTGGTTTTATCTCCATAGCAACCATTGTATGTTTTGATCGTCTGAGGTCACCGAGCAGTTTGACGTCAAGATCATAATTATCGGAAAAAGTACACTTTGGATTACCTTAGCAACGGGGGGTTATTTGCTAACCACGCCCACATTCCTTATATTGTCATATTCTATGTTATTATGCCTGTTACAGCTTAAGTCTGGGATCAACATATTAAAGTCCCATTGGAATGCATTGAAATATGAGCCTGTATTAAGACTACGCCACTTTTGGAAGCTCGCCACGCGGGCGCCGTTCGAGATACAAAAGTTCTAAAGGTATCTTTCTCTTCCTTGTTCCTTCCCGATGATACCCAAAAAGTTTGGAAATGATCGGAGAAAAAAACCCCAGGGCTGAATTTTTAAAATAGCTTATAGTGATTCCTTTGTCATTCTTAGTCTTTTGATCTGGCATCAATTACTCCTGGACATTTATATTTTGTTTTCATGCAAATATTTAATTTTCTTTGCAATCATGCATATGTTATGAAGGCTGACATAAATAAAAACAACACACAACAAAAGTGTTGACATTCCTCTAACATGAAACTTGTGGAAAATGTTTTTGACATAAACAGGCCGCTGGAGGTTCCGCGTGAATGCGAACTCAGACTTCAATGAATGCGTAAAACAGATCCGACAGGCACAGACGAGAACAGGAGTAAAGGTAACTTTGAGTTTAATCTCCTCTGTTGAGCTGCTGCGATTTGGGTGTTGATTAAAGTTCTGACGGATGACCTGAGATTTTTGTGGGGGTGACCGTCGCAGCATCACAGCTGCTGCCTTTATGCCGATCCTCTCCGTGGAGACGCAGCTGAATGTGGAATTAACACACGGGTCTCCTCCCAGTTCGTTTCTCTCCACTCAGCTTTATTTCACAACACGCGTGACAGCTCTGGTTCGTGAATCTCTCCTTAGAATATCATTGGGGAAAAGGTAATGCCAAAGCAAGATCTCTGATAGGCGTCTTCCTGTCAGGGAAGGGACGCTGCACACTAAAGCTTTTTGTAAAAGAATACTGTAATCGGTAAAGACTGCATCTTAAGACACAGAGTGGAAACATTTACTTTAATGTGAATAAAATTTAAAGCCACATGAATCTTCACAGTTTTAACTTTTATGACACAATGAGTGTGCTGAAACTCTGATGTGCATCAATGTCATGTTTTATGCAGTCAAATTTATGCTTTGTTGATGTAAGTGTGCCTTAACTGGTTGGTACATCCAAAAATATTAGGAGAATGGTGCTGTGGAGTATCTCGTGGAGCATCTCTTCAGGCTTCAGGCATCTCTTCAATTGCAAAACCTAAATAAAACATGTACCTTTGAGTGAATTAGACTTTGGCACTATAGAAAATGTGTATAAGAAGGGTTTGGTCCAAACAAGTATGTACATACGAACACTCACAAATGTACCCACTCCAATGAAAATTATCTTGTAGCTTTTTTCCTCATGATGGAGAACATATACAAAATTATCTAAGATTAAAACTGCCTTTCTTGGTATTTTTGTATTCAATTTCCATTGGATCAGGAGCCACGGTTTAAAAAAGTTCATTTTTGTGATGGAGTACCTGCCAAAGTCTCCTTTCTCTGCTACAATTCTGATGAATTCATTTAGATACAAATAGATCCACTAAGCTGCTATCTGGCTCAATCTATCTGCCTGGATAGTTGTGATATTACTCACTGTTTGGCCTTGTGAGATGTTATAAGCCAGCGGGAGAGAGTTTAAACAAAGGAATTCTGAGAAATTAGTGTAGCTAACTTCGTCGCCATTTTGTAAGCAGACAAAGTTAGTAAGCGGTGATTGGTCTGAATGAGTCTGAGTGAACATTTCTATGGCAAACTCTCACTAGTCAGGAGTGAGCTTGCCCAAAAGCCACACACCTTTCATTAAAAGTGGGCTCGGGACCACTGTTTTGAACGTTCAAGGTGGGAGTCGGCCAGTACCACAAGCTTTTACTGAGGCATGCGATTAGCCAGATTATACGCTTGAATAACTTGCACTGAAGAAAATTATCATTAAAAGTTACAAGAACATGTTAAAAAGAAGTACCAGAGCAAGAATGGTTTTTCTGTCAATTATAATGCCTGGGCAATAGCTGTTCATTTCTCAATTGAAGTCTACGGGATTTTGGCTTTCTAGGACCAGCGGGTACTTCCTGTTTGGAACATGAGGAGGGAGGGGATACTCTATTCAATTTTCATAGGCTGTCAATGGTTTAATTACCACAGACAACCTGAACGCTAAAGGGAATGTTTTATGAAACCCAATAAGCCAAACGAGGGCAGCAAAAAAAAGCCAGTGACCTACCTGCTGGAGACCATGGAGGCCAAACTATGCAGCCTTTAACTGTTACATCCAATCCAGCTAATTAAAAGGTGGATCAGAACAAACAAAGAAGGTAGTGCCAAGATGAAACAGTTACAAATAGCTTTGTGACAAAATAAAACAGTTTTTAAACTCGGATTGAACTGATTGTCCTCACCCGACCTAAACCATTTAAAGACGTACTCAGATGAAATGCTGGTTTCTGTCTTTTTAAAACTGTTGGAGGACATACACTAGTGTTTAAAACATAAGGCTTACTCAGAGAACGTTGGGTTTTCCATCAGAAGTTGCACTTTTAATTAACAAATGAGTTGTACAATGAATAGGAGATACAGTCAAGACAATGATTACAAATAATATTTATTTGAAATGTTATAATTTTTTTTTCCTTCAAACTTTGCATTTTCTCTAAAAATCCTCCATTTGCAGAAATTCCTTTGGTATTGTAGTTGTTGTGTTGAGGTCTTCTGGAGAAATTTGACACCACTCTTCAAGAAGACCTTCCCACAAGTTGGACTGACTGGATGGGCACTTTTTGCGCTCCATATGGTCAAGCTGCTCCCATAACGGCTCAATGGGAGCTGGTGACTGCTTCTTCTCTAAATAGTTCTTGCAGAATTTGGAGATGTGGTTTGGGTCATTGTCCTGTTGTAGAACAGAACTGGCTCCAGTTTTGGCTGTCCATAGGGTATGGAGAGGCATGGTAAAATTGAGTGACAGCCTTCCTTATTTTAAGTCCCTTTTATCCTGAATGTATCTCCCATCTCAGCAGCACCAAAGTAACCCCAGACCAACATGTTACCCCCACCTTGCTTGACAGATGGCCTCAGGCACTGTTCCAGCATATCATCAGTTGTTCTGTGTCACACCAATATTCTTCACCTCAAACTTCAATTTGTCCATCCATTACACTTGTTTCCAAACTTCCTCTGTCAAATGTCTGTTCTCTTTCCCAGATGAATCTTTTTCTTGTCGCCATCCTAAAGTTGTCTGTTTACTGTAGATGTGACCGTAGCGCTTTTCTGCCAGCGTTTCTTGATTTTTGGTACTCATTTCTAGTGAAACTGACCAATTTATGTGTCTATGTCTTTACTGGACACCTAATATATATATTCCTCCATCTGTCTATAAATCAATGATGCTTTAACTAGAGCTCCAGTTCTTGTGCTGTTCTCTAAAGAGAGCTGTCCACCCTGTTGAAAGGAAATCTTCAATTTCTGAGCAATTTCTGCTGTGGAATAGCCTTCATTTCTAAGAGCAACAAAAGACTGTCAAGTTTCACGGGAACGTTCTCTTTTCCTGTCCATTTTGACCGTTAAATCGACCCTACATGTGTAATGGTCCAAAACCTACTCAAAGGAAGGTCTGTTTTTTAGCTTCTCTAACAAGTCAAACAGTTTTCAGCTGTGCTAACATGATTGTACAAGGGATTCTAATCATCTGTTTGCCTTCTGACCCAATGAGAAAATATGTTGTACCAGTGGAACACGAGAGGGATAGTTGCCAGAAGTAAGCCTCTAGCCACCTATGTAGATAAACCACCAAAAACAGACATTTCTAACTAAAATAGTCCATTTCTTTTATATATTTACCACATTAATTAAGAATAGTTTTATTTCTGATCAGTTTAAGTCATTTTGATTAAAAAAGTTGTGCTTTTCTTTCAAAAATGGGAACATTTTTAAGTGACCCAAAACGTGTGAACAGCTGCATATATGAAGAAATTTCAGCTTAAAATTGCATTTCTGAGTATTTTTTTATTCTAGTCATTGTGATGTAGAAAATATGCCGACCGGACCACAAGCTCCCTGCTCCATTCCATTTCAATATGCCCACTTGTAGGCACAAAATATTATGTGTACATGTATATATATATATATATATTTTTTTTCCTGCGATCTGGCTTCTGATTTAAAACTATAAATCTGAATAATTCTGATATTGCTTGCCATTTTTGTAAGGTGGGGGTTTGAGGGGCTGTAAGCTAGTGGGGGAGTGTGTAAAGACTGCTTTATATAACAGGAAGGGGGGTGGGGTTTGCGCCAATGGTTCCACCCACAAGCAGAGACAAATTTCTGATCAATATCTGCTGCTCTGCAGAAACTATGTCCAAGAAAATAACAGTTTTTTTTTTTGGTCAAAAACGCTTTTTAAATGGATTCAAAGATAATCAGAGCAGGTCTTCAATGTCAACAGTACACTCTTTTTCCACTGAATCCAAATCGAGTGCAGAGGCATGTGAGTTTACCACAGTGTTGTGTGGAGACACGTTGACTGTTTTACAAAACCAGAGTCGGTTGGGATTCAGTGTTAATCCCCAGTGTGGCCTCGCCTAACTGGTTGGTATTAACAATTCTGAAAATGCTACATTCTATTTAACTACAAGCTGACCATGGATTCAGAACACCAATGCTGTAATGCTTTGTGTTTCATTTTGTTAGTTCTGGAGTTATTGGTTTAAGAGATACTTATATGATACATGATTATTAATAATAAAAACTAGCAATGCTCACAGCACATCATGTGACCAACTAAGTTTTGTTTGGAGGGTAGGAATGCAAATCATCTTGCTGTTTTTGTGTAGTAAGGCCCACTTAGTCCTTCAGAGTGCATAAAATTAAATCAATTAGGTTTAATCTCATATAATTACTGCATAGCTTTACTTTTAATATTGTTCAATAATAGATTTCATGGTCATTTACAGTAAGGATTAGACTGAAAATATGTGGATCCTGCGTGTTTATATCCATTGTAAAGAGTTACTGGTTCTTCTGATAAACAGAGGTCATACTAATTGACTTCATGCAGCACTCTATGCTAAAAAGCCGGCAGTCCCTCTCTGTGCATGCTGCCATGCACAGTAACAAAGGTCCATGTGCTAATTTCATAGCTGCTGTAACAAGTTTTGCTGACAGATAACCTGGCTTCTAAATTTGTAAAGATAATGAATGACCTTGTGTAAATTCGAATGGTTAAGTCCTTTATTAAACCAAATCTAATTAGAATCCCCCTTCACACACTGTGAAAAGAAAACTAGTAAACAAAGTCAGAGAGCAGGAGATTTGACAGCGGGAAATAATCCTAATCATTCCTTTACTTTAAAGTTTCAGAGTATTTGGTTGGGACACAGAAAAGACAAAAATGGAAGATAAAGTGGAGATATACCATGATGTCAACCAATCAAAAAGGCAGCAGAAGTGTTCATTCTTATGGGGAAAGTCCTAAGAAAAGAGCGGTACATGGTGTCAGTCCTCTTAACTCTCCTCTCCGTCTTCACACCTTGGAATTGAAAGAAACCTCCAGATAAAACTTTCAGAATTTGTTCCATAAACTGGGCCATGACTAAAAGAATTCCCATTTTCAAACCTCAGGTCAATGATAGATAAGACAGCCCGAACAAGATGTGCTGAGAGATTTATCAGTCGGCAGTCAGCTTGAGATAAAGGAAGAAGGCAACTAAGGCCATCGTTGTCACCCCTCTGCCACTCTGTGGATATATAGCAACTCCCCCAGGGCCAATAACTCACATACATATTCAGAAGATGCAACAGTAGAGTGCTGGGGAACAGGCTAAGCAGCCAAACCAGAGACCAGAGAATGTCGTTACTCTGTCCATCCAACTGTAGACTACTGCTGACTGAGTTATGGGTCTTAGCTGATCGTGTCAGGTTTTGCTAAAGATGCAGTTTTTATGAGTTAGCTGACAATGTCATGAACTTACATCCACCAGTAAAATTTAGAATTTGCTCTGCTTTTGATTAATGTGAGTAATTTACTGACCAAAGAGACTGTCATTTAATGAAGATATTGGTGACTT
This sequence comes from Oryzias javanicus, assembly GCA_003999625.1. Taxonomy (NCBI): domain Eukaryota; kingdom Metazoa; phylum Chordata; class Actinopteri; order Beloniformes; family Adrianichthyidae; genus Oryzias; species Oryzias javanicus. The sequence continues at coordinate 35,538,016 of CM012439.1, forward strand.
GACCTGACAAATTAATCAGTTTCCTATCTAATTTATTAAACAGACTGCAGGGCTTTTTACTCATTTATCCTTGTCAGGTTGTGGAAATGTTAAGAAATATGATTCATTTTATACTATCAGCATCTAAATAGAAATGGAAAGAAAACCCAGTCTCATTTTATCCTGTTTTTCATAGAGCATACTGATGATTTTGGATGTAACGATCCATTAAAATATGGATTATGTTGATTTCAAATTGAACAAGCCAAGTATTTGGGACATTTCTGGCCATTCTGCACCAGAAATGGATGAAGTAATGTATTTAACCGTTTCTAAGTAAGAGACACACACAGAGAGACATGTAGAGACACACACAGGACTTTCATTTGAATTTTAACTTTTTGTATGTATTTCAATCATTTTAGATTTTGTTTTATCCCATGTCAGTGACTTTGAAACAGTGTTGTTGGAGGGAAATCTCCTGGATCTGGATCCTTGCTTTAAATGGGGGTGGGGGGGTGGATGACTGATCCCCAAAATAGTATTTTCTTACAGCAACATCAATGCAGGTTTCTTTTTCAATTTTTTTCTTATTTTAATGTCATTTTATGTTCTACTGTGTTGGGTACCGGTACATGGACATCATTTAGTTAAGAATACAGTGTGTTTTATATATATTTTTGACTATTCTCATGTCTGTTTTGTTTTTCAGTTGTGATTTATTTATTTTCTGCAAAACACTTTCTACATGTGACGAGTCCTTCATGTATAAACTGACTTGATTTGATAAATCAGCCTTCCAACGGGTTTACTTGAGGAAGAATTAACAATTTACTGACTAATAAAAGCCATAAAAAATGTCTTTATCACCAGCAAAAGAAAACTACTATTTCCCACTTGACTAAACCACCTCCATATTTGCAGTGTCGGAGCATTCATTTTCTCAAATGGTCATCTCGGGCAGGCTGTAATAGAGACACTGACAGAGTAAATCAATAATATTGTTTCACATCAATCAATGGTTTGTGAATCATATTGATCCTTTATTTCTGCTGTGACAAGAACATCGGTTTATTTCCTTGTTTATGCTTTTGTTCCTTTGTTGACGCCATGACTAAATGCAAATGTGTTCTATTACTCAGATAACTCAAGTAAGGGGAAAATGTTGCACAAGTTCAACCTATTTAAAAAAAAAAAATCTGTTCAATCTTGTCTCGGACGGATTAAAAAGACATTTCTGCAGCTGTGAGAGCAATTACCTACAAACGAGGAACACTTTGAATAGCGGATACTCTCAGCGATGAACAAGCAGCAAAAATGATTCCAAGAATAAAATCTAGGATTCCAGGAGGTCAGAAAATTACAAAACAACATGAAAATATCTGCTTGCCTCAAGTAACCCCTTCCCGCCTTATGTCACTAATATGCAACGTACCATTAAACCCAGGACTCAACTTAATATTGCAACACCTTGAACGGAAACTGAAGAGCGTTCTTTTTTTTTTCGCTTGTCTTTATATAAATGGAAATAAATTCAGGCATGAAGGGGTTAACTCGTAGGAAAAACTTGCTGAGAAAAAAAGAAAAGAGTAATACTCTTTTTTTTTTAAGGAAATCTCTGTAATTAGGATGGAATTAACAGTAGTAGTGTGATGATGTGGAGCTGGCATTGCTAATGTGACTTAAAATGAAATGTTCTCAGTTCTTCAAAATGTTCCAATTCAGGAGGAGTTACCTGCCTCCATACATTTTATCTGGACTATTTTCTTTCTTTGTATTTCTGAATACTATTGTTTCACCTTTTATTTATTCAATTCAATTCAATTAACTTTATTTATCCGTTACTTCATTTGCAGACCAAACATCGCACAAGTACAGGTTCAGACATGCAAAACTTTGTTAAAACACATTCATAAGGATAAATACATAAAATAGAGATAAGTCAATCAGTAAAATTAACAAAATAAAACCCTATAAACCAACAATCAGTTATAGTCAAGTTTTATCAGCTATTTAGCAGGCGAATTGAAGCTGGTTGTGGCTCTCTTGTTTTTGAATGAAATGGACCTGAACCTCCAACCTGAAGGTTAGAGACTGTAATGTGGATGAAGAGTTTGTGAGCTGTCAGTGGAGATCTGTTGAGGGTATTACGGTGTGTGAGACTGAGAGAACCAAACCAGGCTGTAATGTTAAATGTGAGGATAGATTGTATAAAGCATTGATCGAAAACTGTGAGAATTGATTGATGGACCTGTAATTTGCAAAGTTTTCGAAGAAAAAAAAGACGTTGACATTTGGAGAATATGTTTTTGAAAAGTGAGTTTGAAGAATCTGAGAAGCGTTTCTTGCCTTGGTTTTATTTACAAAGCCTTGTATCTGTCGTACGAAACAGGTCTCAATTTAATTTCTGTTGGATAAATAAATGTTGGAACGTCAAACAATGTTTTGCATGCGTGTGCTTGGCCAGTTGACATTTGAAAAGGATTTTTTGCCGTGGGCATACAGAGTTTTAGTCTGGTTGTTGATACTTTTAGTGGTGTGACAGACCACAGAGACGCACTAGAGTTGCACTGAAAAAAAAAAATAGCTGTTTGAAGCCCAGTTGAAGAGCGGAGCCACAGTGGAGTTTGGCAACACAGCCGTAAAACACTCGTCTACACAAGAGGGCGGGAAAAGAGAACAGCTAGACAGAAGAGACCTTCATCCACAGCTGAAAGGAAATGGGTACAAACTCTGATATTTCTGCCATAACTACGCTAACGTGTGGCTAAGCACGCTTTGCCTCAGTCACAGTGAGGTTTGTTGTCAAATGCAAGTGGATGTGGAAGGCCACGCAAATGAAAGGTTCAAAAATACAGAATACAAAGTTTTTTTTATTGTTTAGCAATTTGTTAAGCTTAAAAAAGCTTGTATTGATGATTCAGTATCCCATTAACACCCAAATTTTTTTTGAATATCCAGGCTGGACATATTTAGTGTGTTTAAAGCAGAGGTGTCAAACTCAATTCCACAAGGCAACAATCCAAAACACACCTTAGGTTTCGGGCCAAACAGATAACAGATTTATTGAACACGCTAAAACAAAATGTTTAAAACTGTAACTTTTTAACATTACTTTGAATAAAAAGGGAGGGATGTTATTCCAGAATAAATAAATTGAAACTTAAATAACTTCCAATATTTTACTCTCTATGAAAATATATTTTGTCAAAATTATACAAGTTATAAATGAGCCCAAGATAACATCGGGCCATTAATAACAATAAAATAAAATTATCTTGAGAGCTGGATCCGGCCCCTGGGCCTTAACTTTGATTCATGTGGTTTAAAGTGAACCAGAGTTCATTCTACCAGATAATTCAGAACACGGTTTCAGTCTGAGTATGGGCGAGTGGACCCTGGGCCGGGACAAGGAATCGGTCTCTTACCCATTTTTTGAGGTGTTCCCGGTTCGTTTCTAGTCAAACTGAACTCAGAAGCTCCTCAGTCTGACTTTGGTCCACGCTGGGACCGCAACAACCGACCCAACATGAGTCTGGTCAAGCACAGACTGCAATTATCAATTCTCCATGATCACTTTTCAAACAGTACGTACTTCTGGGTTTTAAAAATGGACGCTACGCATTGGTCACTAACAAATCCAAGTCCCTGATTGGTCAAAGTTCAACTAGTTTAACTTTCAACACATGTTAAGTAAGTGTTGTTTTGTACATAAAGTGCAAAAACTGACTTAAAATCTCAAGTAGAAAAAATAGATATAATTTTAGGTTTGTCGCTAATTAGCGATGTCATGATTGGCTCTGGACTGAAGACAATAAGAGGGGATACTAAGACAGTTTTTAGCACTTTAAATACTTTTATAATCCATAAATAATAATAATAATAAACAATTAAATCAACAGGAAGCATAAAAGTGTGCTGTTGTATGTGTACGTATGTTCATGTATTTTGTTAAACGAACAGCAGCTCCACGTTTGGAAATTCAAGTGGGTTTAAATGTCTCTTCATTGGCATTAAAAGTCTTCTTCGTGTTGCATTGCTCTCTGGTTTAAAATACATGTTTAGTGAGTTTCATATGCTTACTGAAAATACATACAATGTGGGCTGCGTTTTCCTAGAAGTCAACATACTTTGTGCCAAGAATTAAACTGTGTTCCGTTTTCCTCAGATAAGCCAGCATTACTAGAGACGTTGAGTTGCTGTGGTCTCATGTATTTTCATTTTGATCAGGTTTTGAATCAGATTATATTTGAATTTGTATTCATTAAATAAATTAAACAAAACAATTAAGCTTTTTTAACAAATGTTTCTAGTTTAACAAAGATTTTCACACAACAAACAGATCTTTAGTGCAACAACAATTGGATAAATAATATTTAATGCCACACTGGTTTACAGAAAAACATTGAACATAGAATATTTGAAGGAAAAAAAAAGGCTAGAATGTAGTGACATTTTTTTTTTTTTGCTCTGCTGCTCAAACAGCAGTAAAGAAATGGGTCAATGGTGAATCACTGGGATGACACAAAGTTAGAGGGCTGATTATTTTTGTCTCTTTAGGAACATTTGTGTCATACCTGATGAACAGAAGTGACACAGGTGCAATGAAAAAAGCCCTTTCAGGCGCAGTGGATGTCAGATGTAAGTGTTCTCTTCCATGAAGAAAAACCTAAATAGACATTTGTTGGACACTACAGTATGATCACGACGTGCTTGGCTGAACAATGACACAAACTGCAGCAGAAATAGTCAGATGAACGAGTGGATCATTTCTATAATTAATCTGCAGGAGCTGTTTACACTTATGAGTATGTTTTTGATTCACTCACAAGTTGGTGAGCGAAACTTTACTGCTATTGCTCCGGGCCGAGAACAGTTTCTGCTGCGTTTCATCAATCAGTATCTGTGTTAAGCTGCTAAAGCGTTGACTAGTGGACAAACACCTGGAAAAGCTTCAGCAGAAACTTAGGAGCTGATCTAAATGTTTATTTTAAAGGCTGGTATCTTCCACCTTTGATACCAATCGTAACCTTTTCTTTGTCCTTTTTTTGTCCTGCCCACATCAAACACAAGCCTTTTTGAGTTGTTTGGTTAAAGTGTTCTTTGTATATTTTGTTTAGTATCTAGTTTTGAACCAGACAAATAGTCACAGAGAGGCAAATGTAGAGAGAGGTCAAAGTTGGGAAGTAATTTGGGGTACAGAGATACAAAAAATGTTGAAAATTAAGAGAAAAACACATTAAAACAGACAATAAGAGTTCCCTAAGGCTTAACTTTATCAATGACTTTTAAAAAGGCTCCATGATCCGACCGCACTCTCGTTGGGAGACTCGTGTTCCATGACTCCAGCTGCACTCTCATAAAAAAACAGAAGCACAGACATATCCTGTCCCACCCAGAGAAGAACCTGTGTGTCTGCCGGTGCATACTGACCCCCAACATGCCCTAAGGTTGACCACCAGTATTCAAATATTCAGATTCATGACTTCTGTGACATAAAACCAATCCCAAGAGAGTTCTACTTAAAAAAGTAGAGATTTCTTTCTCTTAAGAGAGGTAGAACTCTGAGACATTCCTGTGTACAATCTTGTTTTGGGCCACCATTACAAAACTGCACCAAGACCCCTCGACAGTAATAGGACAATAACCAACCATCCTGGTAATCACTGCATCGTTGACATTTACATCTGCTTACATAGCATTTGGTTATTTACTTATCTTCTGGTTTACTGTAGTTGGTCAGCACATAATTAAGCTGAATTTAAGAAGCTTCTCAGACAAGTGACCAAACATGAACGTCCAGCTGTCCTGTAGAACAGAATCCTGTTTTAACATAATCTGGATAACTGAGATTCTTCACAGAAACCTTAACATTAAGAGTAACAGCTAAGAAGCTACACTAGGTTTAAAAAAACAATAAAAAATCTGAATATTTGAAAACTTTGGCTCTTTATCCAATCACTTTACAGCAACTGAAAAAAAAAAGTCAGAAAAGTTATTTCCCCTCCCATCAGCATCAGAATTCCAATTTTATGTTCATCCATCCATCTTCTGAACTCACTTGATTCATGTTCAGGGTAATGGGGTTACTGGAGCCTATCCCTGCAACAAAAGGGAAAAAGGCAAGACATACTCTGGATGGTTATCTATTCATTTGCAGGATACATTTTTTTGCCTAAATACTGTAAAAAGACACAATCTCTGTAAATATCTTTAAAAACATTAATGACATAAAAAGTTCCATAAGTTAAGCATGTATGATGTGTGCATGATGACATATTTTCGCCTAATGAGGCGCTACATGTTCTGTCTATTTCAGAGTAATCCTCCCAGTCAGTATCAGAGTACTTTGCTCTTAGTGGTTCCAAGTCAGATACCCCACGAACCACGATGTTCTCAGTACTTCTGCTCCACAACTACTTTTTAATAATAAGTTTAGTTAGTTTAGTTTCCAACATTTGCCTTCATGATAAGACTTTGAGCAACCAGAGTGTTAATGAAGGAGAAAAGTGAAGCTTCTAAATTACAGGTCTTGGTCAATGTCCAACAGGATCAAAAGCAAGGGCAAATTTATATTAAAAGCACTGGGTTGATGACATGAAATAATGAAGCTCCTTTCTCATTTGGTTGATGTTTGAACTTCTATATCAAAGGTGATATTTGGTAATTGTCCTCGGGGTCTTTCAGATATTTTAAAAAAATGCATACTAATACCAGTTATGAGGAAAATTTAGAGCATATCACTGATTTCTAGTTGGAGTTAAAGTCAAATTATGAGACAACAAAACGGATTAATGACTAAACTAATTACATTTTTCTCCTGTAATTAAAATATTTTAACAATTATATTAAAATGCTTTTGAACATTGGAATTATGGTGGCACTACCAAACAATACAAATCTGTAATTTACTCTTTTTTTTTTATCTTGTTATCTTTTCCTTACAGCTTAAACACCGGAGGTCAATCTCTTTAAATCAAACACTAAATCAACTTTTTTTTGGTTGTCGATTAAAAATACTGACTGTTGATTCTTGTCGCATTTTTGAAAATTTCAAATAAACTTGTTTAATTCTTGAAATTAATTTAAAACCGTCTGTGTGCTGCCCCCTACAGGTTAAAAGGAGGTATTACGGTTGAATTTTATGATTGGTCAACTGGTGTAAGTCCCGCGTCATTTAAGAAGTTTTACATCATCATGCTCTGCAGCTCCAGTAAAGCTCCGCCCATATTTGATTCTGTGACGGTCGGTTGTTATCATGTTAGCTTCAGCATGGCTTGTAGGTTGCACAACTTTCCCGTTTGTCATTCCTGTCGATGGATTTGCAATGAACGTTTCATTCAGTATCGCTAGCTTAATACATCGGCCTTTATTAGCTATGATGCTAGCATATTTTACCGCTGATACGCGGGTCCCCTTCGTTCCAGACCATGAGCGCCTGCCTCAGGAGTTGACTTTACTCTGTACTATTCTCCATATTTGAGACAAATTGATAATTTAAGACCAAACTAACCTTACGGTTATTCATAAATCCAAACCACACCTCCCTCGCTTAACCATTTTTTCTGCCTTTTTCAAATCTGGACTGTAAGTGGAGTCAGCCTCCAACTGTTCTGTTGTGTTTCCCTTTAAATTAGAGTTTAAAGCAGGGGTCACCAACGTGGTGCCCGTGGGCATCAGGTAGCCCTCAAGGCCCCCACAAGGTGCCCTCAGGTCTCTTCTAAAATTAACACACTTGTGAGCGACATCTAAAATTAAGTTCTGTTGATATTTTTTTTAATTACACTTGCATTTACTTAGATTTAAAAATTAAAATGCATTACAAATATTTTGATGATTCATGAACTTTAGATAAGTTTAGGTGACCTCTGACCTATTCCAGTTCAAAGATCATTCATTTAGTTAAAAATGATGCAGATTTGGTCATTAGTTCAAAATGTGACACGATTTGTTTAAAAATATGGAAGTTGATTATTTTTAAGATTACATAATTGATTAGCATGGTACAACATGGTGAAAATGGGACATTCTTCCCATGAAATCTAAGTGAACATCTGAAAATGTAACAATTATTGAGATTAATAAAGTGCTGAATATTGATATTTGTTTCCGAGCTTGTTGTCATTTTTGATAATTATAGTGAGAAATCAGTGTCTTTACATAGAGGAGTATCATTATTCATTATTAATTATGTTTAACTAACTATAACTAAACAAAATTTGTTATTTAAAAAAAGGTAGCCCTTCGTATAACTAAATACCCATGAAGTAGCCCTCAGGTTCAAAAAGGTTAGTGACCCCTGGTTTAAAGGTTTACCTGTGTTTTCTTTTTTTTTGGTGTGATTTTGATTATTTTAGACAGCTCAAGTACCTTTATGCTGACTCTACAGTAATATTCATAATTTATTACTTACACTAAATAAAGCTAACTAGTGTTGATGAATGATACTCTTTCTGAAGTTCATTCACACTTTCACAACTATGAAATGAATGATTGAGATAAAACATTACCTCAATCTTTCTCTTTTTTTTTATTCTCTCTCTCAGTTGCCACCATAAACACGGACCAACCATAAATAATAAAACAAAACACTTCAACACATGTATGAAGGTAGCATGATGAAGACTAGGTCTTATTATTCTTTCCCCCTACCAAAAACACAAAATAGGCCATTCAGGTCACATGCATTTACGTTATGACTTATGTTTTTAACACAACTTATAGTTTTCAAATATTCGTTTTTTATATAATCTTTTTAATAACAGAATTGTGTGTGAGGTTTTCATTTCAGTGTTCAAAGAATTCCACTCTTTTACTCCAATAAACACAAAAACTTTGTCTTAATGATGTTTGTACAAAGGGTAAATAAAAGTCTCCTTTCCTTCTATTATTACAATCAGTTATCAATTTAAATTTCCCACAGATATGTTCTGGAATCTTTCCCCAGCATGAGTTAATTCTACATCATTTTAAAAGATAATCTGTGTTGTGATGTTTCTGTGGCAATGGCAGGCCACCAGTAGTAATTTATGACTTCACTGCAAATTGTTTAAACTTCCTTTTTATCATATATTATTCACACTCATTCACATACTAGTACATGAACTCACAGTTGGAAGAGGCTTGGTGCAAAATGTCAAAGCGGTGCCAATCTTATAAACTTAATCCAGACTTTTTTGGTGTCATATACTTCCAGCCGAACTCAAACCCCAAATATTTAATTCATTCTTTACAATCATTTTTCAAATGGTTGGCAATTCCTTTTTGAAAATGACACAACTCATCCATAACTACTAAAACCAAATCCCTGATTGGCCAAAGTTCAACTGGTTTAACTTTTGTCGCCCGTTCAATGGTGGCCCGTTTTGTGCGTAGAGCCCCAAAAATGGACTTAAAACTTGAACACAAAAGTTTTAAATCAAAAACCCTCTATGTAAACTATGTAAGCACATCTTTATGTGCGTTTACTCAGTTTTCATTTAAAACAGCCGCTCAAACAGGTTTAAAGGGGTTTTTATTGATTAAATATTTAAATAATACAGCATGAATATTTCTAAAATACAATGTTTATTGAATATAATTGGCTAAAAACAAAAGCAGTAAACATAAACAAGATTTCAAATTGGAAAAAGAAAACAAAAATAACAAGACAACGTCGGACAAGAGCAAAAGATGTAAGAAGTATGTAAATATGAGCATCTTTTTCTCAAAAGAACAGGGATGTGCGTTACTATAAAGCCTCTTATAAAAATAAATGTATGAAGCACAAGTTGTTTACTGATGTAACTTGCTAATTTATGAGCTTTAAAATGACACAAAGCAGCTGTTCTTTCCATACCTTATAAATGCTGATCATCCTCATAAGAGCTGCAACTTGAAAGATGAAAACACGTATTATGTGTAATATATATATATTTAAAAAAAAATGATTCGTGCTGAATCAGCATTTTTAGATTGCAGGAAGACCTGAATTTCTTTCAGCAGAACTGCAATCATCCCTTTCTTTCACCTCCATAATGAACAGCTGTTGTGCCTGTGAAAGTGAGACATTAGCGGTTCCACACCAAGTGCACTGAGTAATGTGAGTGTTTCTGCTTTATTTAAACTGTTCAGGTTTATAACAACCCAAAGCTGCTGCTGAGAGGATTCCTCAAAACTCCCAGAATCCCTAGTTTAGTTTGTCGGCTTCTAAGAAACCAAACCTGGATTTCTGAGGGGCTTGGAAAATGGACCCACACAAATGAATAAAAATAAAGTTCATCTTGAATTATAATTGTTTTCGTTTTTAAAAAGTAAGTCTAACAAGTAGTCAGAGTGAATACTTGATTTTGGTTGGCTGCTGGGTGTGGATTAAAAAGTGATAATCCAGAGTTATGATGGACGCCTAAAAAAGACATTCTATATCACTTCCCAGGCTTCTTTAAAAGTAATGTTTGCTTCATCATCTGGACAAAAAGTAAGACTTGAACTTTCTCTCTGAACTGATGCTTTATTCACACGACGATCGACACATGTATCACTTTTTCTTTGCAGTCAAGTTTGTTGCCGGCTCACCATAGTAGCTGCGTTTCCATTACACTTTTGCGCGAAACTTTATCGAAATTTCTAGAATTTTTGAACACAACATGTAAAAATAACTAAATAAAGGTAGTGTCACATGGGAAAAGTTGTACTGAGTAAAATGATACCAAATGAGCATGCATGTAGTCTTTCAAATTTAAAAAACAGAGGTAACTTCAAAAGGTTCCAAAGGGTTAAAACAACTAAAAACATTGCTCCCCACTGTTGTTCCAATATTCTATAAGTCATAAAGACTTGTCATGGTACTTTCTTAGCCATCATCTCCTCAGTGCGGCATGCCAAAGTAGCAGTAAAAAGATGTTGATACAGTTTGGTTAGTGAAATATAAAGTTTGAATGAGTGAAAAATCCCGATAAGCGTAGGACTTCAATAATTCTTTCTCTTGTTGCTTTCCTCAAAAGTCCTGAAGATATCTTTATTCACATGGTTTAGTTTACAAACTTTGGTTTGAAACAGGAAAGTCAGGATACAGACCAAACGTAAAGGCAAATTATTTTTCCTTAACACACCCTTATTCTCACTGTCCTTAGATTGTTTTTTGCTGTTGTTTTTAATATTTCCGTTATAATATAATTCCGTTTGGCTGTCAGGTCCGTGAGGACTCCCGGGTCAAACATCCACACGCCATCTGACAGTTCTTCCTGTTATGTGACTGCAGGAAAACTCCGATCTAAGGCAGGAGGTCAGCCTCGTCAGCGTGCAGGACCCGATCCGCCCCATCAACGACTTGAATAAATGTTACTGAAGTTCATTTGTCCTGATGGAGTTCATAATCTGTGTAACTAGTGTCCTACAATGGCACACGTCGACTGTTTTACTAGCAAATGCACATTCTCCGTCAAAACGTAAACATTGCATCTGAAATATATTTTAAATGTGTTCAGTTTTACCTCGTGCTCAGTTTTAAATGAGGGGGAAAAAAGGCTCCGGCAGGAAACAGGAGCAGAGAAGTGGGAAGTTTTAGCTCCGCTTGCAGCCTTTTCGGGGAGGCTGCCAATGTAAAAAGGCCCGACTGTGAATTCCCCTCTGAGATGAGCCTGGTCCAGAGGGAACACAAGCCAATCTCCAGCCTGCTCTCCTACCTGAGAACAGCTGCAGGCTCCATCTGCCAGCTCCTCACGGTGGCTACCTCGGGGAAGCGTGCTTCACCCTTCCATTTCAAACCAGAGGCTGCATTGTTTTGACAAAGAGGGATTTGGGGTTTGATTAAACCAGCAGGGCACCTTCGATGGTTCTGGGTAAATATGTGAGCTCGTCCTTTTCAAACTTATATCGACACAAAAAATAGAGCATTTTTAGAATCGCTTCAGAAATGACTTCTATCAGGATGCGGCTGTAACTGAAATATGCTGGCTGTCCGACTTCAGTCGGATCCATACAGTTAATGGGCCATGTGAGCATTTCAGTCAGATTTCTTCAAGCCTGTTTAAGCAGCCAAGCCTGATTCCATGTTTACAGAGCAGAAAACTGTCAACGTTCTAAGCAATACACAGTTTTCAAACAAAAACACTGAAATCCTCATTTGGATTCTGGAAAAATAATCTGTTTTTTTTTTTTTTTTTACCCCTCATTTAATCCCAGCAGACATACAAGTGAAACTCACCTGCACAGAAAAAAACTAACACAGGATGATGAATGATGACTTGACCAGAGTGGGTTCTCAGCCTGGGGCATAAACAATTTCAGTTATTATTAATTTAATTTTCATCGGAATTTGATTTCCTTCAAGCACCTATTGTGTTGAAATCACACATCGTTTTGTTTTCCAAAAATAAATCGCCTTTCCTTGTTAGACACAGAACACACCTGTATCTTTAAAGGACCTAAATTCTGCTATTTTTAGGAAACTAAATCCCTATATGAAAATATGTTACCTTTGCCACACTTAAGAACACATTATTAATGAAATATGAGTTATTTTCCTTTGAGGTACCGCCTTTTGCTCCTGTGGGTGCCGCCCATTTCATGATATCATAGAGCGTGCATGTTAAACAAACAACATCTGAACTTTTACAAGGATGGATGAGCATATTGTACAGATAAAATGATATTTTTTTAGCTGATCACTGCTGGCCCAGGGGAAGAAAATGGGGGTTTGTGTTATCCTGGGTGGTGACTTCTCCTGGAAGGGGCTGTTTGTGACCTCACAATGTGAAAACCAGCTTTGTGATTTAGAAGGGGCTGGTGCTCATGTTTTTTTGAGGAATGTTGTAAATTTGCAGTAAATTTAGGGTTGTTATCCGCAAGGAATTAACTTTATGATAATCAAATTCATTTATAAAACACTTTTCATAAACAAACACAGCACAATAACAACAAAAACAGCCTCCCAACATGTCAAGAATGAAACCTCGACACTGAAGAGCTAAAAATAAAGTTATCTATGCCATACGTTTCATTCTTGAAGGGCCCTTTAATTTGGTTTCTTCACAATTAAAAACATATTTTTCAATATTTGTTATGAAACGCCTGTCTCAGAACACACACATCTGCATGCTGTGGTGCTGAAAGCGGCAGCAAGAGGCGGCAAAAGTCACCCAGGAAAGGTAAATTCACAGAAACGGACGTGAGAACATTTTGGTTAGAGTAGATGAGAAATATAAAAAAAAAACTTTTACTTAAGTGGAATTCGTTTTTGTTCTGAATTCCTAAGGATGAAACATCTTTTTTGCAACATAGAACACTGAAAAAAACTAAAACCAACAAGTTATATTCTGCAAATATATCTTAGTAACAGGTTTTTGTTCACTACAGTGTCTGTTAAGTTGTGAATAAAATGCAAGATCACAAATTAGGATCTGCCTTTCTCTGAGGAAAGCAGCAGAACGGAACAATTTCTATTTACATAAATGCAGATGCTGCAGAATTTCTTTGTTTAGCGATCTTCATTGTTCTGTAACAAATCAGATAAACCGTTTCTTGGAGACATTAGTGATCATGTTTTACTATCTGAAGACAAACTGTAAAAAGTAAAAAAGGTATTCATCCTTTTACACACATCTAATTGTGTTCTGCACTTTCTGAAAGTTTACCGATTGATTTTTTTTTTTTTTTCAACTTAAATTAGCCGTCGCTAAAAGCATTGCGTTATGGAGATGGAACTGCTGTTTTTTTTTTTAGTTTATCTACATTTTTATTTCGGTCTCTATCAAATAAATCTACTAAATAAATAAAGAAATGGCTGCCAAACTGCAGTTGAAGTAAGGCTGCTGCGACTAATCTGTCCTAAAGGATTGGAACTTGAAATAGTGCTGATGCAGATGCAAAGAGTAGCCATCGGTGACACTGCTGAGCGCAACACTTCTGTCAAGAAAGAAGCGCTCGCTCTGGTTCCTGGCAAAAGGAAAGAGAACGTTTAGGATTAAAACGCTCCTCTGGGGGCCCATTATAAAAATAACGCTGAATGCTCTCCAGGTTAATGAGACAGGTAAAGGAATCATCAGTCAACACGAGTGGGTCATTCGCTGGGAAGTTTTTTTTCAAAATAGGATTGAAACAAAGGGAAATTTTCTAGCAACTTAAACTTTATTTATTTATTTTTTTCTTATAACTGATGATGGGAAAATGTGTTAAAATTTTCAAATTTTCTTTTGGAGGGCATTAACGGAAAAATTAGAATCCTAACACCTAAGATTGCAGGAAATGAATTTTATACTTTGATTGGTGAACTCTATTGAATATTATTTAATGAGTAATACTTACAATGCTACGGAGCCCCTAAAGGGACATCGAACAAAAAAAAAAATAATAAAGTTAAAAAAAAATTAAAGTAAAAAAAAAAAAAAAAAAAATTCTAACTCGTGGCCACGACATACTGGAGCCCCTAAAGAGACATCGAAAAAAAAAAAAAAGCAATTTCTAACTCGTGGCCACGACTTACGGATATGATACGCAGTTGCAGCCCATTCAAAACAACAGGAGCGGCTTTTAGGTTTCGTTTTGATCACGTGGTCGGATGTTTAGGTTTCTCCGGATCACGTGACTTTATGTGTTTATCTTTCTTCATTTTGTCTGAAAGCATCCCTCGTTATTGTCACTTAAAATAACCGACATTTGTGTTTGTTTATGAGGCAGAAATTAAAGAAACATTATTGATGCTTGATACTCTTCGTTTCGGGATCACGTTTGACCGTCTCCTGGACCGGAAGTGGTCAGACTGAACACATTCTAGCTTGTTTTGAATGGGCTGCAACTGCGTATCATATCCGTAAGTCGTGGCCACGAGTTAGAAATTGTTTTTTTTTTTTTTCGATGTCCCTTTAGGGGCTCCAGTATGTCGTGGTCACGAGTTAGAATTTTTTTTTTTTTTTTTTACTTTAATTTTTTTTTAACTTTATTATTATTATTTTTTTTTTGTTCGATGTCCCTTTAGTGCAGGGGTCTCAAACTCAATTGAGCCGGGGGCCGCTGGAGGCAGAGTCTGGGTGAGGCCGGGCCGCATCAGGATTTCCACAAGAAAATCGCTGATAAAACATTCCAATGTTCTCAAATATCTTTATTTTTAACACAAAATAATGAATGAATTAAATTGATTTAAAAAAATGAATCAGAAAATCAATTTTTATTAATTAAAATAATAACAATGACCATACAGCAGACACAGACGACTGAAACCACATATTGACTGACTGACTGATCAGTGTTTCTCAAATGGTGGGGTGCGCCCCCCTGGGGGGAATGCGAATAAAAACATGTTTACATTAGAGATGAATATTGTGCATAATCCTACATAGTAGTTGATAATAAATTCAATATAGCAAAAACAACCTAAAACTCAATTTACAGTTAGCCAATGCGAAAGAATTGAATCTCTGAGAAAAGACAGAATCCTAGCACTACTGTGGAGAGAAATATGGACAGATTGTTTTTACTTTGTCTGGAAGTTTTGGAAGTATTCTAAAAAAAAAAAGAGATCAATTAATAAAACTGATTATTTAGAAGTTTTTTTATTATTCTTTAATGATAATAAAAGTATGATATTTTGAGGAGATATACGTTTAATTTGAGAAATTAACTGATACTAATGATGCTTGCAGCTGAGGGGGGGGGGGGGGTGTCTAAGAGAAAATACCTGAGAAACACTAGACAAGAGAAAACTATTTTTATTCAGTTTCAAATGTCTGTATGTACAGAACATCCTTCATTTCTGAGCTGAGAGCAGCGCGCTCACTGAAAGCTCAATGCAAACGCCGCACACCAGAATTCCTGGCCTCCGCGTCTGGAGCGCGCGTTGCTACGCAAGTTTTTAAATCTGGTCTCAAGCTCTGCGCACAAATCGTGCACGCACTGAGCGCGCGCTGAGTCTTCAACCCGGTTCAATATTTCACGCACAGTCGCAGCAGCGCTAATGAACGGTAAAAACACCATAGAAGAAGAATCTCCTCTCTACTGCTGCGTGCGTGACCGCGCTGCTCCGGTGTGGATACCACCTGCTGAGCGTAAGTTCATAAACCCGCGCAGACATGCGGCCAGTGTGGAAGCACCTTTGAAGATTCTGCTCGCTCGCGGGCATCAAGACGGGGGCCGCAAATTATCATCCCGCGGGCCGCAGATTGCCCGCGGGCCGCGAGTTTGAGACCCCTGCTTTAGGGGCTCCGTACAATGCTCATTTTGCACATTATTTTGTTTTTATGTATGCGCTTTGCATGTATATATTAAAGTGTTTACTTGAAATATTTGACTTTTTTCAACTGTTTTAATTATTTTGATATCAGACATATGATTGTTTCATACCTGACATGTTTCGACGGAGACGTTCCAAAATAAAATAACTAAAACAGTTATGAATAACACAAATGTTTTGAATTTGATTTTTTTTTTATAATCTTCATCTTAAAAGAAAATATGTTTAACTTTCAACAATAAAGAAGATGTCAGCTCCGTTCCTCAACATCAGAGGAATATTTTAATCAAAGTTGAAACCTGACACGTCAGACGTTCACTCAAGTGTTTTTTCTTCGAGTCAGCTTATGTTTTAAAAAGCGTTTACTCACTCAGGAAAAGGGGGATGATTCCCTGTAGGAATAAGTTCTAATCAGCTTATAATAACAGTTGTGGCTCATTGATTTCTAATAACTTAATGCCAAAGACAGCAGGGGAGCAGTCACACAACAGGATGGATTAGAGATCTATGAATAAACCTCTAGGGGAGAGGAGAACAACATCCTGCCACGGTCGCAGTCCAAGTAATGACAAGAAAGCCACAAAAAGGTCAGCTATACAGTCATCTCCTTTCTAATTTAAGATTTCTCCATAAATGCCTCATTACAGAAATCCATGTTAAATATAAAATGCGCTCCTCTAATTTTATTCCAAATGAAGGTAGAAAAAGGAAAGATACTGCATCATGAGAGCGCTGCCACATTGCAGCAGATTCCATAGAACCGTCAATGCATTAATTGCTCAGATCACAGTGGGATTCCTCAGCCTCTAAAAAGAAATCTTTCATCCTTCATGGAGTCAGCGGGAGCAACTCTCGCAGCTTAAACAATAAAAACCTCTGTTCTCTCATTAACGCTACCACTACTGTTGCTTTCAACCTTTTCATGTTGCTGTCCCCAAAACAGTACATTTCTTTTGGTAGAACTTCTCTATATTTCCATGTTATATAAACACTGTGAATGTGGCGCTCATTCAAGAAGGAGATCTTTAGCATAGTGTTGCTACGTGATACTAGTGCATGTACTCACAGTGGAAGAGGTCTGCCGTGAAATGTTAAAGTGGAGAGAATCCCCAAAAACTTGGCCGAGGCTTTTCCATTCACTGCTTTCTAGTTAAGGTAACATTAGCTTTAACACACTTAGGTGTGTGAAATTTGTTCTCTGCATTTAACCCAGGGGTGGGCAAACTACGGCCCGGGGGCCACATGCGGCCCCCTAAACTACTTAATCTGACCCTCCAAATTAAAATACATTGAATCAAAAATCCTAATTATTGTTTTATTTTCATTGTATTTCTGGTTTCTTCTCATGAATGGTGTTGTTTCTCTGGCATTCGTGTGGGTTTTTTTCTGAGTCAGATGGTGATTTTTCGGATTTCTTTGAGTTTGCTGAAGAACATCAACCCATTGGATCACCAAAAAGAGAACAAAAATCAAAATTTAGAAATTAAAATTCCCAAATTTTCAGTTTTTAAGTTAATATATGTGAATTTTAATCCAAATTAAAGCAAGTTTTTCTCAAAATTCCACATCATCTTTTTAGTTTATGAGGTTCATTACTAAATCACTCCTTCCATGTGCTCCTTGTCCGGCATGTGACATGCCTGGAAAAAAAAAAACACAAAAACATTGATCTAATTCACACAGCATTCCTACCTGAGGCAAGGTGGCCCCACAGGAAAACAGAAGCTCCACCATGTTGTACCGCTGCTATTGTGACCTTTGTTTATGAGCCTCATAAATCACAAACCGATGCATTGCACAGAAGTTGTTTGGGTTTCATCTGTCCATTAGACACTTATAGCATTATGTAAAATAAACTTAATATTTAACACTCCTGCATGTTTTCTGCCACATTCTGAGTTTGCTGTTCACTTAAGGCCAAAACTAAACTTCTATTTTTTTTGTGGTTCATAATATGATGTTTTTAAAGAGCTTTATCATCCCTATTGGATTTCTCTAATTCCTTAATACAACAAGCTTATGCAGTGAGAGAAACCAGATATTAAGAAGCCAGATTTGAAAATTGTCAGGTTCTTTGCTTAGTCTGAAAGTCTGCCTTCTTTCTGCAGGCAGCAAACAAACAAATCCTTTGTCTTTCATTTTAAATAAAACAAAAGTAATAGCACATTAAAAAAATAGTGAAATTGTTTTAGTTTATCCATCCATCCATCCATCCATCCATCCATCCATCCATCTATCCATCAAATCCCTTCTGGGGATCCCAGCTACTGTTTTCGCGAAGGCAGAGTACACCCTGGACAGGACGCCAGTCTGTCTAGGGCCACGTAATCACATTCAGACCTAGAGACATTTTTTAGAATGTTGCCTATGAAAGAATGTTCTTTTGACTGTTAGAAGAACCCAAAATAAAAAAAAAAAAAAAAATGGAAGCAGAGAACATTCAAACTCCATGCAGAATGGTCCCAAATAGAAAAGATTCAAACAATCTTGTAGTGAAGTAAGACTATTTATCAATTTTAGTTTATCAACTGAACCATGGGTGTCCAATCCAGGCCTCGAGGGCCGGTCTCCTACATGTTCTCCAACCAACCTGCCATTGAAGCTCCGTATTGGCTAAACACACCTGATCCAGGTAATCAACCACAGATGAGGCGGGGATTCTGGATAACCAGCAGGAGGCCGTCCCCTGAGGCATGAATTTGGACACCCCTGATCTAAACCAACCGGCCAGCCAGATAATTTTGAAGGGGATGAGATGAGATGAGCTAAATCTAACTGTATGGATTAGGAGAAGGCAACCCTGAGTGCACCCAGGGGTGCCTGAAGAGGAACAGAGAGAAAATTAAAGGGGTCATTCCATGCTTTTCTCAACTCCTTCAGAGTTAACTATATCCATATATATGATCATATTTTACGGATGGAACACTGAAAAGCAAATTATTTAGGAAATATGAGTTACTTTTACAAACTCTTCTTACCTGGTAGTTAAACGACTTGATCTATGAGGCTCCGCCTTTTACCCCTTTAGGGTGCAACCCAATTCCTGACATCATCCTAGACCCGTCCTCATTAGCGTGTCACCCACAAAAAAAGAAGATCCAATTTTTTTTATTAATGTACATACAGTGCAGCCTGAGCCTTTGTGCTCAAAAGTTGGCACAAAAAAATGGTGATGGGTACTGGGTTCATTTTGCGGTGAAATTCGGTGACAACGCCAGATGAAGATTTTGTTTTCGTGGGTTTGGGAGGGGCTGCTGTTGAGAGCGCAGGTTTTTAGAGGATTACCCAGAAATGCCTGAATGGATCAAAATATCGCTTTGGGGTTGTTTATAGTGAGGAATGAACAGTAATACACTTTAAGGCTCAAAAAGTTGATTTTTCATGGAACGCCCCCTTTTTTTCTGACGATTCTGCTTCATGACCCGTTTGTAAAATATCCACTGGAGCTTCAGGGGAGTTAACATTGGCCACTTCTATTGGAATTAAAATCAAAATAATAATAAAAAAACATTTGAGGCTTAATAATCCATCCTCCTTTAGGTCTTCTTCACCTTACTTTTGTCTTTTGATTAAAAATACATGACCAATATTACATTTTCAGCCTTCTTTTTGGCTTAGTTCTTCAAATTCTAATGTATAATGTCTCATGCGGTGCAAACTAAAACCTACTTCTTTGGATCTTAACTTTAGAGGCAGGGAAGTTTGCACTCCGGTGAACCATTCCTCTAATTTATGACTACCACCACCAGGAAATTGAAGTCGAAGATTGTCCGCATCTTATGTCACACATAAAGACCTTCTTAGACCAGAGTGTTACGGAGAGAGGATGAATTAACCTGACCACAAGAGTGAGAACAGGCTTAAAAAATGCATGAAACACAGTAAAGTTGGCAGCAATTGTACAGAACTTCTTGGGATTTAGAGAATTTTTGCTGAAAATATTATAAAATATTATTTTATTACATCAAACTATTTCCAGTAAATATAAAAAAACTGGAAGTTTGATCCAGTATTATACATTAATGTTAGAAATGGGTTCATATAAATTAAATTAAATTGAAATGGATTTTGCATCCAGAAACAGTAAAAGTTGTTGGATGTAGCCCAAGTCCACAAATGATGAATAAAGAAAACACACAAAAAAAGTCCTAATTTTTGATACACGAGTGACTCTTGTTTGTAAATACCTCTAAAGTGAATCACACTGACTGAATGTGAATCAAAAAATAATTAACTTTTTAAAACAAGGACAAAATGACGTTTGCCTTCACTGTCTCCAACTATTGAGTTTCATTATTCAAATGTTTCCTGCTTTAGTCATTTTCTTTTTCAAAGCTTTTTTTTATGTTGTAATAAAAATAAATAATTGATTTTTTTTAGGGTCAAGTGGAATAAAATATCATTGAAAGGAATAAAAATTCTACTTAATTAATGTCAGACATTTTATTGACAGGGTTGTGTCCTTTGGATTTGTTTTGTATTTTCTTTTCAAGCTTGTTTTTCTTATGTCAGCATCACCTGATTCCATTTACCAATTACCTACAGCTGTCTTTATTTAGGTCATTCCCATCAGTATATTTAAATGTCTGACTTTTACAATTCATGCTTTTCTTATGTCTTGTTATCTGTTTGTTGCGATTTTTGCTAATGATTTTTATTTTTTAATTTTAATTATTAAATGTTTAAGTTTTTGCCACCAGTCCTGGGGCCCGTTTCAAGAAGCAGGTTTTGTTGGAACTCTGAGTTCGCGAACTCCAAATTCAGCAGAACTCAGAGTTTTCGGTTTCAGAAAGAGAGATAACTCAAACCCGTGAAAGTGGGCGAAACCAAGCCCGTTTCAAGAAGCGGGTTAAGCTGAACTCAGAATCAATCACTGTGGCAACTGAGTCTGTGAACGAAACCTGGTCTGGAGCAGGTTTTCTTCAGGAAACTTAGAGTTCTCTGCGGTCTCCGCCCCTTTTTAAAGTGAAAGATGTTCAAATATGAGTTCTTCATTAATATTTAGAGAACATTCACATTAGAGACGTCACGTTTCCACCACACAGAAACCAAAATGACATTCATAGAGGATCATGTAGAGAGGAGGCTGGATTCATCCAGAGGAAATGTTATTTATGTCGGGAGAGGATTTGAGGACACGAGTCGATTGATGCAGTTTCCCCGATTCAGTTTTATTTGAGCGACATTATAAATAGTGAGTTATTCCAGGGATTTGCTATTAATAGTGATTTTTATTTTCATCATTTGAAACTCTTAAAAATCGAAATGATTAAATCTCAAAAACTGGTAGGGGCTTTGAACTCGTATACGACGTGGAATACAGACCAAGTATTAGCTCGATTGTCAGCGACGCTACCCCAGCTTCTGACATCTCAGGTTCAAATGCTGAGCCCGGCACATCGTTTTTATGTAATAAAAAACCACTTATCAGCTAAAATTTTTTAAGTCTTGAGAATTACATTTAAGTAAAAGATTATTTTAACATATCTCAGGCAGCTACAGTGTTTCATTTTAGCGTGCAGTGATATCCGTGTGTGCATGTGGTGCGTGTGTGGGGGGTGGGGGGTAAGGAAAATGGTCATTCATGCGATACGGAGATGACTGGTTAAATTATTAACAGATCAATAACCATTCCTTACTTAACAAGTGACAAAATAACCTTCCTGATATTATTTATTCGTTATTTGAAATGATTCAAATGTAGACGTATGCATTAACTCTGCAGAGATTTTCTCTCTGTTTTATCGCTGCAGCTGGGTTTCCTTTCTTGCGGAAAATGTTTTTATAGTTTCATATGCTTGTAGGAATTTATCAATTTCCGTCGCCGGAAGTGGCCACAAAACTCGGAAGTGTGTTCCCGTTGCCATGGTGAATCATGCTGTCTTTGCTCCATTGATCAGGGCTTTTAATGCTCGCGACGCTCGCACCTGATTCTGGTTCTAACAACTTCAAGTTGATTGAATCAAACATTTTCAGCTGTTCTGAAACCGAAAACTCTAAGTTCGGGAATTTTGAGTCCAGTGACTCAAAGTTCAGGTTTCAACTCTAAATTTGTTGAACCTGCTTCTTGAAACGGGCCCCAGTCCTGGTCTTCTGTATTTTGGGTCCTGACAGTCACATATATATATATGTCTAAAACCTCTGGAGTCCGTTTCAAGAAGCAGGTTAAACATATTTAGAGTTCAAACCTGGACTCAGAGTCCACGGACTCAAAATTCACAAACTTAGAGTTTTGGGTTTCAGAGCAGCTGAAATCAACTTGACGTTGTAGGAACCAGTAACAGTCGCGACGATAAAAAGCCCCAATCAATAGAGCAAAGACAGCCCGATTCACCATGACAACCAGAACAAACACCTTTAGATCTTAATACTTCCGGCGACGGAAATTGAGTTCCTGTAAGCATATATCGACTAACCTTCGTTCAAGAAGGCTCTGTTAGTTCATCTCAGACATACTTTTGTTTGCTTTTAATTTCTGATTTTTTTATTTATTTATTTTGGTCAAACTCCTATTGTCTTTGTTTTAGTCTGAACTATCACTATCTGTAACTTGCTTTTTCTTCTAGTTGTTCAGTTTTTTTTTTTTTTTTTGGTATGCCCTTTGCAACTGTTTTTTTTTTTTAACATTCTGAAATGTTATGTGGGTAGGGGTGGATATAAAGAGCCTGTCCGGTTATGTGTTATGTGTGTGTTTATTATGTGTTTTTGATATTTATTTTTACTATCTTTTTTGGCTTCTACTCTGTCATTTGTTATTTTCTTTTGAAATGGAGGACCCCCTTGAAAATGAGATGTTTCATCTTTAGGGGTTTATCCTCCTACCTTAGTTTAAATGTGTAAATAAAATAAATAAAAAACAGCACATTTTCAACAAGAAAAGCAACACAGCTGCAGCGGTAAAACGGAGAGAGAAAAGCTGCTGAGTTAATGCGTACGTCTACATTTGAATCATTTCAACTCAGGATGAAAACTAAATAATGTCGTTTTATCACTTGTTAAGTAAGGTTGTTTTATCTGTCGATAATTTAACCAGTAATCTCCGTAATCGTCTGATACAGACACATGGACATCACTGCACGCCAAAAAGAAACACTGTAGCTGCCTGGAATATGTTAAAATAAGCATTTATTTAATCTGAAGACTCAAGACTTGCATAATATTCACTGAAAAGTTTTTTTTTGTGTATTGAAACTCTTCCATGGAACTCGCACTCGCATGCCAGATCACTTGACAGGTATTTTCAGTGTTTGAGATTTTAAGATTTCTGCTGTTATGGGTTTGAAATGCGGAAAAGTAAACTGTATTATTATTAAGAACGAGTCCCTAGAAAAACTTAAATAAAATTAATTGGGAAATGCCAGGCAATCGACTCGTGTCCTCCAAATCTTCTCCTTCATTCCTTCAGAATTAATCCGGCCTCCTCGACTACATGATCCTCTTCAATAGACATGTTGTTTTAGTTTCTATGCGGTGGAAACGTGACGTCTCTAATGTGAATGTTCTCAACGTGTTGATGAGGAACTCTTACGTATAACAACTGTACAAACATATTAGAATTGTGGTTAAATTTGTGAATCATAGAACTTGATTTGTGGATCGAATCGGATCACATCCTAAGTAGTGATCCTTAATAATATTTTACTTTTTGCCAGGCCACAGTCATATCAAGAAAAAAATATATATATATTTTTTTATATTATATTTTTTTTCTTTTCTTGAGGAATAAAAGTTAAATAAATATATTAAAAACTTTCAACATGGTTGGCTGAATAATCATTTAAATATATGTGCCATTGAATCTCATGTTTATGATTTTGTATCTGTGAAATATAAAGATCTGAATCCATAAAAGGAAAAAAAAAATTACCTGGAGTTTCACCACATTTCAGCAGCAGTTCTGTGGAAAAGGTCTGAGCCGAGTAAAATACTGAGCCCCTACTTTGACATCTACGTACGACGCCAAGAGTGTGAGCACATGTGGAAACATTTGTCCAGAAAATTCAATGCTTGACTTCTTTACAATGGGGAGGAAAATCGCCATTTCTCATCTCTGTCTTTCTTCATTTCTGTAAGTAAGTTTAAAAACGTTTCTTCCCTTTATTACCTGATTACCAGTGTAACCGTTTAGGAGAATGAATACTTCTTGACTGTAACACAGAAAACGGGGGGTCTAAATGTGTTCGATGGGACTTAATTGTAAATAGTTAACATTATCTTTACAGTACGGCAACTTTTCTCGTATATTTCAGTTCGTGCGCCTTGATCTCTGAGTTTCTCTCAGCTAAGGAACACCTCAAAGCGGTCCAGTCAACGGTCAGTAGCTTGTGAAGACTTCTGGCAGAGTCAGCAGAAGCTGCTGCTGCTGCAGCTTGAATGAGAATAAATCTAAACACTGTGAATTCAGAGCATTTCACAGCTTCAACTTCCTGTACGCACGTCTGCTGTTGAGGCAGGATGTCGCCCAAAACCACAACAGAAATGTTGAACTGTCTGTGTTTATGCTCTGATCTTTAGACCAGACGGCAGACTTACAGCCTGATTTCCTTTAAAAAAATATACTGAATATAACTTTAGGACTTGAACCTTAAAATAGCTTTGTTCAGTACATTTACAATATATTTATTTTTTTATTAATTTTTGCTCTGGGAGCTCAATTCGTTTCACTTTTTCTTGCAAACTCTGACTTTCTGCATCCCTGGATCTTGTTCATTTAGAGAACTATCTTTACAGCTGAGTTTGCTAAAAAAAAAAAAAAAAAAAAGGTTATTTTGTGTGTTTGCAGACAGAATCAACCGCAGAAAACCAAACACCGATATAAAAACAGGAGGTTTTGTTGAAGTTAAGACAGCCATTGGCAGTAATCGTTTTCTGTGTCCAACACAGACGCAGGGCTGTTGAGGCGCACGCAGCTTTCCCGTGGACGACGGCTGCACTCCAGACGGATACACAGCCCAGCAGACGGAGGACTGAAAAAGCAGAAGATTTGGAGCTCCCCGTCAGCGGAAAGATCAGTAATTACCAGAAAAATAGCTGTGAGGGACAGGCCGATTTTTGTCAAATAAATGCTGCGCTCGTATCCAGCTGCAGGTTGGGCGCCGTTTGACCGCATGTCCACGAGAACTGTGAAAATGAGAACACGTCTAAGAAATGTGTTTCAGATTTTCAAAAACACCCCAAATCAATTTTTGTCTGAAAGCTATTTTATATCAAGAGTCCAGAGCAGCAAAACCATGGCAGGCTCGTCTTATTGTTGGGTTCAATAATCAGAAAAACACAACTTAAAATCCATGATACAAAAAAGAAATAAAATAAGAATACTTGGAAGGGGTTGGTGTATTGATCTGAGTATCGATACTGAGGTGAAATATTAATACTAGTGTGAATTGTATTGCAGTTTTTCTTCAGCTACAAGTACTTCAAGTAAAGAACTTGAATTTACAACAGTTGTGGTGCCAGATTGGGCAAAAAACAGCAAAATTTGAGTAAATCCCATTGTCAGTTTATATGAACTGGACAAAATAAGGTGTTGACGTCACCCATAGGAAATGCATTACCTTCGGCCCTCACTTCCTGATACGTATGCCGCCAGATTTCAACCCATTGACAGTGATTCGGTCAGAATCATACGGTGGCCAGGAAGTGCAAAACAAAAATACATTTACCCAAACACTTTTACAAGATTGTCAAAACACTTTTACAAATATGCAAAAATACATTTACAAGTTGACCGAAACACATTTACATTTCGACCGAAAGACATTTACAAGTTTGCCCATAGTCTGTATATTTGATGGACAACCCCCCTTCCAGAATGCAACTCATTTCCTATGACGTCCTGTAGATAATATAGCGTCTATGAGGTTCACCTCAGACATGACCCGGAAGTAAGGGTGCAGAGGTGAATTGGGGGAGGAAAAGACCCGGTCAACTTGCAAATGTGTTTTTGCATATTTGTAAAAGTGTTTTAATAAATTTATAAATGTGTTTTTATAAATTTGTAAAAGTGTTTCGGTCAACTTGTAAATTTGTTTTTATAAATTTGCAAAAGTGTTTTAATAAATTTGTACATTTGTTTTTATAAATTTGTAACAGTGTTTGATGAACTTGTAAATGTGTTTTTATAAATTTGTAAAAGTGTTTTAATAAACTTGTAAATGTGTTTTTATAAATTTGTAACAGTGTTTGATGAACTTGTAAATGTGTTTTTATAAATTTGTAAAAGTGTTTTAATAAACTTGTAAATGTGTTTTTATAAATTTGTAAAAGTGTTTTAATAAACTTGTAAATGTGTTTTTAAATTTGTAAAAGTGTTTTTATAAACTTGTAAATTTGTTTTTATAAATTTGTAAAAGTGTTTTAATAAACTTGTAAATGTATTTTTATTAATTTGCTAAAGTGTTTTGATGAACTTGTAAAAGTCTTTTTATATATTTGTAAAAGTGTTTTGATAAACTTGTAAAAGTGTTTGGGTAAATGTATTATTGTTTTGCACTTCCCGGCCACCGTAGAATCACGTTTATTTTAGAGAAACTACTGTTCCCGATCATGAGTGAGCTTGTTGGAAGTCCACTCCCCTTTCCACTGAAAGCAGCTCAGGGAAATCTGTCAATCAGGCATTGGAGGTGGGGCCAGCAGGCATCACAGAGGCATCTGATTGGTCAGTTTATAACTTACAATAAGGTAAAACTATCTTAAAAAAAGGATTAAAAAGAATATGTTGAGAAGAATGCATCAGAGCAAAAAGGATTATTCTGACAGAATGAATGAAGTTTATGGGATGTTGACCTTCTTGCAACCAGAGGGTACGGGGGGGGGACTGTATAAGCAATGCTAAGTCCATTGATTATACTGTCTATGGTAAAATACTCTACCAATGTGTGCGAGAAACAGCCCAATCTAGAAACATTGTCTGCGTAAACAGCCCCCCCACCCCACACTGCTGCTCACACCTAGCCCCTCCCCTCCCTGCCTCTTCGGAGCGTTTACACCAATAGCAAGATATTTGTTGTGCTGTTTATATTTTTGTGTTTCTTACCATGTTGTTTTGTTTCTTTTTTTACTTTTTTCTCTAAAACCATCTTTCTTTTTTTGCATTTTTTTTTAAATACACATATGATAAATGGTGTATCATCTACTTATGAGATCTTCTATCTTCCTCAAAGGCGCAAAGCGTTTTGCAGTCAGTCTCATTCACACTCTGACACCACCTCCGCTGCTGAACACTGGCGCCAACCTTCCACCAGCGACGGTGTGGGTTCAGTGCACGGACACTCAGCAGGACGATAATCAAACTTGCAATTGTCTGACCAGAAGTCGACTGACCAACCGCTGCACCACAGCTTTCCATGTACTGTGGTAAATGTTTGTGGTGCTGTTTAATACTTTTTTGTTTTTGTTTTTTCTTACGATTTGCATTCATCACTGTTATCTTCTTATTTTTTATTATTATTATTATTAAGCTGTTTTATATATGATGCATGTTTAGTTCAGATTGCTGTAATTTTATTAATTTACATTTTTATTTACTGTCCTGTGTTCTATTATACAATTAGCAAAATAATGTTATGACATTATTCTATAGTCACACCTTAAAAAAAAAAGTATTGGTATCGGCGATACACGATTTGTAAATACTTGGTATCGGATCAATACCAAAATTCCTACCCCTCATACTTGGGTACATTCACTATTGGAAAATGTCCAGTTTTTGTTTTTTTTTCCGTCTGATTTATGATCTTGACCTTGACAAAGAAGAGCCTTCTTGAACGTTGGAAGGATTCCCACTCACACTGAGCACCCCCGGAGGACGGAACCACTTCTGACGCCACCTTGGAGCAGCGCTTCAAGTAACCTGCATCTTCTCTTCCCCTGTTCTACACTCTTCATTTGACTCATTTGCTCTGCTGGGACATACAAACCAGACTTTTTTCTTTTTATTTTCTATTAACTGAATAAAAATGTGGGCAATACATGCAGGACATGGCGATAAAAAGACCAAAGTTAGGAATTACTTGGTTTCTCCAGGAATGCAAAAAAACAAGAGATCTTCACTCTGAATTTGGAGTAATCAGAGTGTTTTTGTACTTTTCAGATCTCAGAAAGATAAATTGGTTGTGAAATTGATGTTGTATTTAGAAAACTACAGGGAGAAATAAAAAATGATTTCTAATATTCCCAGTGTTATTACTTCCTGTAGAGTCCCTCAAGATTTCCAGGTTCTTCAAATCTTGTATTTTTCACTTTGATGTTCTGCAGCTTTTGTTGTTCCACCAGCCAGAGTAATTCCTCTCCCTGCACCACCACTAGAGGTGTGAGGAGAACAAAAGTTGCACAACAGCGAGCATTAGGACACCCAGAGCGAGCCGCTGCTTTTGAAGTCCTCCTTTCAGAGTCGGACGGCTTGAAGATTCCTCCTCAAAAAGTCTTCCGCTTCTTTAAACTGGCTTGGTTCCGGATTGATTCTCATTCAGGGAGAGGGGACCTTTTGAGTGTGCCAATCTGGTTTTGCACACATCCACCTGGCAGCAGGCGACGCCGGCCTGGAGCGCCTCCACTGCAGCATGCAGCGGTCAGCTCAAATTTTTTTGTAATTCAGCTCTTAAGTCCGAGCTAAAGAGCAATTCTAAAGTAAAACATGATGAGGCAGAGTTTTACAAGGCTGCTTATATCAGTAATATCTTCTGTTTTTTTTAAAATATTGCACTGCTCAGAAGTAAGCATCCAAAAAAGCAGCCGAAGACATGACTCAGCGGTTCAGGTCTCATTCCAATGAATCCTGCACTCTGAGTAAAATCGGACGTTTTTCTGGCGCCTTTGCTCTTCTTAAGCATTCCCTGCATTGTAAAACCTAAAGGTTTGAAGTTTGCTTTAATCCTTTTACATCATACCAGGTCTGCTATCTCCATACGATTCATTTGCAACACTTAATATGAATTTATATTTCAGTTGCCACACAGTTTCTTAAAATATTTTTAAACTAATTTACATAAATTCTCACAGTAAACTCAAACCCTCAAAGTAAATTAAAGGAGATGAATTGTCTACACAGGAAATAGTTTGCAGTATTACTTTTACTCAATATTCTAATGAGGGTCTGTTTTGTTACCATGAACTACATGTATTATTGAAATATTGCCCTGGACAAATTTTGAGGTGCACTTCCTTGAGTTTGACTTTTAAGAGTATCTGGACTGATGGGTTTTTATACTAAATGAAGGCTTTTTACATACGTTTATGCTATACTACACTTTTATATTTTGTTATTAACAAATGGATCAAACATCAATCCACATGGAGCTGAATTGAAACCAGTTCAGTGTTTCTAACAAAGCCATAAATGACTTTGCTGGTGGGACAAGGACTATGGACACTGACCACTAAAGAAGTCACCTCTAAAGATGACCATATAAGGTTATACATCTTTCTGGGTTTTTTTTCTCTCTTGTGCTTGAAGCCATAAAAGCCTGTCTTTAACGTGTATAAGTGAATTTTATTTTATAACTCTGTCTTTATACCCCAAGACCAGGAGATCGAGTAACTTTCAATTGAGTCTTCTGATCATGAACACACAGATGTTAGCAAGGGGCTAACCTCACAGGACTCAACGGATGAATCACTCAACTGTTGGCCTGGAGAACCCCGCCCCCTGTCTGTTGATCTCATAGCTTATCCTCCTTATTCCTATGCCCCATGAGCCTTTGCGTGAATTATGGGGGATACTTCCTGTAGACGCCGGAAGTAGCATTTATTTACATTACAGCTGTAGAGCCGACAGCGCAATTCCTCTTGTTTTGGATCTATAACTACAAATAAATGTGGGAACACCAGCTGTTATGTCTTAAAAGAGGCGACGTAACAATTCTGGTGCCTGTTAAAATTGAAAAAAATGTCCAAATATAACATATAGTAGCATTTTTAGCTACTTTCTCAGTTCAGTTGCTGCAGATGGTGAAGCTCTGAACAATCTTAAAGCTCCGAGACATATCAATACCTTCATACATGATTATTTCTGCTGGAGTTAGCACACAGTGCTGATCTATTGTAACCTTATCGTTTTACGTGCTTGTGTTTACATGCTGCCAGAGCCAATGAGGGTTGCATCGCGCGGTGTAGCTTTAGCCCGTTTCATGTTTAAAGTCAGCTGCGGTTTAAACATCGTTAATTTTTGAATAGTTAATACCAGGAGATGCAGCAATTACACAGGAAATATCGTCCCTCTTGTGACACTGCAGCAACTTAACCGCGCTGTCAGGTATCTGTAGTACCCGGCGTCTCTTCTTCTCTGGTGGTCTGGAGTAACCCAACCAGAATGTTGGTTACGGATTTTCCTCCGTGGTACTTTATCCACAAAATGAAACCAACATACATATAAAATCTTATGTGGCTTCTTAAAATTTACATTTTTCAGCCACATCCTTCTGACTTCATCCTCGCCCGATAGACGGTAAAATCTGTACAGAGGGCAGCTGTACTCACTCTTCGTCAGCGGCCCATGATCCACACAACGCTCCTTAAGCACAAATTAAATTTAGTTTGGTTGTTAGAACAACCACGAGCTGCGCAAAGCCATTTTTGAATCTTTTAAGGGATTAATTAAAGCACGCTTCTAAAGTTTGTATGCACCGCTAAAGCTAACAAAACCGCCAACTTTCAATGGAAACTAATAGCGCTGTGTGACTTCTTGTTGCTAAACCGGAAGTTGCACCCATGACCCGTTTTACATCAGCGGCCCCAGGAATAAGGTGGATAGTCTCAAGCTAACATTAGCGCGCAAAATAATGACAAGCAATATTGGATCAATCCAGTCACTCAGTTTTGATCCATGCTAGTTGTGTACGAGCGAATGCACCAGAATAGAACGTGGAGCGGAGAAGAGGGACTTTGCCCCGCCCACTTCAGTACTGGGTCAATCGTCTGAGCTTTTTCAAGCATCCAGTTTTCTGATCCAACCCCATTTAAATTAAGAATATTCAGAAATTGAGTTTTAATCATAAATTATATTATGTAGGTCCTCTACTATGAGAAAATTCTACGATAACATGTTCAGAACCTAAAAACAGTTTTCATTGAAGTGGGTCTTTAAAGGCATTTTACCAAGAACTGTTCTTTCTGTTGCTAAAACAGATTGGCTTTTTGTTTAGAAAAAGGAAAAAAAGGCAGATAAAGTCACAACAAATCAATAATTTTAAAGTTTTGCAGGCAGAAGGATGCAAAACCACAACTTGTTAAGTAAAAGTTATAAGCGGAAATATTAAATTCAGTTAATTAAAAAATCTAATTTCTGTGATCGTCTACAGAAATTCAATTTTTTGTTTTCAATGGATTCCCCGGTATTTACAACAAAGATACTTGTATTAATTAACATACGGTTCTAATCAATCAATAAAAAGGAAAAAAAAATTAACACAATTATGTCTTTTTTTCACATAATTCTGTCAAAGTGATCAAAAATGCTACACAAGAAAGCAACAAACAACATTTAACTATCTCAAATCCAATTTTTAGAATGTCAATTTGAAAGATTTGATCATAAATCTCAAGGATTTTTAACTAACATTAAAAGCAGCATTACTTTTTTCCTTTTTAACCAAAAACTGAGCTTTTATAATCACACAAAAAGATAAAATACAGAAAAAAAAGCTCCACATAACCTTGACAAACACTTAGAAATTGTTCTTATTATGACTGCAGAGAAAATTTGTATCACTGATGGAAATGATCATTGACTAAAGACACATTTTTGAATGTTTTAGTCACTTTATTAACAACAGTCAGACAAATGAGTATCTCTGCTTCATTAGTTGTTTTTTGTTTCTGAATTTTTTACTCATCATATTTATTGGTCACCGATCTCCCCACTTGTTTTTGATTTGCAGCTTTTCCTCTGGGAACTCTGCATCTCTTCAAGCACATCATCAGAAACGAAATTAATCAATCTAGTGAACAGTGTAACACAGTTTCCAAAGCAAAACATTTGCAACTGAAGTGTCAGTTAGTCCATCTGGATCAGTTCCTTAAGCAGCCCCATTCTTGTCTCATTTTTCTACCTTTTTTCTGTGTTCATTCCTCAACAAGCAGCTTGACAGCAGCATCTCTCCTCATATCCCACAGAGGGTCCAGCTTCTGCACGCCTGAAGAACCACCTTGTGCTGTGAAAACAGTAAGCGGAGTGAACTTGTCTGTCAGTCAGAAAAATAGACTCTTAGGAGATATTACACTTCTGTAAATGTAGCTGTAGCTGCTCATTGACTTGGAGCTGTCAGTCTGAATCCAGCTGCTCTTCCATTTTACTGCAGTTTATCACAGAAGCGCCCGAGCGGTTTCTATGAATTGACTTCGAATAAGGGGGGAAAAAAAAGATTTTAATATACTTTACAACAAAGTTATGGTAGGTTGCATTCTGGAAAGTTAAATTAGTTCTCCAGAAATTAAAGGAAACTAACTGAGTAAACTAAAAAAAATGTATTTAGACAATAAAGTTAGGCTTTTAAATATAAACTAGACCGGGAGTGCAAGGAGAGCTGGAAAACAGGTAGGGTGGACCAGGAATGGACACCCCTGATCTAGACAGTCGTTTTTACTACAAATATCTTAGTATCTTTGTTTCTACAAAATAATTTTATTGCAGGTAAAAGTTTTTTGTTTTTTTTTTAAGTGTGTAATCAGAAAATGATTGACTTTGAAGTAAAAAAAAAATAAAAAGAAATTGAAGGTAATACAATAATCTGGGCACCATCTAACTGGCACACATGTTAGTAACCAGATTTTTTTTCTTTTTTTACTTTAAATCTTGGACTTTTTTTTAAGCTTCTATTTTCAGAAAAAAATTCTAAAATATATATATATATTTTGGTTACTATCCTATGTTTGATTTTGATTTGATTTAATTTATTTACACACATAAAAAAAAAAAAAACATACAAGCAAAATTGAAATGCAAAGTAAGATCATGTGACAGTGTGTAACAGAAACCCATCTGGGCTTATTCAGGACGGTAAAACAGCTCTGTCAAAGATAAAAAAAATAAAATAAAATAAAATACAGTAAGTAAACAAAGAAAAATAAATTGAACAAGCTAATGCAGAAAACCAAGTAACTCTGACATAGTAATTCCAAATCAAATTAATTTTATGAATATCAATTTGGTAAACATTTATTTTTAAATGTTAAATGTTAAATATTATTAATATTTAAATGAAATCAAATCCCGCTTTTATACCTTGAGATCAAAGTCCTCTTTAGGTTATTTTTATTGAATGTTGTTATTAAGAAGTCATACTCATTTAATAATTTACTGCCGCAGTGACGGAAAGAAAAAAACCTGTGATTTATGGATAGAAGGAAGGTGGAATGTTCACCAGTTAGTAATCAGAAAAAAAGCTAAAATTTAAATTTAAAAAAAAGTTATTCTACTTCTTTTTTTTAATTATTATTTTTAAGTCCCTTTATGGCATGGGTGTCAAAATCAATCGCACAGGAGGCCAAAATCCCATACACAGCTGAGGTCGTGGGCCGAACAGAATAAACATTTATTAAACACTCTAAAACTACAACTTTAAAAATGTAACTTTTTAACATAAATATGAGTTAAAACATTCAGGATTATTATTCCAGAATAAATCAATGTAAACCTTAAAGTTAGAAATAAATATAAGATGACATTGAGCCCTTTATAATAAAAGAATGGATCTGGAGGGCCAGATCTGGCCCCCGGGCCTTGACTTTGACACATGCTTTCAGGGTTACATAGCAGCATTCTTTGCCCAGAACGGTTAAGGTTTAGCAACTACATGACTCCAAAAGCAAATCTGAAAATTTGGATGATTGCATAAATGAGAGTTTTACAACTTATTCTGTAAAAGAAATCTAGAAAGTTTAATTATTGTGTTGTATAAAAGGCTAAACAAAGTCATAAAAACATGTGTTTGTCCTTATTGGAGCCAAAGGAGTTTATTAATTCTATTAAGATGACGCTGCCTCACTTGCAGTTACGATTTAGTTGTTACGTCACTCCTGAACAGTTCTCTCTCTGCATTCCTCGCCAGCCCTCCTTGACCCTGTTTTCCACCTGCGGCGATGCTTCGTCATGGTCTTGACCTTAACCACCGTCTGCATCGAGGCTCTGGGGTTTATTCGTTTGTTCGACGCAAGGAAGACGTCATCAGTACAGAGATGAAGGACTTATTTCATCCACTTTTTCTAATGCATCTTTACTCAGATTCATAATATCGCTCTCTATTGAAATGTTGCATGACAGAATGAGTCAAGGTGAGAAGACAGAGCTGATCAATCGTTAAATTAAATAATTCAATATGAAATCAAATATCAGGAATTACTGGCTAAATTAATAAAATGTAACAACGTGTAAAATGAGTCTATAAAAATATATATTCAGTGATTTGAAAAGTGAAATGTTCTACTATGAAACGACTACAAATATCTAAACTTTTTGATTTTTTTCTGCTTTTTAGGAGCTCCTTTAGCTTTGATCTTTCATAGATCTATAAACTGCTGGGAAGTCCCTTAAAAGTTTAACTTTGGGCTGTAACTGTCTCTCTCTATAAACTTAGTCACCCCCCCGGGTTCCTTGTAACACACTTCAAATGAATGTGTGTGTCAGGTTTGGTTGGACACTCTAGAAAAGTCTTGGCTTCATTCTGATCCCAAACAGCTGCGCGCTCTGAAAATGTGTTTTAAACCATGTTAGAAGCATTAATAAACTTTGTTCTTTTATAAACTGAAAATGCTCAATTGACATGTTTAACAATAAGCACTGAAAAAAGTGAAAATCTGGATCAATTAACAAAAGTTATGTGATTTGTTCCATTTAATATGGTGATTAAAAAAATTTAATCTAAGAACATTTTCCTATCATTTATAAGTGAGAATCCTCCTTCTAAAGCAAACTGGCATAGACTTATCATTGAACTTTTCCCTCTGGAATACTTGACCTGTCTTCTCCACTCCACGAAGGATCGTTTTATGAAGATTTGGACACCTTATCTTTGTTTCACTGACCTCAATACAGCCTCTATACTAAAAGGTTTCATTTTTGAATGATAATTGATGGGCTTTTCTTAATTTATTGTTTTTTGTAATTGTATGTATATTCTTTTTTAATTATCTTTAAATTATTTTATTATTATAGTTCTAATTTCTATTTATTTTTAACCCTGTGAGATTGATTTTTTTGTTTGTTTTTTTTGTTTCTTTTTTTATGTATTCATTTATCTTTTATTTACTTATTTAATCTTATGATTCTGGATTAGTATTATGCTGAGCTATGTTTATGTTTGAAAATATGTTGAAAAGGCAATAAAAAGAATTAAAAAAAAAAAATTTAATCTGAAAAAACTAATGTTTTAATGAAACTAAATACAGTTAATTGATCAAATGTGTCACTTTTTACAGTGTAAAAAGAACATTTTGATATTTTTTTACATCCTTTTTTTTAATAAATATTATTAAAAATGTGTATATTTTCTAAACCTCCCCTTTTAACAAGAAACAATGCTTTTTAAGTTATTCAGGTAGTGGGTTTTTGGTTAAAAACTTCATAATCATAATTAAAACAATACTGGAAACGTTTTTTAAAATAAGAAAAAATCTTATAGGGCGACTTTAAGCATATTTAAATATCACAAAAACATTTTGTTTGCAGATTAGATTCAAGTTTTTCTTGGAATTGAAACATTTTTAGTAGAGCTATAATATAGTTTAATTAGTGCTTGTAATGTCCCTGTGTTGAGACAGGAAGAGCAGATCCTACACCTGATGAAGTGATGGAGCACTCGCCCATCGCAGCTCCTGATAACACGTGTGGTCAGATCAATAGATCGGCTCTTGGAGACTAATATTTCTTATCTCTGAAAATTGAGTAATATTACCAGCCTTGATATAAGAAGGCTGTATTGATTATGTGATCAATATTAAAGAGCAAATATCAAAGGCTGTGCATAAAGTTTCACTATGATGGACTATCCTGTTATTCCTAACCATTTAAAAAGGGAGGAAACTCAATAACCATCTGAGTTTGGGATCTATTTCCAACTGTTCCTGCTCTGTTTTTCATTAATCTGTCCTTGGTTGCACGTTGGCTTTGCTCTGTCTTCAAACTGTGTTATAATTACTCGTCTATGTAAAGAAATACTCTGCAGCCAAGCAGTGCAGCGTATTATGTGGCAGAGCGAGATCGCCCCATCGTTCAGCTTTGTTTTATGAAACCGCAGGACACGTCTCCTGGCTTTCTGTTTCTATTTTCTAAAGGGAAGTTTCTTCAAACAGGAGGAGAAATCTCCTTGTTGTAAGCATTAATGATGAATTGAGTAAAAGTTTGAAAATTGGATAAAAAATATTACGTATTATGAAATTTATTTTAATTAAAACCATCAGGAGTTTCTGCGTCACCATGGACGACAAATAGAAAGCATTTAAACTTATCATTTACATTAATAAGATGTTATTCAAACTAAAACACAATTTCTTAGTACTACTGTGTGTTACTGAAGCTAAGACGACAGGTGTATTAAATAAACATTTAATCATGAAGGCTCATTATGTGTTTGTAACCAACTTAGTCATTTTGATAGTAGGCTAATATAAATACAGCATGTGTTGCTTTCATTATAAGGCTTAAGGCTTCTAATTTTTTTTTGTTTTTTTGGTCCAATATGGCTCTTTTAACATTGTAAACTAAACTACCAGCTGTTATTGAACTTGGACGGCACGCAGTAAAAACAGGAACCAAACTCATCTAAGCACTAATGTCATGACCATGTCAGTTTGAAGGTTGATGTCTGTTTTCCTCACAAAATAGCAGATTATCCAATCACCTGTGAATTTAGACCTCCATTTGGACGTCTGGTACAATGGCTGGATTCAGGATGGATTCTCCTTGCAGCACAATCGTTGTCTGGATGCTTTTAGATGTGTTGTTCCTGATTCTCAAAGGCTTTTAAATAACATTGGACTGCTGCTGCTGCAAGAAAAAAAAAAAATACATGCACAACCATTGAGATTGTGCCACTTTTTATTTTTACCTGAGTATATTTTGATATGTCTAAGTAGAATTTTTCCTACTTGCAACAGGACATTTGAGTTGTATTGGAGGACATGCAATTAAGCTGTTATTAGGATATTACACCAGCATTTGCTGGACACTTGTCACCATTGTTTAAAAGATTTTGTAACGAGCTGCCTGAAATACACTCTTTACAGAAATCAGGGTTTAACCAATTTCTCTTTTTAATCAATATAAACTATTCAAATAAAGGAACACATATTCTTTAAAGATAAAAAAAATGTCCTCTTATTCTTTTCAGTCTCTTTAAGCTTTTTATTCTCTCTCCCAGTGTTTAGATAAAAGTTTCATTGTCCAAAAAAAAAAAAACAATGGAAAGATCTCACTAAAATGGATGTGGTTGCTGTTTCCTCCCTTAATCCAGCTTTTTTGGGTAGGTTATCCTTTTTTATTTTATTTCTGGGCTCCCTCGTAGCCTTCCCCAGCCTTACGTCTTATTCCTCCTTATCACAGCTGCCGACGCCCCAAACTTTTTCTCCTCTTTTTTCCTTGCTGGTGACTCCACCCACTTCCTCCAGAATTCACATGATACAAACACACAATTCTACACAATATTAATAATAAACAAAAACAGTTTCTATTAGTGTTAGAGCGATAATATTTTCAAACCAATGTGGACTTTATTCATTTCATTATTTATTTATTTATTTTGTCCACTGATACCTTTGTGGCAATGCTACAATTTTGATGCCACACATTTAAAAACAATCTTTCAATTTTGGTTTATTAAATACCAGTTCACAGTCAATTATCAATATCAAAAACGTAAGTTTTACCTCCCATTTTTTTTTTTTTTTTAGAAAACGTCTTTTGTCCACAACCTTTTGCTTGATCGCGGTATTTCCTTAGTTTCACCAAATCACAAATTACGAAGCTCACTTGTTTCTAATAAAACTAATGAGGTAGATTTTTTTCCTTGATTTTGTATTATCCTCACTTGAAATGACTCTTAAACAGGGCTGCCCAATCCTGGTCCTTGAGCCCTCCCACTCTGCCTGGTTTCCATTTCGCTCTACACTGCTTCCTGCTGATTGGCTGTCATTCTGACTGACTGAACACACCTGGTCCAGGTAATAATCAGCAACAAGAACTGCAAAAAGAGAGCTTGAAAACAGACCGGCTGCAGACTGACATCAGTCACATAACTTCACTTTTAAAAAAAAAAATTTATTCAAAAATGTTCATTTTATTTTTAAACATTTTCAGTCATACGTAAAACTGTCTCATTATAATGTGAATTGTAATGGTCATAAATGATTCTGACATTGAAACCAGTAGAAAAATCTTTTGTTCAGGCCACTTACAACTAAAGTTGTTTCAAGGTAAGATCAGCTCTGAGAATTGTTCACAATATATTTATAAAAAAGAAAAAAAAATACTCTAGAGATCTTTCTTTTTATATATGTTCTGTCCTTGGTTGTCATGTATTCATAAAAAAAGGATTGTTCTTTATAAATGTCCTAAAATAGAACTTATGTACATGGTCTGTATTAAAAATTAAGTTCCAAATACTACTAATTAATTTAGCATTTTCTTATTAATTACATAGAATGTCTTGATAAGATAAATAAAAAAAAAATTACAAAAAAGTGTTTACAGAGTGCAATTTCTTTCATAGCAATATTACTTTGGAAAAAAAATGACCAAATCTGATTTATTTCATCCTTATGACTGATGTTCATGCAATTAAAAAACACGGTTAATTTACAGCATAAACTCCCTTGTTTTGCACAACCAGCTGTCCTCCTGAACTTTAAACCTGGAACCCCCCAGCTTTAAAAAGTGGGTCTTTTAAGCTTTGCAGGGTTTGCACAAACTGCATCTCCACATATGCTGTTCATATTTTGTGCAATTCTTTGAATACATTAATCTCCAGCTCAGAGGTGGAAAACGCTAAGTTAGCATGACCCTCGGAGCAATGCAATCTCACTCCCCCAATGTGTAAAAGCATTGTTGCTCCGCAGCAAAAATGCAGCGGCTTCACAATAAAGGCGGAGTATTACAAAATCAATTTGACTTTTCTAACTTCAAAACTCCTGCCTCCCCACATTTCCTGATATTAACAACATGACATCATGGTGTAGAACATGATCAAATGTTTTTACTGTTTTGACATTGCAAACCTGTTCTCTGTTT
Source organism: Oryzias javanicus (assembly GCA_003999625.1). Taxonomy (NCBI): domain Eukaryota; kingdom Metazoa; phylum Chordata; class Actinopteri; order Beloniformes; family Adrianichthyidae; genus Oryzias; species Oryzias javanicus. The sequence continues at coordinate 35,577,414 of CM012439.1, forward strand.
TTTATGCATATTTTATGTATTTACATAATTAAAGTTTGCTTATTTTTTATTCCACATCAATGGGAGGGTATTTAGTTGATAAGTTTGTAAAGTAAATTCACATCATGTTCTGGTCAGGACTGACTAGGAACAGCAAAAAAAAGTACATTTAATATGGAGAGAAAATAGACTCACTCTGATTGGTGCGTGCGTAATTATTGATTTGTGCGTACATTTGGATTTATGCGTGCATAATTCTTGATTTGTAACTCATATAATACTTTTTTTGCATAAGTAAAAAATTAAAAAAATACAAAATGCAATGTACACATGCACAAATTAAAATTACAACAGCCTGAAACTAATAACACAAAAAAATATTTTTAAAATACGTACGGATCACCTCTTATGCACGCACAGCCTAAGTTACGTACAAATCTATCGTGAGACTCTTTTCACGTCTCACAAATTCATCCGTGAGGGATGCATTCAAGTACTACCAGAATGCTCGTTCACCATAGTTTTCTTGTCAGCCGTTTTAAACTTAGATTGTGAATAATATCCTGTAAAACTTGACATTATCCCACTTTCTTAAAAATATATTCCCGATAATTAAAATAAAAAGTCTAAATAAGCGTTTTTAAAACACTTATATTTTTAAAAACAAGAATATTTCTAGAAAAGGGCGCTTTTATTTATGCACACACTAATCCAAATTTATGCACAAATCAAGAATTATGCATGCACCAATCAAAAATACGCACGCACAGATCACAATTTACGCACAAATTAAGAATTACAAATCAGAGTGAGTCTATTTTCTCTCCATAATTTAACCTCTACGGCCAACTTCATAACATAAATCTCTACTAACATGTACAAACACGAACATAAGGATGAACATCAGACTTGCTAATATCTCTGAATTGTTTTTGCACAGTCGGTGATTGAACACTGTCCGGTTAAGGCAACAGCTGTGTGATATATCCAAGCTCATGATTAGTTTTTGAGATGGAGTCATTGTCAAGCACACAAAAGCTTCACAGCTGCATTGTTGTTTGGAGGAAGAATAAAGTCGCAGCTGGCTGGTACAAAAGTCTTTTGAGGATGTGTGACAGTCCTGCAGTCCCTCAGTCAAAAGTACACGGAGGAGAGGCAGTAAAGTATCTTTATGTACTTAGGCCCAGTATTTCAAATCCTCGGATTTGACTCCAAAGATCAAAAACTTTTATACAGGTATGTCAAAACTTTACTGGATCATAAAAAAAAAAAAAAAAAAAAATCAGATCTGCTCAGATAAGAATTTCCAGATCCGACCCAGTCACAGGATCAGAGAGACGAGAACCTAGAAAAAGGCGGAGCTTTCTCCTGCAACGACGAAGAGTTTGCAAAGACCAAAAGTGAGATATAATTTGATAAGCTCCAAACAACAAACAACATAATCATCTTTTTAAATAAGATTTTAAAAGAAGAAACAGATAGAGGATCAGCCTCAGATCCTACTCTCGGATCAGAATAATCCCCCTTTTTCAGAATCAAGGATTCGGTCCGAAGTTTTGAAATACCAAACATATGCCTTTAATACAAATTAAAGTCAGAGGTTGATCACCAAATCTAAATTTTTAGGATCAAATTTGACTTGAAATATTTTCGATCAGGATCCAATCCTGGAGGTTTAATCATTTAGGATTATGTTCGAATTACACTGTAAAAAGTGAAAAATGTGATCAATTAGCAAAAGTTCTGCAATTAATTACAGTTAAAAATATAACCGACCAATCAGATGCATCAGTAAATGTTGGAGCTGGCCCCACCTCCAACATTTAGTGGGAGGGGTGTGGACTTTAAACAAACTCACTCATCGCTGGCGACAGAAGTTCCTCTAAAAACGGGACTAATCTCTGCCTACGGGCTCCAAAATGGCCGTCCTCTTATCGGCGAGATATGGTGACGGATTTGGCCTGATTCCATGAGGGCCTGAGGTAAGGGATTCTCTATGGGTGATGCTACACCTGTCCATTGTTTCTATACAGTCAGTGACCAATATCCAAGTATTTATGAGATAATAGATGTTGAATATCCATCAATCAGAAGGAGAATTGCTATAGTCTCTGTCAGAAATCTAGAGGATGTATTCTTCCACATGTTGCAATGAAACAATGTTTTGCATCTCATCCAAGTAGCTTGTTAAGTCGGAATGTACAGCAATGAAAAAGTCTTCATAAGATCATTTCACTGAAACTCCTTTGTTTTCCAGAGTCTTATGGCAAAGCCATTTGGGGCTAAAGATTGTCCATATTTAAGAGATTGTAGGTACAAACTGTGTCTTTGGTCTACAGGAAAGTTCTGCAGTAGAATCATCTGTCTTTTTGAAGAAAGGGCATAAAGGAAATCTTTTTTTTTTAAGTTCTCCAAAGGTCATGATTTAAAGTCACTGCCTCTGATTCTGGGTATCAATCATCCCCGCAAAGCTCCTTATGTGTTTTTGATAGCAATCTCTGTGAAAGAGAGTTTCTGTCATGTTGCCTATTTCCTCCTGAGGTAAAACTGACCCAATTTCACCATGTAATAATACCTCAATTACCTTACAATAGAGAGCCAAGGTGTTAGAGCTACAAGCCCATTACTGGTAGAAATGACATCTCACAATGCCATCTTTGACTCTGCTGTTTATTGCGGTCTGAAGATGGAGAGTATATTGGAGTTTTCTTTGCAGAAGGTGTTGGAGCATGAAACGGATTTCTTTTTGTGCCTTGGATGAATTAGGCATAAACTTTTTTAAAGCCACCTACATTCTGCTGTCACTGTGGGGAGAACAATCTGATTCCAGACACAAAAGAGGGAAGTCAGCGATGATGAAAACGCAGACCTTTTTGAATCCGCAACACAGAACTGTACCGACGTACTGGAGGAAGAAAACTCCAGGTTACATTGCAGAAGGTCACTTTAATGAAGCTGTAGCGTAATTGGAAAGTATCAATAAGAATGTCACTGCGTCCTAGGTTCTTTCTTTCCAAATTACACCACATTTCTAATGTGTAATCAGTGGGAAAAGATCAGAGTGACACTGTGCCAGAGGGAGAAGTTAAATGCTTCCCAGCATGAGTGCAGATGATCCTGGGATACGCTCGGATGAGAGACGGCTTCACTTTTCTAAATCACGGAGCCTGCTCGGTCATTCTTGACACGCACACGTGTGACGCCGCTAAATTCCTTGGTGTTTGCTCGACTGACTCTGTTACACATACTATAAGTGGCTGTGTGATGTCAACAACGTTCACAGCTTACAGGCATTATTAATGAGCAAAACTCAACTTGCCAGAAAGACATGTTGATTATTCAGTCCAGTAAGTTTTAATCAATACTAACAACACCTTACAGTACTCTAGATAAATAGCTGTCCAGTGTTCAGCTCATGTAAAAAAAAGTCCGATACAAATGGTTGCAGTTGGGGTAAAGGTAATGTACACCGACACAGTTTAGTGTAAACCTGTTTCATTATTATTTGATATATAGCCTGTCACAGACCCCTAATAGAGAGCGATACACATGCTTGAGTATCATTGGTTAACCCTTTAACACAAGAGCTTTAGTTTCGGTGTTGATGTTTTTTGAATTACCACAACCTTTCAACCGTTTACGCAATTAACGTAAAGTCAGCTGCTTCTAAAGCAGAAAAAAGCAGCTTTTTATGGAGAGAAAATAGACTCACCTCAATGTCTGTGTCTGTAATTTTTGATTTGTGCGTAACTTTGGATTTGTTTGAGTAATTATTGATTTGCAACTCATCCAATACATTTTGTGCAAAAATGATAGAATAAAAAAAAAATCATAATACAAGAAACAAACTATATCCACAATTATGCACAAATCTGACGTCTGGAAGATTTGTCCATGAGTGATGCGTTTTAGTGCTGCTAGAATGCTGGGACATCATAACATCATTCACAATCCAGATTTAAAGCGGCTGACAAGAAAACTATCTATTGAAACTTGACATTTCTCACTTATTTAAACAGATATGGCCAATAATAACTACAAAAAAGTATAAATAAGCATTTTTGAAAAACTAATCTCTTTAATATTGGGGTGTATAGTTAGTTTCAAGCTGAAAAAGACCCATACAAGTTCATTTTGCACATTTGAATTACTGAAAAAATTCTAAAACTTATTTAATTCAAAGTTCTTCAAGAATAACTCATGTCAATTGTAATAAATAACTCAGGTACTACAGTAATGCAGTTTTGAATTTAATGGAAGAACAATATCATGTGGTTCTTAGAAGGAAGGATTCAAGCTAAAAATAAATGATTAATTAATACCTGCAAGTTCCAGAACTTCAGCACAGTTGGTGAGCAAAGGCACGGATCTATTTATGGAAACCTGTTTGCAAAAACTCAGTCAATTGATAAAAATCAAAACAACATAAAAAACTTTTAGAATATCTCAACAGTGTTGAGGAACAACGGTTTCATACTGGACTTTTTTCTTTTATTACTTTAAATTGCTGTTGGGAATTCTCATATCACAGTGATGTTATTAATCCTCCAGGTTCAAATGAGTAAAAATGTTTCAATAAATGAAGTAACCTTACAACACATAGCTTTATCATCTAGATCAGGGCTGCTCATTCCTGGTCCTCGAGATCTACCACCCTGACTATTTTCCAGATCTCCAAGCCCTGCCACCTGCTGATTGGCTCAGTCAGATGTCTCCACAATCTGATTGAAAGGACACACCTGGTCCAGGTAATCAGCAGCAAGCAGTACAGGGAGAGCTGGAAAACAGGCAGGGTGGTAGATCTTGAGGACCAGGAATGAGCAGCCCTGATCTAGATTAATAAAGTTGATTAAGAAATGTTGAAAATTAGGGTTAATATTTGCATGACACTTGAGGTCATCTCCTACAGTCTACATGAGGTTATCTCCAAAGTTTAATAAACGACATGAGCTGTCTGCAGGGATGACAGTAATGAGATTCAAACCCAAACTCTTACGATTGTCAACCCAAAGCAAGCTCCGTCACTGGAAGGAGACACATTTTACATAAGACAGTTGTGTGTTACTTTGCAAAACATTCAGTTTCACCTGCTGGACCTGGCAATCTCGTCCAACTTCACTACCAGGCCAGTCGATACTCATCATTTTTCTGATGTGTCTGAAGTCTGCCGGCGAGCTCGTCAGGTCATCACCTGAAGCCGTCCAGGTGGTAATCTTGATCAAAGGTACAAACCACCCCAACTCACTTCTATCTGTGCAGAGAAATAGTGGCTTCACATCGAGCTTTTCATGTATGGGGGAACTTTGTACCACAGGAAGAAACTTTGATTTAAACAAATAAGAGCAGCAAAAATGTAAAAATACACTAACAAAACCAAAATATACGTGTTTAGGACACCAAAGGAAGCTTTGAAATTACTATGAGATAGCCTCACGACCTACAGCTGAGCAGCCATTTTATGGCAAAGTAAGAAATTTAGCACGTTTCATCTTGTCACATAATATGAGAAAAAGAAAACTTTAGTTCAAGAAATTTTATTGAACTGAAAACACATTAAGTCTTAAGTCTTCAACCATCACAGAAGTTTTGTTGATATTTGACCGTGATAGGAGGCCTCCATCTTCAATTTATTAAAAAAAAACAAAAAAAAACAAACACCTTTATAGCCATCTAAAAACAAAAACTCCTCTTAGGGGTTTTTATCAATAATTTCCTAACTTCTTGGGACTTTTGGGAAGCAATTTAGAAATATTCATGCAATTAGAAATCACATATTTTGAACGGCGTGCCCCTGACTTCCCCAGAAAAAAAGTTATGTTATCCTATTAATCACACATTTTGTTTCCAAAAATATTGTGAAAATGTTCTGTATGGATCCCTGGCCACAGCTGAGCAAAAGTATATAACACAGGATATGATCATATGTAGGCGTGGTTAGCAGATAACCTACGTTGCTAAGGAAAACCAAAAGTTTACTTTAGCCAATTCTTCAGGAACTTACATAGATCTGTTCAGTATCCCCAGGCAATCAAAACATAAAATGGTTGCTATGGAGATAAAACCTGATAAATGGGTGCCATTTTGAAATAAATGGTTTTTGCAATTTGAAAAAAAAATGGTTTAATTTGTCGCAAGTAGCTCTGACTAGCATGGGGTAGGCGGGTCATTTAGTGCTGTTCGCGTCTTCAAATTCAATTTTTTTTTTTTTTTAGAAAAGTCATCCGACTTCTAGAATTCAAGAAGATGTGCTTTTTTTAACCATTTAACACATGGTTAACAACATTTGATCTACTGTAACTCTTCCAGGTCTTCAAGTTTTTCTTCTTGTGTCCACGTGCAACACTTTACTAAGATGTTGCACTTTACTAAAGTTTTATACATTAGCAAAAAGCCAAAAAAAAAAATATTTTCTCTGCATTTGAAACTATTGGAATTACTCCAATTGCATAAACAGTGAAAGAGTTGCAATAGTTCAAAGACCGTATTGGATGTTACTCGTGACAGGTCCAATTTTCAAGGAAAAAATTTTGTATAAAAACTAGAAAAATGGACTGCACGATTAAAAGAATGAAACAAATACAAAAAAATAACATCATTTTTTAAAAGTTTTTACAGTATTTAAGCCAAAAAGAATAGAATACAACTAATAGTGGCAGGTTAGTTTAGTCTAAAACAGGATGTAAAATACCCCCACTACTTGTTTCGGTTTAAGGATAACCTTATGTGTTCATCTTAGTATTTATTTCTTATCTTGCTGCCAAATACATTCAAAATCACTTTAGGAATAATTCCTAGACATTTTTTGTCGCCCTTAGTGTGCCCTTCTTTTTACTTCACTCTTCTGAATGAAGAAGAAGGGACGGCAGACGAGCAGAGGAGCTTTAAATGTTTAACAGGAAAAGGCAGAAATCCTGCCTTTTAAACTGGAATGCAAAGAGAGGATGACGGCAGCAGAAGGCTTTCTGCACACTGAATGATCTCTTTGAGAAAAGGAGAAACAGGCCATTTCCCTCTGATTAGTCCTTTCTTTTGTTGCTATGAAACCAACAGAAACATGCATCCATGAAATATGAATCCTGCGGAAAATAAACTATTTGTAATTGAATTCCAAAGTCATTTTGGAAATGGAGAAAATCAAAGCCATCTCTGACGGACTTCTTTTTCTTTTTTGGTTTACAAAATGGATGAAAAAAAATAGCTTTGAGTCTTTGTATTCCATGAATGACATTAACATTTGAGGAACAGTGGCTAATAAATGGCTAACTTTCACTGCTGCGCCCATTTAAAAGGATTGTCTTTTGATGGTTGTTCCATTTTATTTTTGGAAAACGTCATATTCAAACCGGCTTTTCATTTATGATGTAAAGGAATCAGACTTTTTTTTTTCTCCATCATTTGACAAAGATGAGAGAGATTGGGGGGGACTTGTATTTCATTTTTGCTCCCACAAAAATAAGAGGCTGACCTATTTCCTGCCTCTTTGGTCATGCAACTTCCAAATCCTCCGAGTGTTGTGCTCAGTGGACATTTGGCCAGTCCATCGCAGGGCCACACACAGACAGACAACCCACACACAGTCACACTTAAGGGACAATTTAGTCGCCAATCAACTTAAGAAGCATAATTTTGGACTGTGAGAGGAAGCTGAAGTACCTGGAGAAAACCTACGCATGCATGGGGAGAACATGCAAAAAGTCCAGCAAGGGACTTGAATCAAGGACTTCCTGCTGTGAGGTGTAAGGGTTAACCACTACACCATGTTGCCACAATATTTAAATGTCACGATTCATTTGCTTTATATTTGTATATTCATTATTTCCCATATAATCCTCTAAGTAAAACATTATGATTTCAGGGTTGTAAAATGTCATTAGGAGTTTGAACGCTTGCATAGACGTACACAGCAGCTTCTAAAAGCGCATGTGCTGATTGGACCGTCTCGCCAACGGTTCCTCACCATCATGACAATGATAAAAATGAAAACAAAAATGGTGGTTTTGACTCCAAATACACTAAAAGAAAGTATTGTAAAACAATTTTAGTTAAAGTATTTCCCAAATAAACAAGGTACAAATCAAATACAACAAACCACAGAAACTGAAACTGTGGACAAACCCAATTAGGGCCACATTTTCTACTTACTCTTAAACCATATGGGGCCCCCTCGCCTTGCTGACTGGTATCTGAACAAATATAGAAAAAGTTTGAGAGGAATTAACCAACAAAAATCTAACAATGCAAAATGTCTAGTTTTACCGGATATTATTCACAATCGAAGTTTAAAACGGCTGACGAGAAAACTATGGTGAACGAGCATTCTGGTAGTACTTGAACGCATCCCTCATGGACGAATTTGTGAGACGTGAAAAGAGTCTCGCGGTAGATTTGTGCGTCACTTAGGCTGTGTGCGTGCGTAAGAGGTGACCCGTGCGTATATTAAAAATATTTTTTTGCGTAATTAGTTTTAGGCTGTTGTAATTTTAATTTGTGCATGTGTACGTTGCATTTTGTATTTTTTATATTTTTTTTACTTTTGCAAAAAATGTATTATATGAGTTAAAAATCAAGAATTATGCATGCACAAATCCTAATTTACGCACAAATCCTAATTTACGCACAAATCAGAGTGAGCCTATTTTCCCTCCATATAAAGTAACTATCAGCACTCACTCAGCCATGTCCTCCACTGACCACTAGAGGGAGCCCTCTCTTGATTACTTAACATCTTCAGCACCTTCCTCACTACAACTCCCATCCGCCACTGCTTCAGTCTTCCCCATGCACAGCTGATCATCATCATCTTCATCAGAACCACCAGCATTTATACTCACTCCTGCCTCAACTTCAGACTAAAGTGTTGATTGTGTTTATGTGTCAGTCTGAGCAGGAGTCTTAAGTTTGATTCTCTATGTTTTTGACCCACGCCTGTTTATTCGTTCCTCTGTGGTTTTGACCATTGCCCAGTCTTTACCTTGCCCTTGCTCAGTTGCGTGAAACCGTTTGCAAATTTATCCTGACGTCACAGCAACATTGGAAAATGATGTAGAACCAAAAAGAAATGTTAGTTGGAAATCAGGATTTAATTCTAACAAGAAAAGATTTTTAGTCAAACTCAAGGTATGCAAATTCAAATTAACTTATTGAAAACAAAATAAATATATGGTAAATTAAGACAATACAAACATATGAGCTCTCAGAATGGCCTCCTCAAGTCGAGTTGATGAAAAACATGCATTAATCTAATCTAAACAATGGAAAACCTGTAATTTTTACTTCAGCGAGTGGCTTTTCTTTCTTTCTTTGGCTGCGTACAGATGTGGAACAAATTTATCCCATTTTCTGACTCTTATCTCCTCTGTTTTTGTGAATGAAGCCTCTTGGTTGAATAAAAGAACAGCGTCGGTGCCAGGACATCTGCGCTCTCCTCTCAAAGCTGCAAACTAAAGGTCCCCATATAATTCCCTGTCAGCCTAATTACTTGCAGTGGGTAAAGTCAGGAGCTTCATTGTTATCATTAAAAAGCCGTAATTGGTGCATCGCCGGGTCTCTTCCATGCAAAAGGTTATAGCCTTATAAACAAAACACACACAAAGGTCAAGAAAGAAGCAGAAATATTTCTAATACTTGTCTAATAATGTTTCATATGCAGTATTGATTCATCTTTTTCCTGTTTTTATTTTCCATTTGTGACAACGCCATCAGAGACACGGCTCTAAACATGAATGCAGCAAAAGTACACCTGCTCCCTGAGAAAGAGCGGCACAGAAGCGTCCTCGGAGAGCTGCCCTGCCACAGAAAGCTCCTGAGCAGGCCGGCACTGATAAATCTTGCACATTTTCTCCGTGATGGGAGAGAGACCTAAAGAGGAAGGTGCTTTATCACCAGCAAAGGCTCTTGCCCATCTGCCTTCAGCACTTCTCACCTTAATACGGAGGAGGAAATGGCACTAATAATGTTGTCGGGCATGTTTGGTTTTGGCGGAATGGTTTCATCCATCAGCTTCATAGGAGATGGAGGAAGAGGCTGCTGATGTGGATACCCACTTACAGCAAAGAGGGCAACATTTCAAAGAAATACAGGTTTCAAAAAGCTCTTTAAATTATTCCTCTTCCATTTGTTATTACCTACTCCAAAGGAAATGTCCCTTGTTTACTACTTTTTAGCGCGGTGGGATTTCCGAGGACTGCCGGTGTTTGGGCTGACGTGACTTGTACAAATCACTTCTATTTTCAAACATCAAACTCGGCATATTGATTTTAGGGAACTGAACTTTTTCCTGCTGTTTATTTTTGAGTTAGATGACACTCTGGTGAGTTCCTCTTGTGCTCACATGAATTTGTCAAGCGTGCGATCTGATCCTGTTCATTATGAGACTCCGGTGTGGTGCAGAAACTCCGGGAGGGAAAGTCTTTGTCAGGAGTTTTGTTTCTCATTACCCAGAGGGCTTCAGCGCTCTATATTTCTTCTGCAGCGAGTCCCCAGGTTATACCAGTGTTATCTCTTTATTGCTTTCTCCTTCTTCCCAACTAAAAGACACTGTTGGCATTGATTAAGGTGTGCTAAGAACCTGCTTATGTGTTTAAATTATGCGCGCCTGATGCTGCGGGCGAGCGTTTGCAGCAGCGCCTTGGGACCGCATTATTCCTGTGATGGAAATTCTTTGAGGATCTGAGCTTCGCATCCTATTTAGTGGCATGGCTGTGAGAGATGCCACAGGGCTTAAAGGCCATTATAAAAACATTGATTAATTCTTAAGCTCTGATAGATAAGTTACAGTTAAGGCATATGAAGAGCAGCAAAACGCCTCCTGAAAATAAGCCCTTCTCTGAGCATTTCGATAACGGCACACACATTTCATTTAAAGCAACTTTTGTTGAAGAAAAAGGACAGGCTCTTCGATGGCATTTAACATTTCTGCTCCTCGGGGTGTCGCGGTAGGGCAGATTTGTTTGTGTCAGAGTTTTTCCGAACCCCTCTTGTGAGAGTATTTGTCGTATAGATTTGAGCAAAGCTCTCAGTTATGCTATCTTTCATTCTTCTATGCACTCTGAACTTTACCAGCTATTGATTTTGTAGAAAAGTGATGTTGTAGAGATGCCCACACATGTGAGCACTCTCCTCACAGTGGGACCGCTTTTCTTAAAGCCTTTTTCAGAAAAGTCACAACGTTCATTTGATAGAATTGCATAAATTAATTTGCCTTCAAGAGCCTCTCCAATTGTGTTTTTAACATGTCCTTGTAGCATTTCTGTCACGATGGAGGACCTATATGAAATAATCCACAATTAAAACTGCATTTCTGGATATTTCTTAATTCAAATTTGATCAGATAAAAACCGGCTGCTTGAAAAATGCTCAGACGAATGACGCAGCCACTGAAACGGGTGTGCCAAAGTCTGTAATTCTTCTACTTGAGGACAAATAGATCTATTAGCGTCTTAGTTTTCAATATAGTTCCCTGTTGTTATGCTATTGTTAGCTAGTAGGATAGAGTGTAAACAAAGGCTTCATAGGATATTAGCGTAGCTAGCTTCCACGCCAATAGTCCCGCCCACAACCCAGAAACATATTGCTAATTAGCCCCTGCTGCACTGCAGAAAATGACCTAAAAAAGAAAAAAAAAAGAAAAGAATTTTGATTTTGGCTAAAAACTTCATAATTGTAGTTAAAAGATTACTGGAAAATATTTTACAATTACAGCAAAAAAGTTTGAGTGGGACTGTTCAGTTTTTTGTTTTTTTTTCCTCAAATATTATATCGAGGGAGGGAGGCTCTGGGGAAGGGAGGGGTACTAATTCTTTGTAAATGCCCTTTTCTCCTTTTGTGTATATGCTTTTAAACGCACTGTGGTTTTAAGGTATCTTATTTGATTTTATGATAAGTGCTTTGAGCTTCATTTGAACGAAAGGCGCTATACAAATAAATAAAGTTTGAGTCTGATTGGCAGTAGTAGAACAGTCTTTTTCTGGTTCTTAGACTGAACGACTGACGATTTTTTCAAAGCTGCTCCAAAAAATCCTGGAGAATTATTGTTGCAGAAACCCCAAAACATTGCAGGAATGTGTCAATGTTGGATTGTGATAAATAAGTGCTGATAAAATGATTTGAGCACTACACTGCAAAAACAAAAACGTTCCAACACTACTACACCTTCAAATACCTCTAAAAATTGAGCGATGGGGGGGATCCAGAAGGATAGGGAATCAATTTATATTCAATGAACCAATGGGTGAAGTGCACTCTTTTCAGCCAATCACAAATGTATCTTCAACTTTAAATAAAGATGTTTGTGTTTTTGCATTTCAGATGTTGCTGGTGATTATCCTCCAATCCCTTCTCTAATTATATTTCATAAATAAAAAAAGAAAAAAAATCCACTTTTCAGATTGTCATTTTAAATAAGAACATGTTATTAATAGCTTACCTGGTTAAATAAAGGTTAAAAAAAATACAAAAAAAAAAAAAGTTTATTGACTTTTTGTTGAAGCAAATGTAGTTGGGGTGAAAATTAAGTGTTACATCACAGCTGCTGCTACCATCAATAGTAATATTACTACCACTAGTGATAAATATTAATACTTATAATAGTTAGGGAAAAATATTAACATTATGTTTTCTATTGTTCACCAGCAATAGTAAAGAAACAAAACAAACTGTTTTTTTATTGCTATTTTTAAGTTAATTTAGAAAATGGGTCAACACTGCCCCCCATCAGGTGATGTTCACAGAAATCTATCAGATGAGAAATGTACAAAATATCTTTGTATGTCAACATTTTAGAATAAAATATTTTTGAAGTACAGAAATGTACAAATCCCTTCAATTCAAACTGCCTCCCTTTCACTCACTACCTCCCCTATCTAATTTATTCCCCAATTTAAAAGAAATAAAAAGCAGGACAAAGCTGGAAACATAAACCAAACTCCAACAAAATTAAAGACATAAAACTCATTTAGAGAGCCACAGAACATTAGAATGAAATCATGTTAGATATCTGATCTGCTAATCTGAATAAACAGAATTTACAACACAAAATGATGCAGACAAATATTACAGTTTGAAACATAGGGCCTCAGCATCACTGCCGGTTCCCATCTGTTGCCGTCTAACTGAAAAATATTGAATAGCACCTCCTTTCCATTTTAGGAACTAAATTAGAATAAATCCTAAGGGAAATAAACCAAATCAATTAGCTGGCCATGCCTTTTTTTTTTTTCCACATAGCAGAACTTAAGACAAGCGAGATGCAGTCATTTACGGGAAGAAAATACTCAGACAAACATCAAGGAAGAGCGGTGAAAACCGTCAAAGTCAAAAATAAGGTAAGTGTGGGTCCCAAGTGCTTCTGTGCAACAGCCAAACCTTCAGAGCTGGCAGCGATGCTGAAGAGATGATTCTACCCAGAAGGGGCTCTTGATCTCTCCTTTCAAACAAGGGTCTTCTCTCTGAAGGTGGGAAAGGTGAAGTAAGAAAAAAGGAAAAGGTGAGTTCTGAGACGGGGTTTAAACTAATGTTACACACTGGAGTGTGTTTCTGTTTAAATGATATCTTAGATGTATGTATTTCCAGACATATTCCGTTTTATTGTCAATCATATAAAAACAATCATTTGAAAATATCTATACCTATGGTCATATATCCGTGGGTGAAGAAGTGAAAAAATAGGAAATATTGAGTCTTTGATCTCAGTCAGAGGTAAACTAACACTGCTTTATTGTTGTGGACTTTTATTGATTTTAATAGTTGAACAGCATGTTTCACTTTGTTTGGTTTTATTTCAGAAAATGCCTTTGTGTGTGGTTATTGTCAGGTGAATACAACCTGTAAAAAAGGAATCAAATTGCTTAAGGCGTGCAAGAATGGACTGCCAATAAAACAAACAAACAAACAAAAAAATACTCCAAGAGAAAGAAGTCCCGGAAAATGACAGCATCTTTAGGAGTTCTGTTAACACACGAACTCTCAAATTCAGGAGTAAGAAAAGCAGAGAGATATGTGAATCTATCAAGCTGACTTAAACTCTTCCTAATGTTAATTTTACACAGAAAAGGCACAGATGTGGAAAACATAAACACAACTTGCAGAGAGATTTAAGTACCTAAAAGAAGAGGAAGAGTGTGTTTATGGTGTAAACCTTCATCTTTCTTAAGTAAAGTAGATTAAATTACAAAAAAGTTTAAATCAGTTAATATTTTTCTTGATTCAGAATAACAGAAATTTGCTACTCAAGATGGATAATCTCTCTCGTGATCCAACAGGTTTTCTGTTAAGCAGAAATTAAACCATACATATATATATGGAGCGGTCAGCTACTTGTTTGCAGGTGTGCACGCCATGACGGCAAGAGCGGGGGCAGAGACGGAGGCAGACTCAGTCGGGCTATTTATTGTGCACAGAACAGAACAGAGCAAACGGAGGCAGTAGTTCACATCAACAAGGACACAACAAAAGCAGTGTTTGGGGTAACGCATTACAACAGTTACTGTATTTTATTTACTTTTGTCAGTAATGGAGTAACGTACAAAATTACAGTTTAAATTAATTAATTGCAATTACTGGAGTAACTCTTGTTACTTCAAGGCTGTGTTATACTGCCCCTCTATACATTTTGCTAAAATTATTTTGTTTCTTTAAAGGGACCGTACCATGAAAATTCTACTTTTTGAGGTTTTAAGTGCATTATACTTTTCATTCCTCTCAATTAAGAACTCCCAAAGTGGTATTTTGATGCATTCATGTGTTTAAGAGTAATCCTCTAAAAACCTCCAAAAACAGCAGCCCCTCCCATACCCACAAAAACGAGCGGGTCCTCTCGTGCTGACGTCAGCATGGTGTGAACCGCCCACTCCAGGAAGAATCTGGGCTGCAAGCTCCGCCCTCAGACTACAACCAACACAGAGAATGTCTTTTAAGAGTAGAAAATGTTTTGGCTGTGTGAGGTTTAGGTGTGTGTTAAAAGAAGAGGGTTGGATTTTATCTTCGGGCGCGCGCGCGACTCTTTGTCTGTGACCGCCTCTCACAGATGACTGTTTGATAACCTTGACATGTATCAAAGTGGATTGGCCAAAAGACTAAATCTTCTAATGATCTGTCCTACCTCGAGAGATTTTCCTACCCATATCATAAACTTCTAGCTACCCAAATGTCCTACTTTATCAGATAATCCTACTTATTGCATAAGAACCAACGTACAGTTTTTATGTTTGGTCATAAAAAAACAGGAGGGTAGAAAAGAATTACGGACAGGGTAGGAAACAAGGTAGGAAGAAATCATGGACGGAGCAGGACAGAACTACGGGGAGCATCATAGCCTCAGAGGGGGGGTAGGACACACGGACAGCTTTACCGCGAGGCAGCATAGCCTGATCACAAGATGGAGGGGTAGCGGTCCGCTAAGACTTAAAAAGATGACGTGTTTTTAATTTGCGCATGGGCAAGAAGTGTAGATAGGACAAAATGGTGGGTAGGAAGGATTTATAGAACACCCGCTTCATACAATCACACCGGATGACGAGGCCAGACCAGTATAGCGTAAACATATAACGCAAGAGGTACCGTTACAACTTCAACGCATGTTGCACCGAGAATATAGATGCTTATATTTTATTTCGTTAACTGTAAAAGTGTATGGATGCATGATAACAACATGAAGGTTTTATGAAGGATGCGGCAATTTTCCCAGTGTGTAAATACAACTAATCAATGTGTCAGATTGTGGGTTAAGAGTGTAATGCTCCACAATCTGTGTATCCATCTTTAAAAATAGTTTGGAGGTTGTTTGTTTACAAGCACGAACCGCGGGTACGCGCAGGCACGCCGAGGAGACTCGGGGAGGCTCAAGGACGACGTCATGAAATGGGCGGGACATACACGGAGCGAAAGGCCGGGCCTCAGAGATCAAGTTGTTTTACTTCCGGGTATTAAAATGGTCCACAAAAATGACTCATGTTTCATAAAAATAATTTTTTTTGTGTTCCGAAGGTAATATATGATCATGTATTTTTATGCATAAAGCTTACTCTGAAAGGCTTAAGAAAATGATGGCATGGCCCCTTTAAAACAGTCCTATCTGAGGACTAGATGGAATATCGTTGGAAAAACTAAATGGCATCTTTGACATACTTAAACTTGAAAAGTGAATGAGTGAATATTGATCCAGACAAAGTGTGAGTTAATGCAGTTAAACTGATAAATTATCATTACCAGTTGACCTAAAGAAAGGAGTTTTTGCTCAAATACTGGATAGTAATTCTGATATTTTCTATGATCCAGCTGTCTCTGTGTTGCACAACCTCCATATATGAGGACAGGATACACCTCTGCAGAGAATGTTCTTTACAGCCTTAGCACTCTTCCCTGTCACACAGACAGTATGTCCAAACACACACAGCTACTTTCAAAAGAAAAACACTCATCTGCTCAGAAAAGTTGATGACCTTGTCCTCTTTTCTCCCCGTTCTGTAAACAACATGCTGACATTTCTGCCGCTTTTGTGGTTGCATCATGGCCTGCCTTCTTTGTGCTTTAACAAGAAATGACTGATGTCTTTTCAGTGCTGAAAATGTTTCTCATATAGACAATTTATTCTCACGTGGACAACAGTAAACGTGCAGGTCGTGTCTGAGAATGGTAGATGTTTGTCAGAGTACCGTAATGATCATAATAAAGAATTATCTGACAAAGTAGAGACGAATATGGACCAGATACAACAACTTTTATTAGTTCAAAAATTTTATTAGTTGAGAAATCCTTAAATCTCTTCCACTAAAGTCCACATGTTATCAAGTATATGTAAGGGATAACACTGGACTAATTGTGCGTTATGAGAAATTAACGCAGGACGCGGAGGGCTGAACCGTCCCGACGCGAAACGCGAAACAGAGGATGCGAAGTGCTCACTACTGCCATTTTTCGACCTCTTAGCCTACAAACTGACCCCAGCCCCATGTGGCCCTTGCCAGAAAAAGTTTGGGGACCTCTGATGTAAAGTATCAAGGTTCATTTTGTGGTCCCACTGTTTTTGCTGATTTTTATGAGCTGATTTTTTTTTTTTTTTTAAACAAAACTTGTTTTCTGCATCCTGACTGGCTGTTGTTCTTGTCAATCAATCTTATTTTGTACTGTGTCTCCAGTACGTTCAGCATGACAGAGTTACATAAATCTTCAGTCGCAAACAGATATTTGTTTTCATTCCAAAAAATTGAACTTATTTTGAACTTTGAAGGTTGAATGTTCATTTATGTCTGAGAAATTGAGTTTTACAGCACTGAACTTCTATATTAACACAATTCTCAAAAATAAAACACCTAATAACCAGCAACAGTCAGCTAACCTCGACGAAACATTTCTCCACATTTTTGTCCAGATATATTTTATTTACTGCTATGGACACCAGTGAAGGCCATATTATGGACAGTTTAGAAGGAAAAAGGGAAAGAAAAGTGTAATCTCCCTTTTCTTGATTTTTATCAGACTGAAACTAAATATAGAAGACTGACCAGTCTAAGCAGACGGCTTACCCCAGATCTTTTACAGCTGCTCCTCGGTTTAATCAAATACAATCAAAGGCACATTGTGCTGCACGAAAGCGTCTGTCTATTGCTTTACGGCCTTTATTTCGTTTGGACGTGTGACTTGTGGGTGTTGTGCTGAAGAACTATTTGCCTTCAACCACTGTTTTGTTTTTGTTAAATGTTCTTTAAAAAAAGCTAATTTTCTCTATTTGAATCCATGATTATTTTTTAAAACGCTTTCATCCAGGAAGTCATTAAAAAAATGAGGCATTGTAAGACAAGAAAGTTTCCATAAAGTAAATGAAGGAGATCTGATAACATTTGGGGAAATTCAAGAAGCTATTTCTTTTTTTTATCTTTGTTTTTAATAAAACTCCCATCACACAACACAAATCAAGGTTTGGGTTTTACTAACCAATTTGATGAGATCCAAAAGTAAATGATTTTAACCAGCTATAAACTTTCTGGTCACATGATTACTGGGTCGATTGAGGCCAACTCAGCTCTTTTGAGTTTTGTCATCTTGTTAGTCAAAATGATTTGTACAAAAACAAAACAATCAATTTTCAATAAAAGAGTGTTAATATAACTAGGGGTGTAACAATTTATTTGAATAACAAGTTAATTCATATCATAATTTGAAGTTGCTAATCCAATTTATAGTTGATATTAATTTGTTTTTAATCACTGATCTAAAATAGATCCAGGACATCAAAAACTTCAACCAGTGTGACTCAAATACCTGGGAGTATATAAATACACACTTTTAATAAGAGATAAAGACCTGGTACTGGACAGTGCTTACTGATTATAACATGTGCAAAACTGGTTAAAAATGTAATTACACCTATATATGTTTTGTGTTGTAAGTTTGAATTTCAAACAACTTTTAAGTGTAGTTAGTAAAGTGTTGCCCAATATAAATTGCATCTATTGTACGTTTGGATCGTTTCTACCAGGTGATTTGTTCATAATGATAGCTCTAATAATACAGCTTCATTAGCTGATTTGATTCTGTGAGAGGGGGTGAGACACAACAGCTAAACATGTTTGTGCTACCTCTCACTTCATTTTAGACGTGTGAATGAACACTCAATTCTTCACCTTTCTTTTCTGCACTTTTGATGCCCCATTTGTCTCTTTCTGTAAATTAACTGTACACTTTTTTGTTTGAAAGATATTTTAATATCAAGTGTATATTTTAGGAATATCTAAGAAAAACAACTTACAAATATGTTTTTTTTTCAAGCTGTCGCACAGTGAATTTGATAGAAAATGAAAAGGCGTGGGTAAAAAAAAAAAAAAAGATTTAAAAAAAGGAAAATTAATTCCTTCTGTTGTATTCTGTGGCGAGATTTAGATCTAAGTTTACTTTAAAGAACAACTTTAGAGAAAAATGCATCTTATTGTGGTACCAAGTGTTCTATTGGTGAAAAACAAGAACAATATTAACCATTTATATAAATAATCTCAAGGATGAATCAGATTTTTGAGTTAAAGTCATTCAGTATTGTAGACGATGTGAAGACTGTGATTGATTCATGGTTGCTTGATTTAATATTTCCGTCTTTATGTTCTCTTCTCTAGGCGTTTGGCCAGTTTCTGGGGATCAGTTTCAAACAAAACACCATCCACGGTCAAACATTTGGTTGTGATAACCAAATCTGGGTTTGTGGCTCCAGTGTTTGTGTGTTTCAGTTGGAAGTCGAGCCTGCCATTTTATATTGGGGGGGCAATGGGATAATTCCATGTGACAGTGATCCACATATTCAAATGGTGAAAAACAGTGTCAACATGTTTACACTTTTTTTCTTAATTACCTCGTAAGTACATTTGAAAATATTACATATTCTTAAGAAAACGTACTGTTTTTGAAAAATCTAAATATGGACTATGTCTAAATTTCCACCATAAATACTATAAAACTATATAGTACGTAACTATCTTGTTGCCTGGATTTTAAAAGCAATTGAGACACCGTGCTCACTACTTTCCTTTCGTTTCTTTAAACACTGGATATGACATCACTAATTTCACAAAGTGAAAATTGAATCGATATGTACATTTCAGAAATTCTATTTATGACTTTGCTGTGTTCTAATGACCAAAATGATGTTGTTGTTTTTTTGCATATGCCAGCTCAAAAAAGAAAAAAAAAAATTTCCAAAATGACAAACAAAAGAAGGCATAAATAATTGGAGTCAGACAGAAGAAATTAATCTTATAGTAATATCTGCTCCTACCAATCAATCACAAAATAACCATGACATGCAAGAAACAAGACAAATTCATTCAATAGATTCTTACTGATAATCATACCCCATTCCTAATCCGATGGAGGCCAACTTCTCTTATCATTGTAAGGTACCTATTTAATTTTTTGTGAAATATTTTTTTAAATTTAGTAGCAGTTATACATTGTTTGAGTGTTCTATCTAATGAGTTCCACAGTCTAATGCCTTGAACTGAAATATGGGTCTGTCTCAGAGTTTTTCGTGCAAAAGGAACTTTAAAATTATCTTTCCTTTTGTTAGAAGCTGGTTTAAATAAAGACTGAATATTGTCTGGAAACATATTAAGTTTCGCTTTTAACATGAATAACAGAATTTTTAAATCGACCAAGTCCAGGAATTTAAGCAAATGAGATTTAGCAAACAAATGATTGGTATGTTCTTTTTTATGGATTATTCTTACTGCTCTTTTCTGTAACAGAAACAAAGGTTTGGTGTAAGTAGTATAAGCTTTACCCCAGACTTCTGCACAGTAATTAAAATAAGGAAGAATAAAAGAACAGTATAACAAGCGCAAGGAGTTACTATTAAACAAATATTTTACTTTATATAAAATTCCAATGTTTTTGCTGATTTTGCTTTTCAAATAATTAACATGTGATTTCCATTTAAGTTTATCATCCATCACAACTCCAAGAAATTTTATTTCACTAACTTTTTGGACAGTAATTTGGTCAATTTTGAGTGTTATATTTTCATTATTTTGGCAGTTGCTAAAAATCATAAATTTAGTTTTTTCCCAGTTTATTGATAATTTATTATCATAGAACCATTTTTTTGTCTTATCCAATTGTACTTTTGTAATTTCTATTAATTGAGCTAGATCTGTTCCAGAGTGATAAATGGAAGTATCGTCTGCAAACAATAAAATTTGATTTGTTTTAAAAATATCGCAGATGTCGTTAATGAACAAAATAAAAAGTAAAGGGCCTAGAACGGATCCTTGAGGGAATGTGGATGGTTTATCAAAAAATTACATGCATTGTGGTCTATATTTGTTAATGTAGTGAGCATCGATGGACGCTAGTTTTTCAAAAAGACATCTGGGAAGTGTCTAGGGCACCTTATTTTGGAATTGTAGATTCATACAGCACTACAAAATGAATAGTTATCAAAATTAAAAGTATTAAAGACTTGAACTTTTTCATTCTGCCCATGATTATTTTATAACAACTGTTAATATAAAAACTCTTCATTTTATATATATTTAGATTAGGTTACATGAAGGTTTTTTGAAATACTTTAATAGTACAGTTCACTTTTATACTTTTCTAACATATTAAGAATCCAGTGTCTTATCAAATCACATGGAGGAATCCATTGTTACATCCATCCACATGGAGCTGTAGACCAGTTTAAACCAGTGTAAACCAGTTTAAACCAGTTAGAATAGCCTCAAAGAACTTCACCAGTATTTTTCCACTGAAAAACAAAGCCATAATTACATTGTCGGTAGCAACAGCGGTAAGGACACTGACCAATAAGGTGTTAAGGTTTTTGGGGGGTTCTCTTCTCCTGACTAATATTGGCTTGGAGCCAGATGAGGCCTGCCTGTAAGGTATATACTGTATGTGAACTGTAGTTTATGAGTTTTTTGTCTTTACATGCCTGAGATCTCTGTACAAGTCTGATCCAACTTTAGTAAATTGACTAAATTCTAATTGAGTTTTTTTTATCACTTTCTTCCTCATCGACGAACTCGCGGAGGTTAGCAAGGGGCTAATTTCGCATGATCTACAAATGTACTTTTGTATGATTATGTGGAATTTGGTACAGTTTAATCTCTGAGATTTTATTCCTAGTTTTAGGTCAAGAAGACACATTATAAAATTGATTTTTTTTTTTTTACTGCTGCTTTGTGTTGTTGTTTCCTACCAGGATTTTATTTTTCACTTGTTTTTTCTTATGAACGCTCCATCAGAGTGGAACGTGCTGTTTTGATCTTTGTCGTAGAAACTGTTTGCACAGCAAATCAATGGCCACACATCCAAACAAGGATGATCACTAAGCAAATATTTGAAAGTATTTGAGCAAAGACTGTCGGCAGACCTGTATCCCTGAACATACCCTCACACAAACAAAGAATAATTAGCCGGCCGCGCTGTTTGCTTTCAGCTTTATCACAAGCCCAATAGTGCCACCTGTCACGTCATCTGGGAGAAGAAAAGCCACTTCTGTCTGTTATGAAAGGAGAAGAATCTTCTCACTGTTTCTGTTTTAGACGTGGAATGCTAGCGTTCGTCACAATTTTGAAAATCCCACCTTAGATGAAACGTCAAAAGCTTTAATTAAGCTCAGACGCAACCAGATAAAGGAGGACCCTTTTCACTCCGACAGGAAAGTTAAAAAAAAAAAAAAACATGATTGGAAACTTCAGAGAACCACAGCTTACAGTTTGAGTCTGCTTGAGATGTTGCTGATTGTCGCCATTCGGTCCTTCATGTGATTGGGGCTAAGTGCCCTGGGTTTGTGATAGCCGGCAGAATGAATTTGCTCAAAAATATTCACAGGCCTCTGGATTGGCTCTCGCTGTAAGTGGGCTGACGGTGGTGAAGTCTGGGATTGATTACAATTGTTAATCAAGAATCAGTTCTATACTCTCAAACAAAGAACCCTTTATCAGAGAGCCAACGCTTCGTTATCTTCTGAAGTTTATCTATAGTAAGTGCTGCAGGTTTCATTACCTGTTTGAAGATTGAACAAGTCAGCCAGTTTGAAAGTTGTTTTTTTTTTTTTTTCTCTGTATAATACAAAGTTGATTCTAGTTCACTAAGCTGCAGCGACAGAAGCATGCTGCTCATGTTCTCATCTACTGTAAAACTGACAGTATCCCATCTTGAACATTTACGAAAGCAAACTATATAACCCTTCTCTTAAATATTTTCCTTTTTGTCAATGTCAGTTTATCTTTGCCACATTTCTTATCTGTATATGTTTGTTTTGTCATGTTAAGGTATGCTGCTCACCGCCTGTCAGAAACTGTTCCTGAGCTTGACGACACAAGCCACAAGTTTTAAGCTTGACATGAGGCAGTGTTTGTGTATTTGTCATTTAAAATGGATGGTAGTTGAGAAGGTTATGTTGACAGATCAGGTTTATGTTCTGTGAATGTTTTTTTTTTTTATTTTTTATTTTTTTTATTGTTCTTTATTTCAAACACAAAATGAAAATAAAATAATAATTTGAAAATTACAAATATAAGAATTTAAAAGTACAAAAATACTAAATAAGCATAAGAATCTAAAAATACAAATATAAGAAAATTAAAAAAAAAAATACAAACAAGTGAAGCAAACAATGTGCTTGAAAAGGAGTGGGTAGAAGAAAATTATTTTGTGGTCCCACCCCTTTCTACAACATTTTTTTGTTACCTGGTCTATTTACAGTTTTTTTTTTTTTTTTTTTTTTTTTTTCAAAACACTTCAAATCTCTTTGGTTAAAGTGTATGTGCAATGACATTTGTACATGTTTATAATGATCATGTCAATCCTTGTAAAGATTCAGGAGTGACAGCTTGTATGTTTTTTTTAATTATACTTAAACTTTTGCTTTGTTTTAAACCTTCATTTAACCCATTCCATAAATCCACACCACAAAATGATAGACACATTTTCTTTTTTGTTGTACGAGTACATTGTTTTTTGAAATTCAGCTGTTTTCTTAAATCATAACCTCCATCTCTGTCCTTGAACATCTGTTGTATGTTTAATGGAAGTAAATTGTTTCTGGCTTTAAACATAATGAGTGCAGTTTTAAGTTTCACTAGTTCCCATAGTTTTAATAAACCAGACTTTAAAAACAGTGGGTTCGTATGTGTCCCATAATCCACACCATGAACTATTCGAATAGCTTTTTTTTTGTAATATGTACAGAGATTGTAAATTTGTTTTGTAAGTATTACCCCAAACCTCAGCACTGTACTGTAGATATGGTAATATTATTGATGAGTATATTAGTAAGCGTGCTATAGTTCTATAAAAACATCGGTAATCACGTCTCTATATCTGGTTTATGAGGTTATTCAAATATTTCCCCGTCAACAGGGGCTTCATGCTCTCTCTGGGTGCTGTGACTGAATGACAGCCGCTTCCGCTGTGTTTCTGTGACTCTGTGACTGAGTTTGAAAGCTGTCCCACATTAACCTGAGAGAGAAAAAAAATGTCTACATTGTCTAGAGATGAAGCCAAGTATAATGTCACAAAGTTTAGGCAGCCCCCACACCCCGGCCCCCCGATAGCTGTCGGTCTGCTGGTGTATCTAGCGAGCGAGCTTCCCAGAGCACTGCCGCGGTAGACTAACAATACACCCGCCCTGGTAACTCTGCAACCCCAGCGAGTTGAGGAACTATGGAAGTTCAGCATTGATTAGTGTTCTAACCCACTGCTTGAGTCACTGAAAACGTCACATGCCCAAATCTGAGTTCCTGATTGGTAGATCCGATGTGGCGACCTGTCAAACTTCAGATATTTAAATTTTGGCTGTGCCGCACCGCAGCGCTTAAATCACACTGCTGCCAATCTTCCACGCCACGCTCATTGCTCAGGTCGAACTGCGGGACTTCAGATCACCTCAATTTGCATCTGTACCATTGACTTAACATTGAAACTGGTCGCTTCCACCGCACAAATAACGTTTGTTGTGAATGCACCTTCAGAGCTCAAAGTTATTTTTTTGTGTCAAATTCATCATTAGTAAACAAACACATTTTCTGTTCACAAGTCTAGTCTTTGGTATTTCATTCCTCCATCACCATCTTTCTGAGCATTTCAACTCCAAAATAAATTCTAGACACGTGAACAAAACAAAACAAAGCTTTTTAAATCAGGCTTGTCACTTTATTTTGATTGATTTATTTTCGCTCATTAGTTCTGATGTTCCCACACCTACAGTTAACTTATCTGTATCTAAACTTCTTCAGAAGTAATGATTTTTTTTTGTTTAGTTTGCCAATCTAAAAAGGTTTTTTTTTTTTTTTTGGTCAAAGATCCTTTTCTAAATCTATTTCTGCAAAAAAAACATATTTTTATTGAGTCACTCAATAAAATCGGTGGAAAATTTGTAAACAAGTAAAAATTAACTTGTTCTGAGAAAAGACTTTTTTTTATTTCATTGGGATAAACATGTAAGTAATTGAAGTGGAAAGTCTTTTTGGTTATGAAGTTTCAGAGAAAATTACAGCATACAAGTTTGACTTTAAAATTAACAAATTTGTAGATAAGAAAAATATGTAGTACTGGCACAAAACCACAGCAAACTATATACCTAAAATATCACTTTTAATAATATCGGTTAAAAATGTAGCCTTTTTTTCAAGGTGCAAACCCCGTCATAGTTATGTGGGCTGCTCATGTACAGTACATGTCAGAGAAATTCTTAGAAATTAAGTTGGTGTCGTAAAATTGGCCTCAATGAAAAAAATAAAAAATAAATAAAACGATCTTGGGCATTTGACCTTCTTTCAGTGAGCAGCTGGTTGTAATTGGCCTCATAAATATTTAATCAAAATAATGACTATTCTGTTTCAAAATCATACAGCTTCCTGTCAGCACAACATGTACCAGTACTTAGCTCTGCAACGCATTTTCCTGCAGAAGAATCCCATGATGCTGGGCTTTCAACTGTCAAATGAGTTTGAAAAACAAGCGAGTCGTGTGTTCTGCTGTGAGATTTAGTTCATGTGTTTGACAACCGACAGATGTATCATTTTATACCTTTTTTAGATGCATGGCATACTGGTATGCAGCCAAAACAATTGCAGCACGCTTGTCATTTATCCTATTTTTTTTGAATAATTTGTTTTTTTACACTTTTTTTTCCTAAACATGGAATGGAGAAAAAAATGTTTTCTATTAAAGATTCACTCTAAAAAAATAAAATAAACCGACAAAGCCAGTTCAACAAGCTTGGTTTTGGTATAAAAATTGGTCTAGAATTGATTTTGTAGAGAAGATGTGCAGAAAAGTTACACAAATATCGATTGTGTTGCTTTTTTTTAATGCATGCTGCTTTTTATGAATATAAACTTATTTATAAAAAGCACTTTTCATACCTTGCACAAGCCGAAGCGCTTTTCTTTTAATAAGAAAAATCAAACACCCTTCACCCTCCACTAACACAAACCATGACCTCACACACAATAAATATAGTCTAAATGTAACTTTTAAAATAAACTTACTGTTTAGCTCTGATCTATTATCATTTTGGAACATTGTCATAAAAGCCGTTCACAACCGTTTGTTTAACGTTGTTGTGCATACAGGGAAAATGTTATACCTGTGAGAATCAAGAGTCAAGCCTGAAAGTTTTAGTGTCATTTTGTTATGTGGTCATCTCCTAAAGACTTCAACCAAAAAACACATCTGAAAAGCAAAAGGATCTTCATACATGCTCGCATTTGCAACCCCATGTAACCTGTAGGATGAGTTTAAGAGAAGACGCACCAGAAACAGGACAGGTGCCTTTTATGGGACGCAGGTGGGCCTTGGAGTGTCTGGACATCATTAAAAGATGGATTGGGTCGTAGGTGATGGAAACCCTCCCTGAGGAATAGAGAGAAAGCGTGGAGACTGATGGAGGGTTGTGTGGTGCAGTAACAGCCTGCCTTGGGGAGTGACGACCTGCTGACCAACTGAAGGAACGATATAGAGAAGCTTTAGATGGGAGAGGGGCGTGAGGGGCACGGGGTCAGCCAGCTTCAAGATGGGCCCAGCAGGTACAACACGGTGACTGAACAGGCAGGGGTTCTGATGGGGGCTCATTCCAAGAACACCTGATTCTATTTCACTTTGATGCTCTTTCACTTTTTCAGGCAGAGATGTCGGAACAACAAACAATTCAAAAATCTTCTGTTTAGATTTTCTTATGTTGCCTTTGAATATGTATTTCATAAGTAGGAAGTGTTATTTTTTTTTTTATTTCAGGTTCATGAACTTCAAAGAGCGCATAGTTTCCCTCCAGATCCAAAATATTGCAGCCATTTAATATTGCCTTGTACCTTAGTTGGTTTTTAAATCAGGGATTTAATTTAATAAAGTAAAAATTCCAGCAATCTTTTATCTTTTCTTTCCAAAATGAGATTTGCTGCCAGCAAAAAAAAGAATAATGAGCACCTACTTTAGATTACAAGAAAAAAAATCTCAGTTTCAACATTTGCTTTGCAGCTATTTGCAGCAGTTTTATTAAATTTTAAAATAAATTATTTTAAAACTATATAGCTGGCTTTATTTCACGCACATTCACAAAGTTTTCATTGTTACTTTTTTATTATCTTTTAATGCAAATGTTTCAAAACAATATCTAGTATACATGTATTTTTTAATTAATTACCCTGTTATGGACAAGTGCACTGTTAATGTTGCCCACCAGCGACTGGGATAGGCTCCAGCAACCCCGTAACACCAACAGGATTAGGTGAATTTAGAAAAGTAAGACTAGAAAAATAAAGGTTTCTAGAAATTTGTCGTAAATAACTAAAAGAAAAAAGATGGTTTGGAAAAGTGGACCGCCGTGTCTTTTTAAAAATGTCTGACACGACTGTAAGGAATGTTTATTGAAGTTAACCTCTGACTCACATCTAAAGGAAAGCAGTTTCAAAATGTTCCTATAAAAAGACTGGATGTTTTAATCTGTCATAGAATAGGAGTCGGAGTGTTTTATACACATAACATCACCTGAAATATTAAAGACATAGTGATATTTATGGACCCATAACATCATTCTACCTTGGAATGCTTCACTCTGTGATCCAACACTTCTCATGTCCTATTATATATTTTTCTATTTGTCAAATCAAAGGGGAAAAAAGGGTTTCTTAGTGCTGCAAATGGACAAAAAGTTTCATGTGAAATGTTTGAGACCATGATCGATTGTGAGGATTAGGATTTTTACTAAACTTCTTTATTTTTCTGTTGAGATATTTTGTTTGATTTCTTAAGCTCTGTTTCTGCCTGTTTTATTATGCAGTTTAATTGTGTAAAAAGCTGTGTAAACATCCACTACTGTCACTTTCTTAAACTTATTTAGGAGCGGCTGTGGTGCAGCGGCAGGACGGACGACCTCTCGGGTGGAAGATTTCGATTAATGCACTGCCTGCCCTTGTTTCAAAGTGTCTTTGGGCAAAACACTGAGCCTCTGGTGGAAGGTTGCCACCAGTGTTCAGCAGAGGAGACGCCATCAGTGTGTGAAAGGAATTGTAAAGCACCTTGGGCCTTCGAGAAAGGTAGAAAAGTGTTATACAATTATATTTTGCCATTAATTTCATATATAAAGTTTTGCAGCAAATCAATGGGCGGCTTAAGAGGCTGGGTTTACTAGACCAACCAGAGATACAGTTGACAGTCTTTTCAACTCTACTTGCAATATTCCATCACTTTATCAAAGTAATATTGTATATAAATTTAAGCTTGAACTCTTTAAATTGAGAGCAGACCAAACTCATTAAAAAATAGTTGTTTTTTTCACGGTTTCAATAGTACTGAGTCACTCAACCTGCTTTTTTCTTACCCCAAAATGATATTTTACAAGGTTATGTTTACTAAAAGACACAAGATCATTGTGCAATATGAAAGGAAAATTATAGTTCTATTGTCATTTAAAGAGCAAACAGAATGTGATCCCGAGCTCTAGGCAAAACTTGGTTTTAACAATATTTTTTCCACGTTTGCCCCCTTCTGTATTTAAAAAGGAAGTCACACGATCACATTCTACAAATTCTTGCTTTCGCCAAAAGTAAATTGTAAAATTGCTTGTGAAATTTGGATGCAATATTCCAGGCTTCACATCAAACTAAAGTGTTCAGATTGTGTTATTCCACAGCTCTGGGTGACAGCCAGACAAAGAACAGACAAATCAAGTGGAGCTCGCATCAAAGGAGTGAAAAATTAGACGACAAAACAGAGAAAACATCCATAAAATTGTCCGCAAACTCTTTATTGAGGTTGTATTAGTGCAATCTATCAGTCATGTTCTGGAAAATCCATAACCCTGCAGTGGAATTTTACCCCTGTGTGCTGTTCGCCTTTATGAAGTGCAATCTCATAGCACGGCTGCATGCCTCCATGGAGCTCGTTTTTCAATCAGTGTGATGTGGAATGGTCATGTCAGGAACACAGAGCTTTTGACTGGAGGGGGAGGGGGGCCATTCTCGGACCATTTGTCTGTCGGACTGTCTTCTGACACCACTGAATCGCCCCGTCAACATTAAATAAGAATTTCTACCATCACACATTCAATGTATGATTTATTAGCTGCATCTGTTCGGACGTGGAGAATCTGACCGAGCCTTGAGAACTACTAAATAGACGTGCAGTTGAGTGTGAAGTGGTTACTGAAATGTTGCGTACTTTCTGATCAATGACAACAGTCACGTGGTAGAAGAGTTATAATCATAAACACATTTATGTATTATAAATACAGCAGTGTGGTGCACCTATTTTGTTTAAGACTAACTTTCTTCAAACAAGTTGGCACCTTTTAATTTGAAGGAACCACTTTAGACAGGTGGTATGTCCACTCTAGGATAGGCTCCAGCAGCCCTGCTGGCAAAGAAGATGGACGTGTGCAGCTGGAGAATGGATGGATAAGTAGATGCATGGATTTGAAGGATGTTGGGTTTTTTTGCTTTATTAGTCAAATTCCACCAAATCACATAGATTTGTTTTTCTTTTGGACCTCAAGCTTCTTTATAGAATATTATAGTATATTATAGTATAGTATAGTATAGTATAGTATAGTATAGTATAGTATAGTATATAGTATAGATATATATATATATTATATAGTAGTATATATGTATATATAGATATGATATATATATATATATATATATATATATATATATATAATATATATATATATATAATATATATATAGTATCATATTATAGTAGAATATTAATAGCTATTGTATACTTTTTGTATAGTATTGTATTGTATTATACTGTATAGTATTGTGTTGTATAGTATTGTATATTATTTTTATAGTATTGTATAGTATATAGTTATTGTAGATAGGTGTGTATTACTTATGTTCATATTTATGTTCATAGGAATATGTATGTTTGCAAATGTTTAGATATGACAGATAAATTTATCAATTTATCAATTCAATTAGAGGGAAGATCTGGATTAAAAAACAAAGGTTTTAACCTTAAGATTGGTAACTACAGAGTTTTTTTTTTTTTTTTTTTCCTAGTCCTCTTGATTATATCGGCACACTGTTACAGAAACCCTTTTCTCTTCTGTAATTAAAGGGTAATACAACAGCACAGATTTGAAAAATACAAAAAAGAAAAAAGGGGCGGGCTGATCGGCAGGGATGTGGTCTGGATCTGTGATTGACAGTGACGGTGAGGTTACCTGGTTAATATTGTCATTCTGCATCTTCAATATGGAGGATGATACTGAGCAAAGTGATGACAGTGTCTTCACTGAACTTTCTGTAAAGGTTGAGGACTTTTCTCCTCCACCTTCTACCAAAGCGAGCGCACATGGTCCAGACCAAAGGGGACCTGTGTCTGAGTGGTAAAATGGTGCTAGCATCATAGCTAATAAAGGCTAACGTTTTTAGCAAACGATCCCGAGTGAAATCGTCATTGGAAATCCCATCACCAGGACGGAGTTCAATGCTCTCAAATACTGTTGCCTAACTTCCAAGTCCACTGGAAAGTTGTGCAAGTCACTTTTGAAAACCACAATAACCACCTACGATAATGACTGTTACGGAATCAAAGATGGGCGGGGCTTTTAACTGGAGGATGATGACGTGAAGCTTCTGAAATGACGTGAGAATTACACCAGTTGACCAATCACATAATTTAACTGTAACACTTTAATTCAACCTGTAGGGGGCAGTACACAGACTATTTTAGACTATAATTTAAATTAAACAAGTTTATTTTAAAAAAATTGTAAAGGACTATCAGACAGCACTTTTAAAGACCCAAATATAGAGGTTAACAGATAAAAAAAGGTTTATTTAATTTTTTGGTTGCCCTTTAATGGTACCATAACTTTTAGAAAACCTCATCATTTCATAAATGTGTAAAATTAAAACTGATTCAAGTTCTGGTAAACAAAAACGACTATACTGCTTCTTTAATAAACTATAGTGCACGTCAATGCAGGTGTATGTGAAAAAGCTTTTTCCAAGTTGTCAATGCCATTTTTCAGATTTCTTCATAAGAGTCTGAGAGTTCATTGCTATCTATTCATTTACATAATAAAACAGTGAAAGCTCTTTCCCGACCACAGGTTCTCATTTTGACACACTATAGTTGTCCTTGCACCAAAGTTATTTATGGCTGCACACAGCAATTATGAGACTTGGTTTATGTTCATAATTTAAAGTGCCTTAATCAAAGATCTGCTCAACGTGAACACAAATATCATCAATGGCTGCCTGCCAGAGCCAGATTTGGCGTGTTGCCATTCTACCATAACAGACAAGAGTGTTTTGATGCAGAAAATAAAAAACAGTACCAACAATTCTGACCAAAAAATAATCTGGAGTCGATTTAGTTTGAAGGTGTTTGTGTTTAGACACTAAATTTGGTTAAGTAGCTTACACGCACAGAAGAAAGCTCCTGATTGGACCAAAGTGTACCGTGTGCCGCCCCTTCCTTCAATGGCGTCCAGCAGAGACTAACCTGGTCTGCACAGGGGCGAGCGTTTTCTTTTCATCTCGATTCATTTATTCACTGAGTTACAATCTCAGCTCCTGCTGATTGGGCATCACTGGAACTGTGGAATGCTCCATTCTGTTGCCCTTTGCTTGGCTGAATGACGTTCGTAGTGAAACAGTCGATTTGTTAATTTTACAGAAGCGTTCCTGCTGTTGAGTGATAAAAGCCCAAATAATCAACTTTTTTTTTTTTAATTCCACACCACTCTGGCTGCAGGTTGGATTCCTGTGTTTCTCCTGGTCTGCAGGGTCAGCAGTCGTGGTTGTTTTCGGACTTACTTGGGCGTTGACTTTACGATCCACCGCCTCCCTGGATTAACCATAAATTTACTGCATATGTGCATACTTTTAATAAACGCTCCTCTCCTGCTGTGTTTCTCTCTGGAAGCTGGTGTCGTTCTCTTGACTTTCTCTTTACATAAATAGCTTGGGTGGGTTCCCCTGCTGTGAATTTAAGCAAGCCCCTGTTTTCAGCTTTGAAAGTATAGCTTTTTTAATTGCTACAATTTGTTTTACTGCATTTGTTAAAGTAATAATTAACTTTTTTTTGTCTTCTTTTTTTTCTCAGCGTCTCTTGATTTAGTGTTTTTTTTTTCGTCTGAGTTGTTCTGTTCATTTGGCGGGGAGTTTGTTTGTATGCTGTCTTCGTTAGTCCAAGGTGGCAGGCAGGTGTTGTTTTCTACCTGCTGTTGACCGTCACTTGTACCCACATCCGTGTTTGTAGGTGACCTTGCTTGAATATTTCCTTTATTTTTCATGTCTGACCACTGGCAAGCTCTGACTTCAACATTTTATTTTGTTCACAAGTGAATTTCTTGACTAGGTAGTTTGCCCTCTCTTAGTGGGTGGAGTGCTCCTACATCATGTGGAGGGGTTTAAATATCCTGGGGTCTTGTTTACCAATGAGGGAAGATCGGAGCGTGAGATCAAGAGGCAGATTGTAGCGGCGTCCAGCATTATGCGGTCGCTGTACTGGTCTGTTGTGGTGAAGAAAGAGCTGAACAAGAAAGCAAAACTCCCAATTTACCAATCGATCTTCTATCCAGTACTGACTTGTACTCATGAGTTCTTGGTCATGACCGAAAGAACGAGATCCTGACTTCAAGCAGCTGAAATGAGCTTCCTCCAGAGGGTGGCTGGACGCTCCCTTAAGGATAGGCTGACAAGCTTGCAGCCGGCTTCTCCTCCACATCCAGAGGAGCCAGTTGAGGTGGCTCTAGCATCAGGTCCAGATCACTCTCTGGGGAGGTGTTCCGGGCATCTTCCATTGGGCGGACCCAGGACATGCTGTAGAGACTACGTCTCTGGGCTGGGGTGGGAACGCCTCTGGATCCCCCCAGAGGAGATGAAGGAAGTAGAGGAAAGAGCTGAACAAGAAAGAACAAGAAAGCTGAACAAGAAAGCAAAACTCCCAATTTACCAATCGATCTTCTATCCAGTACTCACTTGTACTCATGAGTTCTGGGTCATGACCGAAAGAACGAGATCCTGACTTCAAGCAGCTGAAATGAGCTTCCTCCAGAGTGTGGCTGGACGCTCCCTTAAGGATAGGCTGACAAGCTTGCAGCCGGCTTCTCCTCCACATCCAGAGGAGCCAGTTGAGGTGGCTCTAGCATCAGGTCCAGATCACTCTCTGGGGAGGTGTTCCAGGCATCTTCCATTGGGCGGACGCCCTTGGGAAGACCCAGGACACGCTGTAGAGACTACGTCTCTGGGCTGGGCCAGGTACGCCTCTGGATCCCTCCAGAGGAGCTGAAGGAAGTAGAGGGTAGAGGAAAGTCTCTGCTTGGACTGCTGCTCCCACGACCAAGTCCCAGATGAGCGGAAGAAGATGAATGGATGGATGGAAGGTAATTTTTCTTTCTCATAAAATTCTTTTACAATTTCTTTCTGACTTCTAAGTTTCTCTGAACTTTTGTGTCTTTGTGTTAATTTCTTTGAACAAACCACCCTAGGGTGGTGTTTTCCCAATCACCTGAGGGTGCACTGTGGAGGCAACTCTGCCACCCCGTGAAACATCTTCATTTGCTCTTTTATTCCTCCCAGCATGTCGCCTCTTTACACCGGTTTTTGGTTTTTCATTG
Source organism: Oryzias javanicus (assembly GCA_003999625.1). NCBI lineage: Eukaryota > Metazoa > Chordata > Actinopteri > Beloniformes > Adrianichthyidae > Oryzias > Oryzias javanicus. Next base: position 35,610,960 of record CM012439.1, read on the forward strand.
ATGGTGCATGTATTTGAGCCTAATCTGACTAATGGTACTCGAGGCAAGTTTCTCGCTGCGTCAGTTCCATGTTAGACTGATCTGTAGTTCAAACGCGTTACACTCAGCCGGGATGCTAATCTGTAGACTTTTGCTAATCCTTCTTCAGAGGAAGTTACCTGCCTCATCCCCTCTTCCATGTTCATCACTCCAGCTTCAAAGTCCCATTGTGTGCCTTTCAGACCGTTGTGCCGATTGTGAAGGCTCCACGCAAGACAAAACGAGCTTTCTGAAGAAATAATAGCTGTTTATATGGAGAGCGATGTGAGTGACTGTCGGGCTCTGCCTTTAAGTTGATTTTCAGGAGTGTCGGGGAAGAGTGGGGGAATTAAGGAGGTGAATCATGGATTGTCAGAAATCAATTCTCGGGGCTGCTCCCTGAGGACAGCTTCAGTCATCGTCAACCACACAGAAGATGAGTCAACCAAATCTTCTCGAGAGCATGTGCTAATCCCCTATGTAATGGCATTCACATATAGGATAAATCAATCTGAACCTGTAGAAGCCAAGTGTTGATCATTGCTTAATTGAATATTACAGACACTTTTAGGAAATATCTCTCACCTGATTTTTTTTCATTTCATTTTGGAGCCATCGTTGTGTCCCTTTCCAATTCACTTGACACGTCAATCCGCTTTTTTGTTGCATCTCAGAGGAGCTCTTAGAAATCCAAGAGGATGAACAGCTGATGGATCACATAGTCTGTTTCATCTTCCCCTGCTTTACATTTTCTCCAGGCTCATTACTGTGCCAGCATAGGCTCCCCGCTCCCGGCTGGCGCTGGAACTTGTTTGCCTCGTGTGCATCGTGCAGAAACTCTGTGTCAACAAGCTCAGCAGCTAAACACTTCAAACAATGCAAGTTTAATAAGCAATAAAGCAACAGTGTACCTGAGGGTATGGCGTTTTTCTCTATCCTCCTGGTTTCAGCCGGCACTTTAAAGCTGTTTTCTGAGATTGGATAGCAAATGTATTATTAATTTAAAATAGATAGGCTTTGCCTCCTACAATCTAATGATATTGGACATCAACCCAAAGTTCAGAGGAAAAACTGTACCAAAAAATATCATTTTTTATTTCCTGCTGAAGATAAAATGTCAACTCCTCTTTGACAACAGCTGCTGTGGTTCTAACTGTACAGATAGAAGCACTTCCACATTCCTTTGACGGCTTTCTGCAATCTAGAAGCCGGAGGGCCGAGACGTCGCTTTGTGCCCGTTGTTTTTTGTGGATCATAAATGAGGAGGGTCCAGAAAATGTCTGGCTCTCAGTAGACATTCCAGTCCACATCAAAGAAATGTGTTGATATCAGAAGAACGAGTAACTGGAACAAACGATCTTTGCGTGATACATTCTGCCTGATAGAATTGTCCGACTTGGATCAAACTTGGGGAGTGTTGGTATTTGTTCTGTGTGGGTGTGAGGGGGTAGCTTTTGCTCACAGCTCTTTTACAGCAAACCAATGTGACCTATGATGAAACAGCATCAACTAAAGAGTTATAGGGAAAACCATGTCGCTACAATAGCTGCACAAATGACTGGAATGAGTGCTGACCAGAAAAATAGGAGATTACATTTCGGGAACTTTAAGACTAATTAATACTGATAAGCCCCTTTATTTATATATATTATGGGCCTTTAATTGATTAAACATCTCAACAAGAAACTTGGCTGTTTCTTTATTTTTTCTCTACTTAAAATTGACACTTTTTAAAGATGTGTCATTGTTTTTTGTTCATTCATAATTTATATCCCTTATGGATAACTCCCTCTGGAGTATTGGAGTTTTAGTTACAGCACCAAATCGTAGCAATCTGCAACTGGTTCTAGCAGATTACAGTTCTTGTTTCATACTGACCATGAGTTACTAAACCATCGACTGTTCCATTAGTGACCATTTTTTCTTATCCAAATCCCTTCTGCACCAACGTCCTGTTCCTTTGTCAAGTTCCTGACCTTTACTTGTCCTGGACTTTTAGATATTCTTTATGGATCTACATCTGTAAAAGTCAAGTCAGTCTTTCGTGACAAAAATAAACATTCTTCTTTTATTTTTTATGTGTTAACACGAATAATTCTGATGTCCTTAAAGGGGCCATACCATGGCTTTCTTAATCCTTTCAGAGAAAACTGACCATATATTTTTTTTAGAACACTAAAAAACCTATTTCTTATGAACTATTAGTTATTTTCACGAGTTTTTTTCATACCCAGAAGTAAAACGAGTCGATTCCAGAGGCTCCGCCTACCACTGCGCGTTTCACGTCATTATCATTGTCTGCATTTCTCCCACGTAAACAAACGATTTAAACTTTTTCAAAGATAAGTGAACATATCATATATCTTTTTTACATTACATGTACATGTTTATCAGTTTTTTTATGCTTGTTGAACATTTTTCATAGTTATTTAAAAAAAATTGTAGAAATAACTATTATATGTGTTGTTTTTAATCAACTTTCTAATATGGTACAACAAATCCTTCTTATGTTTTATTTTTGTGTAGGACCGGCTCTTAATCCTTGCTAGACCTTTTTTAAAAATCAATGCGCAAATGATGCAAAAACTTTATTTTTTATTAGAGGAGGGGAAGCTCGTCCCAGTAAATCTCCCAATAAGACATCCATATTTAAGGAAAGAAAAACAAAACAAAAGTACAGCATATCTGCATTTAATAGCCTAAAAAATCTGGCAGCTGGCCTAGTATCAGTTGGAGACAGGCTTCTATTCCATCGCAGACAGAATGGCGATGGCTGATGGGTTCATTTAGGGGTGAAATTTGTTCAAGAAATGTAAACGACCCCAGATAAATATTTCCAGATTCACTGAATTGATGAGAACATTGTATTATGCTCTGATTAGCACTGGCTATTAATGTTTCCTTTCTCTTTGAAGCATCATCAATCACCGCTTTAAAATCTTCTTTGCTTTCATGCAGATTATTTCCTGGAGACACTTGTTGCTTTCTTTCTTTACACCTCCACCAGGAAATCATTTGCTTGTTTGTCCTTTTTCTGCAGTCATCTTTTTAACATCACCTGTCTGCTTGCGCCAAGTTTCATTTAGGCTCCACCCAAAAATTCCTTACCAAATTGTTCTTTGCACGAAATTTAAATGCTAAATCGAATGAGCGTTTCTTGGCCGTCACTAAACCGGCTCACAACTCAAATACCACAGACGTCTGTGTGACCAGGGGAAGATGCGTATATCTGTAAATGATCCTGGCCTCTATTGGAGACCGGCGTCTGATAGTAACAAACACCTGTTAGACTATTAAGCCACAACTGGAAGATATCTCAACTATAAAAAATATAGGAGTCACCAGAGAGATGTTAGCGTAGGCCAAGACTGTAGATGTTTTACCTGACTTGCCAACTGTATTTTATCTTTTTTTAAAACACACAAAGAAGAAAGAAGGTAAAGATTGGGAATTGAATTAGTATAAAAAAGAGTGTTTTTCAATAAAACTTGAAAAAGAAGCCTTTCACCTTTTTTCTATTCTGTTTTTTTTTTGCTCTTTTTCTGAGTCGGCTTCAGGAAAATTAAGTTGAAACAAAGTAGAGGGGCAGTTACTGAGAAATGGCTTCTGTTTCCGCACACACTGGCCGCCTTCAGCAGCGCTGCAGGCGATCAACGGCACTCCAGTCGGTGATCAAAGCAGGGAATTGGAGCCGGGGAAACAGAGAGGTGGTTCCTTCTGCTGTAATACCGCTCCGCTCTGCGCTGCAGCCCTGTGGCTCCGGCTCCGGCTCGGCCGCTCCAGGTGTAGCGCAGCCTTGACATCTCCTGTTATTTGTTTGGGTCTCAAAAGTGTTTCGTACTCAGGTTAGGCACAAGTCCTGAATCCCAGTTTCTCAACCTCCTGTTGGTGTTAAATAAGTAGACAAGAGAATTCATCTATTATTCCAGTTCAGTTCATGGAGGTAGAGCTGGAAATCATTCTTTGTTTTGTTGTTTTTGCAAGAGGCTTTTTTTCTGCTTCTGGCTTTCTGATTCTCATCCATTGTAATTGCTTTGTGCTAAGAAAGGGGTCATGAGTGGAAGAGCTGGAGGCAGGCTGCTCACACGGCTGCAGTGGAGCTCAATATTTCAGCCTCTGAGTAGACGCCTTCTCCTCCCCTGTGGTCTCAGAGCGACTGTGACATATTCAGGCGACATCCACCCTGCCTTTTTATTACTTGTGGTGAACAGGCATGCACATACTTGTGAGTCTGTACACCTGCACACATTTCACAGACTTGAGCAACACACAGAAGCAGCCATCAGAGAAGTTCTTTATCAGGTATCGATCCGGCTTCCACCGGCTGTTAGTGCTCTTTTTTTTCCCCCTCACTTTTTCAAACGTTGGAGAAGTTAAAGCTGAGTTGTAAAATAAACTGGTTTAAATGATTTTTAAAGCCCTCTAACGCTACTTTTCTTCATGATTTCCTATTACCAATAAGAAACTGAAGAGTTCTTGTTTCAAAACTTAATTGTGAAGGCTTACGGTTGTGTTCAGCACTTGGATGTTACTGCGGTGATATTTTGGCTTGTTAACATCAGTATGTTAACACACTATTGAGCAAGTTTCTGAGGAATTTGCTGTGTTTCTTAAACTTCCTGTATACGATTTTCATGCAAATGTCCATAGGAAAAAATCCTGTCAAAATAATCATCTTTTTGATCTATTTTTAAATTTTTTCCAAGGGTCTTTTAGTATTCTTATTCTGCTTTTAGCTTCAAAATAAAATTAGCTTCTTTGGACATAGTTTCTGCAGAGTGGCAGGAGTTCAATAGAAATGCGGGCACTACTATTGCTGCGGAGCAAGCCCGCCCCCACTTTACCTCACCCATGTGGTCGCACATTCTCCTGCTAGCTTACAGCGCCTCACACTCCCATCCGGTGCAACAAAAATGGTGAACAATATCAGAGCTACCCCGCCCCAAAGTTTTGAGTCTGATTCTATTTCGAACGAGAAAAACTAAGACGTACATGTCATGATTGATTAATTTGATTTGTCTTTGTATGGATCAGACGTCTGCAACCTGCGGCTCCGGAGCTAAATGTGGCTCTTTGACTCCTCCATTGCGGCTCTCTGGTTGCAGGAAATAAAAATTTTTGAAAAGTATAACTGTAAAAAGTATGTAAGTAGTAAAGTAAAAACAAATAAACTAATTTACAAACTGTTTAAGGACATTACGTATCCAACACTTTAAGACAGATTTTTGTGTCAGATTTTCTATTTTTAAACAAATTTAAGGATTTTAAGTGTTTTTTTTTTTAAAGTTAGTGAATTAGTTCATTAGAGTTTAAAATCTTTGCCTGAAAATTGAAAATCTACCGATTTGCTGAGAGGATTGCACATGACACAGGATGTCTTTTATTTTGAAAGGGAGTCTTGTGAAATCTCTGACAAAAATTATAAACTATTCAAATAAAAAAAAAAATAATTTCATTTTGCCCAAAAATTGTTTATAGTTACCAAAATGGTAACATTAATATAAAAACAAATCAGTGCCATATTTTCCTGTTGAAATGTTGTCAGGCGGAAATTAACCCAAATGGCTTTTTACATGTTGAAGGTTGCAGACCCCTGATATAGATGTAGATTTCTGTCATTTGATTTGTTTAGTTTTATTTTGATTGCTTGAAATAAGCAATTTCTAAATCCGAATACATGTTGACTCCAAGTGGATGTATCAGAATGGAGCGTAGGAAGGAACTTGTGGCCTACTGATGGGGATTTTACATCATATTTACAAGCTTATTTTACTTTATTTTACATTTTTTCTGCTTCTGATTCACAAGAATTTGAATTTAAAGAAATAATGGATTGGATTTTTCAGTAATTTTCAAAGCACTTACAATATCTATCTATTTTTCCTTCACTCCTCATACTTGGTGATGGTAAGCTGCTGGTGTGATGGTAAGCAGCCACAGCTGCGCTGGAGCAGACAGACGGGCGCGGATGCCAGTCCGCGGATACAGTCGCTCTGACCATCATCAGGACATTCATGCGCATTCACACACCAGTGGAGCCATACTGGAGGCAAGGAGGCGAACGTATCTTGCCCGAGGACACAACATTTTCATTGGAGCGGGTCTTAAATGAAAATCTATAATGATAAATGACATTGTGCAACAAGTTAGTAAGATTTCAGTTTTTGGCTTCTCTCCTTTCAGTCTACTTTGGCTTGACTGCTTTATAAAACATTTAACTGTCTGAACACCTTCAGACTATCATGTTGTCTTGAGTGTCTTTCAAAGCGGAGAAAAAAAAAAAAAAACTGAGCGTGCATCACTTTAGGGATTATCATTTGATTTCTATGTATCAGATGTAACCTTCTCCTGCTCACTCACAAAGTGTGGGAGGCTGGTGGGTGTAACGTTTCATTCTTCTGGGCAGATGGTTCTGTCTGTGGATGAGAATGTGTTGTCAGCTGGTTTAGTCATGGCAACAGGGAGCATTAATCACAGGGTATCAAGGAGTCATGTAAACAGCTTAACCTGGAGAAGACGCAGCTGGTGTTTCAGAAACAAACAGTTTTGTCTTCTTTTATAACCGAATATTAGTAAAAATGCTTAATTGAAAATTGTCTGATCCTCTTACACGGACTTGTTTGTTTTTGTCATCGGAAGAGCCAATGCTTTTTAAGATAAGCCTTATGTTATTTTAGTGAACACAAATTCATCTTATCACCACATATTGACTTGTTTTGAAATGGTGCCAAACTTAAAAACTTGTGCTAATTTTGAACCACTTCAGCACTTTTTTATTTACAGTATTTCTAAGGAAGCACAATAGTGATGAAGATACTGGTCACTGTTTTTAATTTCTTTGAGGCTTTATTTATTCATCCAATGACAGGAAGTCGTAAAGTATAGTACTTATAGATTGCATGAAACAGACACACATGTTTAGGGTCACTGTAAAAAGTTTTACTCGATAGATCTACATAAATGCAAATTCAGACAAAAATAACTTCATTCCCAAAAAAAAAAAAGAAAAAAAAACCCTCTAAATTCACAATTATTCATATATATATATATAATATATATATATATATATATATATATATATAGTTTCTTGGCACTTGGATAAGGTTTGATAAGCATCCACTCCTCTACAGAATGAAACAATTAAAGCTCTTCATTCTTCTACAATAGCATTTTCCCCCCCTTTGTTAAAAAAGTTCATCAAATCGTACAAAGCAAGTTTTTTTCTCCCACGATTTTGTTGTAAAAACTAATACTGTATTTTCTGGACTATAAGGCGCACTTGTATATTAGCCGCACCTGCTCAATTAAAAAAAAAAAAGAAATACAAGCCGCACTGGGCTATAAATCGCAGATATCTATGTTGAAAAATAAGATAATTACTATAACAATTTTGTACTTTAAATGTACATGTATGTACTTGCCATCTCCAGCGTCTCACCATAGATTCATTGATGCTAAAGTTGTATACCATGCCATTTGCAGAAATGACATGCTAATGGTTGCTTTTAACATTCAAATGTCAGGTTAGTGGTTGAAAAGAAAATCAGAATTATGGCAAATCCGGAAAAACTTCAATCTTCTAAAGAAAAAGTAGTGTTGGCTTTTCTGATTTGCATTGTTTTTTTTGTCTATCTTGTTTTTGATTCAAATTCCGGTTAGAGCTCCCCTCGCAGTGGAAGAAAAATCCACAGAATAGCCGCACCTTTGTATAAACCGCATGATTCAAAACCAAGGATAAAAGTAGCAGCTTATAGTCCAGAAAATACGGTATATATGGAATGGCATGCGGCATATTTAAAAGACAGAAGTGCGTCACAAACCGAACTCATCGACTCCTCAAAAAGTTACTACTATATCTTTTAATAAGGGTACTGCTTTTGTATTGCATTTAACCTTCTACAACTGTAAGTAATGTAATAAAAAAATAAAAAATGTTGATAATTCATGCGATGACCTTACCTGAGATCAAAATTTGGGTATTTTACACTCTAGAGTTAAAGTTGGACTGTGAGAAGCAGAGCAGAAATCTCATGTCTAAACTTTATAAATTTGTGTTTTAGGAACGAACAAACAAACAAACAAACACACCTTCCTTTCCAAGGCTATCCTCATCAGAGAAAGTTCTAGTCAAGAAAATGTGAGCTGCCTTGAGAAAGAATTAAATTAAAATGCCTGAAATTCTACCAGTAAACTATTTCAAAGGACTTTTTTTTTTTTTTTTTTAGCTGTTATTAATTCTGTTTCATGACCTGTTGCATCTGCTGGATACTTTAACGAAATCTGATCCAGTTAAAGGACTATTGTAGGCTCTCTTTTTTACAAAATGAAACCATCATCTGCAAAAAAAGAAAATCACACACTAGGATCTCATCATTGAAACCAGCCTCAACTCATAAAAAGAAGTTTCTTTAACAAGGTTTGCATCTCTAGAAATGTGAGCAAACTTTCCAGTACTTGCAAAACCAAGTTACACATTACTTAAAGACACGATTATTTCTGTTTTAAATCAAGCATTTGGACAATCAAGTTAGCAATTACCATTAAACAATGTGTAAAAGAGATGTTCCTTACAAAACACTCAACAATGTGGAGATGATGCACGAGGCTAAACCCAGTACCTCCAATGAAATACATAAACAAGGATTCCAGCTGCAGTTTGGCTTCCACGTTTTGCAGATTGGAAAGGCTGGTGCAAACTGTCACAACTTTACAGACAAATATATGTCACCGTCATTTCGAGATAAAGACATTGATATAAAAGAAAGGGACAGAACACGTAGCACAAGATTATTGAGACATAGGCTATTGCTTATCTACTAGTGCAATCTCAGAGGCTCTAGACGTGTTGAGCAGGTCATGGTAATTAAAGCTGACATTGATTGTGTCTTTTTAGTTTGACCTTTTTCCCAATATCATCTGTTTACCGTGGACATTACTTTGCACACATTCCACTCTCTCCCACTTTTCTTTGGCTCCTTTTTTTCTTTCCTGGGGCAGCTTGCATTCCCCCCCCTGTAATTTAAATTTAAAAAAAAAAGATTTCAATCAAATTAGGTCTGTGAGAAAGTATGCTCGATGTACTGGTAACGGTTCTTCTGCTCTTCTTGGGTAGGACATAAGTCTCACTCAGCTACTAATTAAATGCATCAATGTTAAAAGTTTTGAAAGTTAATCAAAACAAGTTCAAATAAAGGTTTAAAACATTTTGGTCTTTTCAGCCTTGTTTAATCGACTGCTGTGCTTTTCTTCATTGTCTTTACCCTTGTTCACCATGTGTCGTCCTCTCTGTGGTAACCCAACAAGTCCTGGTGACATGCAACAAAACAGGAGATAGTCCTCACTAATACTTCAGACCTCAGGTCTTATGAGCTTCACATCTTTAACAGACCAAACTACAATGTACTTATTCTATTGTCCTAACTGAAAAATATGGAAATGTGCCTCAAACTAGACAATGGAGTGAGATCTTTTTACAAATTTAGACAACTAGTTTCTCTTAATAGTTTTTTTTTATTCTATGAAACAATAGGCAAAGCTATGTTCAATGAAAAGTCTATTTAATGTGAGTTTCGGGATTCAGACTTCAAAACGTGTTCATGCGTCGCTATGCAAGTTTGTAAAATGCCTATCCGTTGAACACGTGTTTAAGTTAACCAATCAGTTGACCAATCAGGGACTTAGATTTAGTAGTGATGTATGGATGGTGTCTCTTTTCATTTGCATACATTGTAATTATTAATAAAGTGATGATAGAAGACAAATTAATTTGAACTTTTCCCTTTGTCTTTTCCTTTCAGGGGTTGCTACAGTGCAGTAGCTTCGAATGTCTCACATGGGTGTTTTGGAAGAGATTTATCCATCTTCACTTCCGCACATCCAGGACCGGGTCACAAGGACAGCCATCGTAGCAAAGATGCCTTGACTTCCCTCTCCCCGGCCACTTCCTCCAGCTCCTTTCAGGGGGACCTCGAGGTGTTCCCTGGCTAGCCGAGAGCATGTCCTGGGTCTTGCCGGGGCCATCGCTCAGTTGGATACACCTGAACACCTTCCCAGGGAGGCATCTACACCAGATACTGAAGCCACCTCGACATGGAGGAAAAACGGCTCTACTCCGATCTTTCACGGGGTGACCGAGCTTCACACCGTATCTCTAAGGGAGCTCCCCGCCACCCTCTGGAGGAAGCTTATTACAGCCTCTTGTAGTTAAGATATCGTTCTTTCAGTCATGACCCAGAACTCATGACCATAGTTAAGTACTGAAACGAAGATTGACCGGTAAAATGAGAGCTTTGCTTTCTAGCTCACTCTCGCTTCTTGACAGAGCCTTGCATTTTTTTCGGGGCTCAAGGAGACCCAGACGTGGACCCTCTTACGTCTACATGGTTGGGCTGTAGCACAAATGGTCTTTCTCAAGGACGCAGACTGGATGAAACTCATTGTACATCCTGGAAATGGAACCCTGATTTTCCCATGTGCTTGTCCTGCACTTAAGGGTTAATTAAATTACAAAACACCAAGTCTTTCATATATATTGGAAAAGAACTTTTAAAGAAAAAACCTGGAGCTAGATTTGTGAGATTTGCACCACTTTGACTTGTAGTGCCAAGCTTCTCATTTGTTGGTACATGCATTAGTATCGGGTGGCAACACCATACATGTGTTCAAGAATACACATTTGGTGCCCAGTGTGATTTTGTCAATCCCCCAGAGTTTACCTAAACTCCCCTTGACTGCAACAACCCCCCTCCCCTGTAAAAGTAAGCTCAGAAACTTTAAAGAAGAACCTCAAAGCTTTCCTTCATTTCATGGTAAGTCCCTGTTCACACGTGTCCAAGAAGCAAGAGCCCTGATGCTACTTTGCCTTATTTATACCAGCCTTTCAGATCCGGCCCCAGAGTCTCCTGCTGCCTCTTTCGCTCCCCTGCTCTGCTGCACAAACTCTTGAAGTCTTTTGTTGCTAATTCCTGAATGACTCACGTCAAACACAGTGCACTAATGTCTTTTTCTCAATAAATCATTGTTTCTTTCATGTTCAGGAGAGTCATTTGCACGCCTTTAGCCTTGATGGATTTAAAAGCATGCTGAGCAGCACCGTGAAATAAACCTCAAAGAGTAAAATGGATGACCAGGAAAAATGGAAGATGAATCTCACTGACAGGGAATTGAGCAGTGAAAAGTAGCACCAGCCTAATTAACACCGCACTGTACCCTTTCCTGCATTCAGATTCTGATCTGTTTTCTGGTATGCTCTGACACTCCAGTCAGCTCATCAGTTTTTGCAGTATAATTGCACTTTGAGTTTAGAGTTACAGCATTACCTTAAAAGACTTCAGACTTATATACGAGATCATATTTTTAAGCATTTGAATGTAAAAGAAACAAAAAACGTTTTTTTTTTATTTGGAGTTTTGTTGTGTGATCCAAATGTGTTTTGATCAACCCAAAAGATTTTCAAAAGTATTAGCCCGTATTAACTTAACGCAACGAAAAGTAATAATCTTGAAACCAGCTGGACGATGTCCTTTATATAGAGAGACATGTGCCATGTAAGAGTTCAGGTATCTGCTAACGGTAGGAAGGAGTAAAAGATCAATAAGTAAAATCATCTGCCACCATTCAGTCCTTGTGCCGGTCTGATGCAGTGAAAAGGGAGCTAGGCCATTAAGTGGAGCTGTTCATTTTTAGTCGATCACCTGCAGTGTTTGAAAGATGATATAGTAACCGAATCCGGATAAAGGAAAACAAAATGACTTTCTTTCCTCTGTGAGGTTTGTAGATTCTCATTTAGAGACGGCAATGAAAGCTTGCCTCTCAAAGGACTTGGTGCCTTGGAGCACTAAATCTTCTGTTTTTGTTTTTTTTCTTTAACCCCCTTAGTTTGGAAGTTAAACATTTTCAAAGCCCTGTTCAACTACTTAACATTTTCTCTTCAGATGCTTCAAATTAGCAGTACACGGGGTTCCATCACAGCATACAATCAGCTGAAAAGGAAAAAAAAAAAAAGCATTTTATCACTTTCTAAAGCACCATTTTGAAAATGGACAACAGATATTGTAAACACTAGAAGAAACGGAACAGTTGAGACAACATTAAGGAGAAAATATTTTTATTCTGTATCTTTCAAAACTGCCCGGTCTCTCTTTTGATAAAAGCTGATACAAAGTTCTCATCGTTTTCATACATTCTGGAATGTTCTTATGCTGTTGTCTGTATTTATTCAGCAAATTTCACTTCAACATTAACCCATTTGCCATTTCCAACATGTCTGTGACCACATTTTTGGATTAAACACAGGGGCAACTATTGGAAGAGAGATTGAATGTGAATATTTTCCAAAATACCTTGACTGATTGCAGATCAATTGTAAGACTTGGATCAATGTGGAGATGAATGTTTGTTATTTTTCTTGCTTTTTTCTCTCTCATAGCTTCCTATTGATGATCCAGTGTGACACTGTTTTTTTTTTATTTTGAAAGAGGATCATGAACAGAAATGACTGTTGATAGTAGTAATATTCAGTGATAGTATTTTCTCTTCATGTATGTGTTTGATTTATGCCAAAAACAACAGTTTATTAGCTTGGATGCAAACCAAAGTCAGACTTTGTGGCTCCTCCTCGGTTGTGATCAGTAAGAAATCCATTCCAATGACTCTTTGAGAGTTAAAGGTTGCAGACCCCTGGACTAAAGCAAGTATTGTACACAAAAAAATCCAAAGACAGCTGATTTGACCACGGAAATGTAACCGGCGGCTCATTTGGAACCTGAGCTCGGCACGCTTGCCGGGCCAGACGAGGTTTTGGGACGTATTAACAACTCGTTAATTCAAACAGAGATTGTCAGCCACAGTTTAATTAAAAGGAGAAATACTCGGAAATGCAAAAGCGAAATGATTTCTTATTATATTCTTTCTCTTTCATATGAATAATGCCACACATACATGTTAAAAACTCAAAAAAGACGATTTTCATCAGAGGGGAACTTTAAGCATTACAAGCCACCAACACACTGTGAGCGTTATCAAAGTATCTATGGCTTCTAATAAAGTATTGGACCTCATTTTTTGTGTTTTGGATTTGTAACTAACTGGTTATGGACTTGGTCATCTTTCATTCCTTTTTTCTTTATTGTTTTTATGCTTAATTTTACACCATATATATAAATTATGAAAACTAATTTTACCAAATTGAATTAGTCATTTTACACCTGAAAGGAATCAGGGATCTTTTATTATCAATAGAAAAAAATGAAGCTAAACTTTTGATAAAACAAATAACTTCATTAGTTTTGTCATATTTGCTTACTTTTTGAATAATTTCTTGAAAAGAAAAAAAGAAAAAGTTCAGTTATCTCTCTGCTTTTGAATTGTGATAGAAAAAATCAAAGGAAGCCACTCATTAAAAAATCCATTCATTTTTCTTGCTCTCTTTCGGCATCTCAACAAATGCTTATTTTTTAAACATGTGGCATTAATGTGTGATTAGCTTAATTCCAGTGAACAGGACAGGTGAGCCCAGCTTTGTAGCCCGGGAGGTTAGGCTGATGGACTTTGGCATTTCGGACATAGACAATGAAAGTTAAGTCTGTCTCGCCTCTAGTCTTGGTCCAAGGCTATTACATCTGCTTCATGGTGGGCCCTCAGCCGAGATTTACATCAAAATCTTTCTGATCAGAGGAGCTGCACTCAGCAATGGTCAATTCAAGGTTCTGTGTGTCTGCTGGGGTCCCTATGCCGGCTGGCAGATGTTCATTAGCCAGCTAGCCTTTCATCTCAGTATGGAGAACAATAGTCTGGCACTCTGTCCTGCTCTTTCATGAGATAATAAGGCATCGTATCTGACCTCAAACCAGGCAATAATCCATTTGCTGCCGAACACCTGGGATCACGCTGAAGTTCAGCAGCCCACTTTACTTTACTCTGTTTTTCTCATCTGGACTGCTGTTTGTTTAATTTTGCCATCTGAGTATCGCATATCTTTTTTGCATAATCTGCTTCTGATGAGACGTTTCAGGATGGACAATAAATGATACTAAAAACACCATATTTCTAGCAAATGTATTGGAATAATACAGGAAATCATGAGCTTGCATGGATAGTTAATCAAAAAATTGTTGGTTTCCAACTTTGTGGTGCAAATAGTTCACTGATTAATTCTTTTCAAGTAAACCATGTAAAATCCTGAGTATTTCGTAGAAAAAAATTCTTTGACAATTTCTTTTCTTCAAGATTTACAGATTATTTTTCAGAATTTTTACCTATTTGGGAGCCTATTCCCTGTGTATTCATCACCTTAAGATTTTGTGTGGTTACTAATGAAATTGATAAAACAAAAGGAGACCTGAGCAGGCTGCCTGGATCAAATCCTTTGTCAGCCTCTCCTGGGCTGACATAGTGTTCTCCATCAGCAGTACCCCCACCCCGCCTTTGCCCAGCAGTAGTGGGATAGGCTCCAGCACTAGTGAATGAAATGAATCGAAGTTCAGGATGAGAAACTTGGATTGATCCTCCAAGTATTCTACTCCCTAGTCTAGTCACTGAGTAGGTCACATGCTCAAAGCCTTGTCCCTGATTGGTTAACACAACCTCACCAAAGTTTATATTTCTAAATTTGCGCCCGGTGCTCAAATAGCGCTGGTGGCAAACCACGCAGGACCTCCGATTGTGTCAGTACCATTGACTTAACATTGAGACTTGATGCCACTGATGCACAAATTGCAGTAGGTGTGAATAAGCAGAGAGATAGCATACAAAAAAAAAGAATCTTTAGACTTCCTACCACGCAATCAATGCTATACTGATCACTAGTACATACTTACAGGAAGTTATTGTAGCTTTCACGTAGTCTGGTCTGCAATGGAGTTTGAATCATTGATTGTATATGAGAACTGGACTCCCCCTTATACATCAAATCGCTGTCTCAAAGAAACCAGAATCCCATAGACTTCCATGGAGAAATGAACAGCTTTTAGTCATTCATTTTATCTATCAGAATAACATTATTTTGCTCTGACAGTTCTTTTTACATATTCTTGGTATTTTTTTATTATATGTTTCTGTAGTGCAAGTTATTCAAGTTATAAACTGACCAATGAGATGCTGATAAAAAAATGTATGATGCATGCTAGCATGTGATGCACAGAAGTTTCGGATTTGAATTTTAAATATACAAATGCCTCAAAGGCGGAGTACACTGTTCCGCCAGCAGGTGGCGTTTGGTTGTGTATGACGTTACCGAGCGGCCCTTCGCTTCAATATGGCTGAAACACGGCAAAGAGGAACGTCGCTGTGTTCTCGTCTCATTTGTGTTTTACAGGTTGGTAACCAAGGAAAATACCTCAAATTCGTTAGAAAATGTAAATATGAAACACATTTCACTGTGAGGTGTCGTTTTAGATAATTATTACGATTTGGGACAAAGTGAAGGAGAAAATTTAGCTAAGTTACGAATGACAGTTTAAGTCCGATACAAAGTTGATTAAATTCTAAAGTGCTCTAACATTACTAAGATGGTTTACATTGTTGATATTATACAAGAATTAATATGATGAGTTGATGTTCATGTTTGTAAAGTTCATTTTGAAATCTAAAGCTAAATCCCAGTGAATATGCTAAAATGACAGTTAATGAGTGGTTGGAAACGGCGGTGTTAGCTTTATGTAAAGAAGCAGTCTCTCTGCATGACAAAGAAATGTTAAAATGAATATTTCGGTTTAAAAAAATAAAAGACAAGGTATGTAAGAACGTGAGTACCCAAGATAATTTGAGTTAACAGGATCTGTCTTGCATGATTATAAGACAAGAAACAGTTATATGTTAGCTGAATTTTGAAAAATAAAGGATTGTGTTACACTAGCCCCTACCGCTAACGTTAATAACGTTTAACTGACAGCTTCTACCAAGTGGGAGGGGGGTGTGAACATCTAACCAGCTCAGTACTGAGATGAGTTCTTATAAAAACGTTAACTTAAACCAAGTCGGTTCAATTACTTCTTACGTACAATCGCTCCAACCAAATATGGAGACTGGACTAACTTAATTCTGTTGGAGCCAGAAGAGTGAGAATCTACTAAGCTGTGAGTTATTACATACGGTTTCCAAATGGTTTGGTCCACTTCAGTCTTTTTTTTCCAGTCTGGTTGGTGGTGCAAACAAAACCAATCCGCCAAAACTTGCTAAATTACCTAAATTATTAGCGCTAAAAAAGAGAGAGAATAAAAGCAGGTATGGAGGAGTGTCCATATTTAACCATCCAAAAGAGCTTTTCACAGAAGATCAAACCTCCTAAGAGCAACAGATGATACCACTTCAAAAATGCAAATTCCTTTTTATCTATGAGAAGATGAATCATTGTATTGTTGGTAATAAGAATGCCCTCATGTCAGCTGCATTTCCCTGCAGCTTCTGCACTTGCACGGTGCTGGTGGCTGAACTAACTTCATGACTGCGTTCAGAAGCCTGTCACTGTCAGGGACACACGATGAGACTGTGATATCTGCTGTGCAACACCGACATGTCATCTTCAAGCAGATCATGAAGCATCTTTTAAAGGATGCCTCTCTTGTTTTTTGGGGGTTTTTTTTGTGTCACAGCTGTTCTTTCCTCTGAAGGGAAAGACTAGCTGTGAGCGCGGAACGACTTGTTTATCATTGTCCACCCTGAGGATCTACCCTTATCCATATGCATGTCATCCAAGATGCTAGCACACACTCTATTTGAGAAGATTGGTATTGTAAGTGACCCCCAAATCCCTGAGCTAAAAGGGATTTACGCCCTAAAGAACGCTGCTTCCAAAAAGTTAAGTTGTCCTTGTTGTTCGATTGTTGAGGTCAAATGCTTAACAAAATCCCTTCACATCTAAAATCCTACAGTCAGAAAGTATTTTCACATCTTTGAAAGAAAAAAACAAACATATATATTAATGCTTTCTGTTTGATGTTTGAGCAAAACTAAGCAGTATGGCAACAGGCTTTTCTGAGATCAGCTGCACTCCAAGGTTTTTTACAGTCTAAAAGAGGAACGAACATAAGCCATGAGTTCTAAAAAATCTGTTAATTACATTTCAACAGGAAGACATTTACTGTACAGGAAATGTCTCGATCCCAGGAGTCACACTATTCAGATGGAGAGTTTTAGCTATTTGCTTTCTCTACCACAGCAAAAAAAAAAAACTATTTATTAGATGTATATTTGTCCTCAGAAGACATAGGACCTTTTCATTTCACAATTTCAAGCAACATGGTCAATCTGTGTTTCTGAATGACCCTCAATAGCTCAATGTTTTAATTTAACAAATCTCTCAAATATACATATATATCCATAATAACATGGTGTGTTGGTGATGCTGGAGCTGTAAAATCATTGACATCAAAACCAGGTTTTAGTAAAAAGAGCAACTGTTGTTGCCAGTAGGGCTGTGGATCGTTGCTTAGGTGGCGATCCGATACGATTCACGAATCAAGCTCAAGGATTCACGAGTTGAACCACGATTCTTACTTTTTAATATTATTTTTATTGCTATGAGAATATTTACTAGATGGAGGAGAATTGAAATTATTTGTATTAAATCACCAACATTTATACATTTATTTAGAACAGTAGATCAGAATCAACAAAACTGATAAAAAAAAAACCCCAAAAAGATTCAGATAGAAAGAAATTTTGTTTGTCATTTTAAACGTTTCTTTTGTCAGCCTTCTGGTTAATTTCAGCAGTAACATAAACAACATAAAGAGGATAAAAATTACTGCCATTTTGGATCATTTAACAACAAAACTTAAAAATGTTTCGAAGATTTTTTTTTATCCTCAAAGTTCTTCAATATGTTTTGGTGCAAAGCCCGTGTGAAAAAAGTATGTTTTTCCACAGCAGAATCAGCTGATTCACGTTGATTCCATCCTCCTTTCAGCAGCATGAGGCTGCGCTTCTTCAGAATAAGATGGAGTTTCGTTAATTGCTTCAACTGTTGAAGAGTTATCATAACCAAAAGAATGTAAACACTGAGATAAAGCTCCGATGTTAAAGCTAATTCATTTTTTCAGAAGTTATGTCACTGAACAGAACTTCAGTCTCAGTTTTTGAACGGAAAATAACTCTCGCTAGTTTTACTTTGAAAACCGGAAGTTTCTCCGCAACTAAAAAGTGTTTACTTTCGGTTACTAACGCGGCTCTTTCGGCTTTGTTTTAGTTCGTAAACTTAAACTAATACATTAATCTGAATTCCAGACGAAAAATACATCATTGACAGATAATATTCTGATCATATTTTACTACAATTTACTATATTTATAAAGATCGCAAATCAGCGATCTTGGACGTCGCGAATATTCATACTCGAATTTTCGGGAGCAGATCGCGAATACCCGAGCACCCGGATACTCGTTACAGCCCTAGTTGCCAGTAATGAGTGCTTAGAACAGGATGTAATGCATGCCGGATAGATGTGTGCTAGACTGGATAAACTTCCTTGAAGGATGTATTCAGACAGGAAAAGTCTGTTGGTCCGGACCACGTATGCTTAATTTGGTCAACATTGAGTCCTGAAACTCGCTCTTGGTCTGTATTCTGACTTTAATTGTAATATTCTGTTTTGAACCAAAGTTTATAAGCATGAGACTCAACATCTCTTCAGTCGTTGGCCAGGAATTATGAGGGCGGGGCAAAGCAATGACGGGAAGAAATCCTGTTCTTTGCTGTTCCTGTCGGGATAATTCACTTATTCAAACTTTATATTTTGCTGACCAATTTTGAACGCCTTTGTCAACGTCAGTTACAATACTTTCTACTGCTACTTTGGCACGGCAAAGTCAAGCTGCAAGGCGGTGAATGAGGAGACAACGGCTAAGAAGGTACACTGACACGTCTTTATGATATCCATATTGTTGGGGAAACAGTGTGAGAAGCAATCAAACGTGTGAATCACATTAAAAGTTGGTTCCATGATCCTGCATTCATTCGACCGCATTTCAATGAGTTGCTGTGTCTCATCATTGCTCCACATTTGTCCAAGGCTCTCTGTTTACATCCCATAATGCCCGGCTATGGTTCTGTTGTTCCAGTCTAAGCTTGGAGCCTGTTCAGACTGAGGAAACTTGGAGTGACCCAGAGCTCAAACTGATAGGAATTGAACCGAAAACACCTCCGAATATTGGTCCGAGAGCAGTTCATGATCCTGGACCAGGATCTGGTTGAGTGTATTCAGACTGCAAATTTGTTCCGCTGTAGGAGCCATGTGTGGGCCTGCTACAACGGTACGAGGGCTTGCAACTAGTAATGATGTCATGATGTGGTAACGCCATTTAGACAAACTACTTTGTGTTAAGATGTGCTCGAAAAATGTTTTTCATTTTACATTTCCTTATGTAACCGAAAGTTCTTTTCCCTCGTAATGATATATATTTTTTATTTTTGTATTGAATACTCCTTCCCTCTCTTCAGTGTTAATGTCACTGGACAGAAAGTAAGCACTGCATAGTCAAACTAGGCTTCCTCCGGTCCGTGTGGCGTTCAACACAGGCCGCACGTTATTTGAAAATTGCGTGCGAATAATCACTTTCTTTTAAAAAAAAAAAAAAAAAAAGATGTGCAACCGACAACAAGATTTATCCTACTGTTCTTAGAATACGTGCGGGCAACGTGCATCTCTGCACTATTTCATGAGATCAACATGAGTTTCCATCAGTTTCTGTGCTGGTCGCGTAAACATTAGCCACGTTGTAAAACAGTAAACATTACAAAAATTATATATATCGATGATGAACTAAACTAGCATGCTTCTTACTCGCTAGCCACCACTTTAGCACACACTTTACACTTCCCTGCCTGATTTCTATCTATTATAATGTGATTATTCCTCTCCATCAGATTATTAAAACATTGTGCGTCCCCTTTTCTGTTTCTTGGCGTACTTGTTTGGACCTTTTCAGTTCTTCATTTGTGAAGACTCGATGCGTAGCAATGCCGCGTGTGTGTCAGATCCCATTTCAACGGGAAGACGGTCCAATGGTCCGGACCAATCACATGTCGTAAACCCTGTGCCGATCTTACTTACCTACACTGGATTATCAGGGGAAAGTCTGAATACACCCCCCAAGACATTTTTTTTCCCCATTGTGTGTTTCATTAGATCCAAGACAATACAATAGAACTGACCAGATACATTCAGTCGGCTTTCTTGTTTCTTTGTGGTAGAAAATTCTGTTCCAAAAAGCCATGGACATTCTTAAGATATGAGATCATAAGTTATGATCTTGAAGATTCACTAAAACCTCTCGTTGATGAGAGCCGTCCTCCCAATCAGAATATCGTTTTTGCCGCTCCCTATTAATCTGTGTATCATTCGTTCATTCGTTTTTCAATTTAAAATCGGATATGAAAAAAACAAACCGTTTTTTTCTTTTTCCAATTCAAAAACCAAAACGGAAAAATGAAAAACAAACTGTTTTTCGTTTTTCCGTTTTGGTTTTTGAATCGGAAAAAGTAAAAACAGTTCGTTTTTCGTTTTTTTCATATCCGACTTTAAATTGAAAAACGAATGAACGAATGATACACGGATTCCTATTATCCAGCATGGATGACAGAACTGGAGTTTACTGGGATTTATACGTTTTATCTTAGCTAATTTATAATTATTATTCATTAAGGTCTTATAGTTTGTTTCGTTGCGTAACTTTGTTTTTTTTTATTATGATGTTTACAGTTTGACTCTGCTGCCCCTGGTGGTCGTGTTCAGCTAATGTTAAGATTTATTTATTTTTTTTGTGCTAGTTGCATTTTCAAAGCTCAAGATTAACCAAATGCTTCTATTAGCAAATATTTAAAAAGTCACATCCAGATGCTGTGTAAATCTGCTCCCTTTTGCAGTATAGCTTCTGCTGTAATAATTATCAGTGGATCTGAATACAGCAGGTGTGAGCTGAAAATGTTTCCCTGCATCATATAGATCTGCTTTGCTAGCAGAAATAAAAATGCTATTTGTATGTGTTTACTTTTAAAAAAAAAAAACAACTGTGTCTGCAGAAAAAAAAAAAAAAAAGTTTTAGTAAGAAAGTTTCTCAAAAACAGGTTTGCTTTGAACGCACAGTTAAAAAAACAGAAATCTAGCATCATTTATGTTTTAAATACTTTGGCTTGAAGACACAAAAGTTGAAAAAATATGTGAAAATAAATCCCCACAATAAACTCAATAGTTAGCTACTTTACAATGTGTTTAGATGCCGTCCACGCACGTTAAACAATTTATTTTCCCTGCATCGCACCGAATAAAAGGACAAAGCGATGGTTTTTAAATGGCAGCACCTGAGCGCCAGTATTTCTGCAGCCCTGAGGTGTTTACTGTGCATTTAATCTGCCATAACCTATATTGGGAGGACTGAACGGTGCACTGTCGCAAATCCATACTGAGCTGTTGGACGACCGATTCCAAAAAAACGCAAACGCAAGGGTCAGATTTAATGTATTTTTTTTGCTGGATAATACAATGAATGAAACGTAAAACCCAGTGAAAAGAAAACAAAAGGAAACCTGATCAAAGCTGCTTCTGTCACCTTGAATTGCGGTTGGGAAGGTTTGCAAAGACATGCTTGTTTTTTAAGAGACTTAAAGAAAAATTAGGTGACATGATTTTTGTGTAAAGGTCTCAAGAAATAAAGCTGAAATACTTGAAGTACAGTTGTGTTTCTTCTAGACGGTCTGATGTGAATGTCTGTGCTCCTGCTATATTTAAATTCATATATTTGAAGCTTCACTGCATGCCCCTCTGCAACATCGCCTTGACAGACACCTGAAAAAGCTGTATCTATAAGCGGGCATCCATGGGAATAAGCTTTGAAGCGATTACATTTGATAGCAATCTTCAACGGGACCTTGAATGACAGCTATGCATCTGTTTGGAGACAAATGCAAAACAAAATGCTGCCACTCAACTGCAGCTTTCACTCTCTCCCCCTCCGTCTAAGAGCATCAACCAGGAAAAATTTTTTACCTCAAAAACAAAGAAAACACTTCTCTGAAAGGCAGGACTGTCGCTCTGCGCCCAGCAGACAAAGCATGAATCTGACAAGCATTGGTCACGCAGCCACGTCCTGCCGCTCGCCTTTGTCACAGAACGCGGCGCCTTCCAGATCTCCCTGATAAGACGCAAAAAAGAAATCCTTGTTCACAAGGTTCGAAAAAAAAAATTACAAAATGTCAAACTTTTCTTTATCAGATGACACATTACCCTATGCATCCATGGCTCAAACGGTTTTATTCATGTCAAGCTTGTGAATAGGGAGCTGTGGCTCATGGCAACTCCGTGGTTTGCAGCCCCTTCCTCCCAAGTATCATAAAAACGCCATCACGGCTGACATGCCTTTGATACCCTTCATTTATAATGTCTCGAGACGGTGCATTTCAAAGAGGGCCAAGATGGTGGCATTGCCAAATGCGTCCGAAATAAATGATATCCCAGTCAGAGCCGGAGCCCTTTGGAGAGCGTTCTAGCCGAAGGCGGTAAGTCATTGGGTTTAGGCCAGCATCCCAGCAGCCGTCACGCAGGAATACCCAGTCGGAGGGCCGGTGGCCTCAGATGACTTGGTAGCTCAAAGAGCTTCAGACTGTGAGCCAGTGCTCTCCTCTGGGAACCAGCAACATCTGTAAATGTGAAGAGAGGGGGAGGGGGAAAAAAAAAGTAAGGAATTACAATGAATCCTGTGAAACGCAGACAAAGAGGAGAGGTGGGATGTGAGGAAATGTAATTGGAAAGCTACCGTCTCTTTGAAAAAAAAAAATCTCAAGATCACTTTGAGATTCCTCCTTCTAAGCCTTTGTGCTTATTCAACTGATATCTGGAAGTACGTGTCCTTGAGACGCTTCTTTGTCTGAGTGAGTGGATGTAATATTCGTCTGTTCAGTTTCAGAAAACAATGAGACGAGATAAAACCATTCATGTTCATCTGTGGTTGCCCAAATCCTCTTGCTTCTGTGCCTTGCAGCTCTCAACACCAATTATTGTGTGTACCTCTTAAAAGTAATCTCTATCATTTAAATGAATCTAAATCCCCTCAGCAGAATGCAGGAAGCCCCATATCAACTCACCAGCTGCTACCTTTAAAGCCCCTGATCGTTTGAGTCAGGCTCCTGTGGCCAGTTGGGATATTGATGTGGTGCTGTCTGCCAGCGTGCTTCTTCCTGCTGGCCTCTAGCCAGAGTTTAGCAAAGACATTAGTGGGTAAAGTCATAACCCCCCGGCAGCCCTGTTACTTTCTGTCCAAATAGGAAGGTGAGGCAGCCATTTTTTTTCAGGTGATTACATGCATCAACACCCATCAGGGCAAAACGTTACATCACACGTACGCACATGCACTTTCAAGACAGCACCCGTGTGTGTGGCCTGCTGTCTGTCTTCTCTCGCACGGGTTTTCTTTTGCTGCTAATTGCGCTGATCGTTAAGAAAATGTAAGGAACCCAAACAAGAGTTTGGTTAGCCTACAACAACCGAACTCTGAACGAGACTTTAGAGTTTATGTCTCACTGACTACAGCCCAGTTAGAGCCACAAAGTCTTCCTTCACCCTTAAAAAAAAAATAAAAAAAAAATAAGACACTGATTTTGTATTTCTGTTTGGAAGAGAACTAGGGCCACAAAGGAAAAAAAAGGCTGTGGAAAAATCTGACTTTAATCTCAGAATTTTTTGGATTAAAGTCAGAATTCTGACTTTAATCAAAATTCTAAATTGAATATTAGAATTCTGACTCTAATATCTGAATTCTGGGATTTAATACAGAATTTCGACTTTTTAAAATCAGAATTCTGACTTTAATCTAAGAAATCTGGGATTAAATACAAAATTCTGACTTTTTAAAATCAGAATTCTGACTTTAATCTCAGAATTCTGATTTAAATATTAGTAATCAGACTTTTTTCTTCAGAGTTCTGATTTGAATCTCAGAAATAGCACAGAATTCTGTCTTTTTTTTTCTCAGATTTACGACTTTTTCCTCCAAATTCTAACTTTAATCCTAGAATTTTCATTTTTTTCTTAGAATTTTGACTTTTCTATTAGAACTTTGACTTTTATATGACGGAATTCTGACTTTAATGTCATAATTCTGAATTTTTTGTTTGATTTTGAGCTAGTTTACTTTTTCCCCATTTACTACTTTCTCAATTCTTACTTTGTTGTTACTTTATAACATTTAGAAACTTTTTTTTTTTTATTTTTCTTTAATAATAGAGCCAAAAAGGCTAAAAGAGCCACATGTAGCTCTGGAGTTGCAGGTTGCAGACCCCTGACCTTCAACCGTCAATAAATTAGAACTTTGATGGTCATAAATATGCCTGTCTAGACTTATCAGGGCTCCAATTTATCTGCACCAGGTTCATGTCTTACCACCACATCATGGGAAATGTCCTCCTCACTGTGGAATGTGTAGCAACTTGTTAACCTTTTAATGTGGAGCTTTTTAGCTCCATTGTTGACATTCTTTCAACTACCCTTTAATTGCCAATGAATGTAATTCCGGCAAATTCCAAAGACCAGAAAAAGCTACTTTACATTGATATCCAACACTTTACAGTCATAAATAGGAGTTCAACAATGATTTGATTCAAATCATAATTTTTGATTACAGATACAATTTACAGTCTATATCAGTTCCTTTTAATTGATCTGATTCAATTGGATTCACAGACCTAAAACTTAATCTAAAGCATATTTAGCCAAAACGTCCACCAGTGTGACCCAGAAATAAATATGACCTATTCACTGCTGACAAACATTCAGCTGTCAGACATACTTATCCATCCACACAGCACTAATTATCTATTGTTATTTGTCTTTTAATGCTAATTTTGTGACAAAAAGTATAAATGCTGTTGTGTTCCATTATAATTTGGTCAAATGAGAGAAAAAAAAAATGACTCCCTGTAGTGTTGAGAGTAAGAAATCTGATTTCTTCATCAGTTTTAAAGGTAAGATTGATAAATTAATATCGAGAAGTAATTTCTCCTTCCAGTAGGGAAAGCGGTTCCCCTTTGAGACAAATTATTAGATTAGACTTGTTACATTTAATAACAATTATAAATTAAGTTTCATTCAAATTAAACTCTAAAAATTTTGTCTTTGTTTTTCTGCACATTGTGATTTTAGAACAAACATCACTAAATATTTTTCTATTCAAGCTTCAGTATAAAACTCCAATAATTTTATTTTTGTTCTTGGAAACTTTTCTCATTAAAATACTGCTGGGCTTCCATGTGTGGATGACACAGTGGACAAAAACAAAAACAGGAGTTTTTAAAGACGCCATATGTGTTCCTGGCTTTATGAATTTGATCAAAGAGAATATATACTAGATACGCGATCGATATCGCGATACATGTCTGCCGATACAATATATATCACAATGTATTGCAAGACTTTACTGTAATGAATTTTTGACATTATTTTTTTGTTATTATCATTATTATCTATGTTGTTTAACTGAGAAACCCTACAATCTACTTTTTTATATGATACTGGCAGCATAGTGGAATGGGCGAGTTTCAGTTTCAAACACATCCCAAGTAAAAAATCCTTAGGCGGACTGAACATTCAATACAAGCTGGTTCTCCGTAGATCTTGTTATTTTGATTTGTTGTAGATCTGCTCAAAGAGGCTCAGTGTGGTGCGCTAACAACTAGCGATGGGTGGAAAACAGCAGTAAGACACTGAAGGAGACTTAGAAGGAATTTATTTAAAAACATTTTGTAAGCATTTAAAATCAATACAAGTATTGCCAAATGAAATATCGCGATATATCGCAGTATCGATAATAATACGCATACGTGTTAGTCTTTTATGTAAATGCAGCTTTTTAAACTTTAAACTTTAGATTGTCTTTTACTTTTATCTCAGACGTTTCAGTTGCAAACTTTTGGAATTTTAAAAACCCACAATTCAAAATGAAAACGTCTCAGTTTTTAATTTCTAGAATCAGATGTTGACTGAAATATTTGCAGTTTTTAGTGATCAGATTATTTTAGTAACTGACTATTATTGTAATAGTCAGTTGTTTCAAATTCTTTTGACATTTAGTTTTTGGTCCACTGTTAATGTTTCATAGATAATCCACAAAGCTGTGGTCACTGTGTTATCAGAACAACCATCAGGTTTTACTAGAAAAAAACATTTTAGGCTTTGTTGATTCAGTTTTGACACTTATTTTTAAGAGTCTCACGTGAGTCTTCACTATTTTTTTTTTTTTATGATGCAGCATCAGACTTATAAATTCCCAAATAGGCTCTTTAGGGTGATAAATTGTTATTGCCTTCAGCTCTTTACATTCTCCCGTAGTTCGATCATCTCAGGGCTGAAGTGTTGTTTCTCAGCATTAACTTTTACATATCATTGATTGCTACAAGGTTTCTTTTTTATATTTCCTTGGAATAGAAATGACTGTGTGATGTATTATTAGGGAGTTTATTTTCTTCTATTATGCAAACAAGTTTTATAACAGGTTAGCTGCATTTGTTATACCGTAATGTAATTCTTAAAGCTTGTATTTGTATTCATCTAGTCATTGAAATTGTTGGAAATACAGTTTTTGTTATGAAGGATTAGGTACAAACAGAAGACCAGGAGATGATCAGATAACCAAAATGGAGAATCTGTTCTCAGCTTACATAGGTGTCATACTAATACACTTTTAAAGAAGTATTTCTGGATCCATGAATTAATCCTGTGGACCCTCTTTCATTCCGCAGCACTTTTAGACCACATCTTGTCCAGCAAAGTGCTTCCTAGTGTGTACTTGTGTGTGCATGCACAATGTGGCCATTACACTGTTGCTATTTTAAATGAAAACCTGTATAGGAAAATGGCTTGGGTTGAATTACAACAATGAGTGTAGCAATCAATCTTTGCTTTTTTACTTCTATCCTCCTACCAAGTTCATTCCACTCGGATGGAACATGTTGCACAACCACATATTAAGTATCATAGAGCCATTTAGAAAGCAATTTAAGGTACCACACAGGGCGACGGGAAAGTGCAGGGCCAGCCGTGGAACATTGCCTCTTAATTATACTGTATTAGCATTGCAGAGGTTTGTTCACATATAAAGTAGTGCAAGACAATTATAACAATTAAAAAGACTTAAGAAAATATTGAGATCTTAAAAATACTCTACTGTAACTGAAGTGGAAGATGAGCGTAATAAAACTGTCTAAAATAAATGTAAACTTTTTTTACAGTCTATGATTGAGATTTTATTAAGTTAAAAAGATAGTATGGCATTTATTTGTAGTTTTTGTACAAAACCGATCTTCTAATTTAATAAATAAGGAGGAGAACTAATATCATTGTGACGGCTGTAATGGATCTGTCTGCCATCAGAAATCCATTGAGGAAATTGATTATTATTTTATTTTGGGATAGGGACTGAGATACATTTTCCACAATAACAAGCACCGGCGTTGTCTAAAAATTGTGTAAATTTTGTGAGAGTCCCGCCCACTGAAGCTGGGGAAGGTGAGCAGTTCAGAATGGACAGACACGCCCCCACAGGTGCAGATCCCAGCCGAACTGAGATCCAGATGGATAAAACTCCCCCGGCAAAAAAATTGATTTATTATTTTTCAGAAATGCAATAAAGAAAATGTATGAGAAAAAAAAGAAAATGCTAAAAATCAAAATTCCAGGAAATATAGTAAAATAGAGAGCAGTGAGAAATTCTTACTTTTGGGACTTCCTGGTGTGATTTTACAAAAAATGTTAAGAAAATGGTTATATATATATATATATAAACATTTTCTTAAACATTTTTTGGGGTTTCCACAGAAAAATTAATGCAATTTTTCCAGATGGAATTTTCTGTTTTTGCATGATTTTATAAAGTCCCACTTTGTTGGAAAAGTGCAAAGGTTATTCCATTACACAAAGGAGGTGATACCCAACAGTTGAATAACTACAGGCCAATCTCAATTATTATTAGTGTTGTCAAAGTATTTGAAAATATTGTTTTTAAACAACTGATTCGTTTTCTCACATCCAATAATCTATTATCACAATTTCAATCTGCATTAAGGAAACATTTCTCTACTTCAACTGCTCTCATGAAATTCACTAATGATATATCTACAAATTTTGACAATAACGTCTGCACTGGTGCTATTTTCCTGGACCTTACAAAGGCATTTGATCTAGTAGACCATTACCTACTTTTAGATAAATTGTTTACCATCGGTCTCTCAACTCCTTCTCTCTTGTGGTTGAACTCATATTTTCATCAACGTCATCAATGTGTGTCATATAGGGGCAGTCAGTCAGACTTTATTGCAATAAACAAAGGAGTCCCACAGGGCTCTTCTCTTGGGCCTTTGTTATTTTTCATATTCATTAATGATTTACATATGATTTATATGCAGATGACACCATAATATACTGCTCCAAACCTAGTATTTCAGATATCACAATTACTCTCCAGCAGGATTTCAATTCTGTACAAAAATGGATGTAATCTAACAAATTAATTTTAAATAAAATACAAAATAATTTTTTATGTTTTTCTAGAAATAAACCCTGAATCCTGATGGAAGAACGCTTATTTAGACTCCTCTCCTCTTATGAGAACTGAGACGTTTAAATATATCTGTGTTTGGTTAGATTCTGATATATAAACTCATATACATTCCATTACAAATAAAATAAACTACTGTCTTAAATCATTGTATCAATCAATTAACTGATTTAATCTTTTTGTCAGGAAAATGATAATTTCTCAACTTTTGCTCCCTATACTTGATTATCTGGACATTATTTATTTTACTGCAACTAATTTTCACTCTTTAGATGTCATTTACAATAGCCTCTGTCGTTTTGTTCTTCGCTGCCCCAATATGACACACCACTGTGTATTGCATCAACAGCTAGGGTGGTTTTCACCTTCAGAAGAAAGTATCATTATTTACTGTTCATTTTTAAATGTATTCATTTTAATTTCCTTCATATTTAAAGCAGTATTTAGTTACATTCAGTTCTCAACACAACCTCCGTCACACTGATCAGGTTTTTTTTTTTTTCTCGTACCCAGATTCAATAGAAAACCAGGAAAATGTGTCCAAGCCCTAGAGTGAATGGAATAACTTTCCATCTTTAATACGGTCTCATACATCTTTCCCTTTATTTAAGAGAGCTATTTCAGCACATTTTAAAGAAAATTGTACTTGTTCTCATTATTGACTTAGTTCCTAAAACTCCTTTTGTACCTTTATTTTAATTTGTTTTTGTTTGGTTCTGTCCCTCATTGTGTTTATACCTTGTGCTCTGACTTTACTTGTTTTATGCATTGTGATGAGTGGTGATAAAATAAGAGCCGTTTTGTGTGTGTGTGTGGTTGTATTATGTACTTTATTTGGAGTTTAATTGCATTTTTGTTTTGTTGGGTACACTTTACTCTGTCTTCATTTGAGTTATCTGTTTAAAGAGGAACCCCTCAGAAACGAGATGTCTGATCCTCCCATTGCTTTTGCAAATGTTAATAAATAAATATGTCTAGTGTGTGAATACAACATGAAAAAATGACATAATAAAGGTAGAGTCACATAGGATCGGTTGTGCTGATTAAAATTATACCAATTAAGTAAGCAGGTAGTCTTTCAAATTTAAAATACAGAAAATTAACAGATAGACAAAAACTGAGTTTTAGACCCAATGTTTCAAAGGGTTAAAAATAAACATTCTAAATGTAAAATAATGCGTGTCATTTCATATTATGATTATTTTCAGATCAGAAGTGGCTGGCAAATACTGTAAATTAAAATAGGTGATTAATTGTGATGAATTTTTTTCCGTATTTGCAATTAGTTTTTTTTTTTTTTTTAATCAATATCCAACCCAAAAATAAAAAATAAAAAGAATTTTCACCAATTTCAGAGATATATTCATCAACTGATTCAAACTAAACTTTTTTAAGGATCTACTGAAATAATGAATAATAAAATAAAAATCAACATAAACCAAATAAAAGTAATTTTATTTGACAGTTTTCCTGCATTCCAGTTCATTTAAATCAAAATACTTTTTACTCGAGTTCAGTCCAGATCATTCTACTAAAACAAAAAAAAAAAAAAAGTGTAAAGGATGTCCTGTTACCCTGTAGGCAGTAACAGGAAATCTCAGGCTGCCATTATATCTGTAAACCCAAAAACAAGAGTCATCTCAAGACACGAAGCCAACAATCCAAAAAAAAAAAAAAAAGAAACCACCACAGATTGTTATTGCCCAATCTATTCCAATTTATGCCAAACTGACATAAATGTATTTTATGTATAAAGGAATGCCTATTAAGACAGCAGCAGATTGCATGGACAGAGATCTCATTGCAACTTGATGGACAGAACACATAATGATGAGATGAGGACTGTTTAACATCGGCGGTGCTTTTTGCCAGAGGGCAGTTGGTGGTCACAGACACTGTTAGACAGATGTCCAATTTCTTTTTTAATGACAGGATGTCAACCATGTTTAGCCCTGAGGTTTCACCTGTTTATTTATTGTCACGAATCGTTTATCGCTGCACGTAATTATAGCTGGAGAATTTTGGACAAACAGGAGGTTTTTTTTTTTTTGTTTGTTTAAACTTTACCAGGTTGTTAACGTCCGTAATAGAACGAGGAAAATAAAGAGAAAACGTTTTAGAAGCCACCAAAAATTCCAATTTTTATCCTTCTAAAAGCAGATTTTGCTTTAAATTTTGCATCCTGCAAAAATTAATTTTACACATTTCAATTTCAAGAATACTTAATGCAGACATTTTAGACAGAAACCGGTAGTAGAAGTTCAAATTGAAACAGCAATCTTACCACCTCACTGATTGAGTAATAAGCACTCAGCTGTGATGTGAAATGACTGTTTTCACTGCAACATATTTTATAGTGTCAGAATGTGTCGGTTGAAAATGTTTGTCAGGTCAGAAATGACGAGATGTGGAATGATGCTGGTTACTTGGCAACAAGTTACTCCTTTTAAATATCGAGAGTTCAGATTTGAATGTTTGCTATTTAACTGAAATACATGTTCTTCAAAACCATAAGAGACAAGTTGGATGAACAAACCGTGTTAGTGCCATGTTCAGCTGTCAAAAAAGGAAATGAGATAGACACAGTCTCTTAAAACAAATAAAAGTATGAATTTATATTTGGGCCACGACACTGAGAACAAAAGTCATAGTTTTGAAATAATTCTAGACAATGCATTTGAAAAATATTGTAAATGTAAAAAAAAATGTTTTGAAAGCAAAGAAAAGATTTTGAATGAAAACATTTATTTAATCTAAATTTGCAACTTTTGAAAATTTGATAGCTGTTGCCTCCACACTCTCGCCAATACACCACCCTGGTAAATGTAATATTTTATATGGTAACTTGGGACAGAGTACCATTCATTTAGTCACGTCATACAGAAAAACAACTCTTTAATTCAATTTGCACATAAAGTCATTTTTAGGCTGAACACGTTGGAAGGTTAAAGTTTCCGTTTCAAAATGAAATGCTCTAGCAATTTTCCAGTAGTCTTTGCGAAAAACTAGTGTGCATCGAAAGTTGGTAAATATAGGCCACAATGCATTGTGTTTAAACAATGTTTGCTAAAAAAATATGTTTTTTTAATCAAGTATGGTTAAAATGGACAGAATATGTCAAACCAACCTGGTGAGATTTTGGTTCTATAAACAAATTTTTGGATTGTGCAGCTTTATTTTTTGCTTGTCTGTATGTGCCCCCCCCATATGAACCTTGATTTGTCTGTTTATTTATTTATTAAATTTTTTTCAATGTCAGATACATTGTCGATCCATTTACTAAGCCTTTTTTTTTTCTAGTGTGGATTTGTTTGTTTTATTTCTTATTTTGTATTCTTGTTTTCTGTTACTGTAATGATTGAAATGGAAAGGCATGAGCAAATATGGTCAATTGTAATGTACGACGGAGTATTAGGGTCACCGAAAAAAAAAAAAAGTAATATTACAAGTTTTTTTCTCGTAGATATACGACTTTAAATCTCGTAAATTCATGAGTTTTAATCTCGTAGATTTACGACTTTTTTCTCGTAATGTTTTAAAGTCGAGGGGAGTCTACATTCCAGGAAATTTATGCCGTGAACTGAAGCAGACCAACCAAACTGTGAAAAGCGTCTTTGATTTCATCAGGTAAACTGAATGTTTAAAATATTTCAAATATTTGGAAGTTCCTTTATTTGATTTACTGTTTAATAATGTTTTATTGGTTGATGCTGCTTGCAGGATCTCTGCAGATCCCGTTGATGAAGCGGTCCATATCCTCCAGCTGTCCACTTCCAGTCATTTCTTCCTCTATGACAGACCAGATCTCCTCCAACTCTGTGATGCTTCCGTCTGAAGAGGACTAGTTTTTGGAAGTTTCAATGTTCTTGTGCTAACGTTGTCATTTCTCAATGTTGTTTTGTGTCGAGACGGGACGTTTCATTTGGGGAAGGAGGCGTCCGGAGCTCTGTTTACATTCTCTTTTGGTTTCTGAGCGTGACAGAGACATGATGTAAGGTAATGAAAGGAAATGAAAGATGTAATAAAGTGACGATCCTGATGAACGTGTATCTCTGAGCTCTTTATTTTACATATGAAACTCCGCACTGTTGTGTATTGAAGTTAGCTGTTTAAGAACTGCATTACCCAGAAGGCCAAGCGACTGGTCACATGTTCGGTGCACGGCAAGTGATAAGCAAGCAGATGAGCGCCAGTCATGCACAGTGCAGCAGTATGAAGAGACTGTTAATAAAAAGTCTGTTTAACACAATAATAGCGCCTCTTTTGCTTACTTGAAGATACGCAAGACAACACACGCACTACCGAACCCGGAAATAATTTGATTTTGAATCGCCAAAAGGCTCAAAATTTCTTAATCTACACCAGATTCTCCACGTCTTTCATCTTCAAGCACGGCTCTGATAAACAGACAACTTTGGTTCTTTTCTCATTAAATTACAACTTTAAATCCCGTTTACACGTTCTTTTCTCATAAATTTACGACTTTAAAAGTTGTAAATTTAACCTATGACTTTTAAAGTCATAAATATTCGACTTTATTCTCATAATTTAGCAGTTACGACTTTTTTCTCGTAAATTTACGAGATTTAAAGTCGTAATTTTAAAAATATTTTTTTCTTCATAAAGTGACCCTAATACTCCGTCGTAGTAATGTAACCTAACTTTCCTACAAAAATAAAATATTAAAAATAAATATATTTTTATAATAAACCATCAATATCTTCATCTTTAGGTCACACTGGAGTCATAAATAGATGTCATAAAATGCATGTGTTGATTAGATTTTTACTTTTTCAAATTAGTTACTTGCCGTAAAAAAATAAAAATAATTAAAAAAAAAAATAGAGGTAGTGAGCATTCTTAAAAGCTTTTAAAATCAGGGGCATTACACAGTCCTGCACTCTATATATTTTTAGTAGTAAGGGTTTAGGGTGAAATTTCTGACATAACCTCAGTTTTGCAATTCTGCATTTTCTGTTGTTTCATACAGCTTGAGGGTATAAATAAGCTAATATTCTCCGTGTAGTGTCATGGTTCTGACATTTCTAAGCTAATTCCTTAAAAACACGTCCTTAAATTCAGCTCATGTCTCACCCGACTACCACTAAAACCATATTTACACACAAGTTGCGACTGATTAACACACAAGACTTCTGGCTGTCTATCCGAAAATTATTCAGCATGTTAGGTTTTAATAATTCGTCTTACAGTGTTTCTAGGTCAGAAAGCACATAAAATGATGTCAAGCTCTCAGGAGCAAAAATGTGAAGATTCCGGATGCATTTGTCAGAGGTAAGCCTGGATCTGTGATCATCCACTTTAAGCAGGCCTCTGTTTGACACTGCCGCCGTTTGTTCCTCCTACGTGCGAGCGGCGTGTTGGCACGAGTCCTCGTCACATGAGGCGCTTCCGAAAATGAGGTGATTCAACAGCCTCCCACCAGGAGGAAATACTCTCAATCTGCTTTAGTCCTAACACTGAATTTAATTTTAATTAAATGGTTAATGAGCCATGGGATTAATGCCAATGACTTTTTAAAGCAAACATCTATAAATCATTAAGCTCCCATTTAAAAGGGGAGAGTGAGCATGGCGAACAGGAAGCGGCGAAGGGGGCTTCAGCTGCCCAGCCCCCTCCTGGTCCCTTTGTCCCTTTTTAAGCTACATCAGTGTTTTGATTATTGGAAGGCTAATATGCTACTTTCTTTATAAGGTGTTTTAGCAATCAAGCTAATTAAGAGCTACAACTGCTGTCTGTGATGTGTGGGGATAAAAACTCAAACAGAAGTTTAGCGAGGATGAATTTCAATAAAATAATTTTTAATTATTTTTAATTTTGGTTCTTTATATTCCAACATAATCCTTATTTTAATCTGTTAATCTAAAAGATTTAACCAAAAAAAAGACCCCCTTGGTATATTTTTTTTCCATTTAAGCAATAAAGATCTCTTAAATAATTACAAAAAAAAAGATTTTTCTTTCTATAATGAAAATCTAACTGAGAACATGACTGCTCCCAGAGATTAGTGTTGAAAAATTTAATATAAACTCTTCAAAATGACGCCGCTTCTGGATATCCCACAGAGATGCTTGTTATTTCTTTCATCAGTTCCTCCGTTTAGTGCTTTAATCACGTCAGTGCATTTTTTTTTCTCTATTTTAATTTTTTGCCATTAACATGAAAACTTCATTTGTTATTGAAAGCCTGGAAAAAAAATTGAGCCAACATGCATTTTTTTTAACCAAAAATCTTAATAATTAGTGAATTAAAAAAAAGGATACTAACTGTAATCTCTATCTATCAATGTTTACCATAAACACTGATCAATATATTTAAAAAAAATATACAAAATGTTCAAATTTTAATGGTAAATGGTTTTTTCTTTTTTAATGCGAAAATCATGGCAGTTGTCTTCTCTTATTGTGCATATTTATTCTAAAAAATCTTGTTTTTCTCAGGGTTTTTTGTTAACTAAGACCAATTTTGATTTTTCTTTTCTCCACCATTCCTCAGTTTCTCTGGTTCTCTTTCTCTTCACACCAGGTTTCAGTTAACAATCAGCTCAGCTGCTTTGAATCAACTAATCACCCTCAGAGACTTTAATTTCAGTTAGTCAGAGCCAGGTCGTCTCTTGTGGTTTTCACATATTGAGCTTTTCATGTCTCACTGCTTACCTAAACTACATGTATTTTTGGAATATCAGTCTTTGCAAAATAGCTCACTCATCTTTTTTTCTTCTTACCTTTAATAAACTACAGTCCTTGTGATAATTTTTGGAGATGGACAGGATGAAGCTTCACACCAGTATAGAACAGATCACTTCAAAAAGAACAAGGGGTTTATTTAAAAAAAAAAAAGTCAATTTTTCCAATAAATTTGAAAGTGGATGGAAAAACAAATAATTAACAATAAACTTATGGGCATGTTAGTAAAAGCTGTTTAGTTTTTGAATGTGT
Source organism: Oryzias javanicus (assembly GCA_003999625.1). Taxonomy (NCBI): domain Eukaryota; kingdom Metazoa; phylum Chordata; class Actinopteri; order Beloniformes; family Adrianichthyidae; genus Oryzias; species Oryzias javanicus. The sequence goes on from CM012439.1 coordinate 35,646,469, forward strand.
TTATTCTCTCTTTGGGGTCCAAATTGTGTATTTTTGTATGGTTTTATTTTGTATACTGAATTTTAACCTGTGTTTTATAATTGTATATGTAGTGTTTATCTCTTAAACTATGTTTTATTTCTTTTAAACTTAACCTGCCAAGGGACTCCAGATAGAATTAGCCTGAGGCTATAATCTGTCATATTTACATTTGTTTTAATGTTCATTAAGTATTTCTTCCATGGACACCAGTGAAGATAAAATTTTTTTTTAAATAAATTAAAAAAAAATCGGTGAACTGTCTTGTGGGGTCCAGATGACCCCACTTTTAATGTAAACATCCTTAAGATAGCTCAATTGTTACAAGATCTTATTTAGTTATGAGACAAAAACACTTTAATACCTTATGTATTATGTATGTCTGAATATCCACCCTAATCCCTAACTTAAAAAGAAAAAACTATATAGTGCCGTATTATCTAGTGCCCTGCTTTATAAAATAAATTTGGAAACCATGCTTAGCTTTTTATTTTTTTAACATTAGATAATGACATAATCAATTTCTGGAAAGTTAAAATGTAATCAATACAAACATTTTATGATTCTATGTTCTTATGGTGAAAATGGTGGATACTTACAAAAAAAAATTACATTTAAACACATTTTTCTTTTTTCACAAAATTTGTTTAACCGCAATCATTATGGTCTATATTCCCTAATGTTGGGGAAATTTCAGAAAAAATTTCTAGGGCGTTCGATTTTTGAATTATAAGATATGTCCGAATCCCCCTCCTCTTCACACTATATAGTGCATTTACCATTTTCTAGTGCTGTCAGAATCACATAATTCCAGAATCGAGTGCACTAGAAATTTCCCAAAAGTCTTTTTTGAAAAACTAGCGTGCATTGGACAGAAACACATTGCAGTCGAACAATTTCGAACAAAAAAAAAGTTTAAATTTGGAATAAATCATCCACATTTTCACTATTGGAAAAAAATTAAAAGTCATTAAGAAATGTTTGTATTTGATTTATATGTATTGAACATCGTGTCCGACTTGGGGACTAGTCTCAGACTATATCGTTTTTTAGCAGTTAGGGATTAGGGAGGGAATTCGGACAAACCCTGTAGAATGTAAGGAATAACGCAATCAAGTGAGCATTCTGTCCATCATGTTTGGAATAATTGAAGAAAAAATATTGCGATGCATTCACAGATGCCATTTTTATTTGTTAGTTGTGCCACTGGTGTTTTAATGTTGCAGTGACAGAATATTCAGGGACTAAAGTTGTTTGCAAGCAGCAGAGATTTCTCACTTCAGTCTAAACTCAATGTGACACTTTATAATACGATCTGAAGAGTCTTTCAGGACTATCAGATGTTTGCAGCGGCTCAAGGCCTGCAGTGTGAATTGAGTTTCTGCGCCTGGGATATTAAATCGTCTCCTCACTGGCAGCTGCCTGAATGGATGAGTCTAAAGAAGCATTTGGTAAATGCTGAACGTTCGCAACAGCCTCAAACTAACAGAGCAAACCATTGTGTCCTTGTGTCCTGTCGTCACACACTTAAAGCACACTCACCACTGATTCTAAATGGTTTGACACCTCAAGTCTGTCTCTGCATTTTGTTGTGGGGAGTTAAGAACAGGAAGTGAAGTGTCCTCACTTAAAAGTTCAAGCATTTACAAGCTGAAATGGAAAAGAACTTCAGTGAACGAGAGCGAAAGTTTGAGTATTTTTTTAAAAGTAAATGTTAAAATGAAAGTATCACAACTATAAATCTGTTTTTACATAGTATTAGAGATCATTCACTGACTACAAATGTACCCCAAATGTACATATGGTTTATATATCATATGTTAAACTGTTTAATTTCTTACTTATTTGTATACTGGTTGAGAAAAGAAGTTTTCTCGTACAAAAAAGCAAACTCTCTCCCACACTTTTTAGAATTTTTCTTCCTTTACTATCTGTATTATTGCCAGTAGTTTAAGCAGTCAAGACTACAAACCTTTACACCAGAACCAAACCAAAGAGCTGTCAAAGGACACCATGGAGAAAATTGTTCACCTGAAAAAGGCTGGAATGACCCATCTATAGTGAAATACTCAAGCAGCTTGGAAAAAAGAAATCCACTCAGCAAAATTTAGACATTGGAGGAAATAAAAAGATCACCGACAATCTGCCTCAATCTGAAGCTCCATGAAAGATCGTACCTGGTCGGGTACCAACAATCTAGAACAGGGTCAGAAGTGCCAATTCAAAATGTTCTCCCCAACAAGAGTCCCATCACTCTGTTGTCGTTCACCTTTCTGCTCATCCTGTCAGATCATCTCAGTCTATCAGCTTTCACTGATTCACACATGTGGTTATGAAGAGAGTTTTACGCTGGATCCTCTTCCTGATACAATCCTGGATTTTAAGGGATCAAGTTATGCAGCAGAATGAAGGGTCTTGTCTGAGGATCCTCACTGGATTTTAGCTCATTGATGCCCTGAGAACTGAACCCAGGATCTAAACCAGCCAACTGAGCTGTCCAGCCACTTCTAACTATAACGTGAACTTTAATGCAAAAAAATACAAAACATTCAATATATCTGGAAAAAAGGTCATTTACAAACAGCAGGTCAAATACTTTTTTTTTTTTTTACATATTAGCTCAAAATTCTGCTTTCATAATAAAATTGAAAAAAAAAAATAGTATTGCTGTTATGTTTGTTTGAAAACCAAAAGTACTGCATTTGTTTTAATGCGATTCCAACACCAATAGGATTGGATACATCAAATATATCCAGAATACTTCCAAGAACTATTAATAAAAAAATAAAAACATAAACAAGTATCTGCTTTTGGCTTTTTTTAAATTGTTGTTACATTATGAGACAGGAACTGATTAACTTGTTAGTTCATTCTGTGATGATGCTTTTATTGCAAATAAAATTAAATGTTTTTACTTTTTTATTAGTTTGATATTTATAGTGATTTAAATTTCCTCCAACTGAACAGCATCATTCTTCATTTTCACCCTCAGTAAATGCAGTGATGATCAGCTGTAAGATTCATTTAAAAACTTGTTTATATTGAATTGTAGTTGAACAGAAAGTAAGTCTGAGTAAAATCTGACCTTATTTGGTTATTATTCAATAAAATGAATTTATTGATCAATCTTTTTTTTATTAAAAGAGCTTTTCAGGTGTTGCAGTTCAAAGTGCTTCACAATGACAAACATTAAATACTAAAAAAGGAGAAAAATTCAAACCAACACACATTTACTTCTGGAATTTCTTAAACCAGCAACCACAAATCATCATCACAGAACCCACCAGAACCAGACAGTAACGGGTCCACTACAGGCATGGGGCAGAACCGCTCCAACAAGAGCGAACCCCGTAAACATAAACACGACTTAACCAGCAAATATCGCAAGAAAAGGTCTACATGTAGAAACAGAACTTCATTAAAGTCAGCGACGCCAAAAACTAACTTATTTTTTTCCTTCGGTGCGCATTGATTTCAATGACCCGGTCATGAAGGCTGACACGGAGGATGACGTGCCTTATGCTAAATTATAATGTTTAGAGAAAAAACCTGCAGTATTTATATGGTGGGCGGGGTTACAGTCATAGCGCTGCGTAAATGGACCCTTTCCTTGGAGTATCAAAGATCCATGTGGGAAGAGATGTTCACTCTTTACAAATCCAAAAAAATATAAACTAATGACAAAAGTGCCGCGGTCTTTCCCTCCGCGTGCCAGCTTTGGCACGTGTGCCCCAAGTCGCCGACCCCTGATCTAGAATGACAGAGAAATGGTCCAGAACTGGTCAATGAGAGTTAGATTGCAAACTACTGAGGTGAACTTTAGCTATTGATCAAACATGTATTTTCTGCACCATTATACACATAAATTATTTTAAAATGAGTGTGGTTTCCTTTATTTATTACGACTAGTCTCTCCTAGTTGCATGAAACGCGATGACATTACAGACCTTTCTTATAGCTTTAAGTGAGACTTGCTCAGCTCAGCAGTACCACTTTAGAAATCCTGACCCGAGTCCCGGAGGAAGCAGTCAAAGCAAATATGCTCAGACCTCTCTCTCCACTAAAACTTCTTCCAGTTCTGCCGGAAGAACCTCGATGTGCTCCCGGACCAGCCCAGAGAGTTTCTCCAGTGTCTTCCCTGTGGCCCTCTCCCAGTGAGACATGCCTGAAATGGCTCCTCAGGGAGCCTTCCCGACGGAGATACCCGAGTCGAAGTAGCAGCTTTACCTTGAGCTCCTCACCCTTTTTCTTGGGGATGGAGGAAACTCAATTCAGCCTCTTTACATCTGGGGTTGTTTTCTTGCAGTGACGACTCAAAGCTCATGACCATCGGTGAGGGTCGAGACATCGGTTGATCTCGAAATCGCCTTTTGGCTCAGCTCCTTCACCACAATGGTTGGATACAATGACTGCATTATTGCAGCCAATCAATCACCTGTCAATCTTCCACGTCATCCTTTCCATATTAACCTTAAGGTACATAAACTCCCCTTGGGGCAGTATATAAAAAGTGAGATAAAAACCCGTAAACTCAGGGGTTTTTTTTTCTTCCCCAAATCCCAAAATAACCAATTTTTCTTTTATTTGGGCAAGTAAAATTCTTAAATACAAACCTAAGTGAAACCATCTTCACTTCACTGTTCACACTCTAATTTAATGAAATCTTAGTAATTAACAACCCTGTAAGTCAGAACATTCCGCTGACTTCCCTACCGTTGCACCTGGACTCCATTATGTTCAGCAGAACTGCCACAAAATACGAAAAAGAAGTCAATTTTTATATAGGGAGTCTGGACAAAAACGACTCTGTAACCTTTAAAAAAATGTCCTTTTGTTTCTTATTAGAAAAACACAGCTGTTTGTCAGTACGTAGACCTCTCGAGTTAACAAACATCATTGACTAATGGTGTCTAAATGCATGAAAATATCTATCTAATGCAGAACATAAAGGTACGGTTGGATTAGACCAAACACAGGGAGAAAGGCGTCTTAATTCAAATTTTCAATTAATTAAAAATTACTAAATGGTTCTCACTGAACGGTCTGTCTATTCAGGAGGGACAAAAAATGGAAAATGTCATGTAATTACTTTGCTTTCAACTTCAACTGTCTCCCTCCATTAAGACTAACTGTGGATGAACAATATTTCACTTTTATCAGTTGACCTCCAACAGTCTGAAAGTAGTGCTTTTTTAATTAATTTATTTTTTATTTACTTTCATATTAGAGCAGGGGTGTCAAACTCTATTGCAAAGAGGGCCAAAATCCAAAATCAATCTCAGGTTGCAGGCTGAATATGGAGGGATTTTTTTTTTTTTTTGTGTCGCCGTATTGTAAGCAAAAGGCAATTTTGAGATCAAAATTTTCTAAATTGCAAACAAAACGTAAAGTGTTAAGAATAAAAATTAATCGTTTGAAAATAAAAATATTTTATATTTGCCTTTTTTTTTTCTTTTGCATTTTCAAACTTATTTTTGGTATTGCAGCCCAAATGTTTTTAGATACGTTGTGTCTCATCTCACTTTCACACCATCTTTGATTTTTCATTGATGCATTTTGCACACACAACACATCTAAAACATTTAAGATGCAATTGCAAAAATATTTTTGAAAGCAAAAGATGAGTTTGTAAATGCTAAAAAAAAGACGTTTTTAAAAGCAAATCTTAAATATTTTTGATTGCAAATAATGAATCGTTATTCTTAATGCTTAATATTTTTTTTTCTCAAAACTGACTTTTGCTTGCAGTATAGTGACACAAAAATCAACAGAATAAACATTTATTGAACACACTAAAACTTTTTTTTTTTTTACTTAAAATGTAACTTTTTTACATGCCTGCAAAAACAAAACAGGCAGGATTAATATTCCAGAGTTAATCTACATAAATCTTAAATAACTCTCAATATTTTACTCAGCGTAAAAATATATATTTTTTTAGAATTACGCAAGTTAGAAATAACCGTAAGATAACATCGGGGCATTAAAAACAATCAAATAAAATAATCTGGAGGGCCGGATCCGCTTAGCATCTTTTGTCCCGCTTAGCATCTTTTGTCCCGCCTGCGGGGAGTGGCGGAGTGTTTAGTTAAAACCCCTTTCTCGTTGATTCTTCGGCTGTAATATACTTTCGGCCTCTGCGTGGCGCTGTTAGAACTTTCTTTGCCTGCAGTCATGGGTGGAACAACCTCCAAGTGAGTCAGCCCTGGTTTTTTGTTTATATTTTTTTATTTTCTTAGAAATTCCCAAGACCCTTCACGGTCACTTCTGATGCTTTTAGCGACCTTTTTCAGCTCGCTAAGATGGAGCGACAACGGCAAACGTATAAAGTCAAGAGACCATCTCCATATCTCTCATTAGGATCCAAGTTTGATGTTTTTATTGGAGAAAAGTTTGTTTAGATTGCTCTTGTTTTTCAATGAAAAATGGTCAGTGATTTCTTGCTTTCAAGATAAATGCTACTTAGATTTTATTCTTACTAATGTGTGTTACCTTAATGAATACAGAATCAAAATAAATAAATTAAACCTTATTCTTTATTGTTACGAAGGTTCAGCCCATTGTGATGATGTCACAGGATGCGACATCGAGTTCTTCGGTGGTTTATAGTTCGTCCAGTTAGTTCGGTTTGCCACATGTCGGAGGCAGCTGCAGAGAGAACCTGAGAGCCTTAGAATCCTGTCCATTTTATTTCCTGTTCATTCCAGTTGCTATATTCAAAGTAGTTAAGTAATTGACCAAACGTAAGTTATTGTTTCCTTTGTTTTCCTTTCCTGTTTAAGTCTGAGAGAATGTGTTGCATAAGCTAGCAATGTTAGCTTCCTGTAGCTTGTTAGCCACGCCTATATTGCTACTTAAATCCTTAGTTAATGTTCCTTTTAAGTTTAAGAAACAACTTTATGCCCTGATGGTCAATTTAATGCCACATAACATGCCGCGGGAGTTACATGCATTACCGTTTCTGTGCAGTGATTTTTTTGTGGCCACTAGATGTCACTGTTGTGCTCGTTTCCTGAGAAGCCATATGTGAGTGCGCCTTCTCCACTTGGGCGAACTCCTCCTCCACCTGTATGGAGTTATATTTGTGCCACCATATTGCAAGCCAAAATCATAGTTTTGAGATCAAAATTTTTTAAGTTGCAAAAAAAATGTTAAGTTTTGCAAATGAAATTTACACCTGCACCCTCGGGTTTCTTCATACGCGGCCCGCAACAATAACTCTGTCAGTCTGTGTTTCTTGTGATTTTCTTCGATTTATTTAGATTTCTTTTGTTATCATAGATATTCTAGAGCGGGTCGGTTGAAAGACCGTGTCGCTCCCAGGTACAGGCATCTTTGATTACAGCACCTGTGACATTTAAAATCTTGTCTGCCAATCACGTGACGTCAATTAGGACACACCTCCATATCATATGCTACTAACTAAATAACTGTACATGCCACATAACAGGTTATTATCCATAGAAATCAAGTAAACAAAACAAACAAAAATATGCCAAAATGGCTCTTACACAACTGGCCCCTAATTGACTATGTAGCATACATATCAATTACAAATTTATAACTTAGAAAGAGCCATTATTACTAAATATAACATATTTAAGTTGTTTAAATAAATTTGATTATTTATTTTGCATGTTATGAGGTCTTTAGGCTCATGATGTCAGTCATTTTTTCCTTGCTTCATTTTAGTATTTTTTATGCCTTTTAAGAGATATCCTTTGTCTTTTACATATATTTTGGAATAGATTCAGCACTGGAATAAATTCAGACATCTTCCAAGTGGAGCTTCATCTCCTTTTTTACCTTGCCTGTGCTCTGACCGGCACACCATCTTGTTTCCTGTTATACCCCAAACCCGAATCAGCAATACAGTCCACCTCGTCTCCATTTACTCCACAACATTTATTTTGTCTTTTTATTTCATGATTTTATTTCGTACTTGGCCCACAGATCAGAATCCCGTTTAGATTTTGAGTGTAACTGTTTTAGTGTTAGAGACTGAACCCAGACCCCACATCCCCCCCAAAATCCCAGTCAGACTTGCTGAATGTTTTAACTGCCAAAGACCCAAATTGACCAAAGTCAGCTCTGTGTTATTTCATTTTAGGCATCTGTCACTTATTTTTAGCCTTAAATAAAGAACTTTTCAATACTATTCGTTTGACAAGGTTAATAAGTGAAGACCACAATGACCACCTGTGGATGATTTATTTGCCTTTCCTCCCCACTTCAACATCAAGTGGATTATGAAAAAGAGAATTGGATGTAAAATCCCCAGCAGGCTGTGCTAAATTTACCTTAAACCAAATCACTAAAGCCTACTGGTGCTTGACAGTCGGGGCAGGTTTGCAGGCTTCTCAGCAATATCCAAGGGAGACCCGCTAGCACTGCTCACCTTTTATGCACTCTTATTTATTAATCTTCCTCACTTTCTTCTCTGCTCAAGGCTTTTGAGCAGCTGAAATTCAAACAATCAGCTCCAAACTGCCCTTTTCAGGCCTGTCTGGCGATGCATAATGTGAAGCGAAATTGCAGAAATTCGTCATTTTATGGCTGTTTTTGGCCGCTCTGTGAAACCGAGGCTTGCTTTCAGCGTGGTTTTTGAGTACACGCATTACATGGACTTCACAGCTCTGGCATTTCCGGGGCGATTGTGGATGCAGACACGCAACGCAATCACCGCGTGAGCTCTCCAACCCACGGCGAGCTCTACTGAAGTGTTAACTGCCCTGACACTGCTGGCTTCACCCTGCGCCTTGACATGTCCTTCTGCAGGTTGACACTCCAATGCATATGGTTTTCTGTTGGATAAACATGGAGCGCTGCGCTCGCGCTGATTCTAAATTGGAGCTGGCAGAAACAGTTTGGAGGTGAAAGCTTCATCCGTGTGTTTTCTGTTTGTCCTTGTCTGTTCCCTGTGGGTGGAGCCCCTTAAAGTTAAAGCATGCTTATTAAATGGGAGAAACAAAGACAGCCGGCCGTTCCAGCAGCTCGTTTTGGAGGCAACAGGCTTTTCTTATCTGGTTTTGAGTTTGAACTCATTTTCACCCTCCCAGAAATCTAGATGTCAGTAAGAAAACATGATTTCTGAGCTTTGGGAACAGATTGGCTCAGATTCTACACCTAAAAGACAAAACCAAAGCATTGTGGTTTTACTCGGCTGTCAAAATCTGAGTGGCACCACATTACATGGATGATTACCAATGATTCCCATCCGGGGAGTCAACTCACAGGCAGACAACAATGTAATTACAGTCCCCTTTGGCTAACTGCTTTGTCATACAGCAGAATAATAATAATAATCTCCTTTGACACCAAAATTCTGCCCCAGGATTATTTTTGTAAATAAAAATGTGCAACTCATGTAGAATTACAGTTGGAGTTTAGATATTTGAGAGAACCTTGCAGATGTCAGACATGAGTAGGGCTGCCACGATTAGTCGACTAATCGATGACTAATCGACTATTAAAGGCCTCGTGCGGTGAAAATCATGATTTTTCTAAAACTGCAATAAAACATTAGTATTTATGTCACAAATGAACCCCCGTATAATTATTTTGTCATCCGCGGCCCCGTGCACTCTCTACAAGCGTTTAAAAATAGCGCGGTTGCTCAGATTTTCTGCAGCCTCCGATAAGTAGGTCATAGGTCGTGTGACGTCATGGCAGGAACACACACAGCTAGATCCCTATTGTTGTGCTGACTTTCTGGGCTTACTGACTTACTCGCATGATATGAATTCGGACTTCCGTGGATTTTGGGATTTATACGGGATAATGGTGAATAGGTGTGTTGTATTTGGGTGCTCTAATGTGCCGAAGAAGGGGGTCTCCCTTCACGAATTTCCCGTGAAAATGAAGGAGAGGGAGGCATGGAAGAGGTTCGTGTGTCGGACGAGGAACGGGTGGAATGGACCAACAAACAACTCAACAATATGCAATAAGCTTTTTTACGGCCAAAAGCTTTGTAAACAAAATGCAGGTGGACATGGGACTTGCCAAAAGTCTTATTCTCAAAAGGATGCTATCCCGTGCTTGTACCCGAAGGGACATGCCACAGCCAGGCTGCGGGTGTACTTGCCACACCTACTCCCCAACCCAGCAGTGCAATGAGAAAAAGGTAGGTTTATAAATCCAACGAAACCTAAAAGCCGTTCCTGTTGTTTTGAATGGGCTGCAACTGCGTATCATATGCACGCAAAAACCGTGTTTGGCGTATACTATGCACGGTATTTCCGAGGGTGAAAAGCCGTGGAATAGGGACGCATTTCACTGAGACCGGGTTGGACCGGGTTGATAAATCATTGGTTTCATAGTTTATTCCCACATCATTTTAAAACTCTTATATCTTATATCTAATATCTGGTTGTACAAACAATCGTATTTCAAAAGAAAGCTTCATCAACACACATATGCTTAATTTAAGATTTCATTACAACAAAATAAAACATTTTAGGCCAAAGGTCTCTCCAAAGCAACACAAAATACATACCATGACAAATCCTGCAGCCTCCATTCGGTTTCGGCTTGATCCCGCTAACGCTGTGTGAGCTTTCCCTATCGTCATCCGAAGCCCCGGTATCCTTAGATGAGGAAACCTCCGGCTCAAATTGGTAGGCTGTACACCCTCTGAACCCTGTGTAAGTTAAAATTTCCCTGTTTGATGAAGGGTCATCACTTTCATCCAAAGAAATAACCATCTAAAATCGTGGTCTACGTCGCTTCCCAGACCGTCCGCCATTGTTGTTTACACTCTGGGATCCCTGACGTGACGTCACGCGCAGCCCCCGCCATCACCTCCTATCACACCAAATTTAAAGCTGTTGCAGGACCATAAAATGATCAATAAAATCGCCCTGGATCATTTTAAGTGAATATTTTTATCAGATTCGTTTTCTAAGACCCATTGACTTTCTAAATTTAAAAAAAAAATTGCCACTGCCGAGCCTTTAAAATAATCGACAACTAATTTAATAATCGATTAGTCGTTACTTTATATTGTATGAAGTCAGATTTTAGTAAAGTTGAAAGTTATAATAGCCTTCTGCTAGCTTTTTGGAAATTTTGCCATTTATGAAGGTTTTTTAGGCTATTTTGGAGTTTAGCTAATATTTCAGCAGCATGCTAGCTATTTCGGCTAACTTTAGCTTTTTTACGTTTTTAGGCAACTTTTGAGTTTAAACTTATATTTCAGCTATATGCTAGCTGTTTGGCCAATATAGTATTTTTCCATTTTTTAAGGCTAATTTGGAGTTTAGCTAATATTTCAGCAGCATGCTAGCTATTTTGGTTAACTTAAGCTTTTTTTTTAAGTTTTTTAGGCAATTTTTGAGTTTAGCTTATATTTCAGCTATATGCTAGCTGTTTTGGCTAATATAGTATTTTTCCATTTTTTAAGGCTAATTTGGAGTTTAGCTAATATTCAGCAGCATGCTAGCTATTTTGGTTAACTTAAGCTTTTTTTTTAAGTTTTTTAGGCAATTTTTGAGTTTAGCTTATATTTCAGCTATATGCTAGCTGTTTTGGCTAATATAGGATTTTTCCGTTTTTTAAGGCTAATGTGGAATTTAGCTAATATTTCCAGCAGCATGCTAGCTATTTAGGCTAACTTTGGCTCTTTTATTTTTTGGCTAATTTGGCATTTAACTAATATTTTAGCTGGTTATCAACTTCAGCATCTTTACATCCACTTTGGCCATGAACAGATTAGTCCGACTAATCGGAAAAAAAAATAATCGTTTGTGGCAGCCCTAGACATGAGCTGAGGAACTGTTGAGTTCTTCAATATTAAAAAAAAAATATATATATAAAAACTATAAAGGCAAATGGTGGAACAAAATATGAAAATAAGATGTTCAAATGTTTCAGTATTTTAATTCTCTGTAAATCCTAAAATGTTTGCGCAATAAGCCTGATTCCAACAGATTTTCATACATCCATGAAATTTACATTTTAGTTGTGAAGTGTTTATGCAAGAACATAAACTAACTAATGTGTTTATGGAGAAAAGCAACTTCAGAAAATGTTGGAACTCTAGTAAATAGTTAAGGAGTTATGGTAGACTCTCCACCAATTAGCAATAAAACTTTTAAATCCGAAGTGCTACACTAAACAATACAAACTACCTCTTACCTCTTTCCCTTTTGTAATTAATTTACTGTTTCTGCCATGTCTTCATTTCAGAACTGATCAAACTGAACTCCCGTTGGTGGAATCATAAAGTCATCCTATCCAGTTCAAAGACTGTGCGTTATGCTATGCTGCTGGTAACAACTCCAGCATGAATAGTTTTCATAATAGAGCTTGGTTTGGCTAGGAGGTACTTTTATTTATCGAATGATGCCACTATTCTACACGTACTGTGGTCATTGAATTGCCACATCTTAATCCAGATACTACATGACTTTTTTTTCTTTTTAATAAAAACAAAAATGCGTCCAGATGTTTGTTTGATTTCTCAAAAAAAAAGGGAAAAAAAACTTTAAACAGAAACAAATTTTAGAGCCAGACTTCAAACATGATTGTTAGTGCTGGGTGATCCTGCGTATCGATCCGATACCGCTCAATATTGCTAATGTCGACAACATTTTCAATTAAATTAAGAATAGTTTATTAAAATAGAAAGTTCTTGAAATTAAATTAAAAGTAAAGAAGTGAAAACAGTCAACAAAATAAAAGAAACAAATGACTGACACAAAAATAAATCAAAATATTTAATTTAAAAAAATAACTTTTTGCCCTTAAATAGAACAACTACACATTTAAATAGAGTGGAATGGAGTGAACGATGCATGCTGCCTGCATCCATGCACTGTGAGATCTCTCAGGACCGGTGAGCGTGGTGAGGCAGCAGCTCAACTGGGTCATTTTTGCAGATAAAGAAAAGTTTCAAACAAGAGTGGAAATATCTGTGGGGCGGTATTGATCAGATTCCAGCTTGAGATCGATACTATCGACATTCTGTATTGATCCGTCCAGCACTAATATTCGTCTGTTCCAAAATTGGGTATTTTATGTGACTTCGCTCTTTTAGTTTTTAGACTAACTAATGGGGAAATGTTTGGTGCAGTTATTTGGCTACAATCCTCCAGTCACTGTGACCTGCTGTAGATCAGGAACACCAGAATAAAGAAGTTTGTTTGTGCCAATTGCAAAATTAAAAAAAAACAAAAAAAAAAGGCGAGCAACGACAGTCCCAACTCCAAAAAAAAAAAAATGTCGCTTTAAAATAAAAAAAAAAGACATTTTTGGAGATTGTTTTTATCCATGATGAATGAAAATAACCATATTAATGATGTTTTCAAGCTAAAACACAGCAGAGCAACAGTGCAGTGCAGGAGTTTCTGCCCAGAATGATTCCGAGTGAGCACATTTCCACTTTTCCTTCATTCCGTCTCTTCATCACTTCCTTGCAGACTTTGATTTAGCTGAAACCATCTATGCATGTTTGTCACTTATCGAATAGTTTTCCATTTCCTATATTTATTATCATTATTACAACCAGGTCATCAAAACTGACCAATAACATTTTACGTTTATGTCATTGCAATTCCCTTGCTGTCACATTTTATAGAAGTTAAATTAGCCCCGCCCCTCGTGGCCTGTCTTCCTTCTTTTCTTCTCATATTGTGGACACCAGCGGCAGCAGCAGAAGTGTGCACAAAGGTACCATCTATTGTGTGGAGATAATTACCCATGAGTAGAAACTCATCAAGAGTAGAAATTAAAATTATTTCCTCGTACAGCAGGACTGTGAACCGTGGAGCATAAAAGATGATGAATCTGTATTCCATCGGGATCTGGGCACCACAGAGGAAGCCCTGATTAGGGTGGATGGGAAAAGAATAACATACCAGAATTCTGTTCCTTCCTGGGCGCTGCACCTTTGTTACGTCCAAGAGTTGCAAGTTTGGACACGAAAAACAAAAAAACATGGATTAGTTTCTTCCGATCAATCACAACAACGGCATCTTCCCGCAAAAACACAACAGCAGCAGCATCTCTAGCTGGCGGTGGATTCAATTTTACCAAAGCAAAATTAAACATCTTGTAAATTATGTTTATTGTCCCGTGTATTTGCCTCCTGCAATCAAATGCCAGCAGTCATTGCTCATATGCTAATTGGAGTTGTGTTTTTTTTTTTTTTTTTTATCTGTTATGCAAATTTCAGGAATGCTTAATTGGGGTATATATCACAGTTAGCATGCATTATTCCGTTGGCTTACTCCATTCTCATTGTAAACACAATCTTTGCACTCTGGGGTTGTTTCTGACGTATGTTTGCTGTTGGGTGCATGATATAAACTCCTCCTAATGAAAACAAAGAGTTCTTCCTGCTCCTTATAGCAGCGACGCTCCTTCAGTCATGCAGCTCTCTGCACTGACAGTCCTTCATTTCCATTTCTCTTCTACAGAACTCAGGTAAAGAAAAATCACTGAAAACACAGAGAAGAGACTCAAAAGTTTTTCAAGTTCTTAGCAAAGCTAAGTTCATAAAAAAAGGGACTATTTAAATGAGTTTCTAAACCAAAATAAATGTGTAGCGATTTTAAATAGGAAGTTAGCATTTTAAGGTTTACATATACAACCATGCAAATTGACTGGTAGTTTTTTTAAGTTATTTGTTGTTCAGTTATACTGATGACTCGTCCTGTCAAGCAAAATCTTTGACGGGAAAATTTCCAACGTTGTGCTGAACTTTATGCTAGCAACCAATGGAGTCGCACTCGCTCTAAGGGCTCGTTTACATTACAACGTTTTCGCGTGCGTTCCGACAACTTGGTTATCGTTTGGGCCTCTCGTTTAGACCAGAACGGCGTTTTAGGGGCCCCAGAACGACAACTTTGGAGAACGCCTTCCAGAGTGGAGCGTTGCGAAACGTTCCCATTCCCACCACCCTCCCATTCTAGTGTGTACAGTCAGGAACGGTGTCAGGGTGTAAAGCGGATGTGAATGTGGCTGCATTTTCTGTATGCGGAAGCAAATCGGTTGCACCGCTCTCCCGCATGCGCGAACTACACGTCACTTCCGCTAAAGCAGTTTACGGTCTTTGGACGGTAACAACAATAATAACCTCGTAGGATGTTAATATAGCACACAAAATTTTTTTCTCATAGTGAAAACATTCACTTATTGTTGAATAAACGAAAGAAAAAAGACACGTTAGGGATAAAGACCTTACAATCTTAAAGTGGCGACAACGGACTACACATGTTTTCTTCTTCTGCAGTTTTACATGACGGCAGTTTCCTCCCCAAGCTAAGAGGAAACAGCGCCACTTCAAAACACTTTATTTTATCCGGTAATCCAAATTCGTTTTTAACGGTAACTCGGTGGCTTTTTTTCACACAGTAATCCAGTCAGGAGAAGCTCTCGGGTATTCAGAAAAACATAAATTCTTGTGATGAAGACGTTTTACTGTTTGGAAATGACTCCGTCGTATAGTGGGCGAAGAGCGGAAGTGACGTGTAGTTCGCGCATGCAAGAGAGCGGTGCAACCGATTTGCTTCCGCATACAGAAAATGCAGCCACAGTGAAATAGGGAAGTTCGCGCATGCGCAGTACTTCTCCTATTGTTCTTTTCCATCCGGTGGGATTGGCTCACAGCGCGCATAGCGGCGTGGCGTGTGAATTACATCGTTTTCCGTCAGCATTCGTTTTAACCGTGAACGCAATATCATTCTGGAACGTCCTGGTGTGTACCCGATATCTTGCTTACCGGGTCAGAGAGCAAAACGCGTTCCCATTCCAGTGTAAACGAGCCCTAAGAGAGAGTGAACGCTGCAGCCTTGCGGATAGGTCTGATCACGGAAACTTCTGGTGGCTAAACTGCTTATGCCAGATTTTCCGATCACGCGATCAGACTTGCCCCAATCCAAAGTGAACTGTCTGCCAGCGTCTTCATCAAACCGGTCTCTCATTGACTTCCACCAGACCTCCAGGTGCTCAATGGTTACTGCTCAGCCTTGAGGTCTTCTACAGCCTCTGGCCTCTCTACCAGACTCCTTCGTTCTCCCTGATCGACTCCACGAGATCTTCCTCCTGCTCATGTGTGAGGCTGTGGTCTTGTAGGATGAATGAAGACCGCAGACACTGATGCAAAGAGAACGGGTTTATTAGCAGTTCAGAAGGAAGGAAGGAAGGAAGGAAGGTTTCTCATCATTTCAATATTATGTATAATTGTTTGTATTGAAGAAAAAAAAATAAATCATGACTTTAAAACTGTGAATTGAATCATGGCTTGACTGAATTGTTACATTCCTGCTGGTTTTCTTTAAGTGAACCAAATGTGTCCATTCTGAATACACACTACAACTCACCTTCCTGAACCGGTCTGAAGCAGAACCATTTTATCAGGGGAACTGTGGCAGAAACAAACTGCTCCTCAGAATGAAAGGATAAACAAATGAGACACAACAAAACATGCAAGTACCTTAAAAAGAATCATAGGAGAATGTTTACTTTCCAAGTTACAATCGGAAAATTCAGATCTGTGCAATTTTCTACAGTTGTTTTTGTTTGTTTCAAACACAGACACAAGATAAAAAAAAATAAATAAACACGAGAATTAAAAAATACAAATAAAATAATTAAAAATACAATGATAGAAATATACAAATAAAGCAAACGTGTTTGAAGGGGTAGAAGAAAAGTCTTATATGGTTCTACCCCTTTTTACAACACCTTTTGTTACTGTAAGTAAATATGTTTTGTGTCTGTGTTAAGAAAAAAATATTGTAGAAAATTGCACAAATCTGAACATCTGGGAAAAGATAAATGCAGGTTAATAGAATGAGCATCAACACTAACTTCCATCAATTACAGAAAACAGACTTGAGGCAATCTTTTTATTTCACATCCTTTAATGTGCTTAAGAAAAATATTGTAATTTAGTCTTTTTGTTTTAGAAAAATGCACAAATGATTATTTGGAATCTCATAATGATGCTGTTAAAAACTGTTTCATAATACCTACAAGTAGCTCTGAGGTGGAGTGTGCCAATAAAGGCTGATGGACATCTAGATTAATTGATGCTTCCACTCTTTTAGGTGAAGTTCAGAATCATCCAGGGAGAAATCCCGTCTTCCAGACAAAGTGCAGATTTCTTTTTTTTTTTTTCCCGCCTTTTCTTGATAGATGCCAATTAGTCCTCATGTGCAGGATGAACTCTAGTGTTCAACTTTAGGGCAGGGGTCCCCAAACTTTCCCTTGTGAGGGCCACAAAACTGTTTTCTTATCCGATGTGGGGTTCGCGTCGGTTTGTAGGCTAACAGAAAAGGCCATCCAGATCTCTCTGCCCCCCGGGTGGCTATTTAGGTTGTTTTATTAAACTCATTATCAATAACTTCATAAATTGTTGAAGGGTGTAATATATGGTCACGTTCTATGAGGGTTTTGATCATGTGGCCAGATTGAAGAAAAAAGAAAAATAATGGATGTCTGATATTTCTGTGGGGCCAGACCAAATGTGGAGGACGACTGGATCTGGCCGTAAATTGGGAACCCCTGCTATCGGACAAAGTGATACAATGACTGACAAAAAGATCTTTTTTTTTTTTTTTTAGTAACAAATTAAGATTCATATGCAGCATAATTTTTTTTAAGTTCCCACTATGATCCTCTTTTTTATTGTTAAAGTGTTCCCAGTGGTCGTTTAATTATGATTATGCCATTTTAAGCCAAAATGAAAAATATATGTCTAATTTTTTGGGACATAGTTTTGAAAGCAGTCCATTAAAAATGAACGTCCGAGTTTTGGACGCAACTGTTTGAAGAGGAGTAAGCTCACGCCTATTTCCCACCATTCCTCTGTTAACACACGCTCCCACTAGCTCACATCCCTGACTCAACATTACCAGTTCAACACTATTGGAGCCATAAAGCTGTACAGTTCTGAACCAAATACCAGCTCATCTATTAGCCGGGGAATGGATGGATGCATTAGAATGAAGTGAGGCATGGAGCTTGTGGCTCGTCGATTGTAGTTTCTATAACATGGCTACAGGTTTTTTCAAACGTATTTTCTTTTAATGTGTTCCTGAATCACAACTATTTGAATAAAGAAATTGCCATAAAAACACAATTTAATCTTATTTTTCAACCTCATCATGAGAAAAATCCAACAAGAACATGTTTAAAAGCACCATTTTCATAGGAGTGGGTCCTTAAAGTAAACTCAGTAGACTGAGTTTATGTTTTAGAAAAGGTTTACCAGTTATCTGTAGAGGATTTAAGAAAAATCTCACCACAGTTTAAGTTTTCATGGGTTCTATTTCTGGTTACTGACTCAATTTAGGTCATTTTTATGAATGGAAATTATAGTATATTTTTAACACTTGAGTTTGGCATATTTCAGGGGTCTGCAAATTGCAGCTCTTTTATCTCTCCATGGTGGCTCTCTGGCTGAAGAAAAATAAAATAATTGTAAATTTAAAAAAAATTTGGAGATTGGCTATTATTTTAGCAACATACTAACATTTTTGGCTAATGTTTTACCTACTGGATTTGTAGGCTAATTTAGAATTTTAGCTTCTATTTTAGCAACATGCTAACGTTTTTGGCTAAGTTTTCTGAGATATTTTATGCTAATTTGGAGTTTAGCTATTATTTTAGTAAAATGTTAATGTTTTCAGCTAATTTGTTATCTACTGTTTTTTTTTTGGGGATAATTTAGAATTTAGCTTTTATTTTAGCAACATGCTATAACGTTTTTTGACTAAGTTAGTTTTCTGAAGAATTAGGCTATTTTGGACTTCAGCTAGTAATTAGGCAACAAGCTAGCCTTTTTTTTGGTATAAGATGCTAATTTGGAGTTTAGCTAATATTTTAGCAATATGATAACATTTTTAGCCAATTTATCTACTGGGGGTTTTAGGGCAATTTTGAGTTTAACTTTTATTTCAGCAATATGCTAAAAATTTTTAGTTGATTTAATTTACAGACAAATGTTATGCTAATTTGAAGTTCAGCTAGTAATTAAGGAACGAGCTAGCTTTTTTGCTACTAAAGTTAAAAATGTAAAAAAAAAACCTTTTTGAGAGATGTTGGTTTCTTTTTATATTTTTTTTTTGCTTTTCTTCGTGCCAAAATTAGAAATTATTCACATTTATTTAAAAAAAAAAAAAAAGTTATGAATGCAAATCCAAATTTCTTAAAGGCTAATGTAAGTCAATGCGGCTCCTTCTAGGTTTTGATCAGTTGAAAATGAGCCCAAATGGCTCTTTTACTCTTAAAGGTTGCGGACCTCTGGTATATTTCAAACATCAGAATGTCTAAAGATGAACTTTGTGTGTATTTGAGTGCACCAACTCAAATAGGCTTTTAGCACAGCTTGTCTCTGAAGGGGCTTTCTGTGATTATGTCTCTTTCCTTTCTTTCACAGACATGTTTGATGTGCTGCAGCCTTTTTTTTAATCAAAACATGCTACAACTTGCAGTAAATGTTCTTCCATTTTCTACAGGTTATTAGCTACAATGTTAACCAATAGATTCAAGGTGCAGAGAAAGTGAATCCCACAGAGAAGAAAGTCGAGCTGGACACTCAAGGCTGGAAATTATTAGCACATTGATGCAATGCACTCCCCTCCTACCTCTTAATAGGGACTTTGTAATGACCTTTCCTCAGTCAATATGAATGGGTGACATTAGCCTGCTGGGCAGAGTAATTACTTATGGGCTCGTATTTACCAGAAGATTTTATGCAGATAATAACGGCAGAACACAAGATCAAAATCACTGAAGACAAAGACTGAAGCTGCACAACATTTAAGAATAAATAACAAGGTAATCAATTGTTAAAAGAAGAAAATTGAAGCTCTGATTTAAAGAAATTGGTAAGGCCGGAAACGCTGCGATGACTGCTCAATCAGGCATTAACCCTTAATATGAATCCACTACTATCAGAGTTGTTACCCTCCTTATTATGAGGCTAATCTTCTAGACATGGTGATGCCTAAATGAGGCTGATGACATTTATCAGGCTGTTGTTGCAGTCAATAGTCACAATCGCTGTGTGACGAGAAGGCATAAAGTTCTGAGACAAACAGAGTTCTTTAGAGTTCATTTTGCAGCAGAATGAAGTCTTATGTCACCTACACACCAGGCGTGTGATGAACATGGGTTCTGGAATGCACTTTGAACATTTGGTGTTCACACTGGACTGTCGGTACCCAATACTAGTGCAGGTTCTGGAGTGGGAAGAGGATTTGAGTGGAATGTTGAAGCAGGCTCTTTTTTTTTTTCTCAGCTCCATTCTGATATTCTGACTTGTGAAACAGCAAGTTTTCTGGGGGGGGATGGTTACAGAGGGAGGTAACGACATAAAACAACCAGGTCTAAATAGTAAACTCGAATGGGCGGGGCCTGTCTACACACACACACACCTGCTGGCTAAAATAGTCTTCACATATAAACTAGTCTAAATGTACACAATACAACTGTAGCTCACACTTAACCAGACAAACCGATACAAATAAAGCCTTTCATTCTGTCACGCGAATTACTGGTGCGAAGGTGAGCTGACACCTGTGCTCAGGTGAGTGGGGTGGATGATGATCTTCTCGTGCATGCGCTGGTTTTCACCAGGGACTCCGGCTTCCTACCATCCAAAAACATGCGTCATTTCTGTTTCTCTAAATTGCCCCTAAAGGTGTGAATGTGAGTGTGATCGAGGCGACAGACTGTCCAGGGTGTATCCTGCCTTCGCTCATCAGCAGGCAGGTTAAGCTCCAGCAGCCTTGTGACCCCAAAAGGGACAAGCGTCTAAGAAGAGGAATGAATGTTCAGACTTACCGCTAAATTGAGAGTTTTGCTTTCTGGCTCTGCTCTCTCTTCACCACAACTAGGGCTGTGGATCATTGCTCAGGTGACGATTCGATTCACGAATCGAGCTCAACGATTCACGAATCGAACCACGATTCTTACTTTTTAAGATAATGTTTATTGCTATGTGAATGTCTATTAACTGGATGGATGAACATTGAAATTATTTGCTTTTAATCATTATTTATACATTTATTTAGAACAGAAGATCAGAATCAACAAAACTTATTAAAAAAACACAAAGATTCAGATAGAAAGAAATGCCATTTGTCATTTTAAACTTTTTTTTTTCTTTTGTCAATCCTCTGGTGAAGTAGCATAAAAAGTAACATAAAAAGGATAAAAATCACTGCTGTTTTGGACCATTTAAAAGTAAAACCTGAAGACTCTCTCCACAGTTTTCTATTATCAAAGTTCTTCAATATTTTACGTTCTAAGCATTACATGTTGGTGCAGAGCCCCTATGAAAAAAGACGTTATTTCCGAGGCAGAATCAGCTGGTTCACGTTGATTACATCTGCCTTTCAGCAGCCCGAGGATGCGTTTCTTCAGAATAAACTGGAGTTTAGCTAATTGCGTCAACTGTTGAAGAGTTACCATGACCAAAAGAATGTAAACACTGGAAATAAAGCTCTGGTGTTAAACCTCATTATTTTCTCAGTAGTTTTTTCAGAGAACCGAACATCAGTCTCAGTTTCTGAACGGAAAAAAGTTCTCGCTAGTTTTACTTTGAAAAACGGAAGTTCACCGTCACGAAGTTGTTTACTTTCGGCTGCCGTACCGCTTCCCTTTCGGCTTTGTTTTAGTTGGTAAGCTTAAAGTACAACATTAATCTGCATTTCAGAGCACAGATACATTGTCCCCTGATCATATTTTGATAATATTTCACTACAATTAACTATATTTATAAAGACCGCGAATCAGCGATCTTTGATGTCGCGAATATTCGTTCTCGAAATTTCAGGAACAGATTGCAAATACCCGAGCACCCGGGTACTCGTTACAGCCCTAACCACAACAGAACATTAGAGCGAGTGTATAACGCCTGACGCCACGCCAATCCACCTGTCGATCTCACACTTTGATCTTCCTTCACTCGTTCACAAGATATTTAAACTCCTCCACCTGAGGCGGGAGCATTCCACCCACCGAGAGAGGGCAAATACCTTCATCAGTTCAATTGATGTCATAAAAATGGAACGTACCATTGTAATTTGTGGGGTAAGTATATTGTGAAGTTTTAGTTTACCTTTGCGTCTTGCATAAGTCTTCATTAGACCTGCAGCATGCCCATAGATTAAAAAGTTTACAAACATTCTTTCTCTATTCAAGCTCACCAAACAGTTTGATATCTTTTGATTCTGTGTGGACCAGGAACGGGAATGTATTCATAGTAAATCTATTCAAAAGGAGGAAAAACAAGGATCAAATTTGGTGACAGAGATATGATAGACTTCAAAGGAAATACAAACTTATTACCACTCATCAGCCGTTGCCATTGTAAAAATAAAAAAAATCCTTCTCATCTTAAATGTGTTATTATTGAACATCAAATCAGAAACAAACACCATGAATGTGTGTTTTGGTGAGATAAAGATAGAAAAAAGCGGCTTTGGAGTTGTATCAAATCCATTTATAAAAAAAACAGTGAGCTCATTTAGTGAAGAATACCATTCCTTACAGAGTAAAAAAAAATGTTTTATTCACAAGTAGATAACTGTATCATAGATTCAAATCTTTTCTCTGCCAGTGGATTTAATTGGGTCTCTTTCTTGCCAATGCGGACTCATAACTTCACAAATTATAAGACACATTGCGCACAATCTTCTTCATTTTCTTAACTGAATGCTCACTTGGTTTTTGCTGTAGGAGTGGAAGGCAATTTGACGAATATCAGATTATCATTTATCAGAGGAAGCCAACAGTGGTGTAAATCACCTACGGTAATATAGGATTTTTTTTATCGTATACATGCGGCTCATTTTGTTTCCTGTCAGTTAAATCGGCCTGTAAACCATAAGGAAAATCCTCACAAAGCGGAACATATGTGGAGGCAGCCAGCAAATGATTATTTTAAGATGCACGGAGGAGCGCGCCGCTGAAACAACTTTCTGACAGTTTCATCATGCATTACTACACAGTGGTCCCTCCTAAAATTGACATTGTTAGCTTTGATCAAAGCCCAAACAGGCTGCGACACTCTGAAAGAGGTGTTTCAAATGATTTCTGTGTCACACTGCGTAGTTTGGAAAAACTGACAACACTTCAAAGGATTTAACATCTACACGGGTCTGTGTGTGGGTGCAGAGTGTGACGCCGTCCCAACCCCGGCGCGCCGACACGGGTCGCCAACTTTAACCTGCTTTATATGTCTAAGAAAATAAAAATTACATTCTATGATCCTCATTTTCAGGTAAATTTTGTGGATGGTTTTCCTTTTTCCTGTCGCGAGCTGAAATGAAATGACCTGTGGTGCTGATGTGCATATTTCATCATACATTCTTCTTTAGTTCTTCTTTGTCTCTGTGATGAATATGAGCTGTGCCCTTGTTGAGGCATTGTCTGCGGGTTGCACAGTGAGCCTGACTGATTGATGGCAGACAGTGGCTGTCACCCCCGGAGAGTAAGCATTTCTGTGTCGTCTCCCCACTGAAGGTCCTGTTGAGCTTGTTAAGGGGGAAAACACTTTTTGTTTATAGCCACTCTGACGGCACCAGCTGACAGCTCCCGCTGAAGAGGAGATAGACTCCCTCTGGCACACAGCTCCCTTTTTCTCTTTCATGTCTCTTTGTCTCACCTTTCTATTGTTGGAGAATTTGGTGATATAAACACCACGACTTTAAATGCTAAACTTGCACCAAAAAGCAACAGTAAAAGAGGAAGCATCCGTCTGGATGACATTGTGCGGGAATGAGACACAAACAGAAATATTTCCTCTAATTATTCATTATTGATTACAAAAATGACACTGAGTGAGACTATTTTTTTGTAATATTCAACTTGTTATGAAAGGTTATTGACGAAATAAAACTTGCTTTGTGTCTGCAAAGAAAACAAAAACAATTTTTTTATGGGGAATTTTTCTATGGAGTCAAATAAGGCTCATCTTAAAGCGAATGAAAAATGAAATTAAAATGGTAAATCTGGAAAACGATATATTTAGAACTTGAATTAAAAGATACAAAATTGAACCTAAAACTCTTTTCAACTGTTTTTTTTTTCAATTTCTCCCTCTTTGCTTTCATTTCCCAGTCAGTTGTCAAGTTTTTTTGTTTTTTTTTTTACATGGGGGTGGGGCTCTGAGTTCATTGGGTACCGAGATATGATTTCTCATCAGGTAAAAGTTTCACGTTTCTTCAAATTGTTCTTTTTTATTCAAGGTTTGACAGTTAAAAATATATTTTCAAACGTACAATTTTATTTTACTTCATTCTTTTTCATTCACTTTAAGTTTATCCTAATTTGACTCCATAGATTTTTCCTTCATTATTATAACCTTTATTTATACAGGTTGTTTATCTAAATGCAAAACTATTTTTTCTTCTTTTTTTTTAATCATAGGTGGAAAAACAATTTCTAAGACCCACTACAATGAAAATTGTTGTTTTTCGTGTTTTTAACATGATCATGTAGCCTTTTTCTGATAAAGGAAGACTTAAGTTCAAAGTTGCAAATTGTTGTGAATCGGGAGGAGAGGAAAAATGTTTTAATGCGCACCCTGTCTAGCCCACTTGGCTGCAACCTGCGGCTCCGGAGCCACATGTGGCTCTTTTATCTCTCCATTTTGGCTCCTTGACCAAACATAGACGGTCGACATGGCTGGATCAGCAGCCTCCATGAATAATTCTGAGTCAGAAGCTCCCTGCTAATGGCTGCTTAACCAAACTAAAGAAAACAAATAAACAAAGGCCACAAACTACCAAGGTCCAACCCCAAACTAAAATAACAAAACCCAGCAGTGTAAGACTGCTGAGGACAAAGAGGTGAAAAGAAAAAAAATAAAATAGCAGTTTTTGATGTAAGAGTAACTTAACTAGCATTTATTCAATTTAGATTTGTTAAATTTACAAATCGATAGCTGAGGTGCACATAGATGATAAACTAAGTAGACTTTAACATCCCTGTTGACTTGAAGATGTCTTGTTTGCCCAACACTTCCTCCAAAATGCACATATGTTAGATACAAAGCAAAATTGTTGGTAAAAAGTTTGATCTTTAATGAGTTAAACCACATTATTTTATGCTGCACAACATTAAGATGTCCAGAGCTGCACTGAGACGACCCTGTTTGGCTTGGAACGTCTTTAATTTTAAATATAAGTTATTGAGGTTCTATCAAAAATAAAGAGAAAAAATCATTTTGAGAGAAGCTAGTTTCTTTTATATTTTTTGTTTGCCCAAAAAATAAACATAATTCCTCTTTATTTAAAAAAAAAAGAAGGTCATGAATGCAAATCCACATTTCTTAAAGGCTAAAGTAAAACTACGTGGCTCCTTCTAGGTTTTAATAGAAAACGAGCCCAAACGTTGCCCAGCATTAACAGTCCCGCCCACAACTCAGAGGGGAATTTCTAATGAAATCTACAGCAAATATGTCCGATAAAATGACAGGTTTTTGGATTTTGGTACGATCATAAGTGAAAAGACTAGGAAAATAAATCCAAAAATAATCGGAGTGAGACTTAAGGGGTGACCAACATGTATTGTGCAGAGGAACAAATGAATGTGTGTCCAGGAGACCGATTGAAGGAAAGAAGGCTCTTCTGTGTGACCTGGAAAATATAAGATTTTAAGGGAAGATCTAGGAAAAAAAAAGAGAATAAACACAATTCTTACAACCCCTTCTTCAAAAAAGGAACAAAGAGTATCATCCATGCATTCATCTTTTATGTGAAGGCTACAGGGATGTTAGAGTCAACAGCAGATGCTGAAGACACGGTACACTCCATACAGTTTGTCTGTCCATCACACTGAAGTATGACCACACACACTCTCAAACCCACACATGCACAGGGACAAGGTGCAGAAAAAATAAGCTTACAATGAAAAATCAACCTTCCACTGGTTGAAAATGATACCCTCAAAGAGAAAATGTATTATACGGGAGACAATATTGAACATATGATAGAGGCGGTGCAGATTGAGTTAGGAAAAATTAAAGCCTGGTTTGACGGAAATAAACTAGTGAGAAATTAAATTTTATGATATTTAGTAATAGAAATACAAACAATACAGTTGAATTAAACATGAATAATATTAATATCAGAAGAGTAAAAGAAGTAAAATTTTTTAGGAGTTATTATAGACGAAAAGCTATCTTGGAAATCACAAGTTAACACCGTCAAATCCAAAATATCAAAAGCAATTGCAATATTACACAAAGTAAAATGGTTCTTAGACAGTAATTCATTATATCTATTATATAATTCCTTGATTATGCCATACCTGAACTACTGTATAGAAATTTGGGGTAAAACTTATAGCAATAAGAATCATGACAAAAAGTAATTATAGGGACCCGTCTAATCCATTATTTATTAAATTAAAACTATTAAAACTTAACGATCTTATAAACTTTAATATTTTGAAATTTATGTATAAAGTAAAGATGAAATGCCTTCCTCCTAATTTAATGAAAAGAAAAAGTAAATTTAATCTAAAAGGACATGAAATATTTGTCAAACCAAAACACAGAATCTACTAAAAGAACGATGTGTATCAGTATATGGAATTAATAAATTGAGCGTAGAAATTAAAAATGCTTCAACAATATCAAGTTTTAAAAACTACATTAAAAACAGTATTATCAATGACTATAAAAACTATCTAAAACAAATAATATCTCTGGGATGAGTAATTGTTATTTTCCTTTCACACTGGTTGATGTTGCAATTATAAGATTTTGTTTTTTTTCTTTCCCAATTTTCTCTTATTGTGTAATGTGTATCTGTATCTTTCTTTTTTTTATTGATTGATTAATTTATTGATTGTTAAAAGGGGCAGACAAAATAAGTTTTTCTTCTTTCTGTCCCCTTTTCATTTTTTTTTCCTTTTCTATCATGCTTGAGTTTACAACTCAAGTTTATATTGTATGTTTTTTAATGAATAAAAATGAAAAAAAGCAACATTTTGACACATCGATTCTTTTTCAGGTTTTTCTGATGGCATCTTTGATTTAAGATAAAGATCAACTTTATTAATCCTCGTGGCGTCATCTAGTTGCAGCAGCAGTGAAGACATATGCAATCATAACATAAATCTAATTCTTTACCTGTAATTAAGAACCCATAGTGATATCTGACATATTTTCTGAGGTCAACTTGGTTTGTGGTTTTTTTACACAAACTTTTCTTTTTAAGGAATAAGCAGTTCTGGATCTAAGAAAAGGAAAGTGCTGGTTTTATATTTCTGTGTTTTGGCATGAAGGATTCTGTTTTGGTAAACTCTGTTCACCTGCTGGTGAAAAGGTTCGGCTGCTGGCTGGCGATGATGACCGCGTTAGGGAATGCACGCATCATTAGCTGATGGAAGAGAAGGTCGTTTGTCCTTTTCTTTAATGTTATTTTCTGTTTACAAACGAAAATCAAAACTCAAGCCCGATAAGTCTCCTGCTACTCGAAAGTTCCTGGCAAATAAATAAAAAGACAAAGGAAAGGATTTCCCTCAGTATAGAAGCAGGAAGAATTCTTCTGGGAAAGCCCAAAGCTGGAAAATAAACAACATCAATTATTAACAAAGGTGAAAGTGTCCAAATGCAATTGCTTCTTCATCTTCTGACCACCACATTCACAGCCTCCCTGTCCCCCCCGTATGTATTTATGTAGTCACCTTGGCTGGGAAGCGTTTCAAGAGTTTCTTTTATTTCTGTCTCTCGGCGGGGTTCACCGCAGAGAGCCGCGTGTGTTTGTTCATCAGTGGATGGCTTTCTGAAGCGGATGTGGGAGTGCATTGGAGGCTGGTGGGCACAGTGGCTGTCTGCCATTTGAAGTCGTAAAGCCGAGCGTCTAAACACGGCTCGACACTGAGTCATCTGCTTTTTGATCACGCCGCATCTGATGTGAGTGTCGTTTGTGGCCCGCAGAGAGCGAGAGGGAAGCGGCACGCCTGGACCGTTCCATCTCGGCCCTCCCTCCCCTGCGCCCACACTGGCTCCGCCGGTGCGTTCCCTTTGGTACTCGAGCCACTTGTCTGGGTTTGGAGTCCCAAAGCAGGGGGAGGTGGAAGCTCCATCCAGCATGGATAGCCAGGAGTTTTCTTTGAAGTAAAACAATAATGTTTACTCAGATTTTTAAAAAAGTTATCAACTAACACAGAAGCCAAACTATGGATGCTGCATTTTGTAAACATTAAAAAACGGGTTGACCATGGGGCAAAAGGGTGGTGCAAAAAGGTTCTAAGACAAGGATCTAGAAAGTTGGGGTTAGGCAAGGTCAAATCAAGTGGGACAAATGTAGAGTTTGCCCCACTCTAGTTGCCTCATGAGGGTGTCCTTGATCCCATTTGGTCCCACAAGCCGCTCAGTGGCCTCCGGTGAATGAATCGGCCAGCTCTCAGCTGCAAGTGGGTGTCTCTTTAAAATAGAGTCCACTCTCAATGAACCTTTAAAAAATGGAATTACAAAATGAATACAGTTTATGATCTAAGTATTCCGAGAAATGCTTTATCAAAAACTGTCAGTTTTCTTTTCTTTTCTAGTTACCACGGGCTCCACCGTCACTTTCACCTCCCCAGGTTTCTCCAGTTCCCCCTGGTGTTTCTCCAGTTTCTTCTTCTTGATGTTACCATCACCACTACCATTTCCTGGAATAGAGATGTGAAAATAAAAAGCCTGGAGCAAGATCTGTCCGATTTGCACTGCTTTGACTTTTTGCTTCGAGCCTGGACCTATGAAAAAGTGGCGAACGAGCGTTTGTAAACAGTAAAATAACAAAAGAAGAAGAATCCCCTCCCTCATGATACCTGGTTGTCTGGCGCTGGTCCGGTGAGAACTCTCTGTTTATGAAGCAGAGTAGGTCAACGTCCTGAACGCACCACATGCGGCCAGTGTGAATACAGCATCGGGGAATCAAAATATGAATTTCATTTTTGACATAATTTTTGGTAGGGTTCAACCAAAATATGTGAGCTTTCACATCAGTCGCCTACAAACCAGAGCCCACTTTTTTTTTCTGTGAAACTGCTAATTTTAGAAATCTTATAAATTATACATTTCATTTACATTGTCCAGGTACATCATTAAAAAAAAAGGGAACAGTGCAGTCACCCCTGGAAACAGCTCTAGTAGCCCTGTTTGTGTTTTTTGTAATAAATGTCTGTAGAGGAGGAGGGGCCCGGCCATGACGAATTTTGTAAACTAGAATTGAATCATTGTATTTGACAACATTATCCCAGTCCAGCAGGTTGTGTCTTTTCAGTATATTACAGTGATGGTGGGCTTTGGGCTTTCTGTCTAGTACTTTTAGAGCTTGTTTATGGAGTGTTTTGATGGATTTCAGAGTTGTTATGTTGGCCGATGCCCAGCTGGTTAAGCAGTATGATAAGTGCGACATGATCATAGCATCAAAATACAGTTTAGCAGACTCTAGGGATAAGTTGTTTCTGATATATCTGAAATTTGTTAAGTTAAATTTAATTCTGTTAAGAGTTTTCTTTACATGTCTTTTAAAATCAAGTTGTGAATCTAAAACTACTCCAAGATGTTTGAATTCTTGGACCACTTCAAGACTTTGACCTTTTACCATGATGTTAGGATCAGATTCAGTGCTCACTCTCTTTGAAAAATACATACACACAGTTTTAGATACATTTAAATGTAGCTGTGAGCTTTGCAACCATTCACTTAACAGCATGTCTCTGGAGTTACATCCCTCCACATTAATATAAACACTTTAATTCCATCCTTCGACATAACATGAGATGTAGATTAAGGTCCTTAAGAGAGGTAAATTACTTTAAATCGTAAAGTGCTGCAACATTAGGAAATGTCAAAATGTTCAAATTTGCTCCTAAATTCTATCATTACAAAAAATGTAAGAAGTTTTGCTTATTATGGGTTACATTGGTAAAGTTTTATTCTGAATGGAGTTTATGTATTGTGTATTATTCCAACATAAACAAAAGTAGCTAGCTAGGTTGGTTTACGCTCAGTATTTTGAAAACCAAAACCAAATATCATCTGGCTGCTCTGCACTCTCTCGGCTTCACCTCAGATCTCAGTTGGAGCTCTTTCTCGTGGTCTCTTTTTAAGTATATTTCTGGGATACAGGTTTATTTAAAATGTCTGCTTGATGTTAAAGATTGACGGGGGTCTTGCTGTGACTATAAAGGCTGGTGGTGATGAAGAGGATGGAAGCTTCTGGTAGCTCCTCATTCACAGACTAGAACTGAGTTTGGGAGCGCCACAGTCTGCAGATTTAACGAACTGCATATAGAACAATGTTGTAATGATTTAACAGTTGAGTCACCTGAATTTTATAGCTGAAAATTTGGAGTCTACTTAAGCTCAAGGCTAAAATCAATGATTTAGTAACTGACATGCACATAAACACAAATCCATTGTGCTTTTTCACCATCCCAAATTTCATATGAGGCTTAAAAATTCGTTTTGTAGCAAATAAAAATTTGTCAAATAATAGCGAGCGTAGAAAGTCATGGCGCTCTCACGATGAGAGCCTCCTTGTGAAGAGTCAAAGGAAATAAGTCACAGCGCCACAACACCCTCAAAGAGACCTGTTCCAGGATTAAGTGTCTTATTTGTGGAATAATTCCACCCACTTCAGTCCAAATGCTCTGCGACACTTCAGACTTTTGCTTTGATACACTTTCACAGCACTCACCTCACAATATTGTTTATCACAGCTTCTTCAGAGAGACATCATACAATATTTATCCCGATGGCAGTAGTCTACCTACATACAGCCGTCACTGTCATGAAACAAAGTGTTGAAAGCTTCTCACTTTTGCAGCTGAACTTCAGGAGCGTTCACACCTCGCTTTTATTTTATTCCAGCACTCGTGAAATGTTTAGTCAAAACCAGCGAAATAAGTTTAGCAGACTTTAAAAGGGGTTGTGAGGAAGACGGTGTTGTGTGGGCAGCGTACGGGCCGCTCTGCTGCTGTCAGGTATGGGAAGCGGCGAGGACGGAAAAGCAAACGGGGATTTCAGCGTGCTCAGCTAGGATGTTGGACAGAACGCATCAGTCCGTACTTATCAAATGTCACTACAAAGTGCACATGTGGAAATGTCAGAATGAATGCGGATGTGTGCGACAGACGTTGTGAGTGTCTACGAGGCGAGCAGCGGTGGAGCCGGCATTGTAGTAGACATGATTGCATGCCTTGATCTTTCCTATGGCAAGAACAAGACCTCAATCTCTCACTATCTCCCCTTTAATCAAATCCCTACCTTTTTTGCCTCCCTGCCACAAAACTGTCACAGGCTGAAAATAAGCCCTTTCCTTATCAAAGAGCCAAGGGTTCAATTGATTTCCAGGCTGGGCTAGAATACTTATTCTGAAACTTTGAGACTTGCACACACAAGAAAGAAGGAAAGAAATGCACCCACCTCCATCCCCTCCCCATCAGGCAAATTACTTCTGACTTTTAATTTATTTCGGCAGGAAATGGAAAGCTACATCGTAACCACAGTCAATAGGGGGACTTGGGAGGGGAGGTGTAATCAGGCAGCTCACCAACTCCAAGGCCGCCATCCTGTCACTTTTAATAGCCACTCAGACCACACAATCTGCTAGGCCTGATATGCTCACGCCATCCCCGGAGCTGGAACCGCGGCGAGCTCTGCCTCTCCGACTCTTCCTCCTCCCTCTACTCCTCCTCCTCAGCGTCCTTCCTAATAACAGCTGAACGCTTCCACACGCCCCCGGTGTTTTACATGAACAAAAAAAAGCCCACCAAAGTACTGTCTACCTTCTTCTTATCGCAGTATATGATATAGACCGGGAATGGGAGGAATTGGCAAGTTTCATTTCCATTCAGAGTGTCATTCTTGGCTTTGAAATGAGAATGTATTGGATTTAAACTGCCCAACTCAGCTTCCCATTCAGGTTTTGGCATGCGACTTGTTGGCAGTGCAACAATATATTAGTTTATAGCTTCCTATCTATGGAGCATCGCTGTTACCACCAACGCTCCATTGATGGAAAGTCACAATCGATTAGTTCACCACTTTGGACCAAAACACAAGGAAGTTTGATTCAACAAAAAAAAAAAGTGATTTTACTAGGAGACAATGCAAGACCATCTACGTATGAACAGTTGGAAACGACTCAGTTTCATAGGTTTGTAAACAATTCTGAAGAGTTCTTATTAACTAAAATGTCAAATGTGCAATTAGTAGCTATTGCACTGAAGACTCATGCATTTCACTTTACTGCATATTGCCGTAGTCCAGTTAGATACTTGATTCTAATTGGCTCCAACAGACACCTGTAAAAAAAAAAACATTCAGTTGAAATCACCTGAATGTTCTGTATTAATGTCCTGGCCGAAATGCCAGTTGTTAAATGAAGAAACAAATCTTGGAACATATGGGTTTATAAATTATATTATTATTATCCATCCAAAAAAAACCTTCCATATCTTGAACTATTTATTTCTGTGGTGGTGAACGCTTTTCTACCAAGAATTTGAAACCTTACCCGTATTGTAGAAGTTTGTCCATCTTCCAGCACTCATCCTGGTGGCAGCAGTCTAAGCAAAGATGCCCAGACTTCCCTCTCCCTGGTCACTTCCTCCTCTGAGGGAACCCGAGGCGTTCCCCAGACGTGGGCTCTCCAGCGTGTCCTCTGTCTCCCCCGGGACCTTCGCCCAGTGGGATATGCCTGGAACACCTCAACTGGTTCCTCTGGATGTGGAGAAGTAGCGGCTCTACTCCGAGCCACCAAGCTTCTCACCCTATCTTTAAAGGTACATTCACACCGAACATGGCTCACGCAGCAGAGGCAGCTAGTTTCAATGTTAAGTCAATGGAACAGACCCGACATGAGTTGAATCTGAAGTCCTGCAGTGGGATTATAGCGACGGGTGTGGTCCGAAGGTCTGCCAGCTGCTTCCGCGGTAGAGTTCACTCACTTGATATGACGGCAGACAGAGAGTCATTGCAGAGACTGCCGGGTCGGGCCTTATCAAGACATTAGGAGACCTTTTTCTTAGTTTTTAATTGTATTTTTTCCCTCTGAGGTTAACACAAGTCAGTCAGTCTCTAAGCTCAGCCACAGAGACACAGAAACACAGCGGAAGCGGCTGTCAAACAGACACAGCTCCCTGTACCGGTAAAATCTTATAATAATGATCATATAAAACAAACAGAGGCATGATTACAAAGATGCTTTTGTAGAACTCTTCAAATATAAATTAACCTGATTTCTTATTTATTATTTCTCATTATAGCAAAATGCTGATGCGTTTTGTTGATTACATGGAGACGGGAATGATTAAAGTCCCCCAATGACAATTTTTTCTATTTAAAAAAAAAAAAATCTTCTCAATAGTGTTTTAGTTATGATTATGAAGTTTTTAACCACAAGCCTACGTCCTAAATGTCTTAAAAAGCTATTTTTAATGTTGATCTGAAGCCTTCCTCTGGAAAAAATCCTCTGTGGGGGCGTGGCTTTTGGAGCTGAGAGGAGCTGCTGTGTACGGTGAAACGTACACAGTGGTCACATCAGGAAACTGGTGTCTAAAGGAGAATTTTCTGCGTTTTCAGTCTAGCTAAAGCAAGTATTGTACACAAAAAAATCCAAAGACTGCTGAGTTGACCACGAAAATGTGAACAGCAGCTCATATGAGCACAATCAACGGGAAGATTCTCTTCTCTTCTCCAGAACCTGATCTCAGCACGCTTGCCGGGCCAGATGAGGAAGGGTTTTGTGACGTATTAACTACTCATGAATTCAAACAGAGATTTTCAGCGGCAGTTTGATTGACAGCAATTTAAAAGGAGAAGTACTCCGAAATCCAAAAGTGAAATGATTTCTTGCTAAATTTTTTCTCTTTCATAAAAAAAATGCCACACATGTATGTTAAAAACTCAAACATGATTTGAGGGGGACTTTATGCACAGCACATTGTTAATCTTTTGCTTTTACACTTTGTAGCATGAACCAGATAAAAAGCACAGCGGTGACTGTCGGCGCGTTTCTTCAACGTGACCATTAATTTTGATGTTGACGGCAAGAAATTTGAATTATTTTCTTGTGTTTTTCTTCCTTTTATTGCACTTTTGGATTTCTTGAACGAGTGCCTTAATGCACTTTGATCTTCTCACTTGTTTTTTTGTTTCTTGAATAAGCCCTCATTATCTGATTGTGCAGTTTTGAAACAAAATGTTTTGAACAAAACAAGCAGCGATGAACTACATACAAAATCAAAAAGAGAATCAGAAATTTCTGTTTTCCTCTTCCAAAAAAACTTTGAACTAATTTCTTCAAGGAATAGTATCAACTTTTTCTCTTTTGATATGAAAACACTTGAACTAAGTGTTTATGGTAACAAGATGAGATTTCGTTTTAGCCATAAATACACAAAAACTCCCATAAAAACTTAGGCTCTGAAATGTTCTTTAAATTTCTCACCTTAGCCTCTCATCCCTTTTTTTTTTTTTTTTTTTTTCCAAGGGTTTCCTCTGTTTATATTGGCGGCCATTTTCTTTCCATCATTGTTATTCTAATGTTCTGTGGGAGAAGTGTCGAGCAATATAAACGTCATAGTTACTTCACATAAATTGTCAGTTTAAAAGAAAAAAAAAGGAAACAATCATCTTTTGATTTATTTTCAAAGTGTTCCCGGTGATCTTTGTTTACATGCTCTCATGCTAGCTTACAGGCCCTTACAACCCCAACCTAACATTAGCGGTGCAACAAAAAAATGGCGAGCAATATCAGAGTTATCCATCTGTACAGTTTTGATCCAGATTCCAGCTTAGATTAGGCAAAGAAAAGCCATACATGGAAGGGAGCTCGTGGCCCAAAAATCTACGAACCTACGTAACTACTACAGATTTTTTGCCAATGGCATATTTTTCATTCCCTTCTGATTCAGAATGATTTGAATGAATAAATAATCTGATTCCTAATTGTCTTTATTTAAACGTATTTATAAGAAAAATGTAACAAGAACACGTTAACCCTCTCAGGGCAGACATTGCAAATTTACAGCTAAAGGCTAACTACCTAATTACTCCTCGTTCATATATTAGTACATTTCTTTTTGGTCAGAAGTACCACTGCAAGGATTAATTATGGATTGGCAACAAAAGTTTCAAGAACTGTCCAAATGCTGCAAATCTGCAACAGTTATTTATTTATTTGCTCTTTTGCTATTTAATAATAGAAATAACACAATTTAACACAGTTTCAGTTCATTATTCAAGAAATTCCATTTAACCCCATCAAAAGAAATAAAAATTTGATTAAGTATACTTTAGGTTATTTGAAATCATAATTTCTTTGGGCTATTTCCTTAATTTATAACAAAAATATTTTGTAAAGTACATGGCAACATAAAACTTTTGGCCTTAAATATTACCAGCAGGGTCTACAAAGAACAGAAATCTTTAAATTTGAGTATTTTTTCTACAGAAAGAGTTTAGAGGTGTGCTCATTGCAGGGAGTCATATGCATTATCTATGAATCTTTTTTTTTTTTTTTTGCTAAATTATTTAAAGTTCTAGGTTTGATCCATAAGAATTACCCCAGACTTCCAAACAAAAATACAATAAAATCGAGGAAAAATACAAAATATGCTCATCTCAGAACGTATTGCATGTGAAGGCATATTATAGGCATATGATAATTTTCCCCAAATATATTTTTTCTTTCTTTTACTAAATCTTAATTTGGCTCTGAGAAAGTTAAAAACACATTTTTATTGGATTGGTTCTTTCAATAAAAATTAAAATCATGGATGGGGAAATATGATTTCCTCTGACAGCATCTAACTTTTCCTATTTTAACATACTTTATTAAAATATGGCATATTTGGTGCAGCCATTGTGAGCGGGTTAGCTCACAGCACAGATGTGTCCAGGTAACACGACTATAAAACAGAGCAGAATCCATCTGATCAGTGGCAGACTATTCATGTGACAGAAAATTGGACTGGCGCTCATGTAATTTTGGCCAGGAAGTGAATGAAGATTGGCTTGTCCCGAGTGTCCCTGGCTTACAGATCAGGTTTTATCTACAAGCCGTTTGCTCTTCCAGCATCTAATGAAGCTCCCTGAAAGGAGATTAAATGGCAAAGAGGGACAAAACAATAACCATTACCAGTCACCTTCATTTTGTTTCAGCTGTTAACATGCCGCTGTGCACCAGCCGCCGCTTATAATGCATTGCATTCTTCAGCATGAGAATGCAGGTGGCAAATGTTTATGTCTGATTGAAACTGTCATGGAAATAACACAAAACAGACAGTGTGGAATAAACTCCAGCAGATTCTTTGCTCCACTGTTTACTCAATAAAGCTGTGAGAAATGTTGGTAGCTGAGAATATAGATGCTGCCAGTTCTAATGCACAGCAAACATGCTGGAAGAGGGTTTAGGCAGATTTATTAGCTCTTTCTGTCTGGGCTTGATGCATCATCAATCATGATGCCATGCTGGCTGAAGTTCTGGGAGAAAAACACGTAGTACCTTTAGCATTGTGAATGGATTTGACTTTGGTTCATGAAACGGTGCAAGGTTAACAGAGAAAAAAGTCGTGCGATCAGGAGTTTCTTCTTTGCTTTTGCAGCATCACTTTGTCATGACCTGACTTTAAACTTGCCTGAAGACACTTTTCTAACATAAAATCCGGTTCTAATCAATCGATGGCTCTTTTTTTTCTTGACGGACATCTCAACCTACTTTTAACTACCACAGAACCCGCTGATACTGTATCCAGTCAGTGAGTAAAGTGTGGCTGTGAAATTTAAGATGTGAAGATCTGCCCGAAATATGCTGGAAGTCATCAGTCTCTAAATGAATTCCTTCCTTTTCCTTTGAATACGGCCAGCTGAGATCGATTAGCCATTATTCTTGAATTTCATTATGTGGAAGGAACAGTATCAGTGAACGACGGAATGCAAAACTCACCACACAGCAAGGGAATGCGTCTCTATGGCAAGCCCTTTTATCATTTAATCAATATCCTTGATATCAAGCAGGACAACTAGTTTACTAGTCGTACCTATTTTTGCTTACTAGTTAACTAGTGACACTCTAAAAAGGCCACAAGTGATCTAGTGAGCTCACTAGTTTACTAGTGATATGCAAAATGGGAACTAGTTCACTAGTGGGCTTTTTGCGCTTCACTAGTGAACTAGTGACATTTTTCTCTCTCACTAGTTAACAAGGGAGGGGTACCTATTGTATGGAAATGTTTTTGTCTCCTTTGATGTATTTGCCTTTTAACACACTGTGTTTTTAATGTATTTTATTTGATTTTACGTTAAGCGCTTTGAGCTTCTTGGAATGAAAGGCGCTATACAAATAAATAAAGTTTGAGTTTAGTAAGACTTAAATACATCTCACTAGTCAGTCTCAATGAAGACAACATCACAGAATGGACGGGCTTGAGGCTGAGGGATGCGATGCGGAAGACTGAGAACAGAGATGAGTGGAGGACTCTGGTTGCCAAAGTTTCTGTAGTGCCCCAACGGTCCACAAGACTAAGGGACAAGTGAAGTGAAGTGAAGTCAGTCTCACTAGTTTGCATTTTGCATGTCACTAGTAAACTTTCCAGGAGCTTTACTAGTGAACTTGTAGAACATTTGCTTGTGACTCGTTCACTAGTGGCCTTTTGAGAGTGTCACTAGTTAACCTAGTAAGAAAAAATATGTACGACTGGTAAACGAGTGCACATTTTTTTTACATTACTTGTTAACTTGCAAGCAAAAATATGTTTTCGACTAGTAAACTAGTTGTACTTTTGACATTACTAGTTAGGCTTAAAACAGCCTGATATTAAGTATATTGATTAAATGATAAAAAGGCTTGCCATAACGAACTGCTACTTTTCTTTCTCAGTTACATTGAATAAACTTGTTTTTTTTAGTACTATCAGCATAATCTAATGTAAAAAAAAAAAAACCAGATTTGTCCTCAGATGTGACAGAACCATGACATTAGTAAATTTGTTAGAGTAAGTCACCAGCGTAATAACAGCAGGTTTTTCCTACACAATGGTACTTTGCAGCAAATCGTGCATACTGTGCTTTTAAGTCATTCTGCTTGAAAGCCTCAGTTTTTTGAACTGAGTGCGCTGTTACAGGCTTGACGGAGACATCATGGGGGTGCCAATTTTTCTCAACACCTTCTTCTACAATCAACCTAAAAGCGTAAGTAGGTCCACAAGGAAAATAAACACTGGTTTTGCCACAATCTGACCATAATTATGTTTGATTCTGTACTTAGTTTACTGTGTTCTTTCAGCACATATAAAAGAAAACTGCGAAACAATTGTAAGGTTCACACTAGACGGTTGCTTCCAAGAAATAAAATACACTTTAATAGTTGGATACCTCAACTATACTTCTGAGATCAATAAATAGGAAATCAGTTATTTGTATCGTAATCATTTTAATGTTTAAAAAGTTTTCATAAGAAGTAGATTAATGTATACACGGTGTCATGTGTTGTCACGGTAACCTGCAGCTGATGTATGAGGACTAACCAGCAGAGGAGAGTTCAATTCCATCAAGGCGATATCTTGAAAGTGGGATTGAAATATTTATTTGGAAAGCATTTAACAGTCAGAAGTCTTTGGCTGGAGATATTTTCTATGGTAATGATGACCTTGAACCAAGAAAGGAGAGCCCTGATGCTGATGGGGGTTAACACGGACCATGCCCAACCGAAAAGCTAGGAGGAGAACCAGGTGAAGGTAGGCCGGCACCATATCTGGAATAAAAAATGTCATTGAATTTAAAGGCCAGGATTTGATTATGAGGATTTCTGTGAAGAAAGTAAACACTTTAGCTTTTGGCATGGCGAGTAGAGACTGATGACGTGAGGAGCGATGAATTACCACCCAGCATTCAATGATGAGGTAAATATTCCTCATTAAAATTGTGCCAAAGCTTCACATGTGCTCAGTGTCATGTTAAGGGATCCAAAGCATAATTTCAGAGTTCAAGTTCACCTCTTAGCGCTTGTTTTTGTTCAGATGATGAAGCTGAAGCTCGTTTCAAAGAAACAAAGTCCATAAGTTGTATCTTAAGGAGTATTCAGACTGGAGATGTCCGTTGGTCCAGATTAAATCCTGAAGATTGCATTTGGTCTGTATTCCGGAGATTTCAGTTTTAGACCAAGCTCTGTAAACAAAACTGCCTCACTAAAGATCTCTTCAGTCATGGTGGCGGGTCAAAACAGAAGACAATTATAGATGCGCTGCGGTCTGCAAATGCTTGCCAGGATTTTTCTACTTTTTATTTTGCTGATGGAGGAATCCTGCTTGATGGTCACTGGGGACGCCACGACTACAGGTACACTCTCCAATAAGATTGTCAATAAAACAGTGAGAATCAATGTGGATCATGTTAAAAGTTGTTTTAATGAGCCTGAATTCCTCCAACCACATTGGAGAATTCTATTAAGAAACTGCAAGATGATGTTGATGATGTCACAGCAGCAGCGAACCACGTAAAGAGACGAAGAAAAGCAATTAAGAAGCGTCTCTAGTGGTATTAAAACAAACATTCTAAGTAAGGCAGTGGACAGGTTTTTTCCTGTTTTTTCCTGTTTGATAACACAACAAATGTTGCTTTCATTTCTGCACCAGCTACGGTGGCCCTTTGGTTCAGTTCTTCCGCTCTCTGTTCCTTTCGTATTCAGACTGAGGAATCTCAGGGCGAACCAAGACTCAGTCCGATTGGAAACAAAACCACCTCAAAAGACGGGTCAGAGAGCGGCTCTTGGTCCCTGACCAGAACATCAGACTGAAACTTGAAACAGACACTTTTTTGTTTCAATAAAATAATTCATAAAACCCAAATTCTAAGTTTCTGCTGTTCACGTTACTAACAGCGCATTAATACAGAACATTCAGGTCATTTGACCAGAATTTCTTTTATCCGTCTATTATCACTATTTAATGGACACCCTACAGCCAATCAAAATCGACTCCTCACTCAGACCATGGCAGTGTTCTTCCCACCGCTCTCCATGTGTATCATTTTGCATTATCCTCTGGTCAAATCCTATCAACTGCATCACGAATGCTGAAATCTGCTTTCAAATAATCACAATTTGTCTGGTTTTCATGTGTGTAACATTCACAAAGGTGTGAATGCAGCGGGGTGGAAAACAGCACCGTCCTGCATGTTTTCAATGCTTCTCTGTTCAAACACACCTGATTCAGCTCACCATCAAGCTCCACAGAGGCTTTACAATGACAGTCATTAAAGCCAGCTGTGTTTAAGCAGGGTATCATAGAAACCGTGCAGGACGGTCCGCCCTGAGACTCGGGGTTGGGAAACACAGAGCTAGACAGCATGTTGTTGTCAATAGTTGTCAGTGCTCCAGATTCATTCATTCATTCTTTGTGCCCAAGTATACAATCTTTGGTCTAGAAAAATAATAAACTGGAGATCATATAGTGGTTAGAAATCCATTAGTTGTTTACCATGTGAAGAAGCTTTGTGGAACATTTCACAGATTGCAAATATGAGTATTACTAAAGGTAGCACAATGGTCACACACACCTGCTTGTGTACGCAATTATCAAATTAGCCAATTTTCTCCAATTAGCACAATCATGCTGATGCAGGTTAAGGGCTCCAGGTAATGCTCATATTAAAAGCCATAAAGCAGCTGGATGAAACACGGAGCCAAGCTGCTTTATGGCAACAGTTCAGCCTGCTGGTGAATGGCGTCTGTGTTCCTAACTGTGAAATGAGCATCAGGACACCCCTGTCATGAGTTTGGAGTTGAGATTCACAACATGGATCCGCTGCTATTACATCTTCGCACATGGTGTGAAACACACTTATCGTCATGCAGTACAATCTCAGAGCAGCTTTTTATCATTTGTTTATCTCTAAGAACAAAGAGAAGACAGATCTGTGACTTTAAATGTAATCTGCCTCTCAGATCAGGAGCGGCACATGTCACGCTCACCTGTCTGTGAAGTTCTGCTGTGAATTTCAAGCCTCGCATTTGAAATGTATGTGTTTGATAAGTGGGATATTTTGAAACGACACACTGGGGAAGTTTTTTTTTTTCTTTTAATCAATCTGTTTTAATAAATACTTGTAATAAATGCTGTATTAAAGACATA
Organism: Oryzias javanicus; assembly: GCA_003999625.1. Taxonomy (NCBI): domain Eukaryota; kingdom Metazoa; phylum Chordata; class Actinopteri; order Beloniformes; family Adrianichthyidae; genus Oryzias; species Oryzias javanicus. The sequence continues at coordinate 35,687,584 of CM012439.1, forward strand.
AAAAGCTTAAAATGTAGTATTATTAAAATTAGTGATGAAGAGTGCCTTAAATCTGCTCTCTAAGACAGGGGTGGACAATTGTTTTGACTCGTGGGCCACAAAGGGTTCTAAAATTTGGCATAAGGGCCGGACAAGGAGCAGATGGAAGGAGAGATTGGGTAATCAACCTCATAAACTAAAAAAATAATATGGAATTTAGAGAAAAACATGCTTTAATTTGGATTCAAATTCACATATATTAATTTAAAAACAGAAAATTTGGGAGTTTTAATTTCTAAATTTTGATTTTTGTTCTCTTTTGGGTGATCCAATGGGTTGATGTTCTTCAGAGGAAAATGTGAACTCAAAGAAATGCTGCATTTATGCGGTGTAGGAATAATCCGAAAAATCACCATCTGACTCAGAAAGGAACACACACGAACGTCAGAGAAACAACACCATTCATGGGAAGAAACCAGAAATACAATGAAAATAAAACAATAATTAGGATTTTTGATTCAATGGATTTTAATTTGGAGGGCCACATTAAGTAGCTTAAGGGGCCACATGTGGCCCCCGGGCCGTAGTTTGCCCACCCCTGCTCTAAGAGATGCTAAGGAGAAAATTCACACTTTAGTCAGCCTTCTAAATGCTTTATTTCTGTAAAAAAAAAAAAAAAAAAAAAAAATGGATTTGGGTGCTGCAAATTCACACCCAAAAAAAAAAAAAAAAAAAAAAAAAGGAAACGGACACTCATGATAAGGCTGAACTAGATCAACGTAAGCACTGGATAAACAAAATCTAAAAACAAATTCATCACCAGTGCTGAATGTTTGGTTTGACGATTAAATCACTGCATTAACAATGTGGAGTTGTGAAAAATGTGCTTGCCTCCCATGATTTTTTTTCTTTTATTTATTCTTTTAAATTACTCAGCATCAAATAAACAGATGCAAAATCAACTTTTTTTTCTTTTTTGAGGAAGAACTATTTAGATCCATTGACCACAAGCTTTTCAAACACTTTAAAAAAGTGACTACCGCATATTGGATGTTAGCAATCCTGTGTGCAAACAAAAAAAAAACCATTAATAATAGGAAAAAAATCAGAAAAAGCAAGAAAAAGTTGTCTTTTAAAGATTTCTTTTAGTTTACACAATTACACAATTTTTAAGACAATATCTCAAATAACCAGATCAACAGATCTAAGTATTAGTGTTTATTGCTCATTTTAAGCTTTAATTTAGCCTTTTCAGGCTTCATATCTCCATTTATTTTTCAGAAATCATACAAAGGCAAATTCTACTTGTTCCACTGGCAGAAACAATGGCTAAAAAAAAAAAAAAACATCTTGTGTTTTATATTTTTGACCTGTTTTTGAAAGGACAATGTCTCCAGTGAAGTTATCCCACTTAAGAAGATGAGAGGTTTGTACTTGTCATCAAAGGGACACTTCAATTATGAGAGACAGAATATGAAAAGAATCAGGACAATATTTTGCATTTTTGCAGCATTTAGATGTGATTGAATGTGATGGAAAAGTGACTCCAATGTGGTGACATAAAGGAACACGGAGAGCAAAGGGTTGAACGTGTAGCAAAAAAACCAAATGGAAATCATCCTGTTTCTGTTTTACAAAACGCTTTGCTCCAACATGCAGCCTGACAGCCAAACCCACCGCAAACATAACCGCACCGATGTTCACATGGCTCACTCCCGTACATATTAAAAATGCAGCAGTGACACGGGCAGCGCGCCACGCGTTCGTACATTAATGAAAACATCATCCACGGCAGCAGAAAAAGAGAGACGCCGGAGCTGTCTTGTTTTATACAGAACTGAAGCTTTATCCCCTGTTGAGGTGCCCTATCATCTCTTTCTTATCTATTTATTTTTCCTTCCCTTCCTGTCAGTCCCGTCACCCCACCCTCCCACCCACCCACCCACCACCCATGTGTGGCTACTGTGATGTTTTCTCTTCATCTCTGTCAGATAGCTGGTCTCTGGAGTTTGGAGATGGAGTGTATCAGGAGTTCGTGTCTCATTACTGACGGCAGATGAAAGCAAAAACACCCAGATCAAAACATCTGTTAATTGTATTAAAGGGAGACAAACAATAGTATTTATTAGAGGCAGTAGCAGGTAGCAGAGGCCTACTGTGTTTACTCCCCCACCCCTGCTGTCAACAAGATACAAGTAAATGCTCCCTTTCTCTGCATGTCTTTTGTTTACTTGTCTCTTTGCATCTTGAGGATTCTTTAAAGGTCTTCAGTGAAAAAAAAAAAAAAAAGCCAACTATATAAAATGATGGCTCATATGTGCATGTTTCTGTTTATGCAAATAATGCCCTAATATACATTATTTAACATCCCACCTGTGGGTTATTACTAGGGTTGGGCACCGATGGGATCTGATGCGGTTCCGGTTCTACCGCGGTTCTTTGGTTTCGGTTTCGGTTCCCTTTCGGTGCTTATTGCGGTACTTCAGTAATAAAAAATAATGCCTTTATCTTCCTAAATCCAAAGCAGAACGGCTTCAAACAAGCGCAGACTCCCTCCTGCCGTGCAGCTGTGCGCACGTAATGTAAAGCATAATATAAAACTCTGTCTTAAATAAACTTAAACGTCCTTGAAATTTTAGCCTGACATTTTATTAAATTAAATCAGGAATGTGGCATTTATTTGCAGTTGTTTTTGGGCAAAAGCAATATTTTATTTCAATAAAACAAGGCGGAAGATAAATGTCAATCACACGGCTGCAAAGCGCAGCAGATGATGACGACCCGCTGTGGTGGTGGGCGGAGCCGAGCCGAGCTTTCTGGATCATCAGATTCTTTGGAGCATGCGAAGCCGAATAATTACACTTAGCTATTGTAGAGGAACTGAACTTTTATTACTTTAACTTGCAGACAAACTCGAGAACAACTCTCCGCACGCTAACGTGCGCGCGCGCCCCTCCCCTTTCCTTTCTCTCTCTCCTTTTTCTCTGTCTCCGCAGCACGCGCTGCTCTCTCGCTCCTCTCAGAGCGCGCTGCTCCTCACATGCACACGCCCCCCCCCCAGCTTCGTAACAAGCTGAGATGCAGAAGTTGGAGCACACACTCATCTCACAACAACAAGAAAGTAAATAGATAGGCTGAATCGTAAAAAACCAGAAGGGAGTACTACAAGTGATTGACATGTCCACAGACAAATGAAACTTCAATGAAATTTGGAACCGAAATCCGGCACCGTTTGCAGCCACATCTTTCGGTTTCGGTAGAACCGCGCAAATCATAACGGTTCCTACTTGGAACCGAACTTCGGTGCCCAACCCTAGTTATTACTGACATGTACATAAATCAAAATTACCTTTTTCCAAAGTCAACATAGTTTCTTGTGATGAAAAAGAATAAATGTTTAAATGCGATATTGTTATTATTTATTCCCCTCACCTGTGGGCGTTCCTTTGAACTATTTGTTGAAGCTTTGCAGGACAGAATGAGTTTTGTTTTTCTTTTTTTAATTCATAGACTGATCTGGACAAAACCTCTTTGCTGTGAAAATGTGTGTAGTTTGATGTGAAAAAGAACCGCACAGAATGAAGAGCTGCGCCAAGAGGTGAGTGTTGCATGTGCTGTGAAAGCACTCTGAATGGTCAACAAGTGTAAAAAAAAAAAAAAAAAAAAGAAAAGTTCCACACCTATAAATACGTGTTGCCATTTATCAACATCTGTAAATGAGGTGTTATGTGGGGATGGATAATGGTGAAGATGGAGAGGTAAACGGATTTGACCGGGAATTTTACTTTAAGCAACAAAAAGGAAAATATTTCTATTATAAAAGTTATTTCAGATTCCAAATGTGTTATTTTCTTTTCTGTCATGAGTTGCAGATCCAGGATTGGTACATGTTGTAGTACAGGCGAATGGGAAATGGTGCTTACTTCTATAGAAAACCCTTTTCGGATTCTTCAAGGACCAAAGCTTCACACAAACCAATATTCCTTTTGAATACAAATATGGCCAACAGCAAAGACTGCAAAGACTAACCAGGACACCAGCAGTAGGATACACTGTTTGGTCTAAGAACACTTTGACACACTTGAGCAAGTTAAATCAAACCGAACATGAGACTAAAATATGGTCTGAACACAGTTTTTCAGCATGTTTGGTCAGCACAGTCCCTTCGTTATAAGTGAAGATTCAAGAAACATGTCTCCCATTTCCCAGGTTTTTTGATGTCGGGGGGGGGGGTCTTAAAATGACTGTGGAACTGGGGGTCCTTCACAACTGCAGAAAGCTGTAAAGAAGAGGCTAAGACGTTTGGATCCATGTGTAAATGGTGGGAAAGACATGAACGTAGTGCAAGTAAAGGCAAGGGTCAAACACAGAGGATCAAACATGGGGAGAATGCTCAGCCGGTACGTAGGGCAAAACAAGACTTCGCACGGAACTCTGCTTGGTGACAGACTAAATACTGTTTGTGATGGTTGCCTGATGTGGAACAGCTGGTGAACCATGGGAGCAGAGGGCGAAGGCTAATGGGAGATGCAATGAAGAAGGGGCTGAGGAGAGTGCCAAAACTCAGGTGACGGCTCCCTCTGGTGGTCGAAGGTGGAGAGGCAAAAGCTTTGTTTCATACCGTATTTTCAGGGCCCACCAGATATTAAGGCGTATACGTTGTAATAAATGAATCAGTCAGTCTTAGACTGCATTCACACTAAGTCAGTAACTTGTTTGCAAAATGCAAAACATTACCCACAATACCTGGAACTCCCAACCTTGTTGTGAAAAACCTGATCACTTTTGCTAAAACAAACATTACCAACTCTCAAGGTGGAACATGTAGATAAAAAAAAAAAAAAAAAAAACACTCAAACACAAGTACATTCTCATATTTACATAATTTACAAATGCTTTGACATCAGTAAACACAGGCATAATTATATATAAATATAGATATGAAACTCTCCAGACTGGAAAGTGTTCTGGATAATGAAGTACTCTGGATTTTAATGTGTATGTTGAGTGTAACATGCTTGATAAAAAAGACAAAAAAAAATGTAAAAAAGCAATAAAAAAAAGGTTTGTTTACTTGTGTAAGTTCTCATACTAATCTATGTCTAAACTGAGTGTTTAAAGTTCTACAAAAAATTGATTTTGAGACATTTTAGGGTTAACATTGTTTGTCAAGCGTCAGTTTTGACTCCATCTGAAGGATTTCCGCATAAATGCTTATTTACATCAACAAAACCAACCAGACTACAGTGATTAAAGTTTTTGGCTTCTTTTTTTTTTCCAGGTCTCTGCTTGCTACTTACACGGAAAGTGGAGCAGCACAGATTCACTGTTCTTAGATGTTGTGTATTTTCTTTATTTGTATGTCCTACTTTTCCCACTCAGGCTACATACTTGTTTTCTCCCTGCTCTGGAGCATTGTAAGTATTGTAATACAATGGTTAGAATTCCTCAAATTACAGCACTTTTTTCCACATCCCGTAGATCTGTGGATTTGGAAGAACTCCCCATCTTGTATTTCTGTTTTTCTTTGCTGTCACATGAGCAGCTCCATTTGCGACGGACTCTGCTATTGCAGCATTTAAAAAGCAAATGTGAAGTGATTTGACCTTAACCCCAGCCTTTCCCGGAGTCATTCGCAGGCTTTCTATGGCCTGAGTCATTGGCAAAGACCTAAAGATGACATGCACTTAAAGGTAATCATACATATTCATGACACTCGTTCTGCCTTGTAGCTGCCCCACACATTGATGTGGACATAATTGTGCACACCCATACTTACGAATACATGAAAATGCATGCTTGTGTTGTTGTTTTTTTAACCAATAATGTGTGGCAGGTTTACTACAGTAGCACACAAGCTCACAGCTGTGCTTTTTAACAAAGGGAGAGCTTTGCAAAAGCTCAGGTGTCAACAGACGCCACAGTTAGTTTTGTCCTGTTTTCTGTTCCACTTCTGATTAGCGGGGCAGAAACTGCTGCTGTTTCAACAAGATATGAGCAACCTTTTTTCCATGAAACTTTAAACCATTTTACTTTTTTAAATTATTATTTTTGGATATTTTTAGTGCAGTTTGTAGTTTGTATTGTGAGTTCTCATCTCTCAAACTTCACTGCGTATTCTAGGACTCTTTGGTGGAAAAAAATATAGATGAAACTAACTTCTGATTACCTTAAATAAATTATTTTTAAATGATCTTGAGTCTATCGCATTAGTTGTAATGAATGGATAATAGCCATCAGTTGCAAAAACATTTTAAAATAAAGAAATGGAAAAAAAAGTAAACTTTTAGTTTTGCATTCTGAATAACAGACAACCAACCTTGACATTTTCATATGATGAAATGTCTGCCATCTTACTTTGAGTTTGCAAAAGACGAGCTGACGTTGACAGTTTGATTTTGTGTTAAAATGGGAGCTCACCTGTTGTTTTGATAAAAACAAAAATGCTAAGTTAACATAACACTTTTATAGGACTGAGCAGCTTTCAGCCTTCAAACTTCTTCCATGAAAAAAAACAAAAACCAAAAAAATAAAAAACACCTGTTCAGTTGAGTTTTAGAGGCAAAGAAGAAAAACCAGAAGACCACTGACTTAACATCAGCCGACCTTATGTGGGGGGGTGTATGAGGCGAGCATGCATTTTGGAGTATGCTGCATTATGCTATGTGTTTCACCAAGAAATGCCTGTAGGAATTTATTCCTGACTCCTGACAGTTTGCGAGACTGTCAGATTGTGTATCTGCTGAAGTGGGAAGCAACATATGTGCAGCACAGGGGACTCTGTCTTCATGAATTCTCTTTATTTTTCCATCTTCCAGTACATCTTCGCTCTGTCTTCTGAAGAGCTACCGTGAGCCCGTGGAGTTCTGGAGTGTGTCAGAGGTTTCTAAGAGGCTGAGCAGAGAGAGAGATGTGGTGGACCTTTTTGTGACTCCATGCGGGACAACAATTTAGCCTTGTACAGACAAAAAATTATTTTGACTTTTTCCACTCATTTGAAGAACAACAACAAAAAAAAATAAAGCTAGATTCCATTCCGGGAGAGGTGCTGTATCTAGAGGGGGGAAAAACATCTTTGTTGACCTTGATGCAACAACTGGATTGAAGGTTTAACAATTTAACTATTTTTCAACAAAGGCTATAAAGATTTGGATCCTGCTTGGACTGTTTTTATGTGTTCTCAGATGTAGATCCTGATTGGTTATTTTGTGCTGTTTCAAAGCAGAGAAGTCTTTCTCTAGGTAACCATTTAACACAGCTAAACTTCATTTTTTTAACAAGCTCAGTGAGGCAGAATAAAGCTCTTTAGGTTGATCTTATTTTGTTAATTCCTTAGCTTAAAAAAATATAAACCCAGAACATTACATGAGTTTGTCAGAACAATTCTTAAAAAGGAAGAGTGTTCTAAAAAAATCTAAGTGATCAGTCTTTTTCACCTAAGCAATTACTCTTAAACTATAAAAAAAAATTATGGATTTGTTTAAATTGGTCAAGAATTAGATAACTTTCTCTTACATTCTCACTGAGATTTTCTTCAGTGTGAGAACAAACCTGAACGCCGCACACCTTTACGTTTTGTTTTTCCTTTTTTTTTTCAATATATTGATTTGTTAAATAAAAGTTTCAAAGTAAATGGTTTATTTTTCTTTTTCACATCATGTTGTGTTTAAAAGCTTAATTTCACTGATCTGTTCGCTTTTGAATGATGCACTGATAATGTTAGATTTTGATCTAGAGGGGCTGTAAACTAGCAGGAGAGCATGTAAATACAGTTTACAGAAAGCCTTACTCCAATGTTCCGCCCTCAACCAAGAGACGAATTCCTCCTGCCGCTCTGCAGAAATAAAGTCATAGAAAACAACCAGGTTTTTCGTTTTCTACACATTAAGATATGACTGAAGTGGGAATGTAAAGAGTCCCTACCATGATTTTCTGAGGCCTTACGGGGCGAACTATATCAATCTATACGATCATACATTACCTTTGGAATACTAAAACAACAAATTATTAGTTATATTTTGTGAGTTTTTTCCTGCCTGTAAGTAAAACGACTCGATTCCTGAGACTTCACCGCCGCTCTGTGTGGCTACCGCGTCCATTTCACAACATCATCCCAGAGGATGCCGTGTGTCTTCATTTCTCCCACAAAAATAATCCAAACTTCTTCAAAAATGGAAGCACATACCATTTACCTGGCTTTAGTAGCTCCGGGCATCGCCACACTGCTTTGTCTTAAAGTGACAAACACCTGTTTGAGCTGGAATTTATTGAAGCCAGGACACGACTGGAAAATATATGTCATTCTGCATCTAAAATGAAAGGTTTTTTTTTTTTTGCTGATCACCTCTAGCTCCGTAGAGAAAGTGAGTGTTGGTGTTAGGCTGCGGGCGGAGCTGTCAGAGCAGACTCTTCCTGGAAGGAGCAGTTGGCATCGATCTTAAGTCAGCACGTTTCCACCCGCTCATTTTCGTGGGTAGAGGCAGCGCAGGTTTTTAGAGGATTTCTCTTAAATGCATGAACTGATCAAAATACCATTTTGAGGTTCTTTATAGTGAGGAATGAACAGTAAAATGCACTTAAAACCTCAAAAAGTAGAATATTCTGTAGACATGGGGTTATTCTATAAAGTATTGAAGATTGCTGTCAAAAAAACTTATACTTATATAACGGCTTATATAATATAATTGTTGGAAAGACTGATAGTCTAAACGGGACTATATGTCTGCGCGGAAGGATACCCTGCTCTCGGCTGCGCACACGTAGGAGGTGCATTAATCCGAAGTGAGGGGCCGCGACGTGTTCAATAAGTTACAGAAGTTTATTGTTAGCTAACGAGGGGATAATGGGCGCGTGTCCTGGTGAATGTTGCAGCGTTCGTCACTGACAAACTGTAAGTTTATGTTTATAGAGGAATCACCTTTCTAATGTTTTCTCTGTTAGCTAATTTGGTTAGCTTGTTTATTTCATGTTTGTTTAGCCACTGAAACCTGGTAAAATGGATTAATACTGCTAATTATATCAGCATTTTATGTTGAAGTTTATATCATACCTTCAGAAAAGCTGTGGTTTCATTTTAAGTGCAGATGTTACCAAACGTTGTTATTGTGTTTCTTTTTCTAACCAGTAAAGCGATGACAGGGACGTTTCTGTTGCAGTTGGAATTGACCAAATTGCTCTATTACTCTGATTTGTGCTTTGATTTATTTGTGGAAGCATGTAAGGCGGTTTGCTTTATTTCTCATTTATTTCAGCTTTATTTAAGTTGTGTTATTTTCTTTCCCTTTAGACAATGAAAAAAGAACAAATGGTCTTCACTTCTACGTCCCAGCTATTGACCTCATGTCAATGGATGTAAAGAGACTAAATAAATATGCACTAATTGATGGAAACTGCATCCAGGTTTTGGCGTGTTCTTACCAACACCCCAGAGAGACACCAACTCCTCTGAACCGGTTCCTTTCTTTTAATAATGGATATGTGAACAAAATTGGAGGAATGATCACTGGCATGGTCGAATTCGAGCATTCACATACGGCCTGCTCGTCTTTAGCAAGGACATATCAAATGCACTTCTGTGTTTCTTCTAAGTAGAAAGAGATACCCAGAAATCACCGGCCCTCAGGGGAAGGAATAGAAGTTATGGTTGATGATAGAAAGTTGATGGTCAGCATCAAACTCATTCAATAACTCAGATTAGAAGACTACATACAGTATCTTTCAAGAGCTAACTGTGTCCAATAGCAAATGTTTTCTCTCTGATTAGAGTCTATATTCAGCTCAATAATGGAGCAATAAAATTACTAGGCAGGTATGGTGGTGCCTTTGAAGACTTTGAAAAATTTGACATTTTAAAGACTTTTAAGAAACGAGTTTGATACATTTCATGAAATGAACTAATTCAACAGATCTCAGACTCCAGGCCTGGGGGTCCACCATCCTGCTGGTTTTCCAGGAACCTCGCCTTACCTCTTCCTGATTATCTGGATCAGGTGTTTTTTTTCCAATAAAAGCTAGAAGAGCTTGTTATTAAAAAAAAAAAAAAAAAAAATGTGCAGGTCTTTGGCCCTCGAGGCCTGGAGTTTGACACCTGTGCTTTTTATTCTATTTCGGTTCTATTTCATCCCTCTTGACTGCCACAGGCAGTGCTTCAAGCACTGGATGATCATTCTTGGGCATGTTAGTTCGAGAATTTATTGACAACAAAGTCAGGTGTGACCTCCCGGTGACTCACGTGAAGTTATAAAGTCACATGGCGGCGCAGAGCCCAGTCCCAACCACTTCTCGCAATAACGCCAGGAACCCCAAGGGAGTTGCAACTCTGTCAGGATTTATAGAACCGTAGTTACATACGTAACTTGTGTTCACTTATTTAGCAATGCCAACAAATAGCCTAAAAAAATATTGTTTTTCCTGCAACAAATACTGGGTTATATGTCAATAACTTCTCCCTGAGGACACATCTGTGGTAAGAAGAACCTTTTGACCTCCATTTCCCAACTTGACTGTTGAAAACTTTCCTTTTCATGTTCATTTTTCTACTGAAAGCACATCCATCTGTTGATGCTGCAGGAAACTTTATCACATGACAACTACATCTGGTACTAAAGCTTTCCTCATAATGTTTTACACCTTCAGGTTCTCAGGTGAGTCATCACCGGTAGACCACCGGTAGGAATAACTACCTCAACTGCACAGCTCTGACTTTAGCCTGCCTGGAGAGAGCGTCTGAACAGGTGGATCATTTTTGTTCTTTGCTTTCTCCACTGAGGCTCTGGCTGTCTGCTCTATGACTCGCTTTTACTGTCAAGCTGAACAATGTAATCCCTGCAGTAAAAGCCTCACGCTGAAGGTTCACGCCTTGCCTCTCTCTTGAAATCTGCAATACACCTCTGAGTTTATTTTCTGGAGGTGAAAGTGGCTCTTTTTTTTCAAAAAGAGACTGTAACTGAAGGCAGAAAAGAAAGCAAAAGCAAAGGAGAGAATGCAAACAGAACGGATGTGTGCAGAACATACTAATGTGTGTTGTTGACAAGAGGAAGAAACCAACGTCTTGTTTCTTCAACAATATAGCGCTGATACTCAAGAAAAAAGTCCCATCTGTCTTATTAAATTCTAGCAGCTTCAGCAAACACATGCAAACTCCCACTCACCATATTGAATTCTCCCATGTCATACAAAACACAAACATATGTTTAAGGGCTACTTCTCAGCTGTGTCCTCCAGTTCAGAAATATCTCTGACACTGCTTAACGTGATGAATCTCTAATGTGTCCTTCATTAGCATAATTACTCATCAACATGCAGAAATAATGTGACACATTTTACTTGCTTTTCTCTTCTGGTCAGTGTTGTTTCATGGCCGGAATGGAAACTTCTTGGCTTGATGGATGATATTGCATCTGATGGAGAAACACAACGGCAGATTTTGCACCAGTCTGCCTGTCAATGTCGTGCTCCACGCTTTCCTCACTCATGAGCGAGATCCCAAAGATTTAAACTCCTCCCCCTAGGGCTGTAGTTCTCCACCCACCAAGGGATGACAAACTGCCTTTCTCTGGTAGAGAACCACGGCTATGTTGATCTCATCTCTTCACACACTCGGCTTTGGGCCGATGTGCAAAGCCGCTTTTCTCCCCGATAGAATCATCTGATTTATGTTGAACACCTTATTTTGGTAGGTCAAAGAGGATGTGTGATTTAGCAACAGCTCCAGTGATTAAGACTCTAGTTTTTACAATATTTTAGCTCAAATGGTAAGTCTCAATAATGGGTTTTGGGTTGACCCTGGAGATTCTCACAGGATTCTGTTCTTCAGAGAACCATAAAGGTTCATCTTTTGTTCATTGTTGAGTGTGTCTGACCCAACATTCCCATTCATTTAAAACCCAGCAATACCCAGAGACGAAATCTGTTCCGCATTAAAGACAAAACTGTTGAGACGTCTCCCTGTTCCCATAGAAAGTCTCCCCATTTTCTTTGTTTTCTGCCAATGGAGAATCTTAATCCAAGAGGTTAAAGTAACCAAACCAACCATGTGTCAACCCCCCTTTTGCGTCTGGGTCTAGCAGGCCAACAGAGAGTATTGCCAGCACGCACACTTACAGGCTATCAGATGCCTTCACACCAGCAGCTAACTTTTGACCAATACTATTGATCCTAAGGTTCCCTCCCTTAATGCAGCTTCATAGATCTCCAATCTTCAGGCCTTGAACATAAAGTGTCTCAGTAAAACATGAAAATGATAATACCAAGCAATAAACAAGAAAAAAATGAATTGGTAAAAAGCAGTAATTAAACAATGTGCAAAATGTGTATAAAGTAAAAACATTATAAACATTTTTATTTTTTATAAAAAGTATATATATTTTAATGAAAATAAACAACTTGAAGACGCAGAGAGAAAAGCAGAGAAATGTGGTTTCTATGTAAGTAGAGGTGTGTATTGACCAGAGTCTGGTGATACGATACGTATCGCGATAGATGTCTCATGATACAATACATATCACAATATATCAAGACTTTAATAGGACTATTTTTTGAAGCTATAGCTCCATCTTTGATCCACTGCACAGCTGTATTGTTTAACTCGGGCCCACTACGAAGTATTGCAATCCACTTTTATTATATGATACAGGCAGCAACGTAGCCCAGAGTACAAGTATCATGACGAAATAAACCACGAGGCTGACTGAACATTTAATACAAGGTGGTTCTCTGGAGATCTAGTTGTCATAATTGGGTGTAAGAGTTGCTCAAAGAGGCTCAGTGAGGTATGCTCCCAACTAGTGGTCAATTGTTTTGGTTCAAAAACAAAAGTAAAACACTGAGGGACGCTTGTAAATAGTTCAATATCCAGCGAACTTGTCAACCCATTTGGACTGAGTTGGTGGGCCCCATGGTGAGTTTATCTGTGGGTTCCATGATTTGAAGATTTGACAGAAGATTTAAAGAAAACATCCATGATGCAAAATTTAAGATGTTGACTTTCTTACCACACCTCTGAAGAGGACGACACAGAAACGGGCTTAATTCTCCATCGGCAGTTAGAACTGATGAAGTGACTTGGCCGGGCGGCCAGTTGTCGTCTAGAATCTTCATGAACTTTTGAAGTCAGGCTGCCTCGGAGAACAGGATTCTGTGAATTGCCTGAGACTTGGTGTCTGTCTCTTTCCCTTTGTGCTGTTATTTCTTGTGAAATCTGCCTATTTTCAGGCTCCAGACTGCCGAGTGATGACATCTCTGGCACCTAAGAAATGTGGAGGCCAAAGTCGGCCAAGTCTGCCGTCACATCTAGTTTAATCCAGACCGCCACAATCATTCATGATGTTTGTGCTTATTCTCATAAATGAAGGGGTTAATTATGCTCATGAGACGCCCCAACGATCTCGTCTTGAGTGTTGGGGACACAGCTGTAGGTCTTCCAGCTAAATCATGTGCTAAATGTGTCACCTAGAATTAGACCCATTTGGCCTGGGCTGGGGCAGCTGCCTGGACGTGGTCAAGTCAGGCGGGACGGGAGTGGGTGGACATCAGTCATTTCCCAGTGGGCCAGAAAATACGCAGCCAGTCAAGCAAAGCTTCTACTGTACCTTGAAGATCGGCTGGACGATAACAAATTTCTGCAGCTGTGAGCAACAACAGTGTAATGAGCTTTAATTTCAGTCCGACTGAGGTTTTTACTCATTTATTTAGCCAATTTACTAATGTATTTTACAGAGAAACATATTTAGCAGTGGAAAAAAAAGCATCAAAAAATGGATTCCCTACAATAGCAAAGTAAAATTGAAAATGTAGGGGGTAGTTTTAAAAACAAATTAAAGCAAAAAATAAAAATCTAAAAGGTCCTCAATCAATCTTATTCTGTAAAGAAAAAAAAAAACAGTTTACAGAAGTTAATTATGAAAACCCATATAAAACACCCATATAAATGTGACCTGCATCAAAGAATAGTTCTTGATTTTCCTGATATTTGTGGTCAATATAGAAGAGCAAAGTCAAAGATAAGGGCTTTCAATGTTTAACGCACACGATTAATTTAAAAAAATGTAACGCATAAATATTTATTAGCATAAATTAATGACATTTCCATCTTCCGCTTCCACGATGTGTCTTAATTTCTGATACAGCACACTTCTGCTGGGTTTTTTCCCATTTATACGATACTCACGTATCAAAGAAATAAATATCCAACCGATGTTTAGTACTTTATTCTTATTATTCTATCGCTTAGATCGCTTTTGATTTGTCGTGCGGCACGTTGTCACGGTAACATAATAACAGTCGCTCATCTGCAGCGGCAAAAGAAAGCGGTCTATAAGCTGATTGACTCTGAACTGATGGTTCATGTACTTTATTGTGACAAACTCTTACTGCTGGTTTGTGTCCAGATGATGATGCAAAAGTTTGTTTTGAAGAAGCCCACGCACGCATGCAGGTATGGAGAAGCTGCCAATCAAAATTGAGTATTCACCCAGACCATGGTTATAGTAATAAAGTGCAGAAACACAATCTGTTTTTCTAATAGTGTTATCTTTTGAGTAATACTGCAAATATAAGTCTTTATAGTTCTGCATGTCCTACTGTTAACGTGTTTTGTGCACACAAATTAAACTTCTGGGATAGTTAAGTTACCACATTATAAAGTTAAAAACCTCAGACAATAAAAATGAAGGAACATTTTTTGTTTTGGCCTTTTATGGTTTAAAAAAACAGAAAATCGTGAACTCTGTAGTAGATTTTGGGATGTTGCCGATATTTGTAGTTTTCTATTATCTTTATTCTCTTTGCCTTGATCATTTGTTTTTAAACTTTTTGATTTTGTCATAAAATGTTACTGAGTGAAACGCAAAAAATCACAATCAATCACAATCCAAAAGTTTGATTAACCAAAGAGGATGATTTTCACCCAACGAACAATACTAAAGTGATTTTTTTTTTTTTTTTTTTTTTTATTGCATTTCCCTGAGTAGTCCCTGGGTAAAGTCATACGTGTCCCAGGAATGGGTGGACTATTTATTTTTTATTTTTTAGGAATTTTGTGTTCTAAAATTTCTAATTTTTCTGTCATTTTCATGCATGTTTTTGGGACTTTCAATTTTTTTACATAAAATTGAAAATAATGGAAAACTTCTCTAATTTATTGTGTGTTGTCATATTTTGAGCTATTTTTTATGAAAAATGCTATTTATTGGGTATTTTACATCGGGTAAAGATTACCCAGCAACAGTGATGCGAAAGTGTTCTAGGTTTAATCTGATTCATTTTTCTGATCAATTGACAATCTTTGTTAAGATAACATAAAAAAGATAGAAAAAATCTATCAATTATAAATACATAGACCAAGAAAAAAGGAGCAGCAAGGCCTCCATCACAGTGCAGTGCAGCTAAAAGTACCGGACATGAGATTATGCAAGAATACGAAATGAACAACAAACCGAAACCTAAAGAACATTCTTTGTCCTTTCCTAATGTTACTCCATAGATTAAATCTCTTTAAAAATCTTAAAGTCTAAACATCTAACCTTATGTGGTACAAGAATGAAACACTGAAGAGCTTTTACTTGATCTATTTACTGTTTCCAGTTCCTGCCATCTCAGTCTTTTCTGTGTGTTCCTGAATAGATCTGGCCTCTCTTTAAAGGGCCGTATTGGAGCTCTGCTTCATGACTTAGGTTCTAACTATTGACTAAAGTGGTCGTAATTAACCACGGCTGGGGGAGAACGAACGGACCGCGGAGAGATTGTGCCCGGTGGGGCCAACAGCTAGCCTGTAAAATGGATCCTCCTGCGGGAGGTCAAAATTGTTCCTGAAGAGACGCAGAGATGAAATGTGCATCACTGATGGGGATTACTTTCCTCTCACAACCTAAAACACTCAAAAGTCTCATAAAATCTACTTCCTGGATCAAACAGCCGACAAAAGAGAAAACCTGTCCAGGTGATTTTTGAGTCAGCAGATTTTGGGCCGTTGCCAGTATTTATAGAGTTCTGTTATCTTTATTCTCTTTGTCTTGATCATTTATTGATGCTTTTTGGAGCTTTTTTTGGATCAGCTGCTTGTCTGAAAGCCAAGTATAAGCTCATTGAAGCATTGAAGATCATCACCTGTTTCTCTTTTCCCCCGAGTCACAGTTAAACTTGATCTATGTTATGATCAAGGATTGGTTCTTAAAGTTTATGGACTTTTGTTGTTCCGTGTCAAGTTTGTTGTTTTCAACAACCTCTTGTTTTCTCTGGTTTCAAGGTTTTTCCAGAGCGCCAAACTAGTTAGTACCACCTCTGTCTCCAGGTGAAAAATGGTCAAACATTCACGGGGAATGAAGGTGGTCGACGTAAAATATCAAGGTTGTAAACCACTGGGTAAACCTATAGTGAAGGAGTCTCAAATGTGGCCCCAAGACGATATTTTGTGGCCCTTTAAAGAGAAAGTTTAATGTTAGTGTGGCCTGCGTGGTGTGCACAGGGCTGAAAAACCGACCAATCGTATGGCTCGGGGGCGTGACATTGACCGAGCTTAAAGCAGGGTAACCTAACAACCTGCTACACATTAATGAGAGCTCCTTCATTTTTTTTTTTTTTTTTTTTTTAAAGAAAGTAACAATTCACATGTAATTGTTCTCAATAAATGCAGCCAGTGCTGTATGGGGTCCATCTGTGACAAAACATGTTTTTGTATCCACTATGTCTCCTGGAGAAGTTTCTGGGACATTTGTGCATATATCTATGTACTACTAAGAAATATCCTCTGCATGTCGGGGCTTTGTTGATGCTTTGTTTTTGGTCTGTGATGTGTCAGCTTGCTTTATGTTTAAAACTTTGCATTTGTTGTTGGATCTGGTCGTCCTTAGCAACAGCAACAATGAATAAAAGTTCAATAAACTTTTGCAGTAGACATAGACAATGGACAATAGACATAGAGAGTGGACACAAAAACACATTTCTGGTACATATGGAACCTCATTTTAGTTATAAGCTTCTCTTTAATTAACACACCTGGACTGCAGAAGAAGGGTTGATTCAAATAGTTTGGTAAAACATTGAAGTTTTATTAAAAAAAGACACAATTTGTGGGTCCATTTCTCTCTGATCAACCACAATATGACTGAATCTCAGCTCTCTGACGGTGTACTTATGCATTAAATGAATCCTCTGAGCATCCGTGACAGTAATTACACCACAAATGGTGCTGATCAGACATGTCCAGCTAACACTGATGCTTTGTGTTCAACCAGTGTGCTTCTCCACATCACAAAAGGAAAAAATAAAATAAAACTTTCAAAGCTACATTTTCCTCCTTGAACTTGAGCTATAAAAGTTAGAAAAGGATGTCTGATGAAATATAATAAATATCACTAGTTTTTTTTTTTTTTTTTTTACTGGTTCACCTAAATAATGTACATCTGATTCCGTTTCCTATTTCAAAGGTCTGTCTGTTCTACTGAACACTTCAACCAACTAGACTCTATAGTTGCTTTAGCGACTAGTTGTTCTAGTCAGTAAGGCAACAGCATTCACTAAAAGAAAAAAAGAGTGAATGTTAACAACTGAAGCTGGAAACTGAAGGTAAAAACAATTAAAAAAAATCTGTAAATGAAAGGCTAAGTTGTAATTCCTAAAAACAAAATGGCAAAAAATATCCGAGGGTGATGACATAAGGGTTTTAATAAGTGATCTTTCCAGGTGAAAGTAGGAATGTTAGTTTTTTTTGTACTTTTAAAGGAAATAAAGCTTTTCCCTTTCATTTTCAATGGACTGGTTTTCTATTTTATTTATTATAAAAGTGAACAAAGTTAAAAAGTGCAAGCACCCACCTTCACTCTTACAGCTGTTTGAAATTAATGGATTTTTGTGGTAAAAATAAATAGAATATTTAGATTTTCATTTAAAACATCAACATAAAAAGAAACGTAAAACTGGCTTGAATAAGGATACAAAAATGTACTTTTGTATCCTTATCCAAGCCAGTCTAGTACTTGTATGATCTTTTTAACATCTGTGTTGATGAAGGTTCTCATTTATTTCATCTGGACTTTTATTTGTCTTTGGAACATTATAACATCATGTAGTTATACAGTATTTTCTTTAATATAATATATTATTTATTACATTAATTACAGAGTTCCTTAAGGGAAATTTAAATAAAAGAAAAAAAAATTGAATTGGTAACCCAAAAAAAATCACTTCAATTTTTAGAAAAAAATTGTTTTTTCCAATTACTATCTGGTATGCTATAAAAAATTACTTTGTTTTTTCCCAAAAAAAAGAACAAAAAATAAAAACACTTAAATTCTGACAAAAAAATACATAAGCTGTTAGGAATAAAAAAATGTTATTTTCCAGCTACAGTTTGCTTGACTGTAATTTAAAAAAAAAAATCACTTTCATTTTTTACCAAAAAAAAGTATTTTTTAAATTTCAGCTTTTAGGAAAAAAATATACTTAAATTAAAAAAAAAACAAAAACATTCGGTTACGATCTTATTCACACTAAATAGTAATTAGAACATTTAATTGAAAAATAAAATAAATTAATTCAACTTTTGGGGGAAAAAACTACTTCAATTTTTAATAATTAAAAGAGAAAAAGTTTTTTTTCAGTTACTATCTGGTGCGCACCTGACAGTGATTAGGAAAAAAAACTATTTGAAATTTTACTTTTTTTTTTAATTTTTTATTTTTTTTTACGTTGATTAGATGAAGGGCTCTGTAGTTTATTATTTCAATTATGAACAATTTAAGCATTATTTTCATTAGTGTGATTTGTTGTTAAGTAAATAAACCTGCATGTCAATCAAACAACAGCTGTATTACTCTATGCACAAAAATGTAAATTAATAAAAACAAACCAATTACTCTTTTTTTCCTAAACACTGCAACTGTAAAACGCAGCATCATTGAGAATAGCATTGACAGTGGGAGAAGAATGAGGGAGAATAGTGTTAAAAACCAAACTGTAAAGCTTTGATTGCTCCTGTCTCATTTGCATGTTCGATGAACCACAATGCAACATTTTATTTTGATTTTCCGCATGAGTACGCTCACAGCAAGAGTCAAACACACAGAGACACAGTTGTGATTCAACTTCCACTCAGCTTTAGGCGACGTCTTTTCTTGTTTTCATTTGATTTTAATTAGCCTGGGAGTTTCCTCCGCCTCAGAGTTGGCAGAGAACAACAGAGGAAGACACTTTGCTCTGGTTTTCACGTATTTATTTAGATCAAAAGTACACTGTACCTAAGCATCATTTGATTAATATGTCATTTCCTTGTTTTTGCATCAAGTCACTCAGAGTTTGTCCCAAACTTCCACAGTTTTTTAAAAAAAAATGAATAAAAAATTAAAAGATCTGTTGGGATTCCTGTTGTTTCTGTCTTGTTTGCCTTCTTTCTCTGTACACACAGAAGCCGGGTGGAGAGTTGCGGGTTCCTTGTTTGGTCAGAAAACCTCTCAAGTCCGCATCATAACCAGCAAGTCCAGCTGATTCACTGACCTGCTGTTAAATCATTGTGTTGTTTTTTTTTTTACTGGAACTTCAAAACCTGATTTAAACCGGTTCATCTGCAGTGGATCTCCGTTGCATTCCAACATTTCAATTGTTGATCCGTTGAAATGTTTACGTCCCTTCCTCCAATGTTTACTCCACAACACAAGCTTTTCACAGGAGCTCCATTTCTAATCAGTTATTTTGTCGAACTTACGGTAGAAAGCCGGAGAAACAGGAAACAGGTCCAAGTTTCAAATTTAAAACTTCTGTTGTACTTTCAAAATAAAACTTAATTAAATTGTGTTGTTACTATAGGGTGACATGCCCATATGTAATACTGCATATTAACATCCTTTTTAATGCAAAACATGCATTAAAAGAGCGTATTGGGCCTCGGTTCTGGATGTTGATGTTAAGTCTTTTTTTATTGCAAGTTCTTTTGTCGTTACCGCTCCTCCGGATGCCAGCAGAGGGAGGTGGATGGACCGGAGATACAACGAGAAAACGACCGTATTTTCTGGACTATAGAGCGCACCCATGTATAAGCCGCATCCGCTCAATTAAAAAAAAAAAAAGTAAAAATAGAAATACAAGGGGTGTAAGCCACAAATATCTATGTTAAAAAATTACACATTTACTACATGTACAGAACGATTTTGTACATTAATGTACCTGCCGCCTTCAGTGTCTCACCAGAGATTCCTTGATGCAAAGCTTGCGTGCAGCAGCGTGGTTTCCCTCCGAAATAGCAAGCTCGATGGCCTTAAGCTTAAACCTTGCATCATACAAACTGCTTCACGTGGTTTCCATGAGGATTTGAAAATAATTACAAGTTAGTAATGTGTCTTATCTGCTAAAGAATTAGTAGAGTAAGCTATTCTTATTTGCATTGATTTTTTTCGTCTATCTTATTTTTTATTCTAAGCCGCATGGTTCAGAACCTAGGAAAAAAGTAGCTTCTTATAATCCAGGAAATACGGTAACTGGCGTAGGTGAGACAGACTCTGGGGTTCTGTTCTCTATTCTCATCTCTTCTACTCTTTATTATTTATTATATTTAGTTGTTGGTGCAGTTCGATTCACATGTTGTTCTTCTCTCCCGCTCCTACTCCTGGTCGTGGACTGCACTTCTGCTTCGTCTGACTGAGGACTTCATCACCACTCGTCCCTCATCTCTATCTGAATGAACTCTATTCAAATAAGTAGTTGTAGAAGCTCATTTTTCTTTAAGCGGTCTGGTATCGCTTGTCTGTCCTGGGATAGGATCTCTCCCTCATGTGGGAATCCCTCTTTTTTTCTTTTTCCTGACTCAGATTTCTTAGGAGCTTTTCCTTACCAAGAGGGAGGGTCTAAGGGCAGGGATGACCAGTTTATTTAGTCTGTTTAGTTTTTAGCTTTTGTTCATATTTTGTGACTAATTTTCTGCATTTGTAAAAATTACCGGCATAAAGCCCAATGAGGGAAATTATCTTGGTGATATTGGGCTATAGAAATAAAATGGAATTGAATTGAAGAGAGAAAGGTAGTATAGACCAGTGTGTCAGACGTAACCCCACTGCATCCGGTCCGGACATAAAGAATGACATAAAGAACATAAAGAGTGAGAGAGGCACTCACACTGCGTCTAGTCTAGTCTGGCATCTCTGGATCTATTTTTTTTATTTATTTTTTTAATTTTTAAAGCCCTCTTTTTTTAAGCCGAAGACATTTTTTGTGAAGTTGAGGCTACGACCAAAACCAGAAATCAGGTTTTCATTTTTCAAAACAACACCTATTTTCCGCTGTCCTTGCTGTTTTCACCGTGTTGTAAACATTTCGTCATTGTGACAACCGACCCCGGTTTACCCTACTTGTTACAAAATCAAATATGTATTTTTATTTAAGCCTATATAAGATGAAAGTATTAATAGTAGTTCTGTGCTTACCAATTGTATAAGACGAGTCACACATAAAAAGAAGTGTCATGAATATAATTGAAAAACACTGTGGATTTTAGGGTTTTATTTATTTATTTAACCTTTATTTATACAGGTTTGTCGATTGAGAACAATTTCTCATTTACAACGACGACCTGATTAGGCAACAGCAGTAAAAATAGAACAGGGTAAAAAGTTACACACAGATTAAAAATATAAACTTCTGACAACAATATTTTAAATATTTACAATAAAAGTCTACAGGAGGCACCAAGTTAATAATTAAAATAAAAGACCCATTAAAGCGATAAAAACAAATTTAAGACGAAAAAAAAAAAAAGCTAAGCTAATGCAGCTAATGAGACCAGATTACGCAACTTCAGGGTTTTCTGCAGCTCGTTCCAATCATAGATGGCAGAAAAAGAGAATGAGGAGCGGCCAAACGTGGGTTTAACTCTGGGTACAACTATGGTGAGAAAGACACTAGAACGCAAACTGGAAGTACTGGTTGCCATTTTTAGGATGGACTGAAGGTAATGTGGTGTTTTACCAATCAGAGTCTTGTAAATGAAATGATACCAATGCAGCTGCCTGCGAGAATGGAGTGACGGCCATTTGACAAGGTCATATAAATCGCAGTGATGGGTGTTAAAGGGAGCAGCAGGGACAAAACGAATACTTGTCTGAGTGTGATAGATAGATATCTTATTTACTAGTACTTCCTAAAGAAATGTCGGGTTATCGCGTTAACCGTTGTTTGGTTCCATGTCCAGTGTTAACCTGACATTAGAGTTGTCAGGGTGATGTTTAGGACAGCCAAAAGGAGCAGATCAAGAGTGAGAAGAACGAGTTTTATTGTCACCAGAAAACAGTCTATGGGATCCGTGGCGAATGTTGTAGGAGCTCCTCCGAGCCAGCAGGTGGCGCAGGATCGTTGGAGAATGACGTCACCCCCGCGCGGGACAGTGCGAAGAAGGCAGGAAGTGAGGAGCCGAAGAGCAGAGGACGCAGGCGTGGAGAGATGACGGAAGAGAAGAGGCTTGGCTTGGGTTGGCACGAGCCGAGGCGAGACGAGACGAGGCTTGGGCCGAGGCGAGAGAGACGAGGCGAGGCTTGGGCCGAGGCGAGACGAGACGAGGCTTGAGCCGAGGCGAAGCGGCGGGACGTAATCTCTTAACAGAGAAGCTGAGACGTTCCGGCAACGAGGAGCCAACAGGAGACTTCTTATGAAGGGACAGGACTAGGTGGTTCTCATCAGACATGATCACGCCGCCCAACCGGCAGGTCCACTGAGGTGTGAGGCGGGGCGGACATGACAAGAGTTGAATATTTCCTGGAAAACACCTTTTGTCGGCTATTTGTTCTTTCTATCCACAGTCTAAAAAATTAGAAAGAAACAAAGTTTTTTATTTGATGTTAATCCTGAATTAATTATTTCTCCAAGGGTAAAGCTCAAGTGTTTGTCTGATGACAAACTCCAGAGAAATCCACAGATTCTGCAGAGGATCGCCGAGAGAGCGAGTTAATATCTGCTCAAATCAAAGTGCTTACTTGCTGGCTGTGTGCTATCATCATAAAAACACAGAGTTTAAAAGATCTACTGGTTTTTTATTAGAAAATATTCAGTTATGTAAAATAACACTGAAGTACTAAACACAGATCAAAGCAACAACCAGGAAGCAGACTGGTCCTGCTATCTCCTTTTGTGGGCTGTTGACACCATGGCAACTTATTTTGGATATTTTCTCTGTTTGTGGGGGTCTGCTGAGGATTGTAATTTAAAATCATTTCAGGGGTCATCACTGGCGATATCTGCCGCGGCTCTGCTATCTTGGTAATAACTTAAGTGAAAATTAGAATGCAAATTACATTCAGTATCTATTCCATTTTTCCCCTTTTGCGCATGGCTCTCTCATTCTTTAGGGTCATATCGTTGCCGAAGTTGCATTTCAATAATTTCACAGTATAATCAGTTGTTTTTCTTCCATGCGTTTGTATTGTTTTCACACACTAACCCACATAGATTAGGTTGTAAAAGCTTTGTAAATTTGCTGTTTTCTCTTGTCGATCACTTGGAATTTTAAAACATTATCGTGTTTGAAATGTCTTTGTATAATAAATAAAAAATTCTTTCTCTACAGGTTTCATAGCAGAGGCCTGGAAGTTTGAAGATCTATAGTTTCTGCTTTCTTAGCCCTTTTCTGGACTGAGATGTTGAGATCTTTCCAAGCATCTGTAGGACCTCCAGTTTGGGGACCACTTTCACCCTCACCTTCTAAGCATTTCCAGTTCCCTGAATTCGCTGTATTTTATGTTCCTTTGTTCTGATGTTGCCATCATTAGTCATATTGATTTGATGAGTTATAGATAAAACCAGTATATGAAGAAGCCAATGAGGTTCTAGCTTCAGTTCCTTTTTTTTTTTTTTTTTTTTTTTTTTTTTTTTTTAGCAAAGCCAAAATAAACTGGATAGTGGATTATTCAATTTTAAAGTACAAATAACATAACTGTCTAACTTCCTGTGTAAGTTCAAATTGGTTTATCTTTGGTAAAAAACAAGAAAAAAAAAAAAGAAAAACACCAAAAAAGTTTTCTTCTGCACTTGCTTGACAATGAAAGTGCGTCATACTGTATGATGCTAATTGTATCCTGTGTGACCTTTAAAAAATCCTTAATGTTTTCACATTTAGAAACGGCTCTGAAGGCAGGTTTTCTCATTAAGATAGTTAACACTTTAACAGAAAGTTCCTGTGTGTGGAATTTTTGGTTGAAAAAGCATCCTGGAAAAAGTAAATTTTGAGTGAAAATGCTTTTTATTTTAAGTGAACTGTTGCTTGATTTATTTACTTTTTTCTTGTTTGTTTGCTCTGATTTGAACTTTTGGTGGAATTCAGACTCTTTTTTGCTTCATTGAACTCATACTATTAAAGAGAAGGTTTAAAGACCCACTTCAATGACTTATTTTTTTGTAAAATGTAATAGTTCAAGTTCTAGATCGCAGTAATTTGAATAAAGAAACACAATTTTGAGCTTAGTTTTCCAAATGGATGTCATCCATCATCAGAAAAAGGACACAAGGACACGTTGTTACGGCGTCAGGTGGAAAAAGGAACCCAGGAGCAGGAAGGACTCAAAATGAAAGAATTACGTTTAATAGATCTCGCAGAGACCGCAAAACAAAGGCAACCAAACAAGATTCTGCAACACTGAAAACTCAAAAGATCGTAACATAAATACCTGTGATAATAATTACAGAGCATAATGCAGCTGTGGCAACCAGGTGAGAGCAAAGGAGGAGGGGCAAACACTGCTGAACGTAACACATGTTCCACAGCATCCACTTGATCACATTGACGACTTGGTTTTCCTCGTCTGAGCTGGAATTTGGCTCAAAACTGGCTTCAATGGTGCTTGCCGTTTTTGTTGCGCTTTTAATGTTAGATTGGGGGTGTGAGGGTCTGTAAGCTAGCTGGAGAGCGCTCGTAAATGTGAAGGGGAGGCTGGATTACTCCACGCCCGCAACTCAAACGAGAATTCTAACCAACTGTCACTCTACGGAAACTGTGTCCCAGAAAACGACACATGTCGTGGTTTCACGAGGCGTGAAGAACCCAAGCGCTGGAACCCGGAAGCACAAACACGTCGGGGACCGAAGGTAAGAGGGTTTTTATTAATATGCCTTTGCGGAGGTGGAAGGATGGGACGAGCTGGACGAGCAGAGTCCGTGGATGTGAGGCGGTGGAGCGGCGGTATGGAGCGGGCGATCCGGAGGTGGTCGGTACTCGGGGTGACTGGTTTCTTGAGAGGAGAGAGAATGAATGAGTAGAGAGCCGGAAGGTTGAAAGACCTGGACTGTCAAGTCAGGTAAACTGCCAGGTACTGTCCCCACCCAGCCAGCAAGGCCAAGTGGGCCCCATATGGCTTAAAAGTGGGCGGACAATGTAGGCCCCAATTGGGTTTGTCCGCAGTTTCCATGGTGGCCCCAGCTTTGTTTGCCCACATTGACTTAGGTGGCTACGCTAGCCAGTTGCCCGGTGGACAACATAGCGAGCTCCGATGCCCAGAGTCCAGCAAAGCAAGCAAGTACTGCCGCCCAGGAGTCAGCAGAGCTAGCAGGGGCGCTGTCCAGGCTTCCAGTCCCTGGGTAGTGGAGCCAATGTGGGCAAACACACCTGGGGCCACCATGGAAACTGCGGACAAACCCAATTGGGGCCTACATTGTCCGCCCACTTTTAAGCCATATGGGGCCCACTTGGTCTTGCTGTCTGGGCAAGGGTAGGCAACAATCTGGCGATGAATACTGGAAGCTGCAGGGCTTAAATGCTGACGTTGAACTTCTGCGGTGATGAAGCGAGTACCAACACCTGGTGTGATGCTCAGGGCCGCTCCCAGGCTGCATGAGTCGGGGGGGGCTGCCCGGGCGAACCATGACAACACGGGTTTTTTGATTTTGGTAAAACAAAAAAAACAAAACAATCATAATTACAAAAACACTGGGAACGTGTTTTTGTACAAAAGATGATCCAAGTGGGTTTTTAACCACATATCATACAGTGCGGGAGTCGTTCGTCACCCACTGGATCATGAAGTGGAAAAAGAGGGGGTCAAGGTGAGACGTGAACATTGGCTGAAGTTTACTCCACCCACCTCAACGATGGCCAATTAGGTTAGACAGAGTAAAACGATTAATCCACCTGAGGCTCCACCCACCTGCCAATCAAGAAAAGACTAAATAATCCCAAATAATTCCCAAATTTAAATTAAGACCATCAGAGGAAAGGTACATGTTCTTTCTTATGAAACCAGCATCCAGTGGTCCCTTTAGAAAAGGCAACATTTTGTAATTCTGGTTGTACGGATTTCAGGAATGGGAATTAGTAACAACAAATTTGTCGGAAAATTACAAAAAGCTTTAAAGATGTTGATGTTGTCATTTCCTTTATATCATTGTCACTATGTTTTTTTTTTTTTGCTTTCTTGGTGTTCTCTTGTTTTTTTTTATCAAGATGAGTCTTAAAGTTCCTGCTTTATCTATTTATTATAAATCGTTGAATTTGTGGACTCATGAAAACTTTGGTTGCTTTTCTATTTATTTTTTGTGCTGTGTTCAGCTAAGTAAAACCTCTGACGGCTCAGTAATAAAAACAACCCCCAGTCTTCCCAGATCTTATGCGAGAAGGCCTTTTTTTATTGACTGTGTGTCTAAAAAGTAAACCACAAAAGAATTCGATGCACTCATATATTCTGCAACATTTTAAAACTAAGAAGTAGACGGCGTGTGGTGATGAAATGATAGAGTGCTCTTCTGAGCCGTAAGTGCTTAAAGGAAATTTGTACAGGAGCAGCAGAGACAGTGTTATGATAAGATGCACCAAAGGAAGACACGGCCATGGATTTATAAGCCAG
This sequence comes from Oryzias javanicus, assembly GCA_003999625.1. Lineage (NCBI taxonomy): Eukaryota > Metazoa > Chordata > Actinopteri > Beloniformes > Adrianichthyidae > Oryzias > Oryzias javanicus. The sequence goes on from CM012439.1 coordinate 35,714,367, forward strand.
CTGAACCACAGCACACATCAATCATGAAGTCCTTTGAGTGAAAGCATGAGATGCATACTCTTCATTATTAAATTTCCAAGAATACATTTATGGGCATCCGGGCAGAATGAGCTTAGTCTGTATATTGCATAAGTAATCAATGAATAGCGATGATTGGTGGATGCATGGATCCAAGAATGAAAAGCCCCCGTTGAAACTCAAATAATATAGAAAAACAGACATTTAACTGCTCTTTATATTAATCGCATAGAAAAAGCATACAGCTGATGTATTAACATGATGCAGTGTCTTTGTGATGTTTCCTGCCCTATATATTTATGATTTATTAATAGTAAATCAGCAAGGTTTCTCCCATACAAAGCTTTCAAAGCAGGCTGAAGCTTCAAAATGTGCTGTTCGAGTGCTTTTGAAGACGCGCAAAGACGTGGGCATTGGTGAGCATTGTGGATGGAGAGGTGGGCCAAGGTAACTTCGTGCAGCAGATAAAAGACACAAAGTTATTAACCTTTCAGATGATATCCAACAGTCCCAAAGGAGCAGAAATGGCTGAAATGAACAGAACCTGTTTACAGCCTCCATGTCAAGAAATGAGACGAAGCAACTCAAGGATGAAGAAGACACAGGGACTGAGATGGAGAAAAATGGCTACAGATTTGAAATATTTGACCATAGCTGAAGATAAAGGACTATAAGCAATACAATAATGACTATCTGCAGGCAACAAGAAGCAGGATTTCCATTTCTGCAAATGGAGTTAGAAATTTGCTCAAGATTAATTGTGTTCCTAATACTGAGAAATACAGGCAGACACTTATCCGGAGCGGCCATCGTGCATTCGATTCCCGCTTTGCCCTGTGTCGAAGTGTCCTTGATGAAGACACTAAACCCCACGTTGCTTCTGGTGGAAGGTTGGTGCTAATGTTCGGTAGTGGAGCCACCACCAATGTATGAATGTGTGAGTGAATGAATGAATGGGTCTGTGACTGCAAAGTGCTTTGGGTCTTCAAGGAAGGTAGAAAAAGCGCTAAACGCCATTTACCACTTATCCACCATGCAAAACATTGCATTGGCTTGTTATTGGCCCAAGATTTGTCTGGAATTACATGAAAAGACAGAAGGATAGACAAATATTCTACATCCACAGAGGTTATGTGGTGAGTTATGGAAGAACAACATACTTGTGGAGTTAAAAAAGAAAAAGAGGGGGGTCACTATAAATATTGATATTTTCTTTTATTCATTAACTGACTTTTGTTTAATCTAAATCAATGGTTACCGATTCCATGTTTTAACGCATTTTTAGTTCATAGCATTTTGCTCACAAGTGACTATTTTTATACTGTACTATTTCTAACCCTCCTGTTTTTTTTTTTTAACCATGCACTTTTTAAATTGTTCCACCTGGTCTTATAGACCTTTGAGAACGATTGCAAGATTCACTTTTCATTTCGTGACATGCCATCACAACTTCCAGGTTTTTATTTATGCAGGGAAAAATGGTGAGATGTGATGGTGGAAACTTGGACAATCCTTGCTTCTGCAGTCTATAGTTACTGTTCACAATCAATGGTTTAAAAATTAGTCCTCAAGATTAAAAGTGAAACCAACTGGCTAGGTCCCTTATTTTTTCTCTCCCTTTGGGATTCTGCAAAAAAGTTTGGTAATCTGATGGGTGACCTGAACTGGTATAACAGCCGACACTTTTATTGGGGTGGTAGGAATCAACTCAACTTCTGGATGTTGGAACCATAGAGCGGACAGACTCCTCACCCTTACTTTGGTGAACTCACTAAGTGGAAAAACCAAGGAAGGCAAAGAGAAAAAATATATGTATATTCTATTTTTAATATGCTTTAGTGTCATATGTTCACTGTACCATGGAAATTATTCAAGTTGTATTGATTTTTAATCATTAAATATTTCCTTCATGAGTTAAACAAAGTCCAACTTCTACAATTCAACATTTATATATATTTAAACTTTTTTAACTTTTATTCCTTAAAAATCTGTAGGATGTAGTAATACGGATTGAAGATACTCTGAGTATCTTCTAGTATCTAGTATGTCTTTGGTACTGAGCCTTGTTCCAGGTGTTTGAAAAATATGTTGGCAAAAAAAACAAAAAACCTCCAGTGTTCATTATGGTCAGTCTTCACAGATGATTTAAAACTGTCTCAAACTATTTTAGTTTTAGCTTTCATTAGTCAGGAACTGTAAAAAAACAGACTTTGTCTCTGGTCATTTATTTGTGCATGGTTTCTTTAAGACAGTTAAACAACAAAGCATTTAATTATGAAACAAAATTAATGTCTTTGAAATAAAGAATCTACTAAAAAATATACTTTAGTTCAATACATTTTTATTTTAATTCACTATATTATTATTTGTAGCCAAGAAACTTCTTCTAAATCTTCAACATACAGGTAAAATCTAACAGAAGAATCTGAATTTCCTCCAAAGTTAAAACTCTCATTCAGTATCTATTTAAATGCTTTATAATCCAGTTAAATTTGTTGTCTCAGAAGCACAAATAACCTGCTTGTTTAGCAGTGTAACCTTGATTCTGTCATTAACTTGGCAGAGTCTGAGTAAAGCAGAAAAAGCTCTGCCACCTTCCCACAAAAGTCACCATAGAAGCTGAGACAGCCCGGGTTTAAATTAAGATAAAGTGTCACACCTGAGCTCAGTGCTCTAGTTAAAACTTGCCTCGGGTCAGAGGTCACACCTGGACTATTCTTTCTCTGCCCCTCCTCTGTGTCACTTCTTCCGCAGAGGTCAGTCCCAGAAGGCCCTCGTGTCAACGTTGGACCTGAGTTTGCCTCACGCGGTCACCTTCACCCAGCATTTCTGGAGCCCCACTGCTCAACATTAGGGAGCGTTTTTCAACGAGCCAAATGATTGTTTTAATAGAGAAAAGTTTTCAACAATCCTGTTATAGGGAATTAGAACTCAGAACAAAGAGGAACTGTCTTCTTATGGTTCTGACCCGGTGATCAGGACACAACAATGAATACATGTATTAAACTATAAAATAACTATAACCATAACATATATAAGATAAAGTTGTATGTAAAATAGTTGTACAAAACAAATGTGTGAGTTTTTCAAAATGTGTATTGGGTATTACTATTAAAGTAAAATTTTATGCCATTACTTTTTAATAGAGATGTATTGATTGATCAGCTTTAATCAATTTTTATTCCTACAATCCAACCAGATTGGTCTGTCTTTGGCAAGATGTTAATCTGTACAATCATAAAATCATGACGAAATGAAAAAACTTAATCATATTGATCTTGGAAAATACAAATTAGATTAAAGACATTGTAGATTTATGTTAAAAATGTTGAAGTCCCATCATAGTGGACAACACACATGTGATGGATTAAAAAATGATCAACCACCATTCCAGTCCAATGTGTGGAAACAGTGAATTTAACAAATACATGTGACCATACAGTGTGGTGGAATGTTCTAATAATGTTCCCTTCGTATTATTTGGATGTAGAAAAACAACAGTGAGCTGATTTACACAAAACTCAAATGTTCATTCTTGTTTACTTATTTGTTTGTACACACATTTAATTTACACTTGATTATCTTGCAAAAAGTACAAGAAATCTGGAAAAATTGACCTGCGCTGTTCAATACCTGGTATTTATTTCTGATTGAATCAGTGGATAAAAGTCTCATGAATCATTTATAGTTCAGTTTTCTATTTAGTCAAATTGTTGCAGTAAAACAAATATGTACACTACTACATTTTAAGTTATTATAATTTATAAAATATGTATCACTGTTTTGTTTAGTTGTAAAGATGAGGACCAGACGCATAAATTACATGACAAGATAGTAGCCAAGAGAGTGACAGCGCTGCATAGTTGATGGCTTTTAGACCTCATCATGATGAACCAAATAAATATTTGACCATTTTAGCAACAAATACTCAATATAATGTTGACAAAGATAGTTAATACATTTGTTAAGCTTGTTAGCAGTTAAATATTATACCCTCAGTAGATCTCACTTTAGATGTGAATGAATCTTACTAAATATGTTAATGAATCTTTTCAGGGTAATTGTGCTAATAAGTGTGTTACTAACACCCTATAAACACATTAAAAATGTTTAATTTGATAACCACATTTGCTAAGGAATCTCATTATAAAGTATTATTGTCCTTTAAAAATACAAACATGAAAGAAAAATATATATTTTTTTAATTAAGTTTTATTGTTTTTCAGCTATAGAGCACTTTGCCTTTCATGGACCAATTAAAAGAAAACGGCGGCAAATGCATTTTAGATTCACAGGGGAGTAATCAACCAAACTATTGGTAAAACTGGAGTTTTTCTTAAGGTTCTCACATTTTTGAAAGGCTATTTGTGGAAGAGATTCGGATGTACGGATAGAATAGACGACGTTGACTTAAATCTGAGGAACCCTTGGAGGTCTAAGTGTCGCAGCTTTTAAACTGAAACAGAAATATGACGATCTCCAAATATTGTTATGCATGACGTTTTGCTGAGGAGCTCTTGGTTTTTAGTCACATCTTGACTTTTTAGAGAATCTTCAGAAAATATTCTGAAACCTCTTGTGAAAAATATCTGGGTGAAGCAGTGATTGAAACACCTCATTAAAGCAGCCCAGACTGACCGCACTCTTTAAGAAAATGTGACAGTTGTGTTTTTCCTCCTGCATTTCTAATCAAATGCAGCTGTTTAGTATTCAGGTGATGTTTTTAAACGACACACACTGGCATATTTTCCCTGCTATCCAAAGCTTGTCAGTCTATTGTCTGTTCTTTTATACTGAATTCTTTGTACTTTTTGTTTTTGCAAAAATTTGGATGAAAGAAAGCAGGACAATAAAAAAACTGAATAAAAATAGCCAGTGCCAGATTTTGCATTCGCAATCCAGAGACAAAAGCAGAAGAGGAGGACAACCAACCCCTCAAATTAGCTTATCATTACAATGACAATCCTACTTAAAGAAGTCAAGAATTTAGACACAAATTCACCAAAAAAAGATCATAATTATCTTGATTGTGTGCATTGATTGGTTAGACTCCTTTTAAAGACACTAACTTTCAATTGACCATGAAATGTGGAAATTAAAGCCCAATGAGGCAAAATTCCTTTGTGATTTTGGGTTTTATAAATACAATTGAATTGGAAAATTAAATTGAAATTAAATTAAGGATAAAAAATTTGTCCAATGGAAAAAGGTTGAAAAAAAATAAGCATTAATGGAAAAAAAAAAAAAAAAAAGGTTTTTCTCTTTGAGAACGGTGCTTTTCGAGGCCTTTATAAATGGGCATTTTTGGAAAGGCCGCAATGGAAACACGTCTTTAAAAATAAGTATGTCGCATGGTCAGGACGTGGCGGTGGAGGACCCAAACACAGGAGACCTATGGAGTTATATTTGTGCCACCATATTGCAAGCAAAAATAATAGTTTTGAGATCAAAAATTTTTTTTTTGCTTTGCAAAATTTTTTTTTGCTCTCAAAACATATATTTTTGCTTGCAACTTTTTTTTTTTGCAATTTTTTTTTGCCTTTGCAATTTTTTTTTTTTTTTTTTTTTGTCCAGGACCCCGACCGGCAGAGACCGCTGCCATGTTAAACGGGGTCCTGTCGGTTTCCTGTCTACCTGGAGACCCAATGAATGCACGGCACTTTATTGGATGGAATCTTGACCAATCAGGAGGCTGGCACAAATGTAACACTGAGAAAAAAAATGTAACGCAAAGCCAAAGATGGGGTGAATGGAAGATGAGCCACTACGCATCTAAAAACGTTTGTTCACAACTTTTTTTTTTTTTTTTTTTGTCAAAGGACAAAAAAAAAAGTTGCAAAGGCAAAAAAAAAATTGCAAACAAAAAAAAAGTTTCAAGTAAAAATATATTTTTTGAGAACAAAAAAAATTTGCAAAGCAAAAAAAAAAATTTTATTTGCAAAACTTAACATTTTGTTTGCAACTTAAAACATTTTGATCTCAAAACTATGATTTTTGCTTGCAATATGGTGGCATAAATATAACTCCATAGAGACCGGGCTTTGGTGACAGAAACGGAATATTTGATAAATGAACCAAAACATGACAAAACACAGAGGGTGTGTCATGATTCAGCGCTTGGGTTTGGTTTGGTCATGTTCTGTTTTCCCAGTCAGTTTCACCATGTTCAGGTTAACCATCCACAGCTGTTTTCATTTAGTTATCAACCTCACTGTATTTAAGTGTCTGGGTTTTCAGTTCTCATTGTCAGGTCATCTGCTCGTCTATGTTCTGGCACTGGTTTATTCTCCTGGGTTTGGCATGTTTAAGTTGATTTAGTAAATGTTTATGTTACTGCCACCAAATCTGGTCTCCTGCATTTGGGTCATTCAACCACCAACCCTGACAAGGTGATAGTACAGAGCAGAAAACTTAAATAGACTGAGGGTAATTAACTGAAATGGAGACAGCTATGGATGGCGAGCCTGAAACTGGTGTGACTGAGGGGCAATTCAAAAACAGAACATGACCAAAACCCATAGCATAACTGACAAAACCAAAGTCCACGATCCTCACATTACCCCTCCCCCAAAGGGCAGATCCCAGATGCCCCAAACCAAAAGCACTTGGCAGGATTGGACATGCAGAAACAAAACAAGAACATGTCCAGAAAACATTTGGGGTTCTTGCAGCCAGACAGATGTGAGGGGTATCAGAACCCCTCCTCAGGAACCGTCGTGAAGAGGAGTAGCCACGGCAACCCTCCTCCAGAACAGGAAATACAGCCGAGGGGGATGAGCAGTGACCATCCTCAGGGACGGGGAGACTCCACAGGAACATGGAGGATGGACCAGACGACCCCCTCAGGAACAGATTTAGTGAAGATGACATGAGGTGCTTCGTATATGGCTGCAGGTGGCGTGACTTGGCGTGGACCATCGTGCCAGAAAACCCTGCCGCTTCAGCATAAATTCCATCCTGGGTCGAAGGTGGTCAAGTAATTCCATCCGGAAATGGTGATGGAGGACACAAAATGCAGGAGACCAGACTTGGTGACAGGAACATAAAACATTTAACAAATTTACCAAAGATGATCAAAACCCACAACATAACTGACAAAAACCAAAGTCCACAATCACGTGACCAATAGTGTACGCACCAATGCATAAGTTGAGCTTGTCATGCAGAATTGTTGGATCCATAGGTCCTCTGTAAAATCACCAATCCGCTCGCTGCTCCACAGCTGAAATAAGACGCTGACGTCTCCTTTGATAGATGATGATGGGTGCAAGTGTTATGGTAGAAGTTTAAATGTATTGCTATGAATTAAAGTGTGTTCACATTATTAGGATTTAATGGAAACTGCTCAATTGCAAAATTGTGTTTTTTGACATTTCAAGAATTTTGATTAAATTTTGCACATAATGGAAACGCAACTCCTATAAAAATGGAGGACTTTGTATTACTTTTGATTGATGGCGACCAAATCATTCAAACATCTCCATCAATCTGTGAACACTGACACTAAAGTGCATGTATTATCTCTGAAAGGAAACAGATGAGTTGAAGTTTTAGCAGGAAAGCAAACAGCAAGTTCTTCTCTGTCAATGATCCCTGCAGTAGCGCCCCCACCACCCACAAGCTTTCTCCGGAAAGCCCCCGCAGAGAAGAAGCTGTTGCATATGCATGACAGTCAATATGTTCGAACCTACCTCCTTGGCAGGTCATCCAGAGTCTCATCTGCAAAAGGACGTTATGGCAGGCGAGATGAGTCTAAATGCATCTTCCAAAGTCACAGCCGATTAACCAGCTGCCAGGAAAACACTGTCACCACAGAAAAGAGGAGCACTCCTCTGTGACTTTGCTCATTCTGTCCTCACTGGCCAATGGAGCGGGGGATGTCTCCTCGCTCAAACCGGCATCGACGTTCATGGTTTCTGCTCAGGCAAACACATTTCCTCGCAGGGTGGATGAGGTCTACCAGCAAGAGGCAGTTTGGGCAATTTTGGCACATTTCAAATTCTAAGCAATGAGACGGTCGTCTCGATCAATGAAGTTATGCAGAAAAAAATGGGTGAAGGCTTTTATTTATATATATATATATATATATATATATATATATATATGCACACACATATACACTTAAACATATAAACGCAACACTTTTGTTTTTGCTCCCATTTTTCATGAGATGGACTTAAAGATCTAAAATTCATTCCAGAAACACAATATTACAATTTCTCTCAAAATGTGTGATAATGAGCACTTCTGCTTTGCTGAGATAATCCAGATGCTGATCTGACCTCATGATTAGTGCACAGGTGTGCCATAGACTTATCAACGCCTTTGACTGGCAGAGCTTGAAGAACGGCTACTTTGAAGACTCCAGAAACGATGGATGACTTCAAGTAGATCCAGTGCAATGGAGCAGAAGTTCAATTCTATACTGAATGATAACAAAAGAGCCACATGATGATCCCTTAGATCAGGGGTGTTCAAAGTCAGTCCTCGAGGGCCGGTGTCCTGCTGGTTTTCTAGAAATCCTGCCTTATCTGCTGCCGATTACCTGGATCAGGTGTTTGGCCAATAAGGAGCTTCAATGGCAGGTTGGTTGGAAACCATGTAGGACATCGGCCCTCGAGGACTGACTTTGGACTCCCCTGCCTTAGATAAAGGTATAACATCTGCATGAACTATGGACTGTGATCATCCAGTAACTCTCAAAACATTTATAGACCACTGGTCAGCAGTAAGAGACCTTTTGAGATTGAGCACGGATCCATGTTTACAATGTTCCAGCCTAGGCTTCTTATGTTTTTAGTGTAGCCCAGCGGTCTGCAGTCTGAGGTTCTGGAGCTCCATGTGGTTCTCTTACCCCTCTATTGTGGCTCTCTGATCAAACAAAAAAAAAAAGGGTTTTATTTTGAAAAGTAAAAAAAAAAATCGCATTAACCAATGGATTTCTGATATAATACTCCAACAATTCATATCAAGGGGTTTGGTTCATTAGCTTACTAAAGTCAAACAAAACATTTTGACAGATTTGGGAGAACTATTTACCTCAGAAAATAGTTTAAGGTTAGTAATCAGAGTTTAAGTGCACTAGGTTTTAAGGCAGATTTTACATGTTTGAACAAATTGAAAGATTTCAAGAGCACCTTAAGGTTAAAAAAGGCTATGGTAGGGTTGACTGAATAAACTCTGATTTTATTTTAGTTTTTCATATTTATTCATTTCTGGTGGAAATGCACCAAATTTTTTTAAATCGCTACATATTTCCCTCATAGAGATGATACCACGTGACAGGATGTCTTTTATTTTGAAAGGAAGTCAGCAGCAAGTTATAAACCATTTCCCATTTAGAAAAACTGACATTTTGTCTTTATGTTTTATTAATGACAAAAAAACAATAGTTCATTTATATTTGTTTCAATAGCAACAATAACATAAACAAATAACATAAATCCACTATTTAAGTGTTAAAAGTTGCTAATGTAGCACGATTGTTTTTTTTACTAATATATATTTTATTTTATTATCAAACCTGAAACTATTCTATTAATGTCTAAATGTCCATGAAGTTTTCATACGAGCACTGCTTCACGAGGATATTGAGTGAGACAGAACTTGAAGGAAAGACTAACTTTACAAAAATTCCAACTTTAAATTCTGTTGTCGACCCTGTTTGCGCCCTCTCCTCTCCAATCCTCTGGCTGCTCATGCTGAATGAGAATCCCTGTTCCTGGTGAACACAGCAGGAGCCTTCCGCCTCCATCGCTCCCACCAAGTCAGTTTTTAGCAACACTCCTCAGTGAGCTCAGCTCTCCCAGAGGCTATCTAGCTTTCAAATCCTCTCCTTCCTGGTTCTACAACACCAAAATGACCTTCTGACTCCACTAAGGACAGCTCAGGTAACTCCTGCTTTTCCTGAGTAGAATTGGAAAGTTCACAACTTTAAAAAAAAAAAAAAAAAGTGGATGGGGATCCTTTCTCCTGCTACTTCAGTAACTGTGTGTTTTTTCCCCCATCTGTGCTCATGACATTTATGTTGCAGTCTAATTTCTCTCAGTCAGACAGAACAATTATCTACTCACACCTATCATATTTCGAGATTTTTTATCCACGACAGACAAAAAGGTTAACCAAAGGCGGTAAGACTCTTCACATTCACAACAACAAACATGCAGTGCATGAAACTTCACATTTGACTGATAATGCAAATAAACGTTTGCTATTAATATTTCACTTTAAAAAAAAAAAAAACACTTTGACATCCACCTGGAAAAAGCAAGAGGCAGATAAATCTCTGTTATCTGCAGCGCCTTTGAACAGGACACACAGACTGACAGTTTTATTAATTTGATCCTGATATCATTGCAGGAAATATCACAATAGAAAATCTCTGGATCTGCAGTAACAACATATGTAGCTTTATGAAGCAACTTGTGAGTAGCAGATTTAATATCTTCACAGTCTGGACGCTGTAATCAATTCATCAACCTTTAAACAATTTCATATGCAGGTATAAAAACCATAAAGACAAGATGCACCCTGATGGGTGTCACAGAGGACATATGGAGAGAATTATCACGCTTTCCCACAATAACAAGTATAGTTTTCTAAAATTACACTCAATTGCAAAAGAATTACAAAAACTTTGAGTCAGCTTAAGCTTGCAGATCAATTTTATGCCATCTTTCCCTGAGTGTAGGAATTTAATCTTCCCAAAATCAAGCTTCCAAATTAGATAGACGAATTAGCTTCCAAAATATTATCATGAATTAAATGTGTGGCATAAAACTGTGGTATAGAATTCAATGGATGAACATCCTCTAGAATTGTGGGTGCGTGGGGGTTGTCAAATGTAAAAAAGAAAAGCCGTAAAAATGGAAATTGTCGGAAAAAGGACTTGTGTTTGTGTGTTGCTATCAGTTAAATGTACAAATACGTACATTTTTTTTTAGTTGTAGTTGTCACTACTGGCTTAAATATTTACTTTATTGATCTCACAGAAAAGAAAAAAAAAAATCATACAACGTGGAAGCTAAAATAAAAAAAACAAACAGAAAAACAATGCAAATCTCAAATTCCTGAAATCATCAAACAGCCACACCGAACTGTGGGACTATGATAACTCGCCCTGCCTTCAGGCATATTTAATGTCATTTATTATTATACTTTTTGACTTTCTCAATTATTCATCCTTTATTACTTTTTTAAACTTTAAAAACAAAGTAAAGCAACAGTTTTTTTCCAATCCACCTGAACTTCAAATAAAGAATTATATTACAAATAAAGCCTAAATGTGAGCTATCACAGAATTAAAACAATGTTTTTTTTCAAACAAAACACCACCCTAGATACATTTTTCATGAGAGTAAATAAATAAATAACAACATGAGTCAGAAGCAGTTTTGAAAAAAATCAACTCTGTTTGGCTTTGGTGTAAAATCTGACGTTTTAACCTGGAAGTTGATGGAAAATTGCTCTCTTCTAACACTCGTGGTTTTAGGAGTAGCTGCAACGTTTTGTGCTAGAGAGTTTGCATACAATTTGAAATTGGAAGGAGGGGCTGGTTGAAACAACAATAATAGGATTAGAAAGAAAAAATGTACACAACATGCTTGGAAAGTGCAAGAAGGTTGGAACAGATAGGGAGGGGTTTCTGGTGTGAACTGTGACGAGAGTCTCTGGGACAAGAAAATGAAAGGTGGAGAAGACTGTGGTGAGAGCAGACATGATCCAGAGAGATGAAGATGCTGAGGTTCTCTTTGGGAGAAGGGAGAGGATCAGGAATTAATCCATTAGATGAACAGATCATGGTAGATGTTTTGTAGATAAATGCAGGAAAGTAGATTGAAATGATTCGGACACATTGTTGGTGTAAAGGACGGTAAGGTTGGAGCAAGCAAGAATGGGCCAAAACGAAGATTAAAGGAAGTTGGAGGCTGACTCCGCCCACAGCTGAAATTTGAAAGTCCAGTCAGAGGGGCGGGGCTTGGGGGCAGGACTGTTATCATTACTGCAGATCATGACGTCAGACTTCAGAAACATGGTTTGACCAATCACAAAATTCAACTGTAATACCTCATTTCAACCTGTAGGCAGCACACAGATGGTTTTTGACTGCATTTTGAAAAATTAAACAGTTTTATTTCAGTTTGTCAAAAATTTAGCAATGACCAACAGACAGCACCTTTAAAGCCTCATTTATAGATGTCAACAGCCTCCTTAAAGGGTTTGGTTACCCTTTAAAGAGGAGTTTATTGATGTTGTCAAGGTTGGTGCAAACAAGGAGGAGCCAGAGGAGGGATTAGGTGGAGGTGGATGATGATTGGCTGTGACACCAGGGAGCAACAGAAAGACAAAGAAGATACAAGATGATAGAAAACATAAAAAACCCTGAAATGGAAAAAGACGAAATCTTCAGCTAGAAATCCGTCAGTAAAAACTGACACATCACTTTAGTTTACTGCATACATTTCACCCTGGTTTAACTCAGAACCTAAGCAAATCAATAAACATGACCTGTCTTGACATTAAAATCTGCAAAGCTCACCATGAATCAAACCACTACTCTTTTGGACCAGAAAAGTCTGAGCTCATTTAAGATAGACTCAGCTGAGGTTGGAAACTCTAAAGTGTAGCGTGACGAATCAGGAATTAAACTTAATTTTGAAGTGTTGGATGTAATGACCGCCATGCTCAAGAGGAGAGGAACCATCTGGCGTATTACTGGCACACAGATCTGTTGAAAGTGTCCATGATGGCTCAAAGTTTCATATTTGTGAATATTGTCAACAAATTCTGCAGAGAAACATCTACATGATACTGATTGTAGAAGTTTTTCTAAAGCAGAGCAAGACAAACTAGTTTAATAGCGTATAGTAATATTTAGTTAAAGCAAAGGCAGCATTGTTTCACATTAAGAATATAGTGGTAGGTGGTCTACTGACTTCTTTTTTTTTTAATCAAGGTCACCATTAATTTGGACAACAGTGAGTTTAGTAAATAAAAAAAAAACATGACACAAACAGTTATTCCTCTATGACTCAGATCCGTTACTTACATAGTCTTTTTAGAAGGAATATGTGAGGCAGTTGACAAAATTAGAGATTTTCTACAAATACAGAAACATAATATTTGAATACATTGAATTAGAGCAGTGGTTCCTAACCTTGTTGGAGGTATCGAACCCCACTAGTTTCATATGCGCATTCACTGAACCCCTCTTTGGTGAAAATTTTTTTTTTTTTTAATCTAGAAACAAGTTTTTTACTGGTACACAAAATGAGCCGTGCATGAACGTCACCTTGTTTTTTTCACGCGCGGCAAATTCACTGTTGCTGCCTGTCAAACATTTTGATTGGGGGGGGGCTGCATGACAGGTGACTCCGCTGTTTGTGAGACTGAGTTTTGACGGCTTTTCCGCGTTAACTCGAGAGAAAAAAAATAGGGGATTTTTTATTATTGTTTCGACAAAAACTAATAAAACATCACAGTGCAGGAGAGCCAAGCTGGGCGCTTGCGCTCCCCGCGCTTGGGCCGGGGAGTCGCTCCGGGCTTCCAGCTTTGCGCCCTGCGCAGTAATTGTCTGTAACGGGCGTCTCCCACGTTCCTCTGGTCCTTGAACGCCTCGCCCGTTTCTCGGCGCTGTGTTCGAATAAAGGAGGATGACGCGTCTTCAGGTTTTCTCTGGTTTAATTTCTGACATGAATAAACAAAACAACTCCTTGACTGCAGGTCTCCAGAACATTAATACCTTCCTTAACGGGAGATGGTGCGAACTCATGAACACAACACCGCCGCAGAACAAACAATCAAAAACACTTGCATAGGATCAATATTCTGTCCGATGATCGGGTCCGTGAAAACATCACGAGCCCATGAGTTCCTGATTGGCAAATTTGATATGCAGACACACGGAAGAGCTGCGCGGCGCGCGCGCGCGTTTTCGCCTAGTCAGCGACTTTATATGAGCCCGCCCACAATTGTAGGAACATAAAAGAGACTGGCTGGGATTTCATACTACTGACGTGAGTAGAGAGGATTGACATGTCCACAAACAAATGAAATTTGACACCGACATGCTGCACCGTTTGCAGCAGCTTCTTTCGGTTTTGGCAGAACCGCATAAATCATAATGGTTCCTACTTGGAACCGAACTTCGGTGCCCAACCCTACTGCCGAACCCCTGAGATCAACCCATCGAACCCCTGAGGTTCGATCAAACCCAGGTTAAGAACCAGTGAATTAGAGGATATCCAAGTGGTTCACTGAAGCAATAGAAAAGATCTTTGAAAGTTGCATAAAAGCCAAGCTTCACAATGAACAAAAGACATGTATTTTACAAGTCTTAATATTTCTCAAACGTAATACAACTCTACCTCAGGGACAAACGTTTTGTCAGAGTCTACCGGAACATGCAGAAATCCACAGGTTTATCCCAACTATCCCGCTAAAGTCATGTCTACCAGCATCTCCAAACAACACTTTATTGTGGCATTTTGTTTGACACCTCCTCTGTTCTCCGCTTTAAGCGCCACACACCACTTGACAGCATTGCAAATGATATGTTGATGAGGGCTCAGTGTCCCTGTCGGCTCCCTGTTGGTTTTAAAGTGTGAAATGAACAGTCTGCCTAGGTGCGGTAGCTACCATAACAGCCCGAGGCCCCCCACCTCATACCCTTTTCCTTCATGTTAATTCTTCTGCAGCGGCACGCTTGAATGGACGAACACCACGCGCGTCGAAGTGACGTGAAAAGCCACCTACCAGAAATCCTGTCACCTCCACCGCTTTACCTCCTTTCTCTTCAATCCCCATGAGCTGCCGAGGTGACAGGCTATAAATCCCCACAGACATGGGTGCAGGGGTTTCAGAGAGCCAGATGTGGGGGGGGAGGTGATGAAGAGGACGGGCATGAGGGGGAAAAATGGTAGGTGCAACACAAACCCGAAGGATATTTTACCTCATGCATAGAAAGCTGTTTCCCCCACTCCGACAACGTCTCCCTCTGGGATTCTACCACCGACTCTCTGAATGCAAAGCAGCCTCTCTCTCGCTTTCTGTCGATCTCGCACGCTGTCTGAGCAAATGGGGGACGGATCTGCGGGAACTTTATGGCACAGGATGAAAGCCGAGGAGCTGCGTCTCATGGAATTTGCCACCGTCCCTATCATCCAGATGATCCTAAATTCCAATTACCCTCCTCAGCTCTGCAGGGATCGGCCTGTCACTCACGCTGCAGCTCGTGTGTGTCGGGCATTCGGGACTTTTTTTTTCTGCCGGATCAATCAAAAGTTACCATATTGTGGTGTTGGACAGCAGGGGCACCGCTACCAACACTTTTGAAGGATCTCAAAATGTTGATTTTCATCAATAAAAACAAACTTTAAATGTTTTGGTACTGCCTGTTAAATTGTTTTAGCACACAGGGCAGCCATTACCAGCAGAAACCCAGTCAGTATGAGATCGGAAAATTTAACATTTACAAATGTTCACGCAGACTCAAAACTTCAAATTCCTGCTGGTGTTGTTTTTTTTTTTTTTTCTTTCTGAGGGCATTTACAAATGTGATTAACTCTACTTTGAAGTGATTTTTCAATATGTGTTTTTATTCCAACTCGTCCATTAAATGTTCCACTTTTATTAAAGTTTCTTCTTTCTTTTTTTTTTTTTTTTTAATAAAATCCACTTGGTAGGTCAGCCCTTATTTAATAAGCTTATCTGGAGCGGTAAAGGTTACAGCTCGGAATGTCAGCCTCAGGCTAATTACTATATCTGACCTGTGAATCCTCATACAGTAAATTTGGAGTACTGAAATGTGGCTTCATTATATACATATATATTTATTTTCTTTTTTTACTCTCAGACTGGACTTCACAGTCATTTTATTTTTACATTCACACAGTGTATATAGCATTTTAAGTGTTAAAAATCGACTTTTCTTCGCTAAAACTTTGGTAGGACGTGACACGCCACTTTTATCATCTTTATCTTTTAAGACACACTCACACCGAACACGATTTGCGTGAAAATGTGTGTGCCTCGCCCTTCTTTTGTCGTCTGTTGAAAAATGTGTTTTGTGGGAGGAGCTACCAGCTAATGTTTATAGGTGGATGTCAGCTAGAATGTTAAGAAATGAGGTTTATTTATAGTGAAGAGTTCTACAAAAACATCATGTCTCCATATTTGGATTTATATGACTATTATTAAAGGTTTTTCCTGCTACAGGGGCTGTGTCTGTATGACAGCCGCCTCCACGTTGTTTCTGTGTTTCTGTGGCTGAGCTTGAATGCTCGTTGTCTCGTATTAACTCGAGGGGGAAAAACTTAAATTAGGAAACCCCTTTATTCTTCCTTTTTTCTCGATGAGGCCTAAGCCGACATCCTCCACTCCCCGCAGCGGCTCTGGGAGCAAAAGCCGGCGGTCTGTCCAGAGTGATCCCGCCTTCGCCCCAAAGTACCTGGATGAGCTCCGCAAACCTGCGGTTCCAACGGGTTAATGAAAGATGGAAGTTCAGGACAAAAACGCTTGCTTTGGTTTAGTTTTCTACTGGATGATGGAGTCACTGATGACAAATGTCATGGGAGCTAAGTTCCTGATTGGCAGATGCAACCTGTCAAACTTCATATATTTCAATTTTGGCCAAATTACAAATTCCCGACCTGTTGCTCAAGTCGATCCGCGGGACTTCAGATCGCTTCAAATCGCGTCTGATCCATTGATTTAACATAGAAACTGGTATGGTTCGGTGTGAGTGCACCATTACAGTTTTTCCACAGTGGCGCTCACATGTACCATCTTTTGTTAGTTTGCTTTTAAAAAGGCCAAGTCCAGATCATAAAATAAACAAACAAGCAGCCTGTGTAAAAGTCAAGTACAGCTCTATTCTTTTTAGTCCAGCTCACATGTGTCAAAATCAAGGCCCAGGGGCCAGATCCGGCCCTCAGGGAAATAAGATCCAGTCCTCCAGAAAATTTTGTTTTATTGTTATCGACGGCCGATGTTGTTTTGTGCCTTTATATTTTTATGGAAAATATATCTTGACTTTGTTAAACTACGAACTGCTTTAAGGATTGTTGGAACATCTCAGAGCAATGTGAGATGTTTTGAGTGAAAAGAATAAAGTTTAAGATAACTTTTTTTTTTTCTTTTGCTACTTATTTTTTACTTTAGTTACTTTTTAAAACTAAAGAAAAATGTTTTTTTTTTCTAAATCCGAGAGCAAAATGTGGCTCCAGAGCTTCAGTTTGCAGATCTCTGCTCTAGGTGAAATAATTAGGACTGTGAACGTTGATTTATCAACAAAAAATGAATGCATTAATATGTATTAATGTAAATTAATTACACCTCGTAAAGAAATAGTCTGCCGCTTTGACAGTTTAGGCTTCAATAGTGTGTGTTAAAGCACTACAGATATTATCCCACTTATAACATGGTCACTTACAAAAGAAATACATATTCAATCGGTTTACAGTAATAATAATATATTTTATTAGTATAGCGCTTTTAAAAGACACTCAAAGATGCTTACAAAACAAAATACATTAAAAACACTAGTAAGAAGAATTTAATTAAAAAATAAAATAATAATAATAAAAATAATAGCAATAATAGTATATTATTCTTGCTATTGTTTTTGGTTTAGATTACTTTTATGCTAATAGCGCTCTGAGCTTTGACTGTAGTGATAGGAAAGCGATGTATAATCTGATGGTCACGATAGGTTAAATAAGCATCAGTTCAGAGAGAAAGTTGTTGTTTTTGTCTAGAAGATGAAGGAAAAGTTTTTTTTAAAGCAGCCTGATGACTAATATAGAGCTTTTTTTTTTATTGGTGTGCAAGTTCCTTTCTTATTACTGTATGTTTGTTTTATAAACACAAATGTCAGAAACACTTGATCCATTTAAAATTTTCAGGCAACAAAAATGAACGAAATATTTTCTCTCTGTTCAAAAGTCCCATATGCAATTTACCAAGAGCAACATTGTGAAAAATTATGATTTATCACAATCCAAAATTGTGATTAATTGGATTATTTTATTTTTATTGATTGACAGCATTAATTAAAAATAAATATTCTACATCTACAGTTTTGTGTGATTATTTGTAGATAATAAGTGATCAGCAAATAAAAATAAATTCATCCTGATTATTTTTTTTCCCCAGGTTTGTGATTATTATTATATTTTTTTTAAATGCAATCCTTGAAATAGTTTTAAATATGTCTTTCCACTGTTGTGCATGTTGCTTGACAACACTTTCTAAATTAAAAACAGACTAAATGCACCAGCGATCAGGATCTGACCAGACTTCCACATGAACTGAAATTTGTACATCATAGAATGTTTGCAAGACCAAACTAAAGCATTAAAACTTTTGCTAAATTATTATATAATCCATCTGATTCAGAGGTATGTTTCAAAAATCTACTTCAAAGAGTGCAATGTAATCCACAAAGAACTCTAAAAAGGTGAGCATGCGATTTAAAACTATATTTATACATCCTGACACATTTTAACACCTGGAGCCTAAAAACCGCTTTGAGCCTGAATTTAAAGGCTTTTGCTCCATCCTGTGATGTAAATGTTATAGAATATAAAAAAATAAAATAAAAGCCACAGCAGTGACATTTCGTTATGTGAGCTTATGTTAGGCTGGCCTGCATTATCTGTCTCTTATCTTCCTTTCAACCACTTTTGATGCTTCAAACAGCACTGCCCTATCGGTCATTCTTGTGTGCAGATGCTACCCAGATCCCTCTATGTATTGCCATTTCGTCTTTATAGCCAGCCGGCTTATCCGCCACTGATGGAATTGTTAAAAAGCAGATATGAGCAGAATCTAGGAGGACCAGCCTTTGTCAACGCACACATTTCAATCAGATGAGAGCATGATGATAAGAATCTGAGCAACGCCTGCAGGTCGTGTCCTTTTATGCATAACAATCTCCGGTTGTGTGGCTGAAGGAAAAACACTTTTGAGGCTGGAGAGACGGGGTTTCTGAAAAGTGTCCTGATAAATATGTATAAGGCGCGTGCTTCTCTTTGGCAAACCTGAATGATCAATATTGCACGGCATTCTCTTTCAAACAGACAAATCAAGGTCTTGTTTGCGATGTCTGGAGCTATTTACAGGCTTATATTGTGTGAGTTTGTGCGTGCGAGCTGATTTGAGGTCAGCAAAGACACATCAAAGCTCAAGAGCAGAAATCTAAACTTGACAGAAATTCATTAAATGACACTAACGTTTTTTTCTTTTTTTTTCATAAAAGTATATCAGGTGTTAAAGGAAGCTCCATCTGCAATACAAAAGACCTTCTGACTGGGAAGTCACCCCTGAGGGGCGGAATCTAGAACAGCACAATTAGTTCTATTTAATGCTGACGGCCTCTGAAGTCAGAACACAGAAGGAATGGTTGTTGACGTTTAAAAAAATTTGAACAACAAAGCAAAAAGCCCCCATGAAGCAAATCTTTCATTTATTGTGCTTGTAATAACTATTTCATGTGTTCTATACCTAAATTGATCTGTTTTGGGATCACACAAATAAAATAAATAAATAAAAATAAATGTCAAATGTCCTGAGCTGGAATTGAACCTCAGACCTTCTGACTGGGAAGTACCCTGACTATGCCGCTGCGCCACCGATGGGCGGAATCTAGAATTGCACAATTAGTTCTATTTAATGCTGACGGCCTCTGAAGTCAGAACACAGAAGGAATGATTGTTGACGTTTAAAAAAATTTGAAAAACAAAGCAAAAAGCCCCCATGCAGCAAGTCTTTCATTTATTGTGCTTTTAATCACTATTTCATGTGTTCTATACCTAAATTGATCTGTTTTGGGATCACACAAATAAAATAAATAAATAAAAATAAATGTCAAATGTCTTGAGCTGGAATTGAACCTCAGACCTTCTGACTGGGAAGTCACCTGTTTATGCCGCTGCGCCACCGATGGGCGGAATCCAAGGCAGCACAATTTGTTCTATTTAATGCTGACGGCCTCTGAAGTCAGAACACAGAAGGAGTACTGTATTTTCCACATTATTAGGCACACTTAAGAACCTTAGTTTTTATAAAGTGCATGCTATATATATCAATTCTAAAAGTGTAGACTAGGAACTTTGGAATTTCACAAATTGGAATTTCAACAATAAATTATCCTAATGAAAACACCACAATTTTGAGAAAACTGTCATTTTTGGAAAAAAAAAAAAGGTTTTACGCTTAGAGTACTTGGTTTTGGGTCGTATCGAAATAGACATTTTTTGAAAAACTGTAATGGAAACTCTTTTTTCAAAATAGATGCGCCTCTGTATGAAGTGGCTGTCTTGAGCGCAGAACAGCGGGCGCCACGAGAGATCCAATAGCGTCACAGCTCATTATAAGTTACGGAATCATACAACTTCTCCATAATAAAATCACCAAGATTTCATCATCGCTTCATCTGTAGCTGCACTTTTACAGCTTGGAACCAGATTGCGGAAGTCTCTGTTGAGGAAGAGCACGAGTGCCGTGAGAAACGTAAATGGATCTTGTCGTGTTTTCAAACAGAAATAAGGTCCAGCTGCTTACTTGGTAGGCTGGTTATTTTTTTTTTTGTAAAAACCGCTCAACAGACTTCTCACGCGCACCTGACACTGTCAATGCACTCACTGCGCGGGAGCCAGACAGTGCTCAATAAGATACTTGATCTCATCCAGATGTGTTTTAATGACTTAACGCGTGAGTCGGTTTTTGCTTTATCGCAAATTTAAGATTTAATGGAAACAGTGTCATTTCGAAACTGTATTTTTTCTTAAATTCCTAGAACTTTGATAAAGTTTTGCACAAATGTGTAATGGAAACGCAGCTTTTGATAGCCCTCATCGAGCGCCCATGCTGCTCCAGTGCGATTCCTGACGATGACTCCTGTCATTCAGCAAACACAAAAACACATGTAGACCAAGTTAGTCTGGCAGAAAACATCCAAAAAATATCACAGCTTTCTCTGCATTCATTCAGGAGTGAGTCGCAATAAAATTTCCTTGCAAGTAAATGAAAATCTTCATTGCTCGTCTGTCATTTACTTCCACATATTTGTCACCATCACTACAAATAATTGCATGTTATTGGTTAATTAACTTTTTGATTGACTCATTGGTAATAGGTGGGATGAACATTTGTTGAAAACACAATCTGAGCTTTAGGAAATAGAGAATGTTTTACTTTTTAAATTAATAGATAACTTGTAGTTATTTGTTTGTTTCGTCTCCTAATTCAGATCTGCAGCCTTCCAGATTTCATATGATTTTTGGTTGTTTTTCTGTTAAAACACATCATCATTTAAGAACCCCAATTTATATTAATCTTTGATTTAACCCTACACGTGCTGAGGGTAAAATACTTTTTCACTGCACTAAATCACATGTGTCAAAGTCAAGGCCCAGGGGCCGGATCCGGCCCTCTGGGTAATTATATCCGATCCTCTAGATAATTTTATTTAATTGTTATCTTGCATGTATTTATTTATTTATTTTTTAAACTCCAACAGCTGCGTATTGCATGTATTTCTAACAGATTAACGTATAATTTGGAAAAAACATATTTTTATGGAAAGTAAAATATTGAAAGTTATTTAAGTTTTAACTTGATTTTATTCTATAACATTCCTGCCTTTTTATTATTCATAAATATGATATAAAGTTAGATTTTTAAGGCGTTAAAGCATTCTGCTAGCTTTTTGGAGTATTTTAGCATTTACTAAAACTTTTCAGGCTGTTTTGGAGTTTAGCTAATGCCTACACGCTAGCTGTTTTTGGGCAAATTAGGCTTTTTTTTCAGTTTTTTAGGCTATTTTGAAGTTTTGTTCAAAGTTTTTTCTAACTTTTGTTTTTTTTCTTTGTCTAATTTGGCACTTAGTGAAAATGTTAGGTGGCTAGGAAAGCTTCAGCGCTTTCAGCTAATATTTTTAGTTTTTTTAGTTATTTTTTAAGCATCTTCAGCTTACAGGTTTACACGAGGATTATTGCAGGTAAAGCTATATATCTAGTTCATAATTATGTAAAAAAATTAACACAAAAACAAATATATAAAAAAAAAAAGAGAAGAAACACTTAAGTTATCTTATTTTGTTTTTCATGTTGTTTCAAATTTTTTGATGTTTCAGAGTGTTCAATAAATGTTTATTCTTTTCTGCCTGTGACCTAAGGTGTGTTTTGCATTTTGGCTCCTTGTGCGATTGAGTTTGACACTTCTGCACTACATGCATGTATGAAATAAGTTCATTCATTCATTCATTCATTCATTCATTCATTCATTCATTCGTCTTCTTGGCTGCTTATTCATTTCCGGGGTCGCGGGGGTGCCGGGGCCTCATCCAGCTACTGATGGACGACTGGTTCAGCCTGGACAGGTCGCCAGTCTGTGGCAGGGCCGCAATCACACACCCGTTCATTCTCACTTTCATATCTAGGGGCAATTTAGAGTCACCAATTAACATGTTTTTGGATAGTGAGAGGAAGCTGGAGAAAACCCACGCATGTACGGGGATCACTATACAAATTGCACACAGAAAGGTCCCCAGCTGGTGGTTCTGTTTCAGACCCCCCTATACCGGGATTTGGACCGGGACCTTCTTGCTGTGAGGAAGAGCGCAGCCCCAATGAAGTAAGCTTGTAAGTTTTATTTCAGACCACAAACATAGAAATTGAAACAATTAACAAAAGAACTTGACAATAAAATGAAAATGCAAAGATTTTAAGTTAACATTAAATTTTGTTTTGGCTTCATTCTAATAGTCCGTCCACAACTGTTTCCGTGAATGCTCATTACCTCATGAGTTAATGCGGGGCTTTTTACAGTTTTATTGCCTAATCATAACATATACTCTTACCAGCAGCTATTAGCAAAGCCTTCCCATTTAAACACTGATTATCAAGTAATAAAACACAGATTTAGAGAATTAAGTTGAGCCTATTGGTCTGGCTCGGGAGCTGTTTGTATGGGCCCTTGGGGAAATTAATTGGCCACTTGTGGTCTTAAACTGCTTTTCTTTTTTAGAACTTACTGTTCCTCCAGTGCCAGGTAAAAGAAGAGTTGAAGTGGTTCTTTAGCATTAATACTATTATGATTTAAGATTATTTGTTATTACCAGTAATATTTTATAACCCATCAGTCAAAGAAAGTATTAATGAAAAATTGCCAATGCAGTGCTGAAAAAACGGAGAGTAATTGTGCCAATGTTCACTTTGAGGTTGAATATTTGGGAATAACCACTGTGACCTTTAACAACATCACCTCGCCATCCTTTTTGTCAATCACGTTCAGAGACGTAAACCCATTTCCTGAACGATTCCAAACAAAGAGTGGGACCGACAGACGATCGATCAATAGGAACAGCTCAGGTCAGCTGAGACACTTGTTATAGCGGAAGTGATAAACATGAGCTTTTCTGGCACTTTCTTCCGGAAGAGGAGTTTGAAACATCTCTGGATGTTTGCTGAGTTCATTTTGACTTTTAATGCTTGGAGCAGAATCTAAGCTCAAACTCAAAATATGCCAAGAAATAATGACAAGACCGATTAGTTGCACTAGAACACCTGTCAAACACTGAATTAACACTGAGTAAACACCAATACTTTATTTTAAGCTAAATTCATAAAAGTCTCAGTATGTTTTCTTTTTGCTCATCAACTCATAAAGATTTTATAAGAAAACTACATCCACAGGTGTATTTTTCTAGCTGATACCTGACCACAGAAAGTTTTTTTTTTAATTTATGATTTATAAATAAGACAAATTCACCATCAGCCATGGCGTGATGTGCAGAGTCTTCATAACACAAGACCTTTTCTGGGAAATAGAACCAACTCAAGAGGCTTTAATGTCACGGCGACATGGAGCCAACAGGTTCCTTCCATTTCCATTACAGCTGAGTTACATCAGCCTGGATGAAGTGGGAGGAATGGAAACTGACACAAACTCTTGGATTCACTAATGCAGAGTTTATATTGAAAGTTTATATTTATATATCTCAACTCCAACTAACCTACATTTTGTTTTACTTGATACAAATTAAACCAAAACTAGTCCATGCTGCTAAACTTTTAAACCTTTTTAGTCATTCAAGCACTTCTTTAGCACTGACACCCCATACATCAAGACTTGGCCACATTTTTTCTTCCAGGCGGCCATATTGACTCAGCAGAAGCAATCGAAGGGCCACACATTAAACTGAACCACAACCACCCAACAAGGTGCTGCATTGTGATAAACTACATTAATTTAGAATAGGCGGTTTGTTGCAGCGTATTCCTGGCTTAAATTGGAAACATTAATTACGTAATCACAATGGATGAAGTTTAGAGGTTTAAATTAATGGATGTTGTCTGATTGTTTTTAATGCAACTCTTTAATCTAAAAATGTTGGGACAGTGTCAAATAACAAGGAAAAGATGATGAAATTATTTATATTTTTTAATTTTTAACCAATAATGACAATGGAACTGGCAAAAACTGAAGAAAAAACCGACAAAGGAAATATTATCATTAAGAAAGCTGTAAAGAAATATCCCCCAACTTATCCGGTTCATTTCCAAAAAGATCAATGATATTCTTACACATTAAAACATACATTGGACTTGTAGAGTTTTATGCAAGGGCCTTAAACGGAACAGATCATGTATTTTTTGCTTGCTTTAAAACCTTGGCAAAAAAGTCCAACCAGCATTATTTTAAAAACACAAATAACTGCATAAGTGAAAGTTCTCCTTTTGTCTCCAGTGGAGGGCTTTGGGCTGTTTATTGGCTCCCTGACATTCCCACCAAAAAGCCACAGCTGCCTCCTGAGATATTCCACACATGACATTTATCCAGGGGAGGGCAGTGACAGATGCTTCAAAGCAGCTTTGTGGTACAGCCAAGCAAAGCCCATCATCACATTAGATAAGACAGGAGACAATATTTTTAACCTGCGTGCCATTGCTTTTTCAAAAAGCACTAAGCCACCACTTACATGATTTGCCTGCAGCCAGCAGAAAGGAACAGAGGTGAGGAGGAACTATGCATTCCCTCGTTCACATTTACTTCAGTAACTTTTTCCGTGTACCACTCGGGGTCGTGTTGCTGCATCAGGTATATATTTTTTTTCTTTTTTTTTCCTTAAGTAGATCCTAAATAAAAAAGACATTTTATGCTACATACAGACTAGGCATGGAATGCATATTCTAGAAAACGCTAAACTATTTCTTTATACTAAATGGAGGCTTTTTATACTATGGAGGCTAGGTTACGCTTTAATACTATTTTTATTAACTCATTCATGAAGGCATTTTTACATGAACCCAGTTGAAACCAGTTAGGGAGGTGCTTCAAGGACCAAACCACTTTGTTTCCACTTAAAACAAAGCCATGAATTATCTTCCTGGCAGGAGCAGGGGGACTTAAGTTGACAGCTCAAAATGTGGATTTGATGAAGATGACCCTTTAAGGAAATAAAAACCATGAGGGGTTTCTCCTGTCCTGACAGGAAATATGGAAGACTTGGTGGCACACAATTCTCCAAAAATCGCAATAATTAATTTCTACTTCATGATCAAATTTCAACTGGTTGGTACTTCTGTGTGTTTGTTTGACAAGCAGATCGGAGTCCCTGATTTGCTCGTGCTGAGTTCAACTGCTTTAATGACTGATGCAAATTTTCTATGTAGAGCCCAAAAACAAACTGAAAACTTCTATAGCAGAGGTTGGTCACCTTTTACAGAAAAAGAGCCATTTGGGCTCGTTTTCTACTGATCAAAACCTAGAAGAAGCCGCGTTGACTTACGTTAGTCTTTAAGAAATTTGGATTTACATTCATAACCTTCTTCTTGTTTTTTGCTTTTTAATAAATGTGAATAATATCTATTTTGGACAAAACCAAGAAAATATATAAAAAGAAACTTGCATCTCTCAAAAAGGTATTTTTTTACGTTTTTAACTTTAGTGGCAAAAAAGCTAGCTCCTTGCTTAATTACTAGCTGAACTTCAAATTAACATAACATTTCTCTGTAAATTAAATTAGACAAAAATTTTAGCATGTTGCTGAAATAAAAGCTAAACTCAAAATTAGTCTGAAACCCCCAGTAGATAACAAATTAGCTTAAAATATTAGCATATTGCTAAAATATTAGCTAAACTCCAAATTAGCATAAAAACTAATTAGAGACCAAATCTGCCAAAAAAAAAAACCTAGCTTGTTGCTTAATTTTTAGCTGAACTCCAAAATAGCCTAAAATTCCTCAAAAAACTAACTTAGTCAAAAATGTTAGCATGTTGCTAAAGTAGAAGCTAAAATTCTAAATTATCCAAAAAAAATTTCAGTAGAGAACAAATTAGCTTGAAACATTAGCATTTTACTAAAATATTAGCTGAACTCCAAGTAGCATAACATTTCTCATAAAACTTAGCCAAAAATGTTGGCATGTTGCTAAAATAGAAGCTAAAATTCTAAATTAGCCTAAAAACTCCAGTAGGTAATAGATTAGCCAAAAATATTAGTATGTTGCTAAAATATTAGCTAATCCCCATTTTTTAAAAAAATTACTATTATTTTATTTATTTTCATCCAGAGAGCCACTATGGAGAGATAAAAGAGCCACATGTGGCCCTGGAGCCGCAGGTCGCAGACCCCTGATCTATAGCGATGCATGAATGCAAGAGTTTTTAAACGCACATTTGCACACGTTTCTACAATGTGCTATGTGGATACATTTTTTTATTCTTTTGGCAGCATTTATCACATTTTAAAAAAATAAATATGCCAAATAATTGCAAAATGTTGGTGCATCAGTGCATAAATGGGTGAATCTGCCAAATTTTCAGATTTCGTAGCTCAGTTTTGACTATACTACCATAATGATATAGAAACAACAGAGTTGTTGTTTTTAATATTTGCAATGCATTAATAACGTATAATAGACGGTGGGGCTTTAGAAGGGGTATTGCATCAGCAATTTGTGTTTGAAATTATCTGATACCTTTGAGACATCCTGATTTAATTTGTTCTGGTCATCAGTAAAAATCTCACTATGACTTGTTAAGAGCAAGAAGCAACAGTTCAGCTATTTTGAAATGATAAGTCAGCTCAGGGGATCTTTCTTACCAGAAACTTAACATTGCAGGTCATAAAGGGACATGCTCTCCCAGCGTTCAGTAGTGTCTGTCACAGAAGCTCTGCGGGGTCTCTACGAATACACGTCTCAAGTCTGTATGCATGCATATACTAAAAGATAAATGAGAAGCAATAAAGTACGTGTTCCTCTAAACCTCTGCTGCTGAAAACACATCGGATTTACAGAACATTAGATTCTCTGAAAGTGCTTTAAAGACTCTTCAAGATCTAACTCCTAAATAAAAAATAATGGAAATTATGATCACATGACACAATTGTTTCTATATTGATATATAAAAGCTTGGTTCATTTCCATCTTGACAGGATATGACATCATCCAGCACGTTTTGAAAAATGGCCAAATTGGCACTTTACATGTCTTGTTTAATATATGTTTTATTTGTCACTTTTTGTCACTTCTAGTTTGAATCTTGTCAATAAGGTAACTTGTGAGAATGTTGGTTTAATGTAGCCACAGGGAGGCCCAAGCCAGGGTCAACATGGAGGAGAAGCTGGAGAGGTGGAGGGTTGCACTGGAAAGAGGAACGAAGGTTAACAAGACAGAGTTCACGTGTGTGAAGTGGAAGAGAGAGGTTACAGGGAGAAGATATGAAGAAGGTGGAGGATTTGAAGGATCTAGAGTCAACAGTACAGAGTCATGGAGAGTGTAGAAAAGAAGTGAAGAAGAGAGTTCAGACAGGTTGGAATGGGTGGAGAAAAAAGAAGAGATTCAGCTGGAATGAAAGGAAAGGTGTTCAAAACTTGAGAGAGAGAGGAAAAGACAGGAAGCAGAGATGAAGATGCTGAGGTTCTCTTTGGGAGAGATCAGGAATGAATCCATCAGAGGGACAGCACATGTTAGAGGTTCTGGAGATAAAGTCAGAGAGGCCAGACTGAGATGATTCATACATGTTTAGAGGAGAAGATAGAAGGATGCAGAGTCTAGAGCTGCCAGGATAGATGTCTATAGGAAGACCAAAGAGGAAGTTTATGGATATGATAGACAGAGTCTTGAACGTTGGTTTAGAATTGGTTCTATTTGAGGAAATTATTTTAAATGCAACCAAAAACATGTTGGTCTAAACCAGTTTCTTCATACCTGTAAAGCCTGTTTTGTTTTTCCAACACATAAAGTCATGACTATCATTATCTAGCAAAGACTTTTAGCCTTCATTCATTTTGCACATTCACTTCTCCATTTCTTTTGACTGAGTTTTGAGTATGAACCTCGTAGGCAAATGCAGATTTTTACACATTTTAACTGTAAGCAAGACATTTATTTAAATCATGTTTATCTCCTTTTTAAATAAAAAAGTCCTATGGAGGTCATTCATACACATGCATATATTTCAGCTAATAACATATAGTAACCCTCGTGTGGCACTGAAACACCGACAGATCGAAAGCGTCCTCTTTGTAATCTTTCTTCCCTGCAGAGGGGAAACCTTGAGATTCAGCCTCTTTTTTGGTTTTCATCCAAGAATCTCTTTGCAGCTCAGGAACATTTAGTTCACCAAGGAAACAGTCTCTCCTATTTTCACACGTTTCAAATGCAGCACATTTATGTCCTCATTGACACTGGTCCACAGTAAAGCAGCGCACTTTGAATACCTGTATATTGTGCATTTTGTGAGTCTGAGAATGTGACCGTGGTTAAAATGAAATGATCACAACTAGAACATTTAGGAAGCTAAATGGAAATAATGGCCTTCGTGTAAAGGAGAGACACTTTCATTCATCATGGACTCCTATTCTTCCAAAGTTTTCCATTTTGTTGTGTGTTCTTGTTAATGTGCGGTATGTATTCTTTTTTTTTTTTTCCCTAAAGCACTTGAAGCAGACATGAAAGTGCCTTCCATGGTCATGACAAACTTAGCTGAGAATTAAGTTCTTCAAAAAGAAATACATGCATGATTTAGTTTGTTGATTTTTATGAGAAATAATTCAAACTTGGCGTCTTTAAAAAGAAAAATGGCCTTAAACCTGATCCGGCCCTTCAGATCATTATTATTATTATTTTCAACTTATATAATTTTGACTAAATGTATTTTTGTGGAGAGTAAAATATTGAAGTTATTTAAGGTTAAAGGTGATTTGGATTCTTGAATAATATTCCTGCTTATTTTTATTCATGGTAATGTTTTAAAATTGCGTTTTTTAAGTTTTAAAAATGTAGCTTTAGAGGGTTCAATAAATGTTTATCCTGTTTGGCCCGCGATCTTTTGGATTTTGGCGCCCTGTGCGATTGAGCTTGACACCCCTGCCTTAAACAAACATTTGATAAACTCAAAGATTAGTCATTCTATGTTGGTGAATAATTAAAGAAAAAACAAAACAAACAAAAAATCCTTATAGAAAATCAGGCTGATGGAGGATGAAGAAAAATGCAAATTAAAATTGGTGAGATTTTATTTATTTATTTTCCTCTAAAGTCATCATGGAGTATAATTCACAGTAACCATTAAATTCACAATTTATCTCAATTTAGCATCTCCATGAACAGAAAAAAACACATGAAAATGTTATTTATTTATTTTAAATAAGTCATGTATGAAGGGGTTAAGGTCAAGTTTTTTGATGAAGCTGATGTGCTTCTGACTGAATTTGGAGCCGCAAAGTTAGAAAAATGCATTTTATTTTTGTTATATAATCAATCCATTCATTTATAAAATATAGCTTTGAAATGCCTTCTACAATTGAGTTATTTTATATGTAACAACTTTAACTTCTTTCTCTTTAGACAGCACCAAATTCAAGTTCCTTTCAAAATAAAACACATCTTGTTTTTAAGCTGCTGCAGATTTAGTTTAATTAAAAATGCAAGAACAATTAGATTTTCTATTATTATGACTTTGGTGTTCCTTCATCCATTTTCTTCTTTTACTAGTGATTATAAACAAGTGTTTTAAAGTGTAGAATTCACTTCTTTTTAATCCATACATTTTTTATTTTTTTATTTAACCTTTATTTATCCAGGCAGGACAGATTAAAAACAACATTCTTATTTGCAACTGTGGTCTGGCAAAAAGCAAGACCTTTTGAGAAAAGGAGAGAGATTCAAGAAAATAAAAATAAAATAAAAACAGAAAGGAATCAGACACAAAAACAGTAAATACAATAGAATAAAATCAGAAAGGAATCAGACACAAAAACAGTATAAAATAAAAATACCCTAAAATCATTACTATGAGAAACAAAAACATTCGTCTTTTAAATAGTCATTAAGATGTTTTTTAAAATCTGCTATTGGTATAAAAGTGTCCAATTTCAGAGTTTTTTGTAAGTCATTCCAGTTTCTGGCTGCAGCACATTGAAACGACACAGAACCAACAGAAGAACTGGATTTTGGGACTCTTAAATGCAGCAAGATGATGTCACTGACGATAAACCACTTTGACAGTAGATTAAACCTTTGACTATCATTTTGATCTGTTAGGCTCATCTGACAAGTGAAATATCTAAACACAAAGTAATTAGTTAAATAATCAGTTAAGTCTGAGGTTTTCTGAGGTTTTCTTTGACGCCAAAGAGCCAGAATGGAGGGATAAAAGAGCTGGATGTGGTTGCAGACATAAACATGTCAAAAATACATTTTTATTCAATCAATCTCCTTGTAACAATTAGATAAAACACAAATGAATGAGTGAAAAGGTCGACACTGAAGCAGAGAAGGCGGTTACAGTATAAAAACTAGGGAAAGGTGGAATGATTGCCACATGTGGATAGGTGTTGCTCTACTTTTACATTCGGGATGGAAAAGCCAATTCTTTCCAGTCTGGTAAAGACATGGATAATTGGGGTTTTGTATTAAGATCGACACCACATGAAAGTTAGTTATTAACAAGGCCTGAAGCATGGCAGATTGTTTATTAGAATCCCGTCACTATTTACCACTCCAAGCAATGCTGCCTCGACATTGAGAGTTCAATTGAAAGTGAGGTTTTCTAATTGATGTTCTTGCAAAGACAGGTTCCAAATGCAGCCTCCGTCCTTCTGCAGCCTTCTGAGCTGATTTACTCGTAGACAAAGGAATCCTTTGTGATGTCTGTTTTCAGCATCAAATTGCTGTTATTACCCACAACAGAGCCTGTACTGACACCAATCTGAGCCCAGGAATAAATAAGGTATTTTGTTCTCCAACATAGTTACACACTAACAATTCTGGAATGTTATTTAGATATCAAGACTGACAATTGGATTTGACAGACGTAAGCTCCATATGGAAAATAGGATGTATCTAATGCTATATCCTCAAGCATTTTACTTGTACGTTCATGTTAACATGGGTTAGAATCCAATCTGTGGACGTTTCCTATAGAGATATACACTCTGAAAAGGCCACTAGTGAACTAGTCACATGTAAATGTTCTACAAGTTCACTAGTAAGGCTCCTGTAAAGCTCTCTAGTTAACTAGTTCGATATTTTGGTCGCACTATAACTAGTGAGCTTTTACAGTTAGCCTTCTAGTGAACTTGTAGAACCATTACATGTGGACTAGTTCCTAGTGGCCTTTGAAGTGTCACTAGTTAATAATGCACATTTTTAGACATTACTAGTTAACAAATAAGCCAAAACATGTTTCACTAGTGAACTAGTTGTGCTTTTGGCATTACTAGTTGGGCTTAAAACAGCATGATATCAAGGATATCTGTTAAATGATGAATCGGCTTTCCATATTACTGTGTTTGTTGTACATGCCTGCATGTGGACATTATGTAGACCAGGGGTCTCAAACTCAATTGAGCCGGGGGCCGCTGGAGGCAGAGTCTGGGTGAGGCCGGGCCGCATCAGGATTTCCACAAGAAAATCGCTGATAAAACATTCCAATGTTCTCAAATATCTTTATTTTTAACACGAAATAATGAATGAATTAATTAATTTTAAAAAATGAATTAGAAAATAAATCATTAATAATTAAAATAATAACAATGACCGTACAGCAGACACAGATGACTGCAGAAACCACATATTGACTGACTACAGCAGTGTTTCTCAAATGGTGGGGCGCGCCCCCCTGGAGGGAATGTGAATAAAAACATGTTTATATTAGAGATGAATATTGTGCATAATCCTACATAGTAGTTGATGATAAATTCAATATAGCAAAAACAACCTAAAACTCAATTTACAGTGAACCAATGCGAAAGAACTGAATCTCTGAGAAAAGACAGAATTCCATCATTACTGTGGAGAGAAACATGGAAAGATTGTTTTTACTTTGTCTGGAAGTTTTGGAAGTATTCTAAAAAAAAAAAAAAAAGAAAAAAGAAAGATAAAAATTAATAAAACTGATTATTTAGAAGTTTTTTATTATTATTATTATTCTTTAATGATAATAAAAGTATGATTTTTGAGGAGATATACGTTTAACTTAAGCAAATTAACTGATAATAATGATGTTTACAGCTGAAAGGGGGGGTCTAAGAGAAAATACCTGACAAACACTGGACAAGAGAAAACTATTTTTATTCAGTTTCAAACATCTGTATTTACAGAATCTCCTTCATTTCTGAGCTGAGCAGCGCGCTCACTGAAAGCTCAATAAAAACACTGCACACCAGAATTCCTGGCCTCCGCGTCTGGAGCGCGCGTTGATACGCAAGTTTTTAAATCTGGTTTCAAGCTCTACGCACAAATCGTGCACGCACTGAACGCGCACTGAGTCTTCAACCCGGTTCAATATTTCACGCACAGTCACAGCAGCGCTGATGAACGGTAAAAACACCATAGAAGAAGAATCTTATGGCGTGATACCACCTGCTGAGCGTGCGTTCATAAACCCGCGCAGACATGCGGCCGGTGTGGAAGCACCTTTGAAGATTCTGCTCGCTCGCGGGCATCACTCACGCACGCGGAAGTAGTGAGGCTCTCTCGCGAGGACTTTCTCTGCTCGTGGAGGAGGAAAAAGCGCTCGCGAGGGTCAGATTTGTCCGCGCGGAATATTTGATGCGTGCGCAGATTTGTCGCGTGGCGTCAGGAACACGCTTTTTGACAAGCGGCAGGCTGTGTATCACGTGTTGTCACGTGGCAAAAGAGGAGCGGGCCCCGTGAATCCCGTTCAGTGAGAAAGCACTTCACAGCTTCATGGCTCCTCCTCCACCCAGCTGACTGGAGGAATGAATTAAAGAGTGAGGAGGCTCGGACAGCCCGCCGATGTCCCGCCCTCCAGAGCCATATACCTTACCGTGATTGGTTCGTTCAGCTCTGGACACAACAACTGTCATTCATATCAGCCTTGCGGGCCGCACTAACAGTAATCTTTCATATGAAGACGGGGGCCGCAAATTATCATCCCGCGGGCCGCAGATTGCCCGCCGGGCCGCGAGTTTGAGACCCCTGATGTAGACAGTCTGTGTGTAATGCCAACTATGGCTGTGACGAGTATCCGGGTGCTCTGGTATTCGAGATCTGCTCCCGAAAATTCGAGTACGAATATTCGCGACGTCCAAGATCGCTGATTTGCGATCTTTATAAATATAGTAAATTGTAGTGAAATATGATCAAAATAGTATCAGGGAACAATATATTTTTCCTCTGGAATGCAGATTAATGCAGGATTTAGTTTACGAACTAAAGGCCGAAAGAGCCGCGGTAGTCACCGGAAGTAAAAACACATCTTCGTTGCGGAGAAGCTTCCGCTTTTCAAAGTAAAACTAGTGAGAGTTTTTCTCCGTTCAAAAACTGAGGCTGAAGTTCTGTTGACTGAAAAATTGAGTTGGCTTTAACATCGAAACTTTACTTCCAGTGTTTACATACTTTTGGTTATGGAAACTCTTCAACAGTTGACGCAATTAACAAAACTCCATCTTATTCTGAAGAAACGCAGCCTCACGCTGCTGAAAGGAGGATGGAATCAATGTGAATCACCTGATTCTGCTGTGGAAAAAAAAACTTTTTTCGCACGAGCTCTGTACCGAAAAATATTGAAGAACTTTGAGGATAATAAAACTGTGGGGAACATTTTCAAAACAGCAGAGATTGTTATCCTTTTTATGTTGCTGCTGAACTTAACCAGAAGGCTGACAAAAATGACCAACAAAATTTCTTTCTATCTGAATCTTTATGAGTTTTTTTTTTTTTTTTTTAATCAGTTTTGTTGATTCTGATCTACTGTTTTAAATAAAGGTATAAATGTTGGTGATTTAATAAAAATAATTTCAATTCTCCGCCATCTAGTAAAAATTCTCATAGCAATAAACACAATTTTAAAAAGTAAGAATCGTGGTTTGATTCGTGAATCGTATCGGATCGCCACCTATGCAACGATCCACAGCCCTAATGCCAACGTCAGACAGAAGCGTGTCATATTTAGTGTCTTGTGGGTTTTTTTTCTGCTGCAGCACGCTTTTCTTACTTTCAGTTTTTTTTTTTTTGGGAAGAGTGTGTAAAAAGGAGAAGCTCAGATTCAGGTTCTGCCGGGCTGAGTGCTGCAGTTTTACCCTGCCAGTGTTTAACAATCTGCCATAGCTGAACCAACCCATGCTACATTCACACTGAACATGTAACGCATGTTCTTTAGCATGATAAACATGCATTCTCGAACGCTTCTTTTTAGCTGATGGTGTTCACACTGGATGAGCAAGGAGGGAATTCTTCTTCTTCTTTTCTTTTTCTTTTCTACTGTTTGAGGAGGCTTGGTGCAAAATGCTGAAATGGTGAAAATCTTTTTTCACAGCTCCGTATGAGAGACCTGGTGATGTAGAATTCCGGCCGGGCACAAACGGCAATTATTAATTTAAAAAATTAAAATCAAAATCTTGTTTTTTGAGTTTCTATCAAGCATCTGTGGCATTTTTCTTATGAAAGAGAACAAAAATAATAAGAGATCATTTCAATTTTGCATTTCTGAGTATTTCTCCTTTTAAATCTCTGTCAATCAAACTGTCTCAGACAGACTCTGAATTAATGAGCCGCCGTTCACATTTCCGTGGTCACATCAAGAAGCTCCGTGGAGTCTGGTGGAGATTTCCCAGCATTCTCAGCCCTGCTACCGTAAGTATTGGATGAAACTCGCACTAAAAATCCAGTGACGGCTGATTTGACCACAGAAATGTGAACGGCACCAAGAAAGAAAAGACATTATGTAGGAGCGGTGAAGATTTATGCTAGTAAGACACAGGTCTATCATAATCAGATGCGGGGGGGTGTCAGGGATGGAGCTGCTCAGCTCCAAAAGCCACGCCCCCTCAGAGGAGATCTTAGAAACAGACTTCAGATCAACATGAAAAATGTATTTTTAAGCCACTTAGGTTGTGGGATTTTGGTTGAAAACGTCATAAATAAAGTGCTACTGGGAACGTTTTATTTTAAATAAAACTAATTGTTATAAGGGGATGTTTATCATTACCAAATCCAAGTCCCTGACTGATCAAAGACCAGCCTGGTTTGACTGTCAGTGTGCGTTCAACGGTCAATAGTTGTACATTTTCTGTGTAGAGCCTAAAAACGGTCATAGAAAGGTGAGTAGCCATGCTTGAATGGAAACGCAGAAGCCCAATATGCACATCTATGTGTGATTACATAGACTTTTTTTATTTTAAAGTGAGTGTTTGAATGTGAGGTGTCAAGAATGGTGTGAACGTATACGCACCTTTACTTGCACCTCAAGAATTTATTTTTCCCACTCATGGTTTCTCTCTTTCTTTCATACATGCAGACATGTAGAAGTGTGAGGACATGCTTATCCAGAGTGCCATAAAAGCTCAACCTCGGTCAGGGGTCTACAACCTGTGGGTCCGGAGCCACAAGTGGCTCTTTAGCTTTAATAAGAAATGCTAACAATTGAACACATGATAGATTAGTTACTAAAGTTTTGTCATTTCTGTTTAGATTTTTAACAAGTCCAAAAGCAAAAAAAAAAAAAAAAATACTGTCAGAAATTTTGTAGATATATTCTTTCAATTTGTGTTTTTAATTAATAGTCAAATATAAGTATCCGAACGTTGTTTTATTTTGGTAAATTACACTAAAGTTGTGAACAAATACAGTTTAAAATGATTTAGCATTATGTTTTGTACCTCTCATCTTAGAGAATGACAATAAAAAGTTTAGTTTATCTGAAATGTTTTGAATTTTTTTTTTTTTTTGGATAAATAGATTCTATTAAAATGCTATTTATATCTGAGAGTAAAAGGGAAAAAATGGTGGGACACCAAAATCCAAATGATAAAAAACATGTTTCTTTCTTTTTTAATTGAAGTAAAACTGCTGCAGCAGGAGAACCTTTTAGACACAGGATGGGTTTTATTTTGAAAGGGAATACAGAAACAACTGTTCTATATATATATATATATATATATATATATAAACATATAGACACTATTGCAATTTAATTCTTGTAATATTTAAGTTATATCTATAAATATAATTGACAAAAAAATGTAAATATTGTGCATTTTATTAACGATTTTGGGTAATGTGTTACCTACTGGAGTTTTTAGGCTAATTTATAATTTTTGCCTCTATTTTAGCAACATGCTAACGTTTTTGACAAAGTTTTCTGAGGAATTTTAGACTATTTTGGAGTTTGGTTAGTAATTAAGCAACAAGTTAACTTTTTGTTGGCAGATTTAGCCTCTAATTAGTTTTTTATGCTAATTTGGAGTTTAGCTAATATTTTAGCAATATGCTAACATTTTTAGCTAATTTGTTATCTCCTGGGTGTTTTAGGCTAATTTTGAGTTTAGCTTTTATTTCAGCAACGTGCTAAAATTTTTGGCTGATTTCATTTACAAGAGAAATGTTATGCTAATTTAAAGTTCAGCTAGTAATTAAGCAACAAGCTTACTTTTTTGCCACTAAAGTTAAAAACGTAAAAAAAAATCCCTTTTTGAGAGATGCTAGTTTCTTTTTATATATTTTTTTGCTTTTGTTCATGCCAAAAATAGACATTATTCACATTTATTAAAAAACAAACAAAAACAAAAAGAAGGTTATGAATGCAAATCCAAATTTCTCAAAGGCTAACGTAAGTCAATGCGGCTCCTTCTTGGTTTTGATCACTGGAAAACAAGCCTCTTTTACTCTTAAAGGTTGCCAACCTCTGAACTAGACCACATGTCTCTTTTAGTTGTTGAAGTTGCAGAGCTCAGACTTAGGTAATAAACACTTCATACTGTGTTATCCATTGAGATTTGAAATATTCTGAGTGTCAGTTAGCTGTGGACAACAGAAGTTATCTCTCCTTTCTTGGCATACACTAAAGAGCTACAAAACAAGGCAAAGATCTGCAGTTGCTTTGACCCATCTTCAGTCCAACCCCTTCTTTACAATACATACTCTGGTTCTCTCTGATCATTGGGATCTGGAAACTGGAACAGAGTTAAATTATGCGCAATGGGGATATCTGTTTTCCTGTTTCCTTACGAGATAAAGGGTTTGTTATGGACGGCGAGCGCCCATGGGACGACGAGCAGAACAAAGAATGGGAGAAAGCAAACCTGCTTTTAGTTCAAAACAGGTTTTCTGCGCCTTTGAAGATGTACACTACAGGCAAAAGTGAGTTTGGTGGAGGAAACATGTCAGATATGCACATACACACGCTTTCAGTTATGCATTCTGAGTACAGAGACTAAGAACTCTGATCAGTTTGATCCCCAACTTGCTGCTTGATGACGAGCCACTGGTGAAGTGTTGGGAAGGGAACAGAAAAACGCCGACCCTGAGGGTGAAGGTTATGAGAGCGTTGTTGAGGAAAGATATTTGATCCATTATACATTGTTTGTGTCTACAGCTGGTGCAATGAGAGTTTTAAATATTGCATTAGCCGAGGGACCGACATCTCCGACTCACACATAAGTTCATAACATTCTCTGCAGGGAAGGGCGGGACCTCCTGCTGCTTTTTTTTGAAACTTCCTCTGTTCTTTTCCTTCCTTCCATTGAGATCAGTAGCAGAAAATCTCTGTGTACAACATGGAACATGTGCACCTCACCTAGGCTATTGTTGCATTTTTCATTTGGCCAATGAACAAGCGGAACACCGGGATCAGAACAACAGAGATCACTTTGTCACAAATGAAGCCTCCATTGAATTGGTTGCTTCTCAATCCCATTGAAGTTTTAGTTGAAGGTGCTACGACATAAATAACTAAAGTTTATTAGTTGAAATGCAAAGTTAATTTATTCTGAAACTAGTGCTTGTTTGCTGGTTATTAAAATCAGCTATTCTACCCACAAATTCAGCCTTTCTTCATCATTTGGAGTTTTCAGTTGCCACGATACAGCTCTTGGTTAAAAATTGGAGGATTATGGCAGTCTGTTTGTTCTGAGCTAGAGCTTATTTAAATATTGAAACTAAGCAGGTTACCTGGTTCATGCTTATACCACCTGTGTTGTTACATGAAACAAGCTGTGCCTCGAGCTCTGGTAAATTACAGGCTCCTGATCATCAACATGTTTGCTGCTCCGCACTAATTTACGCCGCTCCTGGCACACGGCTGTAGTCATTATTGAAAGATCTGTGAATGAGGGCAGATTTAGGACTTCACCCGCTGAACTGGACACTCCCAGCAGCACTGTTTATGACTTGTGGCCACCTGCTAATTTGCCCGGGATACTAAATCTGCCCCTTAATAGCTTGTTGAAGTAAATACTTCCCTATAATCCTTAGTGTGTTGATATCTATGTGTATGACATCTGTTAGTCAGAATGAAGTAACAAGGTCAGGTAAAAAAACAGTCTTTTGTGTAGACTTGATTATTAAAGATTTTTGGGTAAATTATTTGAATTATTTGGATACTCTTGTTTTCTTTTATTATTAGTTAGAAAAATCTTTGCTTTTATAATTGAATAATCCATTGAGAAAAGAGCACTTCTATCAGTCTGTCTGTCCAATCAATCAATGAATCCATTGATTAATCTATCCATCCATCCAATCATCTATCCATCCAATTAGTGCTCTATCCATCCATCCATCCAAAAAGAAAACAAATATGGATTTAGCGTCCATATAGATAAAGCACTAGTCAGTTTTCTAGACAGTTTAAAAACACAAAGAAAAACGAAAATCTTTCTTTTTTCCTCTTTCTTTCCCCCCAGATGTTTAGAGGTTCACCATTGAACGAATGAAATGGTTTATTTCAAGCAATCAGGTTATAATACATGAAATAACTTCACATAATCAATCACAAGTAGATCACTTGAAACGGAGTGGAAGGAAGCGAACTTATATAATCCCACCTCGACTCGAACATACCATCTTCTCTACATGAATTATCAATATCCGGTTCAGGACTTAATAACCTGAATCTATTAATATTTGATATTAAGAATCATTAATATCATTGATGTACATTCTACCAACAAAAAGTGAGACCAAAACCAAAGGACATTTTGAGACACTATGAAGTCTTGCAATGTCTTGTAATTTGTAAAAAAAAGAAATGCTGTTCAAGGAGAAGGGCTTAAGTGCTGTACATAAACTTCTTGTTTTGAATTTTCTTCAAGTCGTAAACTTTTACCAAAGTAACAACATGAGCCACAATTTGTGGTTTTCACAGTATCATAACCAATTTTAAAACATATATGTACCTTTATTTATTTATTATTTATTTTACTTTTGTGGCACAAGTGAACCTCAGATCAAACAGATACAAAACCATGAATAATAGCAAAAAGTGAAAATCAAACGCTCCATCAGGTAAGATCAATATCTTTTGGGCTTTAGACTTTTCTGTGATCAAACAGTTTCTCTGCATAAAAAAGCATGTGTGGAGAACGAAGATAAAGCCATTATGCTTATGCAGTGAAGTTCATCCCCCTTACTACAGCCTGGCATAAATCTCTATGACATAATGACTTCACGGAACAAATCACACATAAGTCGCTTTAAACTGACGCTAAGTTACATTAGGAAATAATATTTGTAAGACGCAGCGGGAAGGTTTTATGAGTTGACATTTAGTTTGAGTTCAGGAAAAGTAATCCTCGCACTCGGGGAAAAGTCGCATGAGTCGGAATATTTCAGAGGAAATGCAGAGCTGCCAACAAGACACGATTTCCCTGGAGGTGAAGCGGAGCTCCAGCAGTTCACGGAGACTGAAGAATGAGGGCTGCCCCACAAGCTGCCAGTCAGTGTGCACGTCAGCTGAGGGAACAGAGAGAGTCAGACTGCACCTGAGCTGTTGTCCCTCTGTGTCTTTGAAGGGGAGGAATCTGTCCGTCCGTTTTCCAAACGCTCTTCATTCCCGTTCGGAGTCACGCGGTCGCTGGAACCTTCCCAGATACGAAGGGGGTGGTAAACCCAGAATATACCCACACATCCATGGACATACATGCAGTCTCCACAAGGAAAGCACCCAGCTGGTTTTAAAACCAGTTGTCAGGCTAACCCAGGGGTCTGCAACCAGCTATAATAATATAACATAATAATAACATAATATTAAATTTAAAAAAAATTGGAGATTAGCTATTATTTTAGCAATATGCTAATATTTTTAGCGAATGTGTTGGAGTTTTTAGGCTAATTTAGAATTTTAGCTTCTATTTTAGCAACATGCTAATGTTTTTGGCTAAGTTTTCAGATACATTTTATGCTAATTTTGAGTTTAGCAAATATTTCACTAAAATGCTAATGTTTTCAGCTAATTTGTTGTCTACTGAATTTTTTTTAGGATAATTTAGAATTTACCTTATATTTTAGCAACATGCTAACGTTTTAGACTAAGCTAGTTTTCTGAGGAATTTTAGGCTATTTTGGAGGTCAGCTAGTAATTTAGCAACAAGCTAGCTTTTTTGGCAGATTTGGCCTCTAATTAGTTTTTTATGCTTATTTGGAGTTTAGCTAATATTTTAGCAATATGCTAACATTTTTAGATAATTTGTTATCTACTGGGGGTTAGGCTAATTTTGAGTTTAGTTTTTATTTCAGCAACATGCTAAACATTTTTGGTTGATTTAATTTACAGAGAAATATTATGCTAATTTGAAGTTCAGCTAGTAATTAAGTAACAAGCTAGCTTTTATGCAACTAAAGTTAAAAATGTAAAAAAAAATACCTTTTTGAGAGATGCTAGTTTCTTTTTGTATATATTTTTGCTTTTGTCAAAATAGACATTATTCACATTTATTAAAAAAGAAACAAAAAGAAGGTTATAAATCCAAATCCAAATGTAAGTCATTGCGGCTCCTTCTGGTTTTGATCAGTAGAAAACGAGCCCAAATGGCTCTTTTACTGTTAAAGGTTGCCGACCCCTGGGCTAACCCCTACAGAACTATGCGACTGGAATCATGTGAGCACTTTTGGTTTCATAAATAACCTATGGTTATGTTACTATGATTTATGATCCCCACAGTTTGATTGTTGTTACCACTTCTGCAGTAGTTTTACATCCTCATTGCTCATGCATTCACTTTCCGGTCGACCGGCATCTGTCTCTTCGTCTGCGCACGGAGGAGGAAATTCACGACTGCTTCAATGTTTGACGTAGTCCTCCATCCCTGCTGTCCCACCTATAAATACTGAAACATCATATCTCAGCCTCTCTATGGCTTTATTAGGTCAGGTCTCTCAAAGCTCCCAGTGGAAAAACAATGAGATTCTTCTACTTTGACACAATTCAGAGCAATAAAGCAGACACTTCTGAAATCTTAAGGAAATCTCCACCCTTCAGTTCTTTAGGACCCAATCAAATAAATACCCTGTTCTTTTGGGCTTTAACATGTTCTTGTAGTATTTTTGTTTTCCAATAATAGAGGACATACATTATATAATTTAGGCTTAATATTGCGTTTGAGTATTTCTTCATTAAAATCTTTGTGTATCAGGAGCAGCAGAAAAATGTTTGTAGCTATGATGGAAGTGCTCTCTGCTCCATTCTGATGCATACACCTGCAGACAATTAGAGCCATGTACATCTTTGTTTTCCTCATCTGAGCTGTTGTCTGGCTCAAAACTGAACAGTAGGACCAATATTGCTAGGCAATGTTTTGCATCACAAATATTAAACTGGGGTTGGGACCTAAAGCTAGTGGGAGAGAATATAAAAAGAAGGATATTGGGAAACAAGGGCGGGCTTACTTCACACCACCAGTCCCTCCCACAACTCAGAGGCAAACTTCTAACTGTTGCTGCTTTGCCGTCACGTTCTCACTCCCAACTAGTCACATGTTGCCATTTGGTAAAGGACTTTTTGACGCTTTGGGTGTCCCCAACAAGTTTTTTAATCATGCTGGGTGTTCGTAAAATGAAGGCTCCACAACCTTCAGTTGCATCCAGGTGGTTACCCGGATGCAGTACAGGACGCAGACTGCTCAGCACCAGACAGAGTACCTGATACGGTACTCCACGTGGATTGGTACTCAGGACGCGGTCGGTACCAGTACCCTAACCCGGCACTGGACGCAGTATCGAATGCGGTACTACACGTGTACTGGACCTCGGGATGCGGCCAGTACCGGTACCCTCACCCGATACTGTAACCCAGACAGAGTACCTGATGCAGTACTGCACGTGGATTGGTCCTCAGGACGCGCCCGGTACCCTAACCCGGCACTGGCCGCAGTATCAGATGAGGTGCTACACATGTACTGGTCTTCGGGATGTGGCCGGTACCAGTACCCTCATCCAATACTGGTACTGTAACCCAGCGCCAGACAGAGTACTGGTTTCGGTACTCCACGTGAATTGGTCCTCAGGACGCGGCCGGTACCAGTACCCTAACCCGGCACTGGCCGCGGTATCGGATGCGGTACCAAATGCGGTACTGCAAGCGTACTGGTCCTCAGGATGCAGCTGGTACCCTTTTTTGGAGTTGTCCAATCGTCGTGGGGGTTAAAATTTGCGCTTTTTAAGGGTACCGGTGGTCTCCCAGTACTGGAACGGTTCCAATTCGCAGCCTGGAGACTGTTGACCAATGATTTAATGGGAACAGCCAGCATGACATAAAATGACGAGTTGGGGACACCCACAGCGCCAAAAAGAGACGCGGAGGGGTCCTTAACCAAACGTCAATATGTGATGACTTGGGAGTGAGAATGTGTTGGCTCTGCAGAAACTGTCCTAAAAACCTACACATTTTAAGATGTTATTTTGGGTTAAACATCATAATCATAATTAAAAGACCACAGGGAACACTTTTACTACAGAGGCAAAGAAGTTGGACTTCAAATTAACAACTACATCACAGGTGTAGATAATCAATAAACCAATAAATGTTTTAATAAGTAAATATTTATCTTTTTTTTCTGTGAGGGAAACATGCCTATTACCAAAATTGTTGAGCTTTTTAGACTGTGGCTGGTAATGAGAAAAAGCACAGCTCTGAAAGGCAGCTAAAGCCGAAACCGACCCTGTTGTTCTCTGGATACTGAAAAAACATCAAGGTTCTTTTTCAAACTTTCAAACATCTCTTCTTCTCTTTGGCATTGTTTGACCTCAAACAGCAAAAGCTCCATTTCTGGTGGTGTAACAACAAAAAGGATTGTCAGATTTCCTAAAAAATTTAACAACAGTCAAGTCAAATCCTTTCAGTTACCTGAATGGCTGAAACACATACTTGGAAAATAGCAGTGTGTTTTTAATTGATTTTAATATCTATCGTGGTGTTGGAATAATATGAAAACAACGCATTCTGACTTTTCAAATTTGTGTGTGAAATGTTTGTCTCTTTCGATGTTTCTATCATTTATATATGGAGTAGTGTGATACTTGTTTGGCTGCATGAGAGGCTTGTGTGTGCATGCACACACGCATGTGTTCGACTGTGTAATAGCTGAAACAGCTTGCAGTAATGACCTTGTACGCACAGTTTCCTTTGTACAGGTTGATCACCGTTGTTGTGATTTTGTAGTAAAATCTTGTCAGTGAAATTTGTGTTGATGTTTAATGAGCTGCGCTGCTCTTAACACACAGCTTGCAGATGTGTCCCTATTATCCAATGAAATGGTATTAGTCACAGCTTTCCTTTTCTTTGCTTTCTGATTTTGGTTGCATTGAGTACTGATTTCTATTCTGTTTCAGTTTAATGTCTAATTTATGGCGTTTAAATTAGCCCTAATTCAGTTTCTTTTGTTCACTCCCTTCCACACATCTCCAGGTTTGTGGATTTTGTTTTGTAAAAAAAAAATCTAGCTTCATGACGTTTTTGTTTCTGTGAATTTAAGTGTGAGTTTTGTAACTCAATTTTCACCTTTCCTGGATGCTAGAAAAACAAGAA
Source organism: Oryzias javanicus (assembly GCA_003999625.1). NCBI lineage: Eukaryota > Metazoa > Chordata > Actinopteri > Beloniformes > Adrianichthyidae > Oryzias > Oryzias javanicus. Next base: position 35,758,659 of record CM012439.1, read on the forward strand.
AATTGCAAATCAGTTTGCATGACCTTCATCTGAACTCCTGGTACATTAAGTTTGTGCAGTAACTGTGTGCACTAACTAGTACCTATTCAATGTAGCCTTAAAAGCGAGTGGTTCCCATTTCCATATTTTCAAGCAATGAGACGGAAAACGGGTATTGAAAATCTGTTTTGTAAATTGAGTAATTTTAAAGGTACATGTCATTTGTTAAATTGACAACAATTTTTTTTTTTTTTTACTTGACAGCATTTCTAAATAAACCACCATTGAAAAACAAAAACAAAGTAATGGACTGAAACACTACAGGCAATTAGAAAGTAATGACTAACTGAGCAGAAATAATATTTAAAAAATACATTATACATATATATGTGTGTGTAACTTATAAATTTGAACTAAAAAAAGTGCATAAATTAGCAAACTTTATTGCTAATATATATAATATATAAAGGAACACTTTTTTTTTATTGGTCCTGGCATGAATTGAATGAAACTGTCTGATAATTTTCCTTTTTGGTTCAGCAGCTGAGGAACTCGTTCATTAATTTCAGCTGTATTAGTGTTCATGGATTAACAACAGGTGCACTACAGTGGCAACAATTAGAAAACCCTCCTAACAGGACTGGTGTTACATGTGGAGGTCATTTCAAGTTTCTCCCTCTTGATCTTTTTCTGCTGGTTTTCCACTCGTGCTGATTTTGGCTTGTGTAATTCTCCCCCTGTAGTGGGCCCTGTGCTCACTGCCCAGCACCGTGGAGCTCCACTGGCATTTGCTCAAGAACACCAGAATTGGCAAGTCCGCCACTGGTGCCCTGTACTTTTCACAGACGAGAGCAGGTTCACCCTGAGCACCTGTGATAGACGTGAAAGAGTCTGGAGAAGACAAGGAGAACGTTCTGCTGCCTGCAACGTGGTTCAACATGACAGGTTTGGTGGTGGGTCAGTGATGGTCTGGGGAGGCATATCCATGGAGGGACGCACAGACCTCTACTGTCCAGGAAATGGTGCTCTGACTGCCATAAGGTATCCAGATGAAATCCTTCAACCCATTGTCAGACCCTACGCTGGTGCAGTAGGTCTTGGTTTCCCCCTAATGCCTCACGTGGCAAGAGTCTGCAGGCAGTACCTGGAGGATGAAGGAATTGAACGGCCTTCACCATCCCCTGACTTAAACCCAATAGAACATCTCTGGGACATTATGTTTGGGTCCATTAGGCGCCGCCAGGTTGCTCCTCAGACTGTACAACAGCTCAGGGATGCCCTCACACAGATCTGGGAGGAAATGCCACAAGACACCATTCGTCGTCTCATTAGGAGCATGCCACGACGTTGTCAAGCATGCATACAAGCTCGTGGGGGGCACACAAGATACTGAAAAGCATTTAGAGTTGCAGAAATGAAGTTTTGGAGAAAATGGACTAGCCTGCCACATCTTCATTTCACTGTGATTTTATGGTGTCTACACAATTGAGCCTCTGTAGACTGAAAACTTTTATTTTCATTAAAAGACTTGGCATCCTTTTGTTCCTAAGACACTGCCCTGTCGTCATTTGTATAGATATCCAACTTCATATTGAGATCTGATGGATCTAATGTGTTTCTTTAAAGTGCTCCTTTAATTTTTGTGAGCAATGCATATATAATTATAGTATTTGGTTTCTTTAATCTGAATGCCTTAAAACTTGTGATTTGAAATAATCAAATGAAAGATGTATATTGCTGGACGGATGAACAAATGGATCGCTAGATCTTTAATTGGTCAGGTCATCATTCAGTCATTTAATACAATAAGTACAACCTACAATAGACATTCACACACAACCAAAACCGTCAGAGTTAATAACCTCCAACATTTCATAGTTTCTGTCACAGACTTTAGTTTTTGTTCATTTTTTCCTAGCAGTGTGCAGAATATATTGCAGTTGGGTAAAAAGTATGTGTCCTGACCTTCATTAACCTGTCTGCTTCCCTGAAGGCATCAGTTCAAACAGGAAGTGGCTAGAGTGTGCAGTGTCTCAGACAATGTTCTGTGCTTTTTTGAGACAGCAGGACCTGCCGTGTAGGTTTTCAAGCTTGGAAAGAGGGTTTACTAAACGCATATGCATTTTGTTAGCATGCTTTATTGTGGTAGAAGGACTCCAGCTGTTTTTGCGGCAACATCAAATTCTATTTTAGAAAATTTGGTTTTTACTACAAGACTAAGTATGGATTTATCAATTGTCCAATCACGCTATCTTCCTATTAAGGGTCAAATTGACGCTGGAGTCTAACCAGCTAGTGAAGCGCGAAGGCGTGGTACACCCTCGACCAGGAATAGGCAACTCCAGGCCTCGAGGGCTTTTGTATGTTCATGATTTCCAGATATCCAAGTCCTACTTGTGACTGATTACCTGGTTCAGGTGTGTCCTACCAGTTAGAACATGCTTAAGCTGTTTTTTTTTGTTTTTTTAATGCAAAAATGCAGCCTTCAAGATCTAGAATTACTTATCCCTGGCCTAGACAGTCGTCAGTCCATTGTAGGGCAACACAGAGACGGACCACGATGTACATACCTAACAGGCAATTTCGAAACACCACTTAGCCTATGAAGTATGTTTTTTTTTTTTTTTTTTTATATATAGTTCGAGTGCCTGGGGAGAACCCATTCATGTATAAGGAAAACAGTAAAAAAAAATTAAACAAAGAAAGGACCCAGGTTGGTTTGAACGTGGACCTTGTTGCAGTGAGGCAAGAGTGCTAACCACTTTATTACTAAATGCATTTTCATTGACTATGTATTTGCACAAATTGGATTTGCAATATTAAATCTGCCTTTTGAAAACATTACAATTTCAGAATAATCCACTTTTATATTTAAAAAAAAAGTTTTTGCACTTGGAGGCAGTGGTTTGTAGTCGGATCGAAATTGACATTTTGCAAAACTGCAATGGAATTGAATGAATCATGTGACAAACAACTGGATACCACACTTAGCTGTTCAATGCCTTTGGTACTGGACAGTCCGCAACACAAGAGGTTCCACAGCGTCACACAGCTCATAAAAAGTTGAGTGTGTTATACAGAATTGTTGGATCCACAGCTCCTCTGCAAAATCACCAACCATGACTTGGCAAAATCTCTTCATTTGTAGCCACTCCCATGTAGCTTTCCACTCCATGGCCTGAATAAGACGCCAACGTCTCCTTTGATAGATAATAATGAGCACGAGTGCTGTAGAAGAAATTTGAACAGATTTGCTGTAAATCAAAGTATTGTCCTCATCCATCATCATGTTTTTTGAATTACTCACTGCATGGGTTGTGTAATGTTATTTACATATTTATGATTTACAGTGAAATTGTGTCTTTTCGACATTTCTATAATTTCGATAAAGTTTTGCCAACACTGTAATTTCCGAACTATAAGTCGCCTTTTTTTTTTTTAACAGATTGGCCAGTGGTGCGACTTATACTTGGGGGCGACTTATAGTCCAGAAAACATGGTATGTGTAATGGAAACACAGCTACTGTGAAGTCATAGGAGGATTATTTATCACAAAAACAATACAAACACCACAGTTCAGGTTTATCATTATATCTACTGGTATATATCATTTTTTAAAAAGACCATTAATATCAACAGAACGTTTATCCCCATCATATAACAATGACTTTGCTGCTTAACTCTGAATATATCCTGAATGCAAAATAAAATAATGTTGATGAACTTAATGCAATGTTTGACTTTTACCATGTTCTGTAATCCTGAAAAAATCAGTTTGATGAAATCTTGTCACCAAAGTTAGATAAAACAGCTGAACATTGGTTTTCTGTTTGATATAATACCATCGAATCCAAAAATAGCTGCATTTCAGTGTAAAGGCTGACAGCATTGGTTGACATTGAAATGCTTGTTGCACATTTTCATTGCAGTTCTTGCTTTTTCTTTTCTAAACACCACAGTTTACAGTATGAAGAAGTGAGGAAATAAACTCGACAGTTGATTCTGAAGACAATAAACTAGACTTTATTGAAGTTGATCTATTGTGGCAACAAAAGGAGATTTTTGTTTGGATTGCAGTTATTTTTTTCATAAAGAAGAGGCTTTTAGGCTTCCTGTTATTTGGTTTAAAATATAAAGGACCAAAAATCATCTCTATTTTTCACAGGAAGTGCTCCGATAAAACACATTTTTAAATGTCAAACCGTTTTTTTTTTTTTTTCTTTTTTCATTTCTGTCATTGTAAGCAGCAGAAATAAAATGTAGAGAATATCTGTATGATTCAATCTCAAGGGAAAATCCTGGGATCTGCTATTTACTCTTTTTTTACCATACAAGATAAGTAAAATGTAATTTTCCTGTGCAAATATGTGTGAAATTAAACACACGGAAAGGACAGCGTCACAGGCCTGGGATTTATCCTCACTATATTTACTATTTTTGTTGCTAGTTTAGCTTTAGAAAGAAATATCATAAATGAGTTCTGGACATTTCATATCTGGATGGTTCGGTGTTATGTGGAAGTAAATTGGTGGAGATATGGAGAATCTGTCCTGGCACCAGGCTGGTACAGTTGTGATCAAAACAACCTAGAAATAAGCTCAAATGTATTTTTTTTTCTTCGTATTTATGATTAGGTGTCGATGATAAACAAGTTGGAGACATTCTCAATCTCATCCAAGATTGGCCATGGAGTTTTCACGGGAGCTTTTCAGCCACCTGAGTGCGGCACAAACTGACTGATTTGCATACCGAATTCTCCAGCTTTCCAATCTGGTTTGAGCATTCGTCACATTTCTTACTCTGGTCTGCAAAGTTTTGCCTGAAGAAGTTGCAAAACACAATAAAACGACCATAAAATGTAACCACTCCAAGTGCTTTCATGGGCTCCATTTTCCACACAAGGTGGTGGGGGAGCTCATGCCTCAGACCTTTCAGGGGAAGGTTTCCAACAATGCTTTTCAGTTTACATGGCCAGTTCAACATCCTGAGCGTAACTAGTATCCAATTTTCAACTCTCAGACACTGAGGACATCCTGTGGGTGGCTTAAAATGAGGAAATGGAAATTGCTGGGTCTTATAAAGTGAGCGGATGCAGGTAAAGGATGCATAAATGAAACATGTTGAAGGAAACCTCCTTTTAAGGAAGTTAAACAACTATCTAAAAAATAAACAGAGTACATCACTGTACTGCATAAACATTTATAGCTCTGCTTGCAATTTTAAAAGAAGAAAACAAATAATAAAAAGCAAATATTTCATTGGTTCTTTTTGTTGATTAATTCTGTGCAATAACCTGTGATTATTCCCCCAGTTTCCTCTGGGAAGCTAATGCTCTGCAATTGAATGCAGACTTTTAGATTAATAATTTCCCATGAAAGAGGAAAAAGAGAAAATAATGTTGACTGTTTCCCTGATGGTAAATCAATTTGTGAATTTAATCAATTTTTGTGCTTCCTGATGCACTTGTCTTAATAGCATATTCAGAACCTGTGAGTATCTGATGCATTTGTTCAGCAACCCTCCACCTGCTGCAGAATACAGCAGCTGTGCTGGCCTTTTGGAAACCCATGTTTTTATCGTTCGTATCGGGAAAATTACATCAGTACTGACACTGATGGTAGTAACCAACTCCTGAGCAATTCTGCTCACTGGCAGTCAGTAGTTTACACAAAATATTGCTTTTTGTTGAGAATCTGAAACACTTAATTGGATATCTTTAAAATGGTTGCTTGTACGTACAGTTAATGTCGTGGTATATTAAAGAGTATTTGTTTTCATTGATTTCCATTAAATCGTTAATGATTTACTAAGTTTTAGGACTCCATTTTCATGTTCTTTATTCTTTTTTTAATGGTGAAAAAGGAAGTAAAATACATTTTCAGTGTCAGGAATTAGGATTATTTTGCAAAAACAACATGTTTTCCATACATTTTGAGTTTACAGGTTTTTTTTTAAATATTATTTTGAAGATTTTTGTTTCAACAACATGAAGTCTACTCTAAGTGGTAGCTTAACAAATACAGGCATTTCTCTTTACATGAATAGATTAAATAAAATACATAAAAAACAAAAAAAATACACTAACCACTGCTGCCCGGTGGCGCACCGGCTGCACGGTGGCGCAGTGGTTAGCGCTCTTGCCTCACAGCAAGAAGGCCCCGGTTCAAATCCCGGCTGGGGGATCAGAAACATCAACTGGGACCTTTCTGTGTGGAGTTTGCATGTTCTCCCCGTGCATGCGTGGATTCCCACCGGGTACTCCGGCTTCCTCCCACCATCCAAAAACATGCTTCATAGGTTAATTGGTTACTGTAAATTGCCCCTAGGTATGAATGTGAGTGACTGTGTGTGCGAATGTGGCCCTGCGACAGACTGGCGAACTGTCCAGGGTAAACCCTGCCTTCGCCCATCAGCCGCCAGGATAGGCTCCGGCATCCCCGCAACCCCAAAAGGGATAAAGCGGCATGGAAAAAAAAAAAAAAAGATGAATGACATAAAAAAGGTGAATTGGTTACTTGAAATTCTCCCTGTTTGATGGGTGTGTGATTGTTGCCCTGTACAGGGTGTGTCCTGCCTCCTCCCATCAATAGCTGGGTTAGGCTCCAGCATCCCCATGACCCAGAAAAGGACGAAACGAGTTTAGAAAATGGATGGATGGACATAAAAAAAAAAGCACTTATATGAATTATACCTTAGTGACATGAACCCGAACAGGTTTGACCATTTTTTGCTCGCAGACAGTCCACATCCACCTGCCAGGGCATTGGTGACGAAGGCGTCAAACTTAAAGCTCATTCATCCGCCTGCATGAAATAACTTTATCTTCCCTTGAATTTGCTGAAAACAGTTCAGTCAAAATGACTTTATAAAGATAAAAAAATATATATAGATGGTGTCTAAAGTTAATTTTGTTTTTCTGAATCTGAAGACCAGTTATAGTGTTTCCATGACATAAACGAAGGTAAAAGCCTCAGAAAGCAGACTTAAGCTGTCAGTGCAAAGGTAAGAAAAGATTTTCATGACCGGGATATTTCTGTCTGCGTGACTTTTAGTGAGCTTGAGTATCCGGGAGACTGCAGAAGGGCGAAGACACAGGAAGGGAGGGGAAAGTGAGAAGGAAATAGCAATTTGTACTTCTCCGCCCACAGCGCTGCCAGCTCTGTGATGTGGGGGTCAGAGTGTGACTAACCTACTAGCTCTGGCTGGGCTGCCCTTTCTGTCTCACTGCACCTGTTTCACCACATTAAACACTTTACATGTTCCTCAGGGTTCCAGCCCCACACTCTTCCTCACACACAGGCGCACTTCCACAAACACTCACACGGCAATGCGGGGCTACTGTAAAATGGAGGAAGAATGAAGGTCGAGAATAATAAAGATGATGTATTGAGTAAAGGTTATTCTGTCGCAAAGATGCTAATTGTTCTGTCAACAGTATTCATTTGCCAGGACTCCCAAAGGGCAAGCATCCATTTTGTTTGTTCCAAGCAGATGGGTCTTCTAGTGCTTGTTTGTGTGTGTTTGTGTGGCCACTTGTTTTTCCCCTGTGAGGACAAAGCCTTCACCTGAAAGTTCCTGCATCCTTTAAGGCTTTAATACCCAGAACTTCAGATTATTTTTGCTAAACCTAGAAAATTAAAGAAAGGAAAAACCACAATGTTTAGTTAGTTTTCACAAAGAAAAATGACTAAAAAGCATGAATAAATGATAAAAAATACATATAATTTGGAATAAGTTTTCTTCAGTTAACCTCCTACACTGCTCCATTTTCTCTTCATTGTACTGACACATCAAACTTCAACTCATCCTGGTCTTAATTTTCTTTTTTTGCCTTCATGTTACATTTATGAATTTGAAATTTTGGCTGTTTGATATTGTAAAGTGTCAGGACTTAAATATCATCATCCATGATTTTAAAAGCTAGATAGAACCGTTCAATACTTTCACTATAACTTTTAAATCATTAAAGCAAAAAATATAATTCTATAATTCCAGATGATTCTGTAAAGGAGAAAAGTGGCTTTGCACCACTATACAACACTTGTGTATCATACTGCACTATGGTTCAAAAAGATGCTTTTCACTGTGTCAAAAATCAGCTGGTTGACAATTATCAGTTATGGTATGTCAAAGAGCCTGTTTTTTTTTTTTTTTTCTTTTATTATTATTACTAATTTAAAAGGACATTGTTGCAATTTCATATACAACAAATGCCATGTTCACAGGGCATCTAGCTGGCAGATAATTTTCAGACCAGGCTAGTTCGTTGCATATATTTTTATTTTAATGTTTCTACTGTTAATGTTAAGTGGCTGAAAATGTAGGCAACATAACAAACAAAAACACAAAAAATAATGTTTTTAAAGGAACCCTCAGGTTATTGGAACCAAACCAAATTGCCCAATTTGACATTAAGGTGTGTTACCTTTCAACATGTAATTAATTCATTGATATAATATCAGCACAAGGGTACTTAAATATGTGCAATAATTTAACATACCAATTACCCATAAAGAAAAAAAAGCTGCAATAAGAGCTAAATTAATTACCTATTCATGTGCAACATGATTTAATGTTTAATTTTAGTAAAAAAAAGAAAATTGTTATTTACAGAAATATTCAGCATGATGAAAAGCCTTATTATTCAGATCTACAGAACGCCGACCCTCTTAGATTTGCACAACAAATTGGTGAAAAGTGACTCAAAATGTCCATATATGAGGTTCAAACTGTGAGGATTGTGTAGTTAAGTTTGGTTTTTCAGTGATTTTTTGTTTTCCTGTCAGTCATGTTAATAATCATCCACAGCTGCTTTCATTTCTGTTAATTGTTCTCAGACTATTTAAGTTGTAGGGCGTCTGCTTTGTCATCTTTTTTTTTTTTGGTTCTCCATTGATTTGACATGTTCACCTTTCTTAACAGACCAAAAAAAATAAATAAATAATGCTATTTGAAATTCAGAAACATACACTATAATATGTACATTGAGCTGTGTAGAAGACATGAAAGCAGCTTATAAATGAGGTGCATAACAAAGGAAAAATTAAGAAATGTGTGCTAGGCTTTAACAATTTAGTTCAATCCCATGATCACACCTGGTTAAAAAAAAAAAAAAAAAAAAAAAATCCAGTACCTTGGCAACTTTTGTGTAGAATTGTGTCTACTGTATTTCATTTTTTTCCATTTGCCATTTTTGTTTTATTTTTACTTTTCACACCTCTGCTTTAGTTCTATTTCTGTTGTTATCCTGAATTTAACGCAATTAACTTCTTCTTAGCAAATGGAGTCATCCTTCATTGTGGAGATTTCTCTACATTTCATAAAAACCTTTTAAAATCCTTACCCTTAAAAATGTTTTTAATTTATATATGAAGATTTACAAGTTTATATAAATGGAAACATAATTAAAAACTAAAGTTTCTTTCCTTAAAGTAACAGTGCATAGTTTAGATACGACACGTTTTCAAAAGTGCCAAATTCAAGAAAGGCATGACTTCCTGTGTTAGCAGACAAATATGTCGACATTTCAAGCCTGAGTCTCCAGAGGAAAACCCTCTCACTCATTTAAAGTGGAGAAAATGTATACGAGTGTTGCATGTGCTCTTTGTGGAAAAGCTTTCAGATGAATGGCGGTGAGTCCTGAGGTTTGAGTCTTCAATCTGGCGGCGGCGGCGTGTTCCGATGCGGGCTGGAATAAATGCCTCTCAGCCGGAACAGTGGGTTGGTCCTTTTGCCACAGGCTTGCTTTCAGTGAAAGAGACGACTCTGTCAGAGTGAGGCCAGTAATGAGGGGCACACGGCGACACAGCTCACACTTACACCGTACAGTCTTAAGGTTAAATGATATGACAGTCTCTAACTAAGTCTTTTTTTGCCTTAAAGGTCAGTTGAATATTTTATTGCCAGCCAGGCTTGGCGGTGCATTGAAATGGTAATGGTAATACCACCACAGGACAGCCTCTGTGAGGGAGGTCTGCTGAAAGGTCAGCCAGTCTCCTAACTATCATCTGACATCCACACACTCACAAACAAATGGACTCACAACAAGAAAACGCGGCTTTCAGCTCAGACAATATTAACACATGAAGCTGCGCCTTTGTAACTGTCTGCACTTTTCTTTTCTGCTTTCTACCTCATCCCCTTGTAAGCTTCTGTTGTTCTCTGTGCTGCATCATTACGGCATCGGACCGTCCTGCTTTCAGTTATGGATGTGCGGTGAACATTACTCTGTCACTGCAGGAACGGTGCAAGGAGAACAGGTTGGGTTTATTAGTGCAGGAGGATGAAGTGGAGGGGTGTTTTCTTCCCAGTAGGACCAGTTTGGTGAAAAGTGGAGCAAATCATAGACCAGGAAAAAAAAGTTATTCTGTGTGGCGACATCTTCAAAACATTGTGTATTTATTCATGTATGTGTGTAGATGACATTTTAGTCAGATGTCAAGATTATTAACACTGGAGCAAAAATGATCATGAACACAGAGAAAGGCTCTTTTTTTTTTTTTTGTTTTTGGTTTTTTCCCTAAGGGAATCAAAAAGCTTAATCTTTCAGTCATCACAGACTGCACTTATATCAGTGTTCTGACTAAATCCAGCAAAATATGATGCAGTTTCAATGCAGAAATGGGGGAGACATGTAGATTTGCTTACACTGGAATATGTTTTAAATAATCTTCTGGCCACAAGTACACCAGGACTTTATTGCAAGACACACAATGACAAAGTAAGTCATTCAATAGTGAATTAAAAAAAGTAAGATTAGTTTATTCGTTATAATTTATACATGTATCTATACTGGATAAAAAAAAAAAAAATGTCTGAAGGAAAAAATGGAATATTGACTTGTCCCCAACTGAACAGCTGTCAGCTTCACAATGAAATTCTGAGGCTCTTCTGGTCAAAACATCTTTATTGCAGGGCAGAAAGAAGTAAACTTTAAAGCTTTAAAGCAACCTAGGAATTAAAATAATAATGACGAGAAATAATAAGATTAAAAAAATTATATACAATTATAATAATAAATAAATAAAAAGGAAAAATAAAACCACCCCTAAATTTGAAACATTTCAAGCTTGGAACAAAAGCCCCAAAAATAATTTTGACAATTGTATGTAGTACATCTGGGATGTATTACTTTTTTTTTTTTTTTAAGTATTTATTTAGATTATTTTCCAGAACAATAAAACAATCAAAGCCAAACTTCTGTTTTTGGAGAGAGTGGAGATCGTCTCCAGCCAAACTTTCCAGCAAGTTCTATTAGTCAGCCTTTTATAACTGGTGACAGCAGGGACAGGTTCCAGCTCTCCTTCAGACACAAATAAGAGAAAACAGGAGAAGGAAAATCGCCGGCGGCCAGAGTGTAACATTTTGTTTTTGTGTTTTGTGAAATCTACAAGGTCTGTCTTTTGAGCAAACTTGCTGGCATATCCATTTCTGAGACAATGTGTTGCCTCTGTTCAATGGCAGATCTTTGTCACTGGAGAATGATGTTCTGAAACTTAATTAAAACCCTTTTATAATGTAGCTGTATTTGTTTGTTTTTCTTTTTTTTTTATCTTTTCATTTTTCATGATGAACAAACAGAAGACAATAACAAGTCAATTATTTTGTTTTTGTTTTATCCAGATCAGTGGATATGGTTTGTGCTGTACAACCACCACAAGAAAGTGTTCTGCAAAATCAAGCTGCAGCATTGTTTAAAATGATCTCTATATCACCATTCCCAAACTGAAGGTGTGGTACAGATGAGGGGTGTCCTCTGAAGAAGACTCTATGAGAAGAATCCCAGCAGTTCTGACCCCAAGTCCACTGTAAACAACCACCTGGATTGACTCGCTGACCCTGAAGCTCTTTCGCAGCAGTGTGCGATCAGGCTAGCGACCATGGAAATATAGCCATGTTTCGTCTACATGTCATTGTGGATGCTTCTTATATTATGTTTTCCTGTTTCTTCAATCAGCCATTCCACAAACATTCATTCTGCAAATAGATACTCCTCACACCTTTGTCTCAACTGCCCTTACAGATGGATAGATAAGGTGAAACATGGGCAAAACTGTGTAGGACACGCAGGTGGTCAAAAAAAAATCAAGATTGTAGACTACTTGATGAGGCCAGAGATCAAAAATGGTCTTAGGTCTGCTGTCAGGAACAAATCGTAGCTTAAACACATAATGTTGAAGTAGGTGAGATGTAGGGATTTCATATGGATTTTTCTAACCCTGTGCTATAGTTGTCAGGAGTCAGAGATCTGTCTCCCCCTCTGGTCACTGCTGGGAACATTCTCCAGAGTAATAACTCACCAACCTGACAATCAGAGAAATAAGTATCACCCGGATCCATGTGTGCGTAATTCTTGATTTGAGTGTAACTTTGGATTTGTGTGGGCTTAATTCTTTTTTTTTTTTTTTTTTTTTCTAACTTGTCCTGTCCAACAGCTGGGCAAGCAGATACGGGCTGAGAGCCTCTTGCGTTGGACAGATTTTATTGTCCCACATTTTACATTATAATAAACCCCTGTTGTATTTCATGCTAAACTTTATTTTAATTATGTTGTATCTTTTTCTTTTCTTTTTTTTTTTTTTTTTTTTGGACCGGACGGAAACAAAGGGGGGGGGGGGGGGGTTAAAGAGTGGGGTTAAGAGAACAAAGAAGGTAACACAGAGTAGCAACATCCTATAACAACCAGGTCTAAATAACAATCTGGAATGGGCGGGGCCTGTCTACACACACACACTCAACACACATACCTTTTGGCTAGAATAATCTTTACCTTTAAAGTTGTCAAAAATGTACACAATACCACTACAGCTCACACACAATCATAGAAGCTGACACAAATAAAGCCTTTCATTCCATCACACATTCTGTTAGTGCGAGGTGAGCTGACACCTGTGCTCAGGTGAGTGTTTATGTTTTGCTGATGTGAATGTTGATGGAATGTATAGAAGGAGAGAGAGCCCGGCCACCCCCACACCCAGGCCCCCCACCGGGGCGGCAGCAGCAGCCCGGGCCCCCCAACACCCGCCAGGGGCCATGGAGAGAGCCAGTCAGCTGCAGAATCCCGCCAGGCACCCAGACCAGGGCACGCGGGTCCGGCTTAATTCTTGATTTGTGTATAATTTAGGATTTGTGTGTGTGTACTTCTTAATTTGTGAGTCATAAAATCAGTATGTGCATAACTACAAAAATTATGACTTTAAAAATACAAAATTCAATTGACACATGCACGAATGAAAATTACAACAGCTTGAAACTAATTACACATGCAAATCTTTAAAAAATTCCGCACGCATCACCTCTTACGCACACACGAAGCCTCAGTTGCGATCTATCGTGAGACTCTTCACGTCTCACTGATTCATCCGTGAGTGATCCGTTCAAGTACCACAAGGATGCTCGCTCATTAGCGTTTTCTTAGCAGCCGTTTTAAACTTAGATTGTAAATGATATTTAATTAAACTTTCGTATTCTCACTTTCTCAAACAGATATTATAAAAAAGTCTAAATTAGCCTTTTTGAAAAATTTATCCCTTTTAAGAATAAAAAAATATCTCCCAGAACTGATGGCTTTCTCTCTGCCAGCCTGACAGTGCCTCCGACACAGGGTTCTGTCCCAAGTTCTGATCACCACGATGCACAAATTCTAAATTACGCACAAATGAAGAATTACGCATCCTCAAATCGGAGTGAGTCTATTTTCTCTCCATACACACCTGTTTCTTAAGCAGCACACAGAGCCTCACTTAGTATATTGTTGGTGCAACCTTGCCTTATCTTCTGGTTCCGACCCTCTCTGATTACCTGCCGCCTGCCCTGACCCTTGCCTGGCCTCTTTGTGGACTTCTAGTTGGGCTTCAATCACGTCTGAACTCATAAACCTGCTTCATGTGGAACCAGCTGTCTGCCCATTTGTGACAGTTGTGTTGTTCAAGAGATAAGTGTGTGTTCCTTGCATGCAGTCTTTAGGAAACAAAGACGTTTTACCATCAGAGTGCAGTTTGTTTGGGCATCCTACAGGCTCTTGTGTATTACGTTCACACCACATACATGCAACATTGTGATCATTAAGAGGCCAGTACTCCCACCTTACTATTGACTAGATTGTGGTGCAAGGAGCCTGTATGACAGCATCACTTGTACGTCATGAGTCCATGTAATTTACATTATCCTTACGAATACTTCACTTACCACACAACGATTATACATTCTTTGAGGTGGCCATACAAGCCTCAAGGGAACTGCAGGACATACTCATGCTCCCCCTGAAATCCTGTTTTTTGAGTTTTTAACATGTCTGTGTGGCATTTTTCCTTAGAAAGAGAACAAATGTAATAAGAAATCATTTAGTTCTTGCATTTCCAAGTATTTCTCCTTTTAAATCTGTCAAACTGTCTTGGACAGACTCTGTTTTTCATGAATGATCTCCTTTCTGCTGCACATGCACTAAACCCTCATCTGGTCCGGCTAGCGTGTCTAGTTCAGGTTCTGGAGAAGAGAAGATTGTATCTTCATATTGACTGCAGTCAAATGAGCCGCCGTTCACATTTCTGTGGTCAAATCAGCCGTCACTGGATTTTTGGTGTGAGTTTCACAAAATACTTAAGACAACAGGGCTGAGAACTCTGGACTGGAAAAATTGATTGGATTTATTGGCCACAGCAACGGTAATAATTACTTGATTATTTATTATTATCAACTGGACGGGTATTGGATTGCCCGCTCGTATTTTAATTGCGTCCAAGATGGAACTTTTTTTTAAGTTGGCCTCACGTATTTAAAAAAAAACTGAAAGTAGGATACCATTAGCTGTCACAAATCTGCTGTCCGCGTTTGATCCCATCCGCGGAGGGGCGCCGCCGCTGCTGCAGGTCGCTGCTGCAGGTCGCTGCTTTGTTTATACCGTTCTCCCCTTCGTCTGCATCTAAAAACGTCAGCACTGGCTGCACACATGTAGAAAACAACGCCCGATTAAAGCCTTTCTGTATTCTGACATTTCATTAGATTTCTTGTTGAAGTGAATTCAACAATCAGCTTGTGCTAGCATGAAATCAGTTCTGAATCCCAGCTAGTGCTGCTGCAACGCAGCCTGAATGATCATGTCTTATTTTATTTTTATTATTTTATGGGCTTGACTCGCTAGTAAGTCTGGGGGGGATGAAGGGCGGGGTTACACAGCTCAGCACCATAAGCCACGCCCACACAGAGGGGTTTTTGGTTTTAGGCCTCAGATCAACAGGAAAAATGGCTTTTTAAGACATTTAGGACGTGGATTTTTTTTTGTTAAAAACTTCCCAGTCCTAATTAAAACCCCACTGGGAACATTTTTAGGGGCACTTTAAGGAAAATAAGATGTCTGAAGGCCATATTTTCATTAATAAAACTGAATCTCCAGGCTACTCCAACACACACACGGATTCACCTCCCCCCTCTTCATCCGTCCCCTCCCCCGATTCTATTTTGTCTGGGGTCAGCAAAGCTTCGTTTGCTCTCTTCCTCATGGATGCATCACAGGCTGAGTTTTCACATATGCTAGGTGCTGGGAAAAGTTGCTGACGCCTGTGTTACAATGTGGAGCCCCGTAGAGCACATCTGTGATTTCAGTCCTCACAGAGACCATGCTGTGCACCGCAAATTAACCTACTCTTGTACTCACTGGTGGAAGGCTAGGATTAGCAGTCCCTATTTTTACTTTTTTTCTGTAATTTTTTCCATTGATCCTTGAAAATGTATTCATGTGAAACCGGACTCATGTAGAGCGCAAAAAAAAAAAAAACCTCACAAGTACAGCTTCTGGTTGCTCTAAGAATACAGAATTGATTTAACTAAAGGTTCATTTTATATTTTAGCGATGCTGAGAAATGACTCTTTAAGTTGTACGTGTGGTCTTGCCACAACGCACACATCCTTTAAAAGAACTTGCAAGCAGCTATAGAAAGTTTGGACAAATTGCTAGTTCTGGATTATGTGATTTGTACATTTATGAAACAGCAAGGAGCTGTTTAAAGCTGATCTGAGACATAAAAAGCAGCGTGCAAGCTCAAAGAAGATTTTATTTTTCTGGAGCCTATGAGCTCTTTTAAAAAAACATAAAAATAAATAAATAGTATGAAATAAATGCAGACATTATTGATTTTCTTTTTCTTCTAAAAATCTGCAGTTTGATGTCACAGTGTACTTTTAATGTTTACTGAATGAATGAAAAAGTGGAAATGCATTTTTTTGCTCTCTGAGTTTGTAACAGAAAGCAAATAAATGGGAAAAGTGCTTCAAACCTAAAGTTTTTTTTTATTAAGAAATGCCACAAAGTTGGATTATTTGTTTTGAGAAAATCTTTGTTTTAACCCGGATAAAACTTGATTTTTGCTGATGTGCTCAGAAAAGTAACATTTCTATTAGCTCATAATCCATTGATAGTGAAATTGTGCAAATTGGATTTGCATTAATAAATTTGCTTAATGGAAAGTTGATTTAGAAAAAAAAATAACATTTTGCGGAGCAAAATTTTAAGGTGTTTTGAAATTGCCTTTTTTTTTTGCAATAGAAACACTTATATTCAAATAACATGAAGCGTGTCACTAACAGTGACTGCACTGCTGTACAGTTGAGCGTGTCATGTGGAATTGGATCCACAGCTCCTCTGTAAAATCACCAACCACCATTTCCCAAAATGCCTTCCTCCATAGCCGCTCCCACGTAGCTCACTGCGCCAACGTCTCCTTTGATAGATGATGATGAGCGCTAGTGGCAAAAATGTTTGTATCTGCTGTAAATAAAATAATTGTTCACATTTGTTGCTGTGGTTTTAAATGACTTATGGTTTGTATTTATTCAGATAATTATGATTAAATGTAAACGGTGTAATTTTTTTTACATTTCTAGAATTTCAAAGAAGTTTGTGCGTTCATTTAATGGAAACACAAGTAATGATACCTTTATTTCACCTGATGACATTTCAAAATAAGAGGTAACATGACATGACTGCATGATTTTATAAAATTTGACAATGATAATGAATAAGGAATATGTATAGAATCTCATGAGGTTGGTTTCCTTGGCCTGTTTGCAGTTGTCTTTAGTCAGAGAGGACTCACTACATTCTTTAATTACAATTCAAACATTAGCTATACCAGGGGTCTGCAAGCTTTAATGCTGAAAGAGCCATTTGGTCCAGGTTCTTATTGACCAAAACTTTGCGAGAGCTGCAAAGTTTCACCTCAAAGTCTATCGTATATGTCTATGATTTTGTACATATGGATATGTATTTTGGTCCATTTGTTTTTTTATGCTTGTGGCATTCTTGTCAATTTGTTAAGTTTTGTTTCTGTGTAAGTGATATTTTTTTTGGATGGGCTTTTGTAAGCATGATGCTTCAGCCCATTCCCTTTTGGTTGATGTAGATTATTATTCAAAGGTTGTGAAATGTTAAATGTATGTAATCAACCAAATAAACTTCAAACTTCAAAGCAGTTGGAAAAATACATTTTATTTATGTTATTGTGGCCATGAAGCCATTCATTTATAGAATATAGTGTTTCTTTATATAACACATTTTAACTTTTTTCACTTTTGACAATAGCACATTCAAGTTCCTTTCAAAATAAAACACATCCTGTTTTTAATCAGATCCTCCAGCTGCAGCAGACTTAGTTTTCTATTAATTTTATGTTCCTTTGGGGTTTTTCCTTTCTTTTCATAGTTAATAAAAGCATGACAACATTGGTGTAGAATCAAAGTTATTTCAAAATCCATATATGTAAATGCAATAAGATAATGTTGCTCTGATTAGAAATCACTCTGACAGTACATAAAACCTTTTACCGTCATTTTAATCAGTTAGACCTATCTGACATGTCAAAAGTCTAAACACATTAATGCATCAGTTAAGTTTTCTTTTAAAGCCAAAGAGAATGGAGGAATAAAGGTTGCAGATCTCTAGCTAGACTATGGTTGAATGTTCAGGAGAAAAGACAATTTTAACCATTTTTGGTCCGTTGAGAGGACTACAACAGAATCTTAAACCTGCCTTAAGACTTCCCTCAAGGGAGGTCATGAAATTCGAACATACCATCGTTGTGCATATATGGCTAGTTTCCAACATGTTTTCCAATCAATCTTCCATTGAAGCTACTTATCGACCAAACACCTGATAATCAGCAGCAGATGAGACAGGATTTCTGGAAACTAGCTGAAGGAAGCCCATTCTCTAGTCCTTAATATAGTTCAGGAGTGGCCCCGTACTGAACCCAACCATATTTAGCTGCAAAGCCAATTGTGTGAGGCTTCATGTTGAGAACCCGTAATACTTGTTAAACTTTGAGAATGTCCAGTTGAACCTCAATTTTTATTTGAAATCAAACTCAATTGACAAAATAAATATATCCAACCTTGCTAGAATTGGCTATCAGGTTGTGTGACAGGTACAACCAAATAGAGCAGTGTGCCTGAAATAAGTTATGTACCAATATCTCTGTCAGAATGTGACAAAATTTTTTACTTTTCTTCCAATCAAGTTTAGAAAAGATGGAAATATCTCCCCAAAGCAGCTATGCGGCCACATATATTCAGATCAATAAGACAAATGGGTCTAACCTGAAAACAGAGAGTATTCTGCTCAAGAACTCCATGAACCTTCTTATAAAGGAGGCTTTGTAAATTACAATAATGATCCCAAAGCGATGCTGAGACATCTCCCCATGCTGGGATCCATATCCGTGTCACGAATGCCACTGCTGCAGCCAAACACACGCCAGGACCGTGGAAATGACCCCCGGCAGTGGCCTTTGTCACGTCTTCCACACTATTCAAACATGCACCGCGGGCATTCATCACTCTTGTGAGGCCTTCAGAGCTGGCCTGTTACTTTGAACCTCACCAAAGTTAACTCCATCAGACCTGATAAGCTTTTAACTTCGAGAAGATGTGCAAGTGTGAAATGAGCAGGTATTACAAAAGTAAATTCAAAATATCTCAGCTAAGTTAAGTAAAAAAGAAAATACACTCTGGAAGGATGGCTGAATGCAAATGTTTCATTTATACACACAGTAATGTAGTTTTCAGGGAAGAAGAGGCACTTAAATATTAGTAAATTCAATAGATGGTCTCATCCACTGTATTCCCAATGAGAAACCAAACACAGGAAATTGAATTACCTACTGTTGGTTTTTGTCTTTATTTCCATAATGTGGGCCTTTAATGGAATTACTTCACTAAAAGCTGAATTTTCATTTATCATTTGTAATTCAGATGGGTGCATCGTGGGGAAAGCTGCTGACAAAATTGAAACACATAAAAGTGAAACACAAGGCTGTTTCACCCCATTTAATTAGAGACAGCAGAGGACAACAGGAAAAGAGAAGAGGCATGGAGACATTTTGTTTTCACGCACTAGAATATTAATAACTGCTGTTAGTTGTTTGGCTTTTTTTTTTTTTTTTTACACAGCTAGAGAAAATGAAGACTAACTGCTTTGCTTGATCTCCGTTATGTTACTATTTTTCATGTTGAGACAAACAGCCAGTGGGGGACAAAGCCATCGAATTTATAATGCATCAGGCTAATATACTTGCACAGCCCAATCATTGAATCCAAGGCCACAGCTTTGACATATTGATCTTGCAGGAATAATTCAGGGTTAATGTGTCTGCTTGTTTCTCTCTGTCCTGATTCAGTGTATAAATAAAGTGTATGAGATGCAAGTTAGTTTTTTTTCACCTTTAGAGTCCCCACATCATAAGTAGAGATTAAACGCATTCATAAAGTGTAACAATTTTTGCCATAGTTTATGTCTCAGGTACATTTTCTTTTTTTGTTTTTGTCACACATTTGTTGTAACGCAACTTAAAATAAGTCTTCTTTTTGAACGTTACTTTATCCAGGGAGCAAAACAATCGAATATCTTCCTGACTGTTTTCACACACTGATTTTCAAGGGGGCGATCAATGACCAAAGCGGTTGAAAATATGGTCTCTACTATTATGTCTTTTACATTAATTTTTAGCATCTGTCTGCAGACAACAGATGGAAAAATATCCGCTGGGTTAATTTAATGCCAACTGTCCCAGAGAAATAAATACAATCTAAATTAAAGTTAACTTTTAAAGGCAACAATAACACACCTAAACACAGAAGATTTAAAATTGTGTTTATTTTTTTCATTAGTGAACTATTTTTCAGAACGTGTTTCAAAATACACAGATTTCCTTCTTTTAGCACCAGTCATTTCTGCTCAGCATCACGTCAAATTACTGTCAGGACATTGTTTCCCACAATGCATTGTTTTGTAGTTCTCAAGAAGGCTTGCAGTCAGTGCCATCTTTCCAGCTCCACTAGCCTGGGTAGACGCCTCACACCCGCCTCTTTTTCACAATATTTTAATGGTGATTGACAGGTGACGTAAGGGGAAAACCTACCCAACATGCACTGCAAACCAGTCAAACTGTGCAGAGCTGCGACTGCCTGCTTGATCTCAAACACACCTATTATTTACAAGGAAGATAGAAAATGCCTTACCTCTGACCCTTGCAAAATCAGGCCAGAGCCTTTTCAGTCACTTCCTGATCGTCTGCTGCCATTTTGTGACCCGTCAACAGCCATTGGTCCAAGTGGGTCCTAGTCGCGTTTTAAATGGAACTACTCAAGACTACAGTCTTGAGTGAGGTTGTTTGAAGTCCACACCCCTACCACTTTTAAGGTGGGGCAGCAGGCACCACATGCTTTTACCGAGGCATCTGATTGGTCAGTTTATAACTTGTAAAAAAGAAAAGGCATATTTAAAAAAAAAATAGGATTAGAAAGATGTTAAGAAGAAGGTAACACAGCAAGAATAGTTATTTTGACAAATAAAATGACAAAGTGAAAACTGTCTATTTCTCAATGCAAGTCTATGAGATTTTGACCTTCTTAGAACCAGTGGGTACTTTCTATTTGGAAGATGAGAGGGAAGAGGTTGATATGTCCAGTGATCTTACAGTCAATGCTCGGACATGGAAATTAAATAACTTGCCATAACCATAACAGCTAAGATTGTCAGTTAAAATAAAGTTTTTCCAGCCAGATGGGGTTAGTTCCAGTTGTGATTGAGAACTTCCGGTTCTTGACGTTGAAGTCTGTAGCCAAATGGTCAAAAAAGTATTCCACAGTTTTAACAGTTGCTCATTTTGGGGCAAAAAAAAAAAAACCTGTGAGCGGAAATATGACAGGTGGTACCAAGCTCTCTCATAGAACTTTAGGTCTATTACTTTGCACTTCCTTCTGTTTCATCATATATCAGGCTGCAGAGGTGGAAGAAGACTGGATGGGATACGGGGCAGCAAGTTTCAACACTACTTGCAGTTTTAATTTTAAATTGCATTTTTAATTTTTATTATTTACTTTCTCTGCTCCGTTCTTTCGTCTGTCCGGCTCTCAGGTCTTTTGGTCATAAAATGCTTAATGCATTAGGAAGAGGTTTAAAAAAAATGTCTTTTTAAGAGAGTTCAAAGAGATGGAAGTAAAGACGGCTCAGCTGGACACATCACTATAAATCAGGCTTTAAGTATTTGTCACCTGCCTCCATTTCTGGAAATAAATTACTTTGAGGCAGTTAGAATGTGTCAAAAATGTCTGTAACCCTCTTGCGAGTGCTGTTTGCAATGATGGCACTCACAACCCCAGTGAGGTATTGGCTTAAATCTTTTTCATCACTGTTACAAGTGACCACGGTTATTCCACATTGAAAATTGGAAAGATATTTTAAGCAGAAAACTCTGAGATAAGACAACTGACAGTTGCAGCACCTTTGCATCGTATTGCATTAGTAATTCAATCTAAAGTCTGCATGCCAGAAACTGGCCCAAAAAGTCTTTACTTTCTTTAAAAGTATTTTTTGCCTACAACACAGTTCTATATGCTTAATTAGTTTGTCTTTTTCTAGTGGTGCAACAGTGATGATGCAATACAGAAAGTGAGATTGAAGCTGCTCCATAAGTTTCCCCCTAAAGCTTTATATTTTAATTGAGATTGTAAAGTGCCATTTATTTTTTATAATTCAAACCCTTTTTATTTCACACCAACTGTTGGCCATTTTTTTTCAGGATGGGAGTCAAAACTCTCGAATTCTATTTGTCAGAATGACCAATCCTCCTCTTCTACCTTTTTGTTTAATATTCTTCTTAATCCTATTTTTTCACGATACTTTTACTGTATTTTTATGCAAGATATATATATATATATATATTGACCAAATAGATTCCTCCAGTAAAGTAGGTGGTGCATGCCCAACGTTCAGGATTTTTCATTCTCCTGAGCTTCCTTTCAAGTGTTAGACGCCTTCCAATGAGCCCCAATCCTGAAATTCAAACCTTACCGACAATCTCTGACTCCAATTTGGCGACATACATATAAAAAAACCTGCCAATTCGTCTAGCATAATGCTAAAATATTTGCTAAACTCTAAATTAGCCTGCAAAAACTGGAAAAATGTCTAAGTTAACCAACACAGCTAGCATAATGCTAAAATATTAGCTAAACTCCAAATTAACCTAAACAACATGGAAAAATTTATAATTTTGCCAATACTTTAGAATTATTTTTAAATTAGTCAAAAAATAAAATAAAATGAAAAAGTTGCTAAAATAGAAGCTAAACTCCAAATTACCTTGAAATTAATAGTTGCTGAACATTTTAGAGTTTGAAAAGTATGCACCAGTTTACTAGATTCGCACAATTTCTCATTTATTATATCATGTTTTGCTCAATATTTCAAGAATCATAGAGTTTATGAATACCTAAAACTGAAGCAATAATGTGATGAACAAGCTGAATGCTTTCATACATTGATGCATTGTATGAAAGCTTCACAGCATTCACACAATAATTTTGAATTATTTATTGTTTTAGAGTTTGAATCAGGGGATAAACTAAGTTTGTAAAGAATAATTTTCTCTAAACACATGCTGTTTATTATTTCTGCTTCTTGCCTCTGTTTTTTGATGAGTGATTTTTAAAATCAAGGCTTCATTGTTGCACAGTTGTGTTCAGAAAGTGAGCTGGTGGTGATTACAAAGGGCTGTCAGTTGAGGTCAGAGGCTGCTGCTGCTAAGATCTCACACCCACACTGTATGACAGGGGTCTCTGACTGTGTCATGTAGCTGTTTGTTAAATGTGGCTGAAGGAAAACACCTGCTTGGTCTGAACAAAGCCTCAGTCTCCAACAGTTCAATTCAATTTTCTAACATTGCAACTCAATGTGTTCATCAGTGCAAACAATTATTTAAGGTTTGTTTTAGGAATGTGTTATTCTTTTTTTTATGTATTGTGCTGTCATTCCTCTTTTTTGTTTGACCATGACAAAACACAGACCATAGTGCAGTTTGTGGTGGAGGTTGATGTAAGTGCTGCTCTGCAGGACACATTTTTTGTTCACTTTTACACAAATTTCAGTACAGTTAGACATAGAAAGCTGAAGTTTGAAACTATTCTTTTGTTTGGATCAAATGGGTTTACTAAAAGCCTTTACTGACTTAAAGAAAGCATATAACCTTAGTACAAAAATCTTAAAGACAATACTATTCTTGAGTCTTTCAGAGTAAACTATATCCATATATATAATCATATATTACTTTTGGAACACTAAAGAACATTTTTTTAAATTAAATATGAGTTATTTTTGTGAACTATTTTCCTACTAAGCCAACTCGATCTCTGAAGCTCCGCCTTTCACTCCATGTGGGTGTCGCTGATTCCATGACATTAGGCGTGTTTGAGATTATACAGGCGCCGCTGCGCAGATCGCCTGGATCGCGGTGCATGCTGGTTAGTTTCTGTCACCGACGTCACATTTGCGACGACATGAAGTATCGCGAGAAAGGGGCGGGTTCAAGGCGCCTACCTAAGCCAGCGCAGCCAGAAAATAGGTACTGCGCTGGCTGCAAGCCGCCTTGATGACTACAAAACAATGCATTGTGGGAAACGGTGTCCTGAAAGTTTTTGTAGTTTAATGTGAAATAACTGGCGCGCTAAATGAATGAAATATGTGTATTTTATTACTCTTTCTGGAAGGTAGTGAATCACTGATGAAAAAATATACAAGATTTTCAATAATCTGGTTATTTGTGTAATTGTGGCCTCTAAAACTAACTTTCATTTCTATTTTATCTGTTTATTTGGGATAGGGCACATGCAATGACTCCCCCGACTATTTTTTTTTTTCATCTGTTTTACTCTAAGAGATGTAAAAAAATACTATAAAAGACATAACAGCACAGATCATACTAGGAGGAGTGGCGTATTAAAATTCAGCCGAATGTTGAGGACAACCCCCAACTCCTCGTTCTCGTGCAATCTCCACCTTCATCTCAGGCGCCTTTCTCCGCCCCCTCCTGCAGCAGCTTGGTCTCGCCGACGAAGCAGGCGAAGCGCAAGTCAACTCAAACACGCCTATTGCCACAGAGATGCCTCAGCAGCGTGTCTGCGTCACAAAAAAAAACTAAAAAAAACACCATCTGAGTTTTTGCAAAGCTGGATGTGTCTGCTCCATACTTCACGTTCAAACCAGCTTTTTTAATTTGTCGCTCGCTTTCTTTACACCTCCACCAGGAAATTGTTAGCCTTATTCTGCTACTGCCTTTTTCACATCACCCATCTGCTTGTACCAATCTCAGATATGTTTAGGATTCACCTCAAAATGATATGCAGATTCCTCACCAGAAAGTTCTTTAGCGTATGCCACCACACAAAGTTTAAACACTAAATCCAATGAGCATTTCTTGGTCATGGCAACACAAATACCACAGAAACTCAGCATCTGCGCGACAGTGCTTGATCCAGAGGGAGGGGTCTTGACCCACAAGAACCAGTGGGTGAAACAGAAAAATATCTGAAATGTTTCCTGTGGTCCAAGCGGTTTGTGGTATGTTTCACATAATATATTTTTAAGGAAAATTGGATCTTCGTTCTTATGGGTTAAGGGAGCCGGTACCACATGTGCTCGGCCTGCAAGCCCGGCTCTGGAGCTTGCAACATGATGACGTGTAAGATTACGATTGAACAGTAACGAACACCTGTTAGACCTGGTGGACATGGGAGACCGGAAAAAATTAGAGTCTGTATTCGATTGGAAGATATACAACACTGTGCATACAAAATAAAAGCGTTTTGTTGATGAACCCTTTAGCTCAGTGGAGAAAACGAGTGTTTGTTTTAGGAAACTCTTCCTGGAAGGGGCTGCTCTCACTTGTCTATTTCAGCCGCTCATTTTCTTGGGTTGGAAGGGGCTGGTGCTCAGAGCCCAGGTTTTTAGAGGAATGCTCAGAATGGATCAAAATACTGTTTATTTAACTGAGGATTTACCTTTATAATATACTCAAAGTTGATTTTTCCATGGCATAGACATTTTAACTGTTAACCTTTAAAAATGAATAAGCTATAAAAACCTTTGAATTACTGAATTATTTATACTCAACCAAGTTGAAACAAGATGAACCCTAACAATTTAATTTTGTGACAAAAAAAATCACCCAAGTACACATCCCAAATCGCCAATTTTTTTTTTTAATATCATTATTTCAGATAAAATTCTACCTTTAAAATAAACAGACCTGCTCCCTTAAAAAAAATCCAGTGAATGTTGCGTCAATTTAGTTTTTTAAATTTTTGTACCTGTTTTTATGTTATTTATACTCTTCTGCTGTAAAGCACTTAGTGCTATTCTTTTATGAAAAGTGCTATATAAATAAAGATAGATTTGATTAAAGACCAGTGACCAGAAGTCGGCTTAATTTTCACAAACCAATTAAAACTTCTCAATGTTTTTCAACACCGAAATGTGAGATTTCATCAAGTAGTCAGCATAGGAAAAACAGCTGTAATAATGAGTTGAAAAATAATTACATGAGAGTGAATCCAAAAAACACATTTTCTAATCAAGTATCAGCAACAACTGGAGCAGAAAGGGAACAAAAATTACCACAATATTACCCAAAGTTTAGTTTGAAATGACTTTGTCTCATGTCACTTCAGAAAAGGCAGGAAACATCTGTTATGACCACCGTCCCTGTTAACTAACAGAAATAATACTGTAGTGCTTTACTTTACAAACTTGTCTAGATTTACATGATCTCATGTTATTATGGGTAAGCAAATGAAGTTCTGAAATAGAAACTACAAGATGAAAATAAGGGAGTGTTATATTGCAGGTAAAAAAATGCTTGTTTAGATTATTCGACATCTTAAAACAATGAGAAGAGATCTCAATGAAACAAATGGTATCGTAGTCAAAAATCATGATTATCGTCCACTGGTAACACAGAAACCACAACGGCGACACCATTAAATGAAAATGAGCTTCAGTTTTGAATAAAGAGGAGCCTAAACCAAAACTGCTGACATTTAAGAAAAGACATAATTGGACCCCCACGTCCCATACACTAAACCAGACGGAGACCCCTCACCCCTCTGCAAAAATGTTAACGAAATAGTTATTTTAAACTTGGAAAAAATATAAATTTGTACTCAAATGGCAATTTTTCCAGCAGTAATAAGTTATGAATTTTTCACTTTTTAATGTTTTTTTTTTTTTTTTTTACTTAAAAAAGTTGCACAAGTGTTTAGATACGAGAGTACCGGTAAGATAGTTAGTGTTTAAATATGATAATTGACAAATATTCTTCGGTTTACTCTTTAAAACGGACCCGGTCTTAAAATGTGTTTTTTAAGAGGGATTCTACTTGAGGGGGTTATTACTCATAAGGCTGGGTGTGTGTGGGGGGGGATTCTGAGCTTCTAATGAGCGACACTCCAATATTTTACCTCTACAGGAAATCAAGGCTCATGTTTATAAAGCTTGTGTTTCTGTAACAAAGAATAAGTGTTGATGGTAAATTACAGGCTCCTGATTATCAACAGGCCTGCTTTCTGACTCCGCGCTAATTTATGTTGCTTTGGATAAACTTCCCTGGTTATTATTGAAATGAACTGGTCATTATGCTTAATAATAGATTTGATTTGACATTAGTTCCATGACTGAGACGGCTTTTTTTTTTTAACTATAACACTATGTAAAGAAATTCCGCTATAATGAACATGAAGTGTTCATTATAGATGTGTTTTGAAAAAAGAAAAAAAAAAAAGAAAAAAAACTGTAAATAGACCAGGTAACAAAAAAATGTTGTAGAAAGTGGTGGGACCAAAAAAGAATTTTCTTCTACCCACTCCTTTTCAAGCACATTGTTTGCTTCACTTGTATATTTGTATTTTTTTTTCAACTCTTATATTTGTATTTTTAGATTATTATGCTTATTTAGCATTTTTGTACTTTTAAATTCTTATATTTGTATTTTTCAAATTTTTATTTTATTTTCATTTTGTGTTTGAAATAAAGAACAATAAAATGAAAAAAAAAAAAAAAAACTGTCAGTGGGGGTCATTGAATCAATCAGAGTTCTGTTATAATTAACAGCAACAGCCAAAATAAAAAAGGGAGAAAGATTTGTCTCTTTCTTTCTGACATTTTTCAGCCCCATCAAACCTGGTAGGTAATATTGTGGTTGAAGTGGCGTTCAAAACCGCATCGTGTGTACTCTGCTGCTGATCGCCGTCACTCCCTCCTAACAGCAGCAGGCCAGGCTGGCAGCTGTTGAGTGGGAGCCACACTTCTGCAAGTTTAGAGAGGCTCCTGCGCCTTTATAGTGGCCTTGAACTGTAAAGCAGAGAGCATGTTTTATTCAGATTTCATACTGACTCAGAATCAGGTTCCCTTTACGTCCATCTGCAGCTGAGAGATAGCCAGGGATTGATGCACAATCAAGGCAGGATGGCTTCATTGCTGTGGAAATCATTTCTCTTCTCCACCTGTCTATCTTTCAGTCTGCTTCCCTTCATCCCTCTCGCCACCAAAAACCATTTGTGTTCACGTAGCTTCCTCCCACTCGCCTGCCAGTCCTCCCCTGTCTTTCACTCTCTTGTGCGCCCCGCTGTATGCACTTCATGCTGACTCGGGTTAGTCTGGGAAGGAAAAAGAGCGTGTGAGAGTTGAAAGAAAAAGGAAATTTCCAGCGTCTGTTACCTTACTAAGAGAAAGACTGGAGCTGGAGGCGGAGCAGATGAGGAAATGGGGGGGGGGGGGGGAGGTTTTACACACAGAGGAGGAGACGAGGGCTGTTACCCCCAGGGACGTAATTAGTCCCAAGAACTCTAATCATTGGACATGAAATAAAACCTCGCTTTGCGAATTAACACAGAGCTTCCTCAAATCGCTGCTAAAAAGAGAGAAAGTCCTGTAATAGTTTCTGTGATGTCATGTAGGGCTTTGAAGGTGAACCACTGGAGCACAAAAATGTTCCTAAATATTGAACGTGGACACTCCAACTGTCTGAAGGAGGGGTTTAGCGATTAATCAATTCATCAATTTCTAATCAAATTTTCTTGATAATGAAAAACTTAAAAAAAAAAAAAAATGATTCAAAGAAAAAAAAGGATTTCAGGGATGTCCACGTGATGGAGAGATCCTCTCCCAGGATGGACAGGCGATGCACCAGGTCTAGAATAGTTTATCAAACTCCACAACTACCTATTTGAAAAGTGGCCATCCAGCTAGAACAGGGGGGAGGGGTTGCTTACACAGCCAAGATGAGCCAGAGGCGAGGGCCACAGCCAAGAGCGGTAGCACAAGTGATCCACCTGGAATCCTAAATCTGAGCAGGAAAGTGGGAGAACTACGGTGGCTGACATGGCACGATGACAGAAGCCAAAGCAAGACAGAAAAAGCCACAAAACAAAGACAAAAGACAAAGACAAGCTGAAGTACGAAGGAAAAAGCTACAACACAATGACTAAAGCTAAAACACGACAAAAGCCGATCATAACAACAAAAGCCACAACAAAATGCCAATGATAATAATGTTTTTTTCTCAAATCAGGACAAAAATAAAAGCAACACAATCGCTAGTTTAAAGAATATCTTTAGTCTTATTTAATCCCTCTCAGGTTAATATTCAAAAATTCAGTGCCAATAGCTTGAAACTGAATGAAGCTTTAAAAAAACACAAAACAGTTCATTATTTCCGTGGTAAACAATCTCCAATTTGTGTTGTGACAAATTTTCCGTTGTTTGACGGGTTCTGCTGTTGTGTTCTCACTTTTTCGTCGTGTTGTGGCTTTTGCATTTTTGGGAGCTGTGTCGGTCACCGTAGACAGGACTTGAATTGCACTGCTCCAAACAGAATCATAGAGAACTAAATGAAAATAAATAGCAGAAAATTGAGGAGAGAAGAAGTGAACGTGAATAGAGGACAGAACCCCAGTCCAGTGTGTAGAAACTCTGAGTTCAGCTAAGTCATGTGACCAAACAGTGTGCTAAAAAGTTCTGGTAATGTTTCCTTTATATTATTTTGATGTGGAAAACCAACAGTGGGCCAAACTTTATGAACCAAATTTTGGATTTGACTTTACTTCATGTTTGTTTGTACACATTGAATCTACATTTGATTATTCAAATACAAGGACTCTGGAAAACTTCCCCTGAACTGTTCAGATATTTATTCTGAGCTTGCAAAGGCATCTGCACTGGATGACAGGGATGACAGTGGTCTATAAGGTGCTGCTTGGTTTGTTTCCTTCTTTACTCTTCTCTCATTGTGCCTTTTTACTCTAGTAATGTTTTTCTTCTCCATTTACGAGTTTGGACTGAATTTAGGAAACAAGCCCTCAGTTTTTTTCTGCTGACTCAGCTTGGAATACTCTCCAAATCGAACGAAGTGTCCAAACTTGTATCTTTTAGATCAGGGGTCTCAAACTCGCGGCCCGCGGGCAATCTGCGGCCCGCGGGATGATAATTTGCGGCCCCCGTCTTCATATGAAAGATTACTGTTGGTGCGGCCCGCAAGCCTGACGCCGGAGTCACACTGGACGCGATAGCGCCGCGAAGCGGCGCGGAACGGCGTGCGCTTCCATTCGGCGCCCATGTTAACCTATGGCGTCGGTCACACCAGGCGCGAGGCGACGCGGAGCGGCGCGGAGGGTCCGCGCGGTGCAGCGCAACGTTTCGGCGTCTGGCCTATTTTGTGCGCGAGCCGCGAGCGCTCCGCGTCAATACTGGCAGGAAGTTGCATCAAAATACATGAGAAAATCCGGTTTATTTTCAAAATAGAACCAATTTTTCACAATAAAACGCCGCGATTGACAAATGTGATCATGTTTTTGTGTCTAAACAGACTGTAGAGATGAAAATATGCATACAATCAAAACACAGACATGTTCACGAGCACAGAGACACACAAAAAAGACAGATACACACAGAGACAGATCAATGAAGGGGGCACACTGGAGCGGGGCTTGGGGCTGCGTTTGAACGAGAGAGAGGCAGAGGAGCGGTTCTTCTGGGAAGAAACATCTGGTAATATTTTCAGTTTATTAATTGACCGACGGAAACACCTGCGTGCGTGCACACAGACACACAACAGAACAGAAAGACACGCACACGCGCGCACAAACCGATCAATGAAGTGGGCCGACTGCGGAGCTGGGGGGCGGGGTATGTGTCAACAGGGGCAGAGACCATCCCCTTTTAGCAGAAACACTGGGAGATATCCTGGTTATTGACCATGATGGCAAAAAAGCAATAGCTCTAGCAGAAGCGCCTGCCGACCGTCGCGGAAACAAATCGCGTCTGGTGTGACCAATAGAGCGCCGCGCAGCGGCGCGCTCTCTGCTCCGCGCCGCTGCGCGGCGCTATCGCGTCCTGTGTGACTCCGGCGTGATATGAATGACAGTTGTTGTGTGCTGAGCTGAATTAACCAATCACGGTAAGGTATACGGCTCTGGAGGGCGGGACATCGGTGGGCTGTCCAGAGCCTCCTCACTCTTTAATTCATTCCTCCAGTCAGCTGGGAGGAGGAGGAGCCATGAAGCTGTGAAGTGCTTTCTCACTGAACGGGATTCGCGTACCGCTCCTCTTTCGCCACGTGACAACACGTGAACACAGCCTGCCGCTTGTCAAAAAGCGTGTTCCTGAACGCCGCGCAACTATTCCGCGCACGCATCAAATATTCCGCGCGGACAAATCACGCCGGGGTCACACTGGACGCGGAAGCGCCGCGAAGCGGAGCGGAGCGGAGTCCGCGCCGCTTCCGCTCCGCTCTGCAGTTCACACCAGACGTGCATTTTTCCGCGGCGGTCCACAGGCGCTTCAGCTAGAGCTTTTTTTGTTTTTGCCATCATGGTTGATAATTTCATTGCCTAAAGACATTAACCCATGTTCCTGCTAAGAAAAACTGCTCTCTCAAAACCCCGCCCACCCGCTCTGTCGGCCCACTGTACTGATCTGTGTGCGCGCGCGTGTGCATCTCTGTTTTGTGTGTGTCTGTGCGCACGCGCTCGCAGGTGTGTGCGTGTGTGGGTAAATTAATAAACTACAATTATTAACCCATATTTCTGCTAAGAGGAGCAGCTCACTGCATCTCTTTTTTCTCTCCCAAAATCCCGCAGCCCCGCCCACTCGCTCCGGAGTCTGCTCACTGCGTTGATCTGTGCGCGCTCGTGTCTGTCTGTGTTGTGTGTGTTTTATAAATATTACCCCCTGTTTCTGCTAAGATGAGCTGCTCTCTGCCTCTCTGTTGTCGTTTTATTAACTCCCGAAACTCTTCACCCCGCACCGGAGTTTATCCACGTTGATCTGCGTGTGTACGTGTCTGTAAAAAAAGAAAAAAAAAGTGTGCGTGTCTGTCTGTTTTGTGTGTCTCTGTGCTCTCGCGCGCACGTTTGTGATGTGATTGTATGTTTAAATCGGTGTCTACCATCTATTTAGATACAAAAACATGATCACATTTGTCAATCGCGGCATTTTATTGTGAAAAACTGGTTATATTTTGAAAAGAAACCGGATTTTCTCATGTATCTTGAAGCAACTTCCGGCCAGAATTGACGCGGAACGCTCGCGGCTCGCGCACAAAATAGAGCAGACGCCGAAACTATCCGCTGCACCGCGCGGGCCCTCCGCGCCGCTCCGCTCCGCTCCGCGCCTTGTGTGAACGACGCCATAGGATAACAAGGGCGCCGAATGGAAGCGGACTCCGTTCCGCGCCGCTTCGCGGCGCTTTCGCGTCGCTTTCGCGTTCAGTGTGAATGGGGCGTCAGACCCTCGCGAGCGCTTTTTCCTCCTCCACGAGCAGAAAAAGTCCTCGCGAGAGAGACGGACTACTTCCGCGTGCGTGAGTAATGCCCGCGAGCGAGCAGAATCTTCAAAGGTGCTTGTGGCTGTGGCCGCATATAGTGGAGATTCTTCTTCTATGGTGCTTTTACCGTTCATTAGCGCTGCTGCGACTGTGCGTGAAATATTGAACCGGGTTGAAGACTCAGCGCGCGCTCAGAGCGTGCACGATTTGTGCGCAGAGCTTGAGACCAGATTTAAAAACTTGCGTAGCAACGCGCGCTCAAACCTTTCAGTGAGCGCGCTGCTCTCAGCTCAGAAATGAAGGAGGTTCTGTAAATACAGACATTTGAAACTGAATAAAAAGAGTTTTCTCTTGTCCAGTGTTTCTCAGGTATTTTCTCTCAGACACCCCCCCCAGTCACACACACACACACACAACTTTCAGCTGCAAACATCTTTAATATCAGTTAATTTGCTCAAGTCAAGCGTATATCTCCTCAAAATATTGTACTTTTGTTATCATTAAAGAATAATAAAAAATAAACTTCTACATAATCTGTATTATTAATAGTTCTTTTTCTTTTTTTTTAGAATACTTCCAAAACTTCCAGACAAAGTAAAAACAATCTTTCCTTGTTTCCTTCCACAGTAGTGATGGAATTCTGTCTTTTCTCAGAGATTCAGTTCTTTTCCATTGGTTCACTGTAAACAGCGGCTCTTTCTGCTACCAAATAGATTTTTAGGTTGTTTTTGCTATATTGAATTTATTATTAACTACTATGTAGGATTATGCACAATATTCATCTCTAATGTAAACATGTTTTTATTCGCATTCCCCCCAGGGGGGCGCGCCCCACCATTTGAGAAACACTGCTATAGTCAGTCAGTCAATATGTGGTTTCAGTCGTCTGTGTCTGCTGTATTGTCATTGTTATTATTTTAATTTTTAACGATTGATTTTCTGATTCATTTTTTATAATTAATTAATTCATTCATTCATTATTTAGTGTTAAAAATAAAGATATTTGAGAACGTTGGAATGTTTTATCAGCGATTTTCTTGTGGAAATCCTGATGCGGCCCGGCCTCACCCAGACTCTGCCTCCAGCGGCCCCCGGCTGAATTGAGTTTGAGACCCCTGTTTTAGATCGTTTTGTTGCATCAGAAAGAGTCTATCCGTCAGCGTCTGTGTTTATAAACTAGTGCTGTCAATTAGTGCATCTCCTGCACTTTTACATTCTCATACTGTCTGCAACTATTG
This sequence comes from Oryzias javanicus, assembly GCA_003999625.1. Classification (NCBI taxonomy): domain Eukaryota; kingdom Metazoa; phylum Chordata; class Actinopteri; order Beloniformes; family Adrianichthyidae; genus Oryzias; species Oryzias javanicus. The sequence goes on from CM012439.1 coordinate 35,792,020, forward strand.
GAACTTGTCCGTCTTTTAAATCTATTGTACTTTATAACAATAAGATATGTTTCCACACCCTAATTTATTGTTTAAATTCATATTTTTGTCATGTTTTGTGTCATGTCATCCTGGCCAGGTCATCCTTGCAATAGTTTTTTTTTTTTTTTTACCCAGTTAAATAAAGGCTACTACTACATTTATCTGAGTCACACAGGTTAAATATTTGGCTAAATATTTCCTAGATCGATTTTGAATGATAATAGATATTCAAATTGAACTTGGATCAACTATGAATCGTATCGGCAACCTCAAAGTATGATATGAATTAAAATGTTGTTAAAGTCAATCATTAGTTCAAAATCACTCAAGAGGAAAAAAGCAGAAAACTTCCATTAAAGGGAAACTATCCTGCTTCAAATGTCCAGTTTAAAAAAAAATAAATAAATAAAAAGTGCATTCCCACTTTAAATTTGTCTTGCTTTGTTACCAGAGCCCCCCTGCTAGTTGTTTGTGTGGTAGGTATGAAGCATTTGCCAGCACACCGGGGTGCCTTTAGATCTGCCTCCCAATGGCCATATTGAAAAATACATGATCTCGGGGGGGAGGACATATTTGTAATGATTAAAACATGCTGCAGTTATAAAAAATTCACATTACTGAGCTACGATTTTGTTTGATCAATCCCTGCTTGTTTCACCAAAACAATTGCTGTAATGATGCATCTGAGATGAGTCAATACGGCGTTCGAAGCAAATTCCGCTGACCTGAATATTGTTTTAGAGTCAACACAGCAGGAAAGTTGTTAGAACTTCAACTCATCTTCGCTGTGAAACATTTGGCTTTGGTTTGTTTATCATTTTTTTTTATGTTTTGTTTCCTGGTATCACTGCATCTCAGTGGCGGGCCGTGCATTTCACACCTAGGCCTTCAGTAGTGCTCCGTCTGAATCAATCCAACCCTCACAGCTGCGACACACTTCTGCCTTATTTCTACCGAGTGGTCCAGAGCGGACTGGATCGGGCGGACCGGACTTTATAGCCTTTATGCTACAAAATGGACCCGGCAAGCAGGTCCAATTAAGGCAAATTTTCAACCCGGTCTCATTGGAAAACGGAATGGACCCGAGAGGGCGGAGCCTCTGTCGTCACACGAAGTAACCCATTGATTTTACGACAACAGGAAGCGTCCGACCAGAGCTTTTCCCAACTCAAGATCAAAATTGAAAGCTCCGTCCTCTTTTCGGCTGGATTTTTCTTTGCCGCGGTGTTACTTTCTGCTTTGATTCCCGACTGTGTTCGGGGGACGCAGGGGAGATTTTCTCTGTCCGAAGAACTGCTCTTCCTCCGGGATTCTCCTCCATATTCTGAGCTTCAGAACATGTGGAGCGTTTGAAGCCAAATAATCAGTCTCACTTTTTATTGTTACTTTTCCTTGCACTGCCAATTGACAACAACAGTCGGCACGCTAACGCGCTGCCTTATTTTCTTTCTCTTCTCGCAGCGCACGCTGCGTCCCTCATGCACGCGCGCATGCACTCTTTCCCCGCCCTCTCCTTCACTGAGGAGTTAAAACATACAGGTTGAAGCACGAACACTCATTTCACAACACCTGCGATCTTCTTGCAGAGAATAATAAATTCTTTCCATACAATATTTTCCTTTATTCGCGGGGGTTGAGGACCGGAGAAACGTGCGCGCGCGCAAAGACACACACACACACACCAGTTCCTGTCTCTGTGTTTTCTCGACCCCCGCGGATGAAGAATGTCCGGTACAATCCAAACTCATCAAAAACACTTCTGATCTGCTTAAAAAAACATTTATTGAAGAACATTGGAGTGTTGATCAACATGAAGAGATTTTTTTTTCCTTTATAATTCAGAACAATAGACTGTTCTGCAGAGCAGCACCAGATTATAACGATCCTCCGGTCATCTTTTTCATTTTCACTGCGTTTCTGAGTCAGCTGTTAAAGCTTCTCGTTCACTGTTTTGACACGCAGCTACGTCATCAGTCTACACCCGTATGGGCTTTCATGGTCCAATCCTCAGAAATGTTCACTCAAAATGCCAGGAATTTTCGAGTCCGATCCAGTCCGCTATGGACCGCTCGGTAGAAATAAGGCAATAGTTTCCTCTGTTTGTGGATCCAGCGCTCTCATCATGTCCCCGAAATGAAAGTTCCTGCTTGCCCAATAAAAATGAGTCTATCATTTTTTCAAGATTTCCATATTTTTCTTCACCTTTTCGTTGTGCAGCTCCGTTTCCCTGCGCACTTGCTCGCTCAGCTGTAGATCCACTCTGGTTTCCCCAAAAGTTTTGGAGAGCACCGTTGCTTGTAAATGTCCGGTGGTGCGCATTGACTGTATATAGGAGTCTATGGTGGTGCGCTGATGACTCGTTGCTGCCTTGGTAAGGCAAAACAAATCCAGTATGGCTCCAAACACCATGTCGATCAGTGGCAAATAACAAGCACTCCCAGAAATACAATTTACAGCGTTCCTCTGAGCCTGTGAGCCAGGAGTACCGCTCGTAGTTAGTGGACTGAAAGTGGCGGACAAATCCTTTCCCCGGTTGTGACAGGCTTGCTAGCTTCGGAGTTGCCCGACCTTGTTTAACAATTTCCAGCTTTTCTTGAAAAGTCCGTCTTGAAAATGGTTTTGACAGCAAGTCTGCCACCAAATCCATTTCTTCTCCTCCTTCATCCATTGTGGGTTGACAAAACAGCTATCAAATCCACTGTTTGTTCGTACAGCTCGCTATAGATCCAGTTTGCTAGCTCTGGCTGGTACACTCTCTGACTATCCAATCAACGCGTGTAAAAATGCTGACGTTTCCGTACGCCTGCTAGATGGCCTTGGTGTCGCCAACTCCAAATCTGATTGGTTGAAGCAACTGTTTGCTCAACATTTATTTTATGCTACAGGGCCCGCAGAATTGATTGTGAAGGCCTCCGGGCAGATTTCTTTGACCCTAGCAACAAATGTTGCTGAAATGTGATTGGCTAAATGCTTAAAAATGAAAATACACGTCTGGAAGCAGCGCAACCAGGGGGCTAGCAATGAAAGGAAGCGGACAGACAATTTGGAATTATTGAATACTTATTCATGGACAAAATATCATTAATATCAGTCTGTGATTCAGATATTTTTAGGCCAGCAGAGAAGGCCTTGCAGGCCCTGACGGCCCACCACTGCTGCATCTCCATGCCTTCGTCTTGTTTTGGTTTTTTCTTTTTCCCTCCTGCCATTTACCTCCCGCTGACTGGGCGTCCCTCGGCGTCTTTCTCTCCTCCTCGCATAGATTACAATATTTATCTGAGTCTGTTTGAGTTCACTCACCCTTATCATTGGGTGCGCTCCCAGTGGCTCTGAGGTGGATTAGTCTAGGACTCATTGACATTACATTGCGCATGAAATATGCATATCACGATCAAAGGTGATGACATGAGAGGCAGCATCTCTACACGAGCGCACAAGCAGGAGCCGACGCGCGTCTTGAAGCTCTTAAGTGCCTGCGAATGCCATTGTGCAAAGGCTTCGGCGTTAGAAATAAATGACTCATATACGACCAAATTTGAGGACGATTTGTCAGTGTGTGGGAGAGCAATTGAAAGAGAGACGGCAAATCTACCTATTTCCCGAACACATAAGCAGAATACTTTGATTTGAATTTAATGGTATTGATCGTTTTATAACAGAGCCCAGCTGGAGATAAGTTACCGTCATCGTTTTTTTTTTTTTTTTTTTTTTTTTTTTTTACCTGAGGCTTTAGATCAAGAAGCTTGCCAGGTCTTTCATTCTCCACATCAAAACGTTTCACAGAATGAATAATACATTCTGGCGGTAAGGAATATTAGGTTTCACCCAGCAAGATTACAAACTCACGAGCATCCAAATGCACATAAAACCTCTGGAAACACTTTAAGCAAATGTCCAATAAAGACCTAAAGGTAAGAATTAGGTCACCAAATTTGCGAGACTGTCCACGGCAACAGCAATATTTCTTATATAGAGGTTATTTAACAAAGAAAATTCAGGTCAGAAAGATAAAAAAAACATTCTGAATAAAAAACTGCAACACATAAATGCAGAGGAGTAAATTACCTGTGCAGTAAATGTATATTTTCATTTTCAGATTGCATTACCGAGTATGAATATGAAACATTAAATATGGGCACAGGACAGGAGTTTTCAGTTTGTATCCAAATAGTCTTTTACTGTCTTTATTATCTTTTTTGGAATCCAGGATCCACAGTCGTCTTCTATTACTGACGGGGGGATTTGATCCCTTGAGATTATTGAAAAGTCTGCCAATCTCTTCGACAGATTATTATTCACGTTCTTCTAATTTCTCTTTAGAGGTTTGGCTGAGGAAGACACACCAGAATTAAAACGACTTTTTAGCCCGTTAATGTGTATTCACTTGTGTAAAGAGTCTGGACAGAAACTCCTTCACAGGACGAGACGGGCTTTTTGTCTCACAGGGATCAACAAGGGCAACACATTATCACTCCTGAGTCGTCCAATCTTTGGTTAAGGACCGTGCAGCGTCTCTTTTTGACGCTCTGGGTGTCCCCAATTTGTCCTGTTTTGTAAAGTCAAAGGTACGCAATCCTTAGGACGCAGTACAGTACGCGGTACCGCACGCAGACTGGTCCTGAGGAGGCAGCCGGTTGCTGTACCCCACCAGTACCCTAAAGTCTTGTTTCCACTGAGCAGTCTGGTACAGTTCGGTCTGGTAAGGAGTAGTACAGTACGGTCCAGTTAGTTCTGGTGAGAGTTTCCACTCACTTCCACTGAGCAGTTTGTTTTCATGGCGCATGCGTGGTCTAGACTGCTACCGTGTCATTGTAGTGCGGCATCTAGAAAAGCAATAACGATGGAGGTCATCCAGCAGCTCGTCTTGCTTTACTTCTTGAACATCGTGCGTAAAAGGAATTTAATGCTGTTTAAAAGAAGATTGCAGAAGAATACCACTGTACAGAGAAAAACAAAATTGCTAGCCTTCATGGACCGACAGCCATAGGGGGCCTAAGGAGGTACTGGTCGAAACTTTTTAGTGGAAGAAGAAGAAGATACTTTATTACAGACTCAAGGTCCATTTGTCACAAAGACACAACAGATAACAGGTATTTAAAAGTGCTGTATTTCACATTGGTGAGAGTTAAAATGGTTATTTGATGTGTTAAGATGCTGAATAAAACTATAGATAAAATGTCTCAACGAAGCTTTAAGAGCGGGTGCATTTAACAATGAAAATGCTCAAAATACTGGATCAAACTGGACCGGACTTTACAGAACTGCCCAGTGGAAACGAGGCTTATCCCGGTACCAGACAATACTGGTTGGGGACCCATGATTTAATAGGAACATCCAGCACATAAAAAATTAGCGAGTTGGGGACACCCAAAACATCAAAAAGTGGCGCAGAGGGTTCCTTAACCAAACGTCAATATGTGGGATTTCAATACAAAATATAATTTCCGTGTATGTCTTGAAACATCGTCTGAAAGTGTAATTGTCACTTGCTTGCATACTTTCATAGAACTAACTTGCTGTGTCTTCTGATGCACTGATAGGGTCGTAGGGGCCTTTGAGGCTTCTCAGTTGCCATTGTTGTGATATGTATAAATATCAGGAGCTATTTTCTTTATATGACCAATCTGGTTGCTGGTTTTGCTGCTTCAAGGTCTGATGGTGCTGCAGATGGAGCGTATCCATTACCTTCAAATGTGGGTGAAAGAGAAATACCAGAGATTCTTCCATTCTGTCATCCATACAGCAGCAGCGCTGTAGACATGACTGAGCAGAACTGAGGAAGTGCTTGACAGAGGCTGACAGTGAGTGACATCTGATTGGCTACCATAAACATGTGACAACATTGTTACGACCCCGGTCTTCCCCTCTTCCAGGCCTGTGTGTCTTTGTGTATGTTTTCCCCTTTTTGTTTGCAGGTCCTGGATGAGTTGGAGTCTCCGCAGCCTCTCCAACCCATTTAAGTTTATCTTTAGTTGAATTAGATACAAGTTAAAATGAAAGTTTGGTTAAGTCTTTCCCAGTCTCCCTTTTGCTTGTCTTGACTTTTATTCGAGCCAGTCGTGACAACTTGGGGGCTCATCCTCTCTTTTGGTATGTTAATAGTTTTTGTTTTTTCCTTTTTGCCTTGGTTGGTGCATGGTTATCCTTTTCTACTGGATTTTTTTTTGTGGGGGAAACTGTGGTTTGTCTTTTCTATTTAGTTGGTTTTGTTTGGTGTAGATGGTTGGTTTGGTGTCCAGGTGTTCCCCTGCTAGGTAAAGCAGTGTTGGCTCTTTAGCCTTCACTGAGTTTGTTGTTTTTGTAGAGCCGCAGTTGGTTTGGTTAGAGCTCAGGAGCACGCTAGGGATTCTGGGGGTCGCCCTTTTTGGTTTGCCCTGCTGCTCCTCTGGTATCTGGTGCATAAGAACCCCTCGAACTGCTGTGTGAAGACTAGGGGTAAGTTAGCTGCAGATCAGCTTTGGTTGAGGCAGGTCAGGGTTAGGGGGACTGTGTGATCTTTTTGGTTTTCTGGACACTGGCTTTCTGGGAGTGCATTTTCTTTTGTGTTTGTGATGGCAGACATTGCATCTTTTTTGGCTTCTCCTTCTGTGGAGATTTTGGAGGGATGTAAAGGGGATCAGTTGTCCATCCCTGATAAGCGGTTGAAGGACAACTTTAGTTATTTTGACAGATAACTTAATTGAGGAGGGTATTTTGCCAAGTGGACGTGGTGCCCCCAGTGTTCAGGTTTCCCCTTCCTCTCCCGGTAGGTCCAGTCTGACTTTTGAGCAGCAGAAGGAGTTACTCCTCCTTCTGCTGGAGTTTGATAGGATTAAGCAGGAGAAGGAGTTATCTGTGGAGAGGATGCGCTGCGAGGTTGAAAGGGAGAAATTGGAGCTCATTCGGAGTGGTCGGCTTTCTACACTGGACTCTGGGTTGGACCTGGGTGATTTGGGGTCTGTTCCTGCTCTAAGGGAATGGTAGCTTACTCTTATTGCCTAAGTTCCGAGTGTTTTCACTGGGGAAGGCCCAGGAGGCGTAGAACTCTTTGTCTGATGAGACATTATGAGGTTGTGAAAGCCGCGGTATGAAAGCGTATGAGCTTATCGCCAGCGGTTTAGATCGTGGCAAAAGGCAGACAAACAGTCATACGTGGAGTTTGCTCGTGAGCTGTCTGCTCATTTTACGCACTGGTGTTCTGCTCTTAAGGTGGACACGCTGGGTAAATTTCTTGAGCTCTTGGTTCTGGAGCAATTGAAGAACGTGGTTCCGGAAGCCATCGCCACACATATTACCGCTTTGAAAGTGACATCTGTCAGTGAAGCGGCCTCTCTCGCTGATGAGTTTGTGCTTTTGCATAAGTGCATCTTGGATAAGGGGCGTGTCCGCCCTGATCCCACAGAGGCAGACGCAGCAGGTGAGCGCACTCAGCTTAATGATTTGCATCTGTAATTTTTGCCGTAAACGCGGTCATTGGAAGTCGGATTGTTTCGCACTGAAGAATAAGAATAGGCAGTCCTCCGGTTACCTCGCAGCCAAGGGGGGAGTGTGCTGCCATGTCAACATCTCCTGCTTTGATGACCGAAGGGCTGATTGAGTCATCCAGAGGGATCCCCGATGAGCTGCGGTCATTTTTGCCTTTTTGTCATAGAGCTTTGTTTCTCTTGCGGGCAGTGGCACCAAAGTTCCTGTTAGAATCCTGCGGGCCACGGCAGCCTTTGATTCATTCACTCGGGCGTCTGTTTTTCCTTTTTCTGCACAGACTGCTACAAGGGGAACCATTCCTGTCTTGCAGGTGGTTCAGGTTCCATGATAACATTGCAGTCAGAGTTGTTTAACGGCGATCTAACAGTAGGCCTGTGTGTCTTTGTGTATGTTTTCCCCTTTTTGTTTGCAGGTCCTGGATGAGTTAGAGTCTCCACCCTCTGAGCTGACCTGGCCAGTCCCACAGAGGGCATAAAAGCTGCTGGGAGTCATGCCGTCACTCTCTCCCACCGGGCAGACGAAGCTGCAGCCTCTCAAACCCATTTAACGTTATCTTTAGTTGAATTAGATGTATGATAAAATAAATGTTTGGTTAAGTCTTTCCCAGTCTCCCCCTTGCTTGTCTTGACTTTTATTTGAGCCGGTTGTGACGACATCAACAAACCAAGATCAAAAAGGCCTGGAAGTTTACCTGAAATTTGTAAAAATGTACCAACGATAAATTCAGGAATAGGTAGGGGCCAGCATACCCTGGGACAACTGTTATTGCTCTAATCAGTCAAGGTGTATCTTCATCATCCTTACGGAGTGATAACGAATCGGTGCTGTGTCTGACCAAAGGTGTCTGTGAGAAATGCCAGACTGCTACAAAAGATATCAAAAGAAATAAGGTAGAAGTAATTATTTCATGATTAGCCTTAGAGTCTGGAGGATCAGAGATGTAACAAAGTTCTATGTTCTTCCACGCTTGGCAACAATATAAAAAAATACATTAGAATCAGAAAGGAATGGCACTTGTGGCTTTGGGCAAAACCAGAAATCTCCTACTGAACATGAAGTCCATTGAGTTTAAAATTCTACAGGCAAAAAAATAAATCAATAAAATCTTCAAAACGTGGCATAGAATAATTCCAGACTACCTGTACAGTACTGAGTTAAAAATGATACAAATATTTTTATATTTATTTTTATGAGATGGAAAAAAAAAAGTTTTTTTTTTTTTTTTTTTATTTCACTTACCATTAGAGTGGCCTCATAACTCGGTATGCTTAGATTCAAGTGTGCTGTCTTTTGCAGTTTTGATTGTTTTGCTGTAACTGTGGTGGTGTCACATATGCTGCCACTAAGATGAGAGCTTTCTGTTGACTCTTCTTTGATTTGTCTAAATTTTCCCTCTCTCGGAGTTGGCCCACATAGCAAACTGCACCCATCTGTCACACACGTAAGTTAAACTGAAAGCAAAAGGCAGCTTTAAATACTTCTCTGCCAAAGATCCACACTCAAACAGACACTACAAACACTCAACTTCACAGTTTGAAGTGACAATATTGGTAGAAGTCTCTTAAATTTGTCCTTGCAATTTTGGCTCCAAGAATAAACAGTTTTCTCCAAACTTCCTTTAATTGCGGTATTTTGAAAACAAAAAGTTGGACAAATAATTATTTTACTGCAGTTCTTGAATTGCCTTGTTTTGTGTCAGTGAACAGTAAATTTATACATTCTTACCATCATATTATTATTCTTCTTTTCTCATTTAGAGCTTTTTGTCCTGTTTTTATGACATCTTAATGCTCCATAGACATTAAATTAAAGCCTTAGTGACATGCACCCATGTGGATGGTTGACCCATACAGATTCAGGAGGTTTTTGGGTTGTCCAGGCCCATAGAGGGTCGTCTTAAGAGGAGTTTAGGTGTGCCTTGCTGTTCCTTTCAGGCTTATGTGGTTACATCAAGGGATGTCATAAAAATGTGTCATTATTGAGTGTGTGCATCGTGAAGGCTAATAATAAGACTGTGTGCAAATACCACATGCACGGGGGGGTGCATGTAGTATGTTGGCGCTCGTAGGAGGCTCACACAAACTATGCTCTAATTTCCTAATTACAAACATCATAAACAGCACTCATGTATTTGCAGTCTTCAGGGTTTAGGACAGGGCTGCTCATTCCTGGTCCTCAAGATCTACCAACCTGCCTGTTTTCCAGCTCTCCATGTACTGCTTGCTGCTGATTACCTGGACCAGGTGTGTTCTTTCAATCAGATTGTGGAGACATCTGACTGAGCCAATCAACAGCTGGCAGAGCTTAGAGATCTGGAAAACAGTCAGGGTGGTAGATCTCGAGGACCAGGAATGAGCAGCCCTGGTTTAGGAGGTGTTGGAAAAAAATCAACAATCAGTAGTACACCCTCGATTACCCTTAGACGTATAAATATTTCCTACATCCGGTATTCTGCAGCATGCCCGTAGAAATATGTACAAGAATAATTTCCCCAAAATCCAAAACAGACCTTAGGTCGTGGGACGAACAGGATAAACATTTAATAAACACACTAAAACTACATTTTAAAAACTTAAAAAAAAAAAAAGCATCTTTTGAACGTAGACAGAACCTCACCCAAGCTTGGTCTGCACCTGGTACCATGTCCAGAAACAGCATTGATTCCTATCCAGTACCGACTGTCCGGTACCGGGTTAAGGCTCGGGTTAGGGTAACGGTACCAGTTTGGGGAGAGCCTTGATAAACGATGAAAAAATGATGAGTTGGGGACACTAACCATGCATCAAAATGTGATAACTTAGGAATGAAAATGTGCAAAATAGTACCAGTGCAACATAACATCGGGTCATTTCTTAAAAAAAAAAAGGGAAAATGATCTGCGGGCCAGATCCAGCCACCGGCTTTAACTTTGACACATATGAACTACCGGTTCACCAAGCTGCTTTCTCCCTCCCTGCTCTCCCATTAAAGGGCCTAAATCATGTAAAATTATTTTTTTTTTGAGCATTTAAGTGTAATATAGTGTCAGTTCCTCATGAAAAGCTACCAAAAAGCAGCATTTCTGATCCGTTTACATAGTTCTGAGCATTCGTCCGAAACCCTGCATTCTGAGCACCAGCCCCTCCCGATCCATGAAAAGGGGTGAGTTCTAACGATGTGATGTAGAAAAGTAATAACAACCCCTTCCAGGAAGAGGGTGCATTGACAGCTCGGCCCCCAGGCTAATACAAATATCCACTTTCTCTGCTGAACTAACGGTGAACGTCATTTCATTTAATAAGCACGAGGAGTGAAAGGCGGAGCCTCAGAAAACAAGTCATCCTACTTCCGGGTAGGAAAAGATTTCACAAAAATAACTCACATTTCATAAAAAAAAAAATTGTTCTTTAGTGTGAAGTCAATATTTAATTATACGTGCCTTACTCTGAAAGCCTTAATAATTTCAGGATATAGAGTGAAAATTTTGCCTACTTTTTGGCCGCAGATATCCTGTATTCATCCGTAAGGGCAGTTGAGATGATAGGGTTTAAGTCACTAATCATTTGCAGTTGTTTTAATGATGAATATGTTTTAAGTTCTGTTTTTTTCCCATGGGATTTAAATCAGTTTTTGTCAATTAAAAAAATGACTTAAGTTTTAAGAAAACTGACTTGAATTGAGGTGTTTCCCCATTTATAAAGATCCTATTTATTGCAATATAAATATATCTAAACCTACTAAAATTGGATAAAAAAGACTTATTGAGATGATCAAATTCCCTGACTTCATTTGTTAGTTTAGTAAAATTGTTAACAATTTATACTTATTCCAGTACACTGTAGTTATATATTTCTGGTTTATTAATGCAAGTTTTGTAAAAAGTTTTTAAGGATTCTTCAGAAAACTCATTCTAATCATATGCAGTTGTGCAATAGAATAACTTCAGACAGAACAGTGTCAAACTAGGATAATTCCAGCAGTGCCTGTGCATCTGCTTTGTGCTCTGGCACCCTCAAGTTCCTCTGTACAAATCAGCGAGGGGAGCGGTCAGCTCACGAACCCGCCAACACTTAAGAGTGCTTTTGGCTGAAAAATGGAGGCAGTGGGTGCAGCAGGAACAGCAGGACATTTTTCTTTCAGCTCCGCTGGCTGCTATCTTTACCAGCAGAGGTGCTAATTATTACTAATTGCAAAAGTGGGTCAATGAAAAATTCTGTGGTACCTAATTTAGACCCCCGTGTGGAAAGCCCACTCGTCAAAACAACAACTCTCACAGTCTCTTTAATCCAGGGATAGTATGAGTGAAGAATATAAAATTTGTCTTAAAACTAAATAAATATATTTGTGTCAGGAAGGGGTGGAACTGCAACACTTCTAAAGAAGAACAAAACCGTTTTTTAAACCTAAAATAAATCATTCAAGCAACCAGGTGATGGGTTTTTGTCATTTTAAAATTAAGGAAAAAAGGAGAAAATTGAATAATTGTATGATACATTTTCCAGAGCTTGATTTTGAGGATTCTTTGTAGTTTTTTTTTCAAACTAAGATGACCCGTCTTCCATTTGCTAATTACCATAATCCTTTTCTTGACCACACATCCCACCTGCGCGCCGTTGTTCACTTTTCTTTGTAATGTTGATGTGGAACATTTTGGGCTGCAGCCTCAGAAGATCAAAGTGGATTAAATTAGACGTGTAAACACTGTTTGATGGAGTATAATTAAAGTTACTGTTAAGGTTGTCCTCCCTGAATAAGTTCAATCATAATGAGAGAATAAATTCATCTATATTACAACAAAACTGGTTTATTTGTGAATTCTTTCGGGACTTTGTTAGTGCAGAAAAGGTGAGAAGTTTCTTTGTTTAAAACACATTGTTAGTTTCATAAACAAATACCAAACATGTGGCTTTTTATGCCCAATTAAAACCAACCTAATAATAATAATTAATTCTCATCATTTTACTATCCTAGTGAGATTCGTAATGTCTGGAGAAAGACTCCAATATCTGTGCTGTCCTTGGAAAGCCGCCCCTTCAAGCCTAAAATGATACACAAATACACCTCCTTCTTTTCTGATGCTCCATTTTTTTGCCATAATTGAACAACTTCAGCATTTGTACTTTTACGACTCGCAAACTGGACTTCTGTTTTATTTGTCAATATATAAAACTCACTGTTATGCAGGTCCTAGTTCTGTGACTTCGCATTATATAACCCAGTGATGTGCAATCAGGTGAGGCAGGTGAGGCACTGCCACATATCTTAAAAAATAAATAATAATTAAATACATGAGAAAACTACAATAAATATACTTTTTCATGGTTGAAAAATAAAATAGTATTTTTTTTAAAACATGTTTATTCTGATTACCTTTTGCTGTGGTTTTTTTCTCTTTTTTTTTTTACATTTTTTGATTAAAAAAAAGACAAATTTTCATGTTTCCTATTCAAATACATTGGTCGGTGAGGCAGCGATATCTCATGCCTACAGAGTTCTACACACACTGACTGGAGCTGACACGTGTGCTTTACCATTTTGGTCTTTCAATCATGAAAAAGACGCTTTTTTGAAAAAATGTTTGGCATCTGTCTGATTACATTGGGGCCAGTTTATGACTCATTTAGTCTTTTTATCAACTAAAAATGCTCTTTAGAAATTTGGGGTGTACCAAATTGTCGATATTGTGATATATCACGATATTTAGTCCTGCGATTGATCCTCACCAAGTATCAATCTTTTATTTTCAATTTTAAAGAGGCTGTAATACTTTCTATTTAGTTAACTATTGTTAATACTGAATTTTACAGATAATTACAATTCAATTGGTTTCAATGCTTGTCAAAGCTATTGCTTTACAGATTTCAGGAATGTTAATATAATGTGAGTTATTAGAGACCATTTTTACCAATTATCGCAGTATTGCGATATCATCAAAATCATCAGCTGTGTATCACATCATATCGTATGGGACCCCGTGATTCCTAACCTGATTAAAAATACACTAGGTGAGGCCCACAGTCCACCTGCCTCACTGCAGTACACATGCCTCAAGGCAGGGGGTGCTGGTTAGCCCAGAGAATGTGACAGCACAGCTGAAAAACAATAGAACACATGCTAGCAACTAGGCTTGGGCAGTATTCAAATTTTAATATCGTCAATAATTCTTCACATTTTACTTCGGTATACAGTATTACTGTGACTAAATAAGAACTTCGTAAGCACTTCTTAAATTGGGATTAAGGGACTCTCCTTCATTTACTCGGAACCCAAAGTACTCCTAAACTGTGGAAGTTGTTTTTTTTTTTTTTTTTAATTAACACCAAGTCACTGTGCTGATGTCACATGATGACATTGCACATGATGTATCATCATCATCATCCTGTTGTTGGGTTCACACGATGACAATAATTTTGAAAAAAAAGATTTCATATTCAAATATTTATTTAAAAGTGCCATTAAACCTACAACCAGCTTTAGGTATTACATTTATTTATTTATTTATTTTAAATAATCTCTTTAAAAAGTCATGTTTTTCCATGACGGTGTTGACAATGATACCTGTCTATTTTCAGTCACTGACTGTGTATTACCTTAAAACTGCACAAGCCTAGAAGCAAGTTAAGTGCAGCTGTTCAGATTTTTTAATATATTGTTTAGCATAATTGTCAAAATTGAGGATTACGTGTCTAAACTCAGGAATTTGTGGAGACGCTTCACCGTCAACGATCTTGATTGAGACAAAGAGACGATTCAAACTGAAGAAAGAAAAGGAAGACTTCGACAAACAGGTTATTCATCTGCTTCTTCAGAAGGAGCTGGGTTAAAATTAATTAAATATAAACAATTTTGGTGTTTTTTTTTCCTATGCTACACTTAGTAAACGGAAGAAAAATGTTGAAATGAAAATGTAAACAACACACTTTAACTGCTGTCAATCAAACAGTGAAGAAGGTGCTCCATATGTTTGTAAATCTGACTGATATAACCCCGACTCTCAAGATCTTTCAATTCTTGTATTTACACAGTATAATTACCTTGAAAGTTATGGCCCTGAATATTTAGAAAACAAATATAATGCGTATTAAATGACATAATTCACCAAATAAAAATCAAGTGTCTGATTTTAAAAATGTGCATTTTGAAATTATCAATCCTTTGCCATTATGTTCCTGCTGGAGCGTAACTCAATCAGTTCCATCCTTTCCTCTGTTAGTGCAATCATCCTCTGCCATATCAAATCACTTCACTGCCATTTCAGAGATCAATCAGTGTACTTCTCCTCCTCACCATTCACTTCAAGTTTCATCAGTCCTGCTCCGAGCTCATCAGCAGTCCAGGAACTTCCTGTTGGTCGAGATTCTCATAATCATTCTTGATTATGAGGTTGAACAGTTTGAGTGTACATCTTGGCATAATCTGCCTCTTAAAACTACAATGTCACAATGACTCTGGGGTCAAAGATCAAGCAGAATACTACAAACACAGGAGTCGGATTTAATGCTTTCTGAGCCAAATGTGCTACAAATGACTTTTTTTTCCTTAAGCTAAAGGTAGATTGACTTGGTTGTGGTAAGAGTTTCCTTAGGTTAGCATTGTCTTTGACAAAAAAAAAACATCATTTAGAATATACAACTAGTTGAAGGCAGTCCAAAGTAACCAGAATCAATGTTTTCTCTACTTACTTCTTTAAAGAACTAAGCTGCCTTCAAGAGAGATGGAATGTTTTACTTTGTCAAATAAAACAACATGAAAAGAGTTTGAAAAATCTGGTCCCTTTAAAAAAAAAAAACACCAAAAAAATTGGGGTTAATACAAAAAAGCAGAAAAAAAGATGAAGCCAGAGGGGTTGGTGACAGAAAAAAAGTCACTGATATGTGGACAAGTTATCAAAGTACAGTGGGAATGTTATACTTGAGCAATCGGACCAGAATAAAGAGAAGTGTTAGGTGTGAAAGACTATATTTAAGATGTTTTTATGGAAAGTGAGTGTTAAAGCGTGCGTCGCATGTTGATGATGTCATTGTAGCATGTTTGGGTGTGTATAGCAACTCGGAGCAAAGATGGAAAAAAAAAAAACAATTAATATTTTCTGTACTCTACAGTTTGTTGACAAATAAGCAGAGAAAAAGTTAAAGAAACTGACTTGAAAAATAAGTTGTAATCCACCACAGAAGAAGAAGAAAATGTTTAAACCTGGCCTCAAAACTTTTTTATTTAGCAAAGAATTTAACATGGGAACTGTCTGGTTTTAATGATTTTTAAACTTCTGACTTTTAATCGTATTGATTTCAGTGATTTTGCTTGTGTTTTATCAATTGATTTGTATTTATTTTTGCCTTTTTGCCTCACTTACTACTCCTGGTACTGTATAACGCTTCATTTCGGTGCTTCATTTTGGACATATCAATCATTTGTATTCTATTCAGTTTTGCTGTAAAATTCTGGCCAATCATTTGACATTACCAGGAATTGCGGACGGGCTCGTGTAAGAATGTTGGGTTGGTGGCGCTTCTTACAAAATGCAGAGGGTGAAACAAGCGAAAGTTTGTCTGAACTTCACAGCAAAAAGATCCTAATTCAGCGACCTGATGGGTAACGGGGATGAGTACAATGGTCCAAAAAAAGAGTGTTGTTATGAAAATGTGCTTACTTCAGTTTGTGTGAAAACTGAAATGCAGTGCAGACTGTCAGGAAGAATGGAATAAAACATTTTAGGCAGGTTTCTATGGAGCTAAATCGGGGCCAATATTATTTGAAACCGAAATAAAATATTAAAAAAAAAACTATTAATGTTTGGCCAAAAAAATAGGTTTCCAAAACTCAAAATTTTAATTTCAAAACTATTTTTTCAATTTCAAATCTTTTTTTCAGATTCAAACCTTTTTTTTCAGTTTCAAACCTTTTTTTTTCATTTACGAACCTCCAAGTTTCAAAACTTTTGGCCCAGTTGGGGCGCGTTGGGGCGGGGCTAACACGAGGACCAATCAAAATCGATGAGGATGGTATCCTCAGTTCCGATGCCTTCACTGACTCTGAGAACTGTAACAATTCCCAAGACGGGTGTTTAAAGCAGACTTTTATCCCGTATAAACCGCATGACCAAAACAAGCTAAAACTAGGAGGTTCGAAAATGAAAAAAAAGGTTTGAAACTGAAAAAAAACTTTTGAAACTGAAAAAATAGTTCTGAAATGGAAATTTTGAGTTTTGGAAACCTATTTTTTCGGCCAAACATTAATATTTTTTTCAAAATATTTTGTTTCGGTTTCAAATAATATTGGCCCAGATTTAGCCCCATAGGTTCCAGGCCTTACCTTCACCGTGTGATGCTGAAACACTGAAATTTTGTTGGAAAAAGTTGAGATGTTTTCTTTTCATTTTTTCAGGATTGGTTCAAGCTCTTTTTAGGCACCGGGATCTTTCAAAGTACCAGTTTGGCACTAGCACTGGATAATATCTCTACTCTTAGGGTGTATTCAGACTGGACTCATTGGTCCACACAATAAAGTGAACCAGAGTTTGTTTACCTTAATAATCTGGAACAAAGTTTGCGTCTGAATGCGCACAAGTCCAGAAATCGGTCTTGGATCCATCTTTCGAGGTGGTCTGTTACGGCCCCTGGCCTGCTAGGCTTGTGTATGTCTGTATATGTATGTATGTATGTCTGTTTGTGTAGTGTTTTTACAGCTTCCTTGAAAGACCTGCAGTGTTTGCTGTTGGCTCCGCCCCCCCTCAAGGAAACCATCTCTCCTCCCTCCACTCACCTTCACCAATTACCAGGCCGGGACGGGAGGATATAAAAGAAGTGGCCCAACCTGGATGAAGTGGCGGCTGAAATTCCAGAGGGAATCAGTTTCCTCAGCCTGCCCCTGTTGTCGGCCTCAGCTCTAATAAGCCTGTTTTTGCCTGGTGTTGCCCTTCTTGTAAATTTAGTTTTGGACTTTGGTTTTGCCTGAGGTGGTGATTTGCTTTTGGTTCTGTATTTATGTTAATGTCTAGATTTGATGCTATAAAGCCTGAGATTTTAAGTTGAAATTCTTCTCCCCTCATTATTGACTACTTGTGTTGGGTTTAGTTTAAGTTTTTGTAATAAACGGCCCAGCTGCCAATCTTATTTGATCCCTCCCGGTTTCTTTTTTTTCTATATGTTACACCTTTTCCCCTTTGGGACGTAACATAAGTGGGGGCTCGTCCGGGATCTCTAAAGGGATTATTGTATTGTGTAGCTGTGGTTTCTGGTTCTGACAGGCATAGTGCTGACGTGGCACTCTGGAGGTTTGCTTGTGCTCCTACGCGCACACTGTAAAAGGGTAAAACCATGGCGACTGGCTTTAGTCTGGAGGGTTTTGTTGCCCATCCTACACTAAAATTGTTAAAACAGTGCCGGAAAAGCGATATGGTGGAGATTGCAAAACATTTTGAGATCAGTTATGTGAACCCGATTGGGAAACAGGAACTGTTTGACTTGTTGGTGAGTAGGTTGGAGGAAAAGGGTGTGTTCAGGCTACCGGCCCAGACTGTGCCTCTGAAGTCCGCGGACGGTGCCTCGGACAGAGGTGACCGCGAGCGCGACAGCGGCGCCCCGCCAGCGGGTGACCGCGGGCACGCGGAAACGCTTCCCGTGCCAGGCACACCTCAACGAGACATGACAGGGAAGACTGGGGCGGGACAGGTCCCCCTCAGCCTCCCCCGCTATGAGCCGTTTTCTCCCGGCAGCGATGGGTCGCGGGATGAAGCTCGGCTGAAAGTGCGTCTTGCCCGAATGCAGATGGAAGCTCAAGAAAGAGCTCAGGAACGGCAGATGCGTCTCGAGATAAAACGCCTTGAAATCCAAGCCGAACAAGCGGTGCGGATCAGACAGCTGGAGTTGGAGGCCCAAGCCCGTCTTCCGGTATCCCCTGCTGCTGACGCCCACACGGCTCAGCGCAGCCTCTCGGGATTCCCGGCTGACGTCACTGCCTCTTCCCCCACTTTACTCACCGGCCCGATTGATGTAAGTAAATTCATTTCAGTAGTTCCCACATTCCGAGAGTCGGAAGTGGACTCATATTTCTCCTCGTTTGAACGTATCGCTGGCACTTTGAAGTGGCCCCGAGAGATTTGGCCATTGCTGTTACATTGCAAAATGTACGGAAAAGCGCAGGAGGTCGTAGCATCGCTCCCTCTCGCTGATAGTTTGGATTATGATAAAGTTAAAGCGGCTGTTTTACAGGCATACGAACTGGTGCCTGAAGCCTACCGGCAGAGGTTCCGACAGCAGAGAAAGGGTCCGACCCAAACTCATGTGGAGTTTGCGCGGGAAAAGAGCGTTCTTTTTGACAAATGGTGTGCATCTTCTAAAGTTGATGATTTTGTTTCACTTCGTGAATTAATATTGTTGGAAGAGTTTAAAAGAAGTTTGCCAGAACGTCTTGTGGTGTATCTGAATGAACAAAAAGTGAATACTGTGACGTCAGCAGCGGTGCTGGCTGATGAATATATGTTAACACATAAAACATCCTTCCCTGTGCTCAATGACCACCCGAGAGTTGCAGCTTTACCTCAGCCAACTCGCAACAAGCCAAACACCCAAAGAGAAACACGTGAATGTTTTACTGGTCACAAAGCTGGACATGTCATCGCTGACTGTAGTCTTCTAAAAAGCCAACCCGAACCTGCACAACAGGGCCCATCAAGTCCGAAAGGGATTGGTGTGATTATTAAACCAGGTAAAAATAAGAACCCAGATCCCTGTTTTAAACCTTTCATCTTTGAAGGTCTCGTCTCGTTGACCGGCGAGCGCGCGGACGAGCGCTCTGTGCGCATTCTGAGGGACACTGGAGGGGCTCAGACGGTAATTCTGGCTAATACACTAAACTTTTCTGAGATGTCATCTTCTGGTTACAGCACTGTACTGCGTGGGATTGGGATGGAGAGCACGCCCCTCCTGTGCATCGCGTGCACCTGAGGTCCAACTTGGTGTTGGCGTGTTCCCATGGCAGTCTGTCCATGGCTGCCCGTAAAAGGCGTAGCCGTGCTGCTGGGAATGATGTGGCTGGCGGTAAAGCACCACATTGTGGAATGGTACACAACCCACCGTAGCGCAACGTAAAACAATAATCCGCCCCGTGCCTTCAGACGCAAGGTGCCCCCGCCTGCGCCTTTACGCACGGGCAGACCGGTTACGCAGATGTTTATTTGACTGGCAGTACTGATTATGTGATGAAGTCACGCACTGACATTGACGGACCTTCTTCTCCGTCGCAGGTGAAGATGGCGAAGGAGCCCTCATGTGATTTGGAACGCCCCGGGCTGTCCGCGCTCTCCGGACGCGCATTTAAGCGCTGCGCAAAGACCGGCCAGTCTTTACGCACACGTAGTTTATCCGCGTGGTTCCTCTGTTACGTGGCTCCGCGCAAGAGTCACTCGAGATCAGTTCATCTGATTTAGAATTTATTCAAACCCCGCGAGGTCCCAGTCTGGCCCTAAAGGAAAGGTTCCCGACACCTCCGGAGGTAAAACGGAAAAGAGCGCGCGTTTTTGGCCGTCAACTGTGTGAATGTTGTTGTTGCGCAAATGCCCTTGTATCAGAGAAGGTTAGGTGATGCCTTGTCCCGCTCCGTATGATGTAAAAATAACGAGTAAAATATAAACACCCCCTAATTTCCTTTTAAGGTGGTTTTGCGTGCATACCCGAATTTCTTTGGGTTTGGCAGCTTAAGGGGAGGGGTGTTTACGGCCCCTGGCCTGCTAGGGCTTGTGTAATGTCTTGTATATGTATGTATGTATGTCTGTTTGTGTAGTGTTTTTACAGCTTCCTTGAAAGACCTGCAGTGTTTGCTGTTGGCTCCGCCCCCCCTCAAGGAAACCATCTCTCCTCCCTCCACTCACCTTCACCAATTACCAGGCCGGGACGGGAGGATATAAAAGAAGTGGCCCAACCTGGATGAAGTGGCGGCTGAAATTCCAGAGGGAATCAGTTTCCTCAGCCTGCCCCTGTTGTCGGCCTCAGCTCTAATAAGCCTGTTTTTGCCTGGTGTTGCCCTTCTTGTAAATTTAGTTTTGGACTTTGGTTTTGCCTGAGGTGGTGATTTGCTTTTGGTTCTGTATTTATGTTAATGTCTAGATTTGATGCTATAAAGCCTGAGATTTTAAGTTGAAATTCTTCTCCCCTCATTATTGACTACTTGTGTTGGGTTTAGTTTAAGTTTTTGTAATAAACGGCCCAGCTGCCAATCTTATTTGATCCCTCCCGGTTTCTTTTTTTTCTATATGTTACACCTTTTCCCCTTTGGGACGTAACATGGTCTCGGTTCGTTTCCAATCAGATTGATTATCGGTTCTCTCTGAAATTCCTCAGTCGGAATGCAAAGCGGTCCAAGGGCGAAATACCTGAACAAAACCGGCAACAGCAGCTGGTCATTAGAGGACAAGCGTGGAGCAGTGATGCACTGAAAAAAGTGAAACATTGAATCAATAAACAAAAGTTCTGTCATTTGTAACATTATTTGTTTTCATCAAATTAAAGTTTTAATATAAAATTTCAATTTGATAAAAAAACAAATATTTCTAAATGTAACAATTATGCGTTAATGTGTTAACTGCTCCAATGCTTCAATTAATGTGAACAGCAGCTCATTAAAATGTGATCAGATGAAAGCAACTCATCACACTTTTTTCTCAACAATTGAAATGTCATAAACACTTATGAACTGCCTCGTAGCTGCACCACCTTCCAGTGCTTTCACTGTATCAAAGCAACACTAAAAAATGTTTAACCTGGCCTTCATAGAGACATTTACAATTGATCAGCGAAATAAAAAGTGAACAAACCCTGGCAAACTGCAGCTCCTCCATCTCTCTGTAACTGCTGACCAATGACTGAAGAGATCTTTAGTCACGTGGTTTTGTTTTCAAGTTTTGGTGCTGAACCGAAATCTCCAGTAGATCCCCGTCCAAACACAAGGTTTAGGGCTCGATTTGCAACAAATTAAGCAGACCTTTAAACACGCATCGCATGCAGAAATGTAATCTAGAGTCTGAGTTTGTCTGACTCTTGACATGATGGAAAAATCATTAACTTTCCGTCCCTTAAAGAGGTAAATTCATCATAAATGCACGTTCAGACAAACCTGGTTGAAATTCAAGATCCCCATTTCTCAAAATTCTGAAGAGACTCAGCTTTTTGGTATGCTTTTGCAGAGTTTGTTTGTATTAGAGGGTATCTCTGCCAGGCACCAGTAATTACAGTTTCTGCACTGTTTGAGCCGGAGCCACAGGCTTGCCATAAAATGTCTGGCACATATCAGCAGGGAACACAAGCACAGGGTTGTCACCTGAGGGATACTTCCATTACATGACAAAAGTGAGTAGGTAATTTGATTTACTATTTAGTTAGGCAACCCCTGTCAGACCCGCAGCTACACACAGCAGTGGGAATGCATGAAGATCGACTACAAATGAGAGTGCTGACCCGCCTGGGTCGACATTTTGAAAAACAATTTGTGCTAACAATTTACTGGAGATATCAGTTGGTAAAGTGTGTCTCATTGCTTATTTTTTTGACTAATGGATCAGGTGCAGACCCATTATAAATTCTGGGATTAACATCACTTCGTATCCCTGAAGAAAAATGCATCTTGATCACCACTCCAGGGAAAGCAGAGGGATGTATGAAGTGCAGTTTAATCAGATGATGAAGACTTAATATCTGCAACATTATTTTTTTCAGTCAAGCTCTGTTTGAACTTGTGAAGAATGCAATATTTTAGGGATTCTGATAGGAAAGCACACATAAGTTGAAGTCATTTGGTGCTTCACGTTTCAATAAGAGCATTTTCATTTAACAATTTAGATTTTAGATTTAACAAGTCAAAAATCCTCAACAAATGGTTGACAATAAAAAAAGAAATTTAGTACAAAATTGGAAAAAAAATGACGTGGAACTGCTGTTCCAAACAGGAAGTACCAACCGGTCCCAGAAACTTCTATTTCAAAATAAACAGCTGTTGTTCAGTCATTTTGTTTGTCAGAATAACTTGTCTTGCTCTGGTGTCTGTTTTTAACATGTTCTTGCTAAACCTTTTTTTTTATGATATATTTTCTTTATTGCAAGTTATAAACTGGCCAATCAGATGCCTCAATAAGAGCATGTGAACGCCCACCTCAAATGTTTAAAAGATTCTTGGACCAATCACTGCTTAACAACACTGTCTGGTCCCAAAACAGCTAAATCGGGTGATATCCATCGTGCGGTAAAAATTGACTTCATTTCATTGGAACTCGAGGTAAGGCGTTTTCTATTGCTACTGCTTGGGGTTATTGTAAACAACAAGATGATGTGGAATAATCATATTAAGCAAAATAGTGTACAAAGTAGGTAGGAGTATAGCTATGGTCAGACAGTGCAAAGGATATTGGTTGAATCCGTAGTTTTGTCACTTGTTGATTATTGCGCAATCAATTGGTCAGATCAAAGCTAAATCAAATTTAAATAAACTCCAGATAGCTCAAAATAAATGAGCTTATCCTGTACTAAGCTGTCCTTTTACAATAAATATTAGTGATATGCATAATCACTTGGTCTGGTTAAGTCTAAGAAGCATAATTAAGTACATTTTGATCAATTTCACCCATAATATTGTTGTTGGAAATGCTGGAAATTGTATTTAAAGTGTGTATTTTTTCAGTTATGTACATTCTACATGACAATCATGGGATGAATGCTTTCTTCTACCTAAATGTCGGACAAATCAGGGAAAAGTAATTGTTCTTGATAGAGGAATGGTGCCATGGATTACCCCAATATCTAATTACACAAATGCATGATGGTAATTTTTTCAAAAAAACTACAACTTTTTATTTTCTTACAAGAAGAGTGAGGATGTTGTTTTTCGGATCATGGTATGATAAAAATGTTGGCTTGACTTTTTTCACAGGTGGATGTCATGTTCTGAATTTTGAGCTTTGATTGAACCAGGGTAAGTGTGGGGTATTTTTATCTTTATTGTTTTGTTTTTCTCTTATTTGTATTGAGTGTTTTGTTGTTTTTGTTAGGATTGTTGCATTTTTTCCTCTCTTTTTACTATTGGGATGAGTGCAAAACTAAACATTTACATACATAAACTTGTTAGTTTATGTATTTTTTGCATTTTGGCTGAAGGAAAACAGGACCCCAGGAAGAGAATAATTTATAGAAACAAACAACTTTGACTTTGTCCATCTCCATTTATGTCAATGGTTCCATATAAACTCATCAACATCCATTAATATGGGCCCGCATTACACTCCTCTTTGAGGGAAGTAATAAAATAAACAACCATGGTTCAGAATCAGCATGGCTTTGGGTTGCCACAGAATAAAAGTCTTTCTCCCTTTTTATGTTGTGGCACCAGGTATCTGACTTTCAGAAATATGAGAGTGCTCTTGATGACTAAAATACATTTGTGAAGCTTTTTCATTTTCACACTTTGATGTAAATTCATGTTTTTTATAGTTTTAGAAAGGGATAGACAAAAAAAAAAAAGGCTCACTACTAATTCAAAGTCAAGTTTTGTTTTCTCTAACTCATCTCCTTGTGACTTTTAACAGTGGAATGTTTAAGGTTTATAGGCAAGACTGAAATAGTCGATTTTCATGAATCGACTGGGGTGTTCAACCTCTTAACTCTTATGGAACATTTAGACCACAGGTGTCAAACTCCGGGCCTCGAGGGCCGGTGTCCTTCATGAACTTCCGGTTCCGGGTCACCACGAGCAGACGTGTGCCTCCAGCTCTCCGCAACTCTCTGGCTTTTCAAGTCAAGTTGCCCACAAGCGACTTTGATCACCGGGCTGCTGCAACACAGCTACCACAACGAGGAGAGCTGATCATGGCACCGAAGAAACATTTTGAAGCCGATCTGGCTGAGCTGAAGACCGCATTAGCTAACATCGAAGCTAAACTAGACCCTGCTTTGCTACAGGAAGCTAAGCTAACAGCTGTGCTTCAGCTGGAGGCTAAACTAACGCCGCTGCTGCATCTTGTGGAAGATTTCAGCCAAGAAAAGGCACGCAACGAACAACGAGACAATCGCCAAGATCTGATGGAAAGAAGGATGCATGACTTGGACCAACAAGCACGGATGAATAATGTGATTCTCACAGGACTCCAACTACAGCCCAGGGCGCGGCCTGGTGCTACCGGCGCTAGCATGGATGCTAACGGAGCTGCTGATGTGACCGTGGAGGATCAGGTTCAAATGTTTTTATCGTCTAAAGGGATTTCCTTGGACCTGAACACTGTCGAGGTCTGTCATCCACTTTCTTGGAGAAAGAACACGGATAAACCAGCGATCCTGATCAGGTTTGTGAATCGCAAGCATAAGACTGCCCTGATGAAACAACGTAAACAATTAAAAAACACGAAGACATTTCTTAACGATCATCTTTGCAAATATTACGCTGATCTGGCAAAACACACGAGGATCCTACGATCTATTTGTCTAATAAGACACTCATTCTCTTGCTCCTCTCTCTGTACTGTAGTGTACTATAAAGTGGTTGAGTCACTCACTGGGTAAAGTATGTCGCTCCTCGTGTGGCGGCTGTCTGAAGATAAAAATTATCAATGATTCCCATTTAAACATTTTACACTTGCAGTCTTTGGTTGACTAGCAATCTTGGCAAGAGGCAAGAGGCAAGAGGGTTTGCTTCAGGTACCCTTGAAATTCTCCTTCACCAGGTTTATCTCATTTTAAAACTTATGATGGTAAAGATGTGTCTTTTACATCTAGTTTGCCCATGACCCGATTAGTCGACTATTAAAATAATTGTTTGTGGTAGCTCTGCCCGGTAACCGCGTGGCTCAGGGTCTTCCTTTAGGAAAATGTGTATCAGCCATTTGGGAGGAACAAAGTATAGAGTCCAGACTCCTCCACGCTAAGAAGATGGTTAAGATAGTCTGGCAAAAACACCACCCAGATACCTCCTAAAGAGGCCCTATGGGGATGGTCCAACCAGACAGACTCAGGAGACTAAGGAGATGATATCTCTGAAGTGTTCTCCCTGAAGGATGGGAGTGCGGGATAGGAAGGATCTGCTGCCCTGTAACCTGAATCCAAAGAAAACCAGATAGAAAATGAGTCTTTACTCATGATTTTGTGAGGAAGATGCCTCACTCGGGTCAGTAGCTCCTCTTGCTTTAAATAATCATACATATCTACAAGTTCAGCACTTGTTTAAATGTATTTAAAAGATACAACTGTTATATTTTATACACATTAGTTGATATTTTACTGCTATAGAGTTGAACTTTTTACATAATCTCTGTAGGGAAAACAAGAAAAACTCCACCCCAACTTTTGCGACACACTTTTTTGCATGAAGGTTTATTGAAAAAAAAAAAAGAAAAATCATACAAATACAATTATAAGGCTTTTATACATTAACCTAAATGGCTGTATAGGTTTATAAAAATACTTTAAAAGCCCCACTTGCCATAATTAAATGGTGTACACATTATTAAATCAATAGTACAACGTAGAATATGTACATCAAGTCTGATAGTGGCCTCCTAACCTAATCAGTCTACTCACAGTAATAGTTTACTTTTGTGGGATTTTCAGAAATGTGACTTTAAATGATTTATTTACATGGAATCACCATTTTTATACAGCGCTTCTGCTTTTAAGGTTGCTTCTTTACCCACTGGAGAAGCCCATTCACATTTTATGCCTTTCTTCTCCCACCAGTTTGTTGTCAGCATCTGTCATAAGATCTGACAACTGCCGTGCCCAAGGAGAAAGCAGATTTATAAAAAATAGTCTCAACAGCAGCAGATGCTTATTGACTCGTTTTTCTGTTAGGATGAACAGGGATTGTGGTGGGAAATATGATGTAAACAATGAATTGTTTTAATAATGTCTTCTTCACTTGGTAGATAAAAAAGGGAAAAGAAGAAAAGGAATCAAGGCCATTGAGCAATATTTATAAAAATATATTTCACAAAGTAGGAAACAATACAGGGTTTCTTAGATTACAGTACAAGGAGTAAATAATTGAACATACACATTTATAAGCATTAAAGCACGGTATAAAATATGATCTGCATGTAGGACTATTCCATATATATTGTTTAGTCTACTGAGAACTGCCATAATACTGGATCAGTAAAAACTGAGAATGCACGCTGCTGTAGTGCCATCAAAAGTTTCATTATGTGCAGGAGCTAACGTGCAGAGACAAAACCTACCACCTCATCAAAAGCTAATGACGTTAGCGGTAACTTTATGTACAGTATAAGTCTTTTTAATTATTATCATACAGTGTAAGCACAAAATGCACATGGTCTGGATCTGCGGTCACGATTTACTTGGGCTAATGCCATCTGTGTGTCGTAAATGGGTTTTAATGTTTGCAGGGAGTCACAGTATTGAACTATTGTGCTCACAAGCTCACTGGCTGCACCCCACAATGCGGAGTGACTCATATCTTGTTCGGATTTAGCATGTGTCAGAGGGATCTCACTCCCACATGCCCAATTAATCCCTTCATCTGTGTTATTTGCCTGCTTACATCTGGTCTACATCATCAAAGAGTCCATGATATGGTTTTGACTTGTTTGAACTGATGCTCAAGTAGCTGAAAAAAGCTGAATGAGAAATAATCTAAACACACTTCAAATAGTCGGCACAGGAAAAAGAAAAAAAAAAGAAAAAAGAACTTTAGGACAGATTTACAAAAACTGCTAGAACAGTAATGAAGAAGTAGCACATGTCTGTCAAAAAACAGTAAATTACAATTGTTTTTAATGTTGCTTCTGTAAAAAGAAGGCCTCGGAGTTTCTACATTTCTCTTTTTTGTCTTCACATCGGTCTTTAATAGGCTAATAACACTTTCAACCCACACCTGTAGCATGTAAATACAAAGAGTTGTATAAAGCAAGCCGTTCTAGGCTCTTGATAGTTTACAAATGTGGCCACCAGAGAGCATATCAAATTTTGACAAATTCGCTTTAAAGCCAACACTGGTTTGTCCTTTTTGCTGTGTTTCCGTCTTCTCAAACCGTCCATACATTCATCGTATTAATGTAGACCGTATATTGCTTTTTTTTTCTCTCTCTCTATTCCGTCTTGTTCCACTTCACCGTTCAGCTGGGAGGCAAGAATGAAGAGTCCTTCCGCAGCTTCTGTGACCAGCTTGGCGTCCATCGAGTATCCATTCAAGCTTCAGAAAACCCGGCAACATCCACTTACCGGGCGACTACCGGCGACGCCAAGGTTTTTCTGCTACTGGCAGTCACAGCAAATGACTAACACCCAAAATACTGCTAGACACTCCACAACGGAATCTAAGTCACACTCCACAAGAATCATAGATCTCCTAATAAAGACATTGTTTGGCTCAACAGTTACAATGCGCTTGACTTAGAGGATGATAACTGCTATACCTCACTCTATAAAGATTACAAAAAAGTCTCCTCCCTTGTTTTTTTTTTTGTTTTTTTCATTTTAAACACCTGTTTCTAAAAGCCAGCAAACCTTCTAGCATTAAATACACAAGTATGTGGACAGAAAAAAAAAATCTCAAAGGTCTTTATTACCAACAAACCAAAGGTCAGGTCTCACGGTCGCTCTCGCCCACAGAGTAGAGCTC
This sequence comes from Oryzias javanicus, assembly GCA_003999625.1. Classification (NCBI taxonomy): domain Eukaryota; kingdom Metazoa; phylum Chordata; class Actinopteri; order Beloniformes; family Adrianichthyidae; genus Oryzias; species Oryzias javanicus. The sequence goes on from CM012439.1 coordinate 35,820,094, forward strand.
CCCAAGTCTTCTGAAGCGTGGGCCCCACTCCCTCAGATAGTCAAAGTTCTGGTCCGAGTCTGACGAGACCGTCTCCAGTGAACTGAGCGAGCCGGCAACAGATCCCCGGCCTTCGTATCCATAGATCTGGATGGAGTCATAAGGCGGCGCCGTTGGATCGTTGTCCGCCTCGTGCAGCCGGACATTAATGAATTCGTCCACGTCCACGCCGTTCGGGCCCGAGTGTTGGCCCGCCCGCGGCATGAACTGCAAGTCGGGCTTGATGTCTTTGCGTGGCAGGTAGCCGTTGATGCCGTCGGGATTCTGCAACGTCGCAATGTCAAAGGCCTCGGTGTCCTCCTCGCCGCCACCTTCGTCGTCGTATCGGATGATGTTTTCCCTCACGTCTTCGTCATCTTTAATGATGAGAGGCTCATTCTTGTGTCTCCTCAAGGTCACAAATAGTACTACTATTACTATCAGAAAAAAAGATAAACACAAATGGGAAAGAGGAGAAGAAAAGCTTGGTCAAGCTTTGTCACTCATCTAACAATATAGAATTTTAAAGCATTTTAAAGCTGTTGCTATCAAAGGCCAAAAATACCCAACTTAAATGTGGATGCTGAGCAGGAGTGTTAAACTCAATCGCACAAAAGGCCAAAATTAAAAACTCACCTTTGGTCGCGGGCCGAAGAGGATCAATATTATTGAACACTCTGAAACTACATTTTTAAAACTTAAAAAATGTAACTTTTTAACACAACTATGTTCTAATTATATAGTATTACCTGTGATAATACTAGTGTGAATACTTTAAGCCTAACTTGGCTGCTGAAGACGCAATTGATAGTTAAAAAAGCTTAAGTTGATAACTGAAAATGCGGAAACTAATAGCTGAAAATGTTGAAGCTGATATCCATCTAAAATATTAGCAAAATGCTGAAATAGCTTAAAAGACAAAAAAAGAAAAACTTAAGTTAGCCAAAACAGCTAGCATGTAGCTAAAAAAAATAATTAAACTTCAAAATACCCCAAAAATTGAAAAAAAAGACTAAATTATCCAAAACAGCTAGAATGTAAATATTAGCCTAACTCCAAAACAGCCTATAGAAGCTTAAAAAGAAAAGCCTAAATTAGCAGAAGCAATTAGCATGTAGGTGGAATATTAGCTAAACTCCAAAATAGCCTAAAAATGCTATTATGTTAGTAAATGCCAAAATAGTCCTAAAAATGTGCAGAATGCCCATTTTTAAAACTTGAAACCATAAATTTGTAATATACTTAAGTATAATAAAAAGTTAAGAATATCATTCCAGAATAAACCAACTAAACCTAAAATAACTTTTAATATTTTACGCTCTATAAAAAATATAGTTTCTTAAAATTATACTAGTTAGAAATGAGCGCAAGATAACATCAGGCTGGTAATAAGAATAAAATAAAAAGATCTGGAGGGCTGGATGTAATTACCCAGAGGGCCGGATCTAGTCCCTTTGACTAGACTTTGACACGTGATTTAGAAGAATCACCTGCTTTACTCATGCTTTCTATAAAATATGAATAATGTTTGTTCTTACTCATTTAGATTTTTTTAAACGGTTTAAATGATCATTTCAATTACTCCCGCACATTTTGAAAACTATTTTCAGAACTATATACAGGTAATTACTTTAGGATCGTGTGCTATTTATTAAGCCTTCTTGATAACTTTTGTCGCTTGTTATAGCTTCCCCTGCCAACTTTTTTTAAAGATTTTTTTATTGTATCTGGCTGAATAATATCAAACTATAAGAAAGATGTGGTAGAACATACTCTGATTGTTGTGGTTAACATGACATAGCTCACCTAACAGGAGGATAATGCACGCCAAGATGGCAATAAGAGCTCCCATACTGAGGCCAATGGGTAAGACATAGGCCTCCACGTTGCAGGACTGGACGATTCCCTCCTTGCTGCAGCCACAGACTCTGATCGTCAAGGTGTTGGTGCTGCTCATCGGTGGCTGTCCGTTGTCCGTCACGATGATTGGCAGGAAGTACATCTCTTGTTTTTGTCGTCTGAAGGTGTCATGCTTGGCTAGAACGCTGATTGAATTGTCTGTGAGAGATGGTAGAAGACAGAGATGATTTTTTTTTTTTTTTGTAAAGCTGTGTGTGGACAAAAAAACTCTTTTTTTTGTGGTGACAGACTGAAATCCTTTTATTAAACTGTGTGAAGATCAGTGCGGCGTGACGGTAAATGAACTTTCTATCCTTCATCATTATGCATGTTTGGGTTTCCGCATTTCTTGATGACATTCCTTCCCTTCAATTTTCAGCCGTGGAGTTTTAAGCATTCTGAAGGAAGGCGAGCCAAAGTTTGCCATTCCTCTTTTAAAAACGGAGAAAATAAGGGGCCACTGCAGGCTAAGAAGAAGAAGGCACATGTCGACCCAGAAAGGTGCCAGCTGCTCTTGGATGGCACTTCTCTGAAGCTGTCTGCTCATTAGCTGGCACTCCTCACCCTGCACACATTATCAAACACTTGCATTCCCATAAGAATCTACTCCTGCTGATCTTATTGAAAACACACAAGATTTCTGATAGTCTAACCTTTGCCTCATTTCTTGAGAGAGCGCTGAACAAAGAAGGAACAGAGGAGTTGCAGAGAAAAGGGCCACGCTGAAACTTCTGCATTGACAGAGCAAACTTCATCAAAAGATGGAACGCCTAATGATAGAATCACTTGCTTTGCACAATCTGTAATTGATGTGAGCATATGCTCAGATATATTTTCTTACAAGTGCTGCCACTAAGTGGTACATTCTGCTTTGTGAGCACCAGCATGTCCTACTTCATTTGGATTATTACACAGCAATCTAAAACTCCACGAATTACTTCTTTAAGTAGCATTCATGATATAAATAGAAGCATTGAATATGTTTTTTCCTGCAAGGCCAAACTTTAAAGTTACTCAAGGAGAAAAAAAGCCTTTCCTTAGTTTGAACTTACTGTAAATTTAACAAAGCTTCCTTGGCAACAGTATGTTTTTAAGTCTAAAAACACACTTTAAATGGTCAATTTGATGATGTCAGAAGCATTTTTGAATAGCTTTTTTTTGTAGTTTTTTTTAAAGTAACAAAAGATTTTCGAGGCTACAGATGACAGCGCTGACAGTTAAGTTTTCTTCTTGCTTTCAAAGTGTCAGAAGGTGTCTGGAGACGCCTTCACAAGCCACCGAAAGAAGCTAAACAAGCTCGTTAAAAGAGCCGGCTCTGTCCCGGACTGCACGCTGGACACAATCGAGGAGGTGGCAGACACGGGGATGTTGGTGAAACTGACATCCATCATGGGTGCCCTTCCCACCCCTGGCACCACACTCCGGATTCTCTGAGCGGTCCTTTTACCACAACAGTGCAAGAAGAAGCACGACCAACGATCATTCTTCCCAGCAGCGACACATCACTGAAATGCCTCATTTTGGCAAAGTTTATAAATGTCTGTTCATTCTATTGGATTGATTATTATCATTTTCACTGTTTCTGTAACTAAAGAATATCCCTATTACCCAAAAAATGAAGTTAACTTATCATCTACTCTCTCATTTATGGACTCCTAACAAGGGAAACAGTAATACTGGTCAACTTCAAAGTGTCTGTTTTATATTTCCTCTTGTGTTTTGGTTTTTAGGTTTTATTTTTATTTATTCTTTGCAGGCTGGCACTTGTTTAAGGAGGTGTCCACTCTATTCTCACCAATATGTTTTTTGTGTTTTCTATGTATCCTTACAGTAGTTTAGCTAATTAATTTATCAGGGCAGCGTAAACATACGTTAAGCTTAAAAAGCAAATATGCTTTCACCAGATTGTAGTTTAATGGCTAATTTCTATCTGTAGTCGCTCTAAAAAACAATACATGATGTCAAAACATGAACATATTAGTCAATTGACAACATATTATAAAACTAATGCAATATAAAACAAATTTATCAATTTACAAAAAGCAAAACACAAAAATTGACATGTTTACAATTAAACATTTACACCATTTACTGTTCTTTGCTTTTCCACTTTTTCCCCCTGCTTGTGGTGATTTTTTATTTTATTTTTTAGTTATTAAAATCTTTAAGTGACTGGATTTTTTTTTGAGTCCTTTCTGCCCCTAGGGTTTCCAAACGTAACATTTATGCCATATAACAAGATGACTGTTAGCTTTTTAAACGTATGTCCTCAAAATTAGGTTTTTAAAATGTACTTTTTACATTTTTCTGATGATTCTGATATTTAAAAAAAAAAAAAAAAAAAGCTTCAAATTGCATTTCTGAGTATTTCTTCATTCAAATCACTGTAAATCAGGAGCAGACCAAAAATGGCATTTATAGATAGAAAATATGCTGCCTGGCTGTGCCACAAGCTCTCTGCGCCACTAAAACTACATCCATTTGTTTTCCGCGTCCGAGCTGTTGCGTTGGGGGGCTGTAAGCTAGTGGGAAAGCATGTAAACAGAGAGCTCTCAGCAGCGCGAAAGCTGTTGCTCAGTGGCAACAATCCCACTCAATATTTATAGGCAAACAAACTTCTGCCGTGACTAGCATGTGAATAAAAGCACTTCTCCTCTGCGGTATGGCGTAACGTGGCTCACCCTACGCGCGGAGGGATACAGAGCTACAGGTCCCCTCAAACGGACCCTTTTAATTGGAGGGGGTAGGGAAAGTTTTTTTCTTTTTATTGTTTGTTTCTTTTTCTTTTTTTTTTTATTAATAAAAGGGGCATAATCAAATTCAAAATAGCCCAAAAGATGATCAAAGTGCGATAAATGACTGGGCTCATTAGGTAGAAATATAACACTTCCTAGTTGTTAATCGCGAGTACATTTATTGCATCTATGCTTCAATTCTTAACCAAGAAAGTGTATCATTGTAAGACTAATGCTTTACTTACTATTTTAACATATTCCTGTAAGATAGGAAACTCGAATGGAGCGTCGCATCACATTCAGCAACACTCACGACGGTGGAAAAAGAGGTTTTTGTTGTTTCTTCGTTCCTCCGATTCAGGTTTTAATGTCACTTCAGATTGAACGCGTTGCCATGAGAGAGTTGGATGTGCTGCAGCTCTTGATCAGCAAGATGAGATGGAAACAATTTCTGCAGTTGTTCTGTGATGAGCAAAAAATGTCAAAAGGAGGTGCACAGATCCTCTCCATGGTCTTAAATAACTGAAGCTGTCAAAATGAAAAACATAAAATCTGGAGAAAACTGAGCGGGAGGCATGACAGATTTATGAGTTTGAAAAAGAAGTGTAGGGAAATGTCTTGGCCCAACTACAACCTGCATGTAAACAAAGTCATTTCTTTGGTCTTCAACTGCTGATAATTGTCATGTTAATTTGGACCTCCTCAGCGTCCATCGACACTGGAAAAAATGCTTTTAGAGTGGTTACATCTAAATTATTATTATTTTAGTTAAAAAAAAAAAAAGGAATTCTTGAAAATTTTAACCTTCTATTTCAAATATTTCCCCCAAGAGTCAATCACAATCTGACAGGAGCTTGTTTTTTTTTTTCATATTTTACAATATTAGCGTCTAGTTCTCCATCCTACTGATTACGGGTTGCCATGATCTGCTGTATCCTTGCCTGCTAAATGTTGGGCTGCCAGGGATCTCAGTATGTTGTGTACAGCTGGTCAGAACCTCAGCCATTTTTTCCCATGACAGGCAACCCTTAACCTCTTCACTTCGCAATCCCTACAATTAGACTCATCATCGCAAACAAAAGCCGCGCTCAGAGGCTCACCGAGGCCCTGCTGCTCTTCACTGAAGTGTCTCCCACAGCTGCCGATTCAGATAGAAATAGTCACTGAAGTGCTGGGGGGGGGTGATGCAGCGCGATGGGCTTCTTTTCTCTGGCTGGCATTAACAATAATATGGACAATTGGTGGGTGTGGAGTGGAATGTAATATGTTGCAGAAGCACAACACATATTTACTTTGGTTCCAGGCAAGAACGACAAAATAAATACTTTTTTTTCTGTTGTTTGGTGTAATGTGCAGCTGTTGTTTTGTTGTAAACTTTTCTAGAGGAACTTTTAGGCTTTATAGTTAAACTGTGCTGCCAGATTGAGCAGTTTTGATTCAGACTTTGTAGGGAAAAAATGCTTTGGGCAAGTTTGGAGTTAGTTTTTAGCTCTTTATTGAACTACATTTCAACCAGGGACAATCTCACCTGCCATTATGAGATGTATAGCTACTAAAATTAAAAATAAATTTGTTCTCTAATCCATAAATACAAATTTAATCTTTTTTGCCTAAAATTGTTGTATTTTGTGACGTTGAGGTGAGGCTGCACCATGCAAACTGGGTCAAATATGTTCCTCATACATACTTGATTTTTTTCTAAACATATACATTGACTGTATATTCACTAGACTCGTGTTCCGATCTGGCAGCAAGGAAGCCAACTGTGTTTTATGTGATATTATTATTTTTTTTAAAAGTAGATCATTTGTTTTATGAAAACATTTACGTTTTTGGTAAGATTTTTACTCTGTTTCACTAAATTTCTTAATGATACACAATTAGAAAAGCACTATATTATAGTAGGTGATGCGCAACTTAATTCATTTTTAATGTTTTATAGATGTTTGGAAAGCTTTAATTTCACAAAAACAGTTTTTTTTAAACTAACCACTGTGTGATATGTTTCACAAGATGTATTTGTTATATTACTCACTTAAAAAGTAAAAATGAAGGGACAAGTTATTTCAGAGTCTTTTGTTTCTTGCTTGTGAGTTCTCAGTTCTGTGGTTGCTAATAAAGCTTCAAAGGAGTCCATTTTTTTATATGTGCTTTGAGTGCAAAAATGTCAGCTGTAATACCATTAAAAATGGTCTCAAAGTTGTATTTTCAATCAAAACGGGAGAATAAATTAATGTTAATTGGTCACTGACAAGCTCTGTCAGTTTTTGGATGACTTTTGGGCTAGAAAAACCTAGAATGTCAGGCATCACTGCACCTAAAAGATGTATTTCCTTTCAACAAAAAGGTTTCTTATTCGTAAATATTTCACTTTGAATTTATTTAGGTTACTGCACTCAGTTCAGATTAAATTTGATCTTATTGTCATGCTTTTACTTCTAGTTTCCCCACATTCAAGCTGTAATGTTTAAAAAAAAAAACCAAACAAAAATGCTTTTTCCTCAGAAAAAAGATTAACTTTCCCCCCAAATTTTAGTACTTTTATAAGTAATTGTTCCGATATTTATGCGCCCTTTTTTTTTTACTATTTCACTGCACTATACTTGTATCATAATTTTTAAAGTAAACAGTTTCCCACTTTTTTTTTTAAATGTAATGTCCATATTGACCTGTTTTTTAATGTAAATTCTTCCATCCGAAAGCTTTTGGAGCGGCAGTTTCAAACAAAAAGCTTCAACGTACCACATGAAGACCTTTTTTTGTCCAAAGCTATAAACATTACAAAACGTTATTGTGAATCCAGCCTATTTTAGAGCCAACAGTAGGAAGGGAAGCATGAGACGAGGGGACAGATATAGACCATTCGAAATGACCGATAAAGCAATAGGAATATTTAGAAGATGAATTTAGTGCCATCTGCCATGAAGCTGTTTCTAAGAAGTCGCCCTACATTGAGCTGCAAGACTTCCACAAAAACCCATTTCAAACTGTCATTTTGTTTCCCTCAAAATGGACTCTGGAGAAAAAAAGGGCTCGACTCTTAAACAGTTGCACATCTGCTAGCTGAGATGCAGATTTAGTTTTTTACCTTCCAGTTTTACGACTTTCCTGTTTCTCACCTTGATTGTTTTTGATGGTAAAATTGGGATTGTTCAGCATCTCCGGGACGAGTCGATAGTTAAAATAGTGGCCTTGAATTGGATCGTCTTTGTCTACAGCGCTGATAGTCTGGATTACCTGTTTGAAGACAGAGAAACCAGAGGATATAAAGACACACCTGGCTCAGGTCTGAGGGAATAAATACAAAAGGGGATAATAACATAAAAACTGGACACCAGTAACACAGTTTATTAAATAAACAAAACCCTGCGTCCTGAAAGAAAGGAAAAAATGAAATAATTTGGTCCAAACAAAAAACAAACCATACGGGATTGGAATCTTGACCAAACAAAATAAGTTACACCTGCCAGGGATGAATTGGTGGCCCCCAGGTGGGTTTGTCCTCGGGGGTTCCATGGTGTCCCCCTCTGTGTTTGCCTAAACTGGTTTAGGTGGGGACTCAGTGGTCTGGGTCCCAATGCTAACCAGCCGCCCGGTGGAAAGCATAGCGAGTTAGCAAGCTCTGCTGCCCAGAGAGCTGGGCTACTGAGTACCCACATTAAAACGTTCACTGGGGAGCAGCAGCAGACGTAACAGGAAGACTCATGGGACGGGAGAATCCCTCCTGTTCATCGCTGTGTTTACAGCTACAATGCAACGGGGGCTGGATCACACCCTGATAGCATATATGTTTATTCTTGGAGCTTAAGATCATTATCAATGAAGTCCTGTCCAGCCTGGCACACTTTCAGGCCCCTGGCTCAATCTGTTAATCTGTCATCATAGGTCTTATCACACTGATGTCTTTGTGATTGATTAGAAATTAGAATTCAGGCGGTGCAGGAGGTTTTTTTCCTTTTTTCTTCTCCCTTTTCAACAAAGCGCTCTATTGTTTGCGCGTAGGGCCCCTGAATGAGGTCGATAGATGAGAAAGAGAATGCTAAGTACTCGTCCAGGGTTTTTGGCTACGGACAGCATTGTACCATCTGGAAGAAGACATGAAAGACTGTCTTGAATTATGATCCACTCTGATCAATTCTGACTGCTCTCATTTTCCTCTTTGCTCTGTGCGGGCTTATCGAGGGAGGACCGCTTCACAGAAAAAAAAAACCACCCTACTCCCACCTCTGTGGTTTCCCCATGAAATAAACAGGCTATAATTCATTGTGGTCAACCATTACAGGGAGGGAGAAAAAAAAGACGGAATAAGAAAGTGATAGATTACTGCTTAGATGAATGAGTCTTTCCTTACCTGTCCAGGTTTTCCATTTTCACACAGATAGGCCTCGTATTCTGTGGCAAATTCAGGGGCATTGTCATTAATGTCCATTACTCTGATGGCCACAATTGCCCTTGATATTGGACTGTGGTTTCCTAAGATAGATATAGAGATGGATAGATAGATTTAAAAGAAGGGAAGAAAGAAAGGCAGTGATGAGTCAGTCAGAGCTAATAAAAGGCACTGGAATGAAAAGTTGTCCGTGATGTGCAAAGTAAATTCTCTGACCTAGTTTTAATTTCCTTTATTTTTCATTTTTATTTCTCCCTTCATTTCCTTTCCTGATGGAAGGATGGCTGATAAGCCACACCAATCTTTGTTTCAAATGCTATCAATGATGCAAAACAGCGACTGAGGCAACAGGAAAGAACAAATCCCATTCAAAGTGCTTTAGAAAACTCGCCGTACACGGTAATGTTTTAATCATGAGGGTTTACAACATGCATATTAATGACAGATTGGTAACCCAAGTCTGAAATGACAACAAGAGGCAATTTAATTAGATGAGATTTTGAGTAACATTATCCATCCCTGTTGACTGACACTCCCAGTCCAGATTTTCTGTGGCTAAGAACTACACTATCGGCAAGACGATAGCCAAGTTTTGAAACAATTATTGAGATAACACAGATGTGCCATCATGTGGCTAAAAATACTGGTGTTTTATTCTTAAATGTGCTGCAAATTAATTTTAATGCAGTTTGATTCATTTCAGTTCTATAGAAATACCATTGAACTTCCTTGGTTTACAGAGACTTTGGCTATGGTCGAGTTCCTTCCCTACTTACTATATAATGTGTTTGACAGTTTGTAGTGCGGTCCGAATCTACAATTTGAAAATTGACTACCTTAGAAATTTCCCAAAAACTAGTGTGCATCAATATAGATCACAATCTATAGTGTTTGGAGAAAAAAAAACGTTTTAAATATCATTATTTAATTAATTTTTGTATCATAAGAACACAGTGGATTCATCATTTTTTGATGTGCTGGCTGTACATTAAAAACAAGGGTCCGTGGTACCAGATGTGGTACTGGACTGGTCCTCAGAACGCATACAGCACAGGAACCCTGATCCGGTACAGTATCTGGTACTAGATCCGGCACCGCGTCCGGTGCCGGGTTAGGGTCCCAGCACTGGACAGGTTTGCGGCCTGGAGGTTGGAGACCCGTGATTTAATGGGAACAGTCTGTACGTAACAGACAACGAATTGGGGACACCCAAAAAGTGACACGTTTAACCAAACGTGAATATGTGACGACTTGGGAATGAGAATGTGTTGAAATAACACACAGCCTGATGCATCCACTTGTAGATGACTAGTACGTCTTCATTCTCCTCATCTGAGCTAGTATCAGGCTCTTTGGCAGCCAGAGATGTTTCCAACCAACCTGCAATTAAAGCTTCTAATTGGTCAAACACACCTGATCTACTGTAGATTATCATCAGTAGATGAGGGAGGGTTTCTGGGGGTTGATTTGGACATTCCTTCTCTATACTTTATGGTTGGATAGCTCCAAAATTGCTCAACATTTTTGTTGTGCTGGTAATGTTAGGTTGGGGTTGTGAGGGGCTGTAAGCTAGGAACAGATAGCTATGTTATGGGTGACAAAAAGTCCACCAAACATAAAAAACCCACAACTCTTAGGCAGATGACTAATAAACTTTTGCCGTTTTTTTGTTTTGTCTTGTTTTTTAGTCTAAAAACAGCATACTCAAAAGGCCAGTGGAAACGCTTTTACAATTGATCAAAAGATGATCAGAGTGGGGCTTTAAACAATATTGTTGGGCAACTCAATGCATAACTTATAAAATATGATTAATACATCTAGTGATAGAAAAATAGCCATATTAGGACTTTTAAGCTAAAGTATTTCCATCCCAAACTTGAGAAGAGCCACAGCTAAAGCAGATATAGTACAGTAACATACGTATCTAATCAATCAGAAATAATCATCCATCTAAAAGTCTCAAATGAAATGATATAGAAAAGGCTCTAGTGCATTGGCTATTAACTGATGCTGTTTTTTGGAAGTAAAAGTCAGTCTTTTTTGTCAAGTTTTAAATTCAATAAGCCACAGAGGAGCAATTAAACATGCTTAGGTTCAGGAAAAGTGCAATGACTCCCCCAGGCTTCCCTACACGGCCCGCATGTTATGTTGTATCGTTTAAATTATTCCTTTTCCGTGACGCCCAAACAGAAAGCCGTGGACTGGATTCGAGGCCTTTTGGTGATCCCACAGATAAGTCAAAAAAGAGCTAAGCGGAGAGGTGAGTTGAAATTGACAGCGAGATAGACAGTGATAGATGGATTAGAGCAGTGGGAGGTTGAGACGCACCCCCTCCCCACACAAGTGATTTTCCCCCAGCAGCAGGCAGGGAATAGAATCTGATTAGTCAGATGTCAACTGGTGCAAGGCAGCAGAACGAGCCTCCGTTTGGGTGGCAAATGGCATCGGGATAGAACTGGAAACACATCTATTCCTTTTCACGCCAGAGGAGTCACCACCTTCTACTCCCCATCCGTGAAGAATAGCAAAACTGACGTATTTATTTTGGCAAATTCCTATTAGGTGTTGGATGCCGCTATCTGCAGCCACAGTTTCTTTGCCAGAAGGTATGAGAGCATGCGTTCAGTGTATGCGTGCTCAACTCGACAAGACAACCGGCTTATCAAATGAAGCGCAATCAGCAGCGGGCTTCTCCGCGTGTGTGGGATTTGTCCTTACTGCATGACCAAAACAACGTGACAGTATTTGTGCTTTGATTTATTCCAACAATTAACAAGTGTTTCCTTTGATTAAAAGAACGAGACAGGCATAGAGAGAGACAGAAAGGAAACGAGGGAGAGATACAGCAGGAGCAGACAGAAAAGTTACAAGCTGTGTAAATTTCGATTCCAATAGCTTAAAGGGGTACATTAAGCTTTATCACATCATACAGCCCCCCTGAAACAATCTCTATGCAAATAAAGCCTTGCATATGGTTGGAGCTGTTTTCAGCTCTGCCGGCAAGATTTTTCTCCGTAGTCAGTGAGTTTGGTTGTTCGCAGATGTTCTTTAATCTGTAATGGATGCTGGCGTTGGAGCAATCCACTCTGAAGCATGTCTTTAAAACTGTTTATTTGATATGTCTTAATGTTATTGCACTCCCACAAACTTACTACTGAGCTGTTTAATTCAATCAAAACTCATCAAATTAACGTGTTTAATGCCTCTGTGGATTTACGCGCTAATTGTTTGTCTTATACTCACAAAGCACTCAAAACTCGCCGCCACAAATATGGCTCAACCGTTGCAGCCCACTGACTCCTTTGACTGAGAGGACTCATAAAGTCAGTCAGCGGAAGAAGGAAGCCACGTGTCTTCCTGCAGCTCCAAATCTTGCATGCAAGTGAATGTCTAACAGTCTGCTGACTTACAGGACATTGCAATTCATGAGGCACAATGTGCACAGCGAGGGAGAACGGAGCCGGGGGAAGCTACTTACCCACTTCTGTGGCAGTCACTGTGATGTTGTGCCACATGTCTGTCTCTCGGTCCAGCGGTTTGGCCAGCGTGATCTTCCCGTCGTCCACGTTGATGTTGAACTGCCTCTCCAGATCCGTGTGCCGATCGATGAAGTACCTACGAGGAGAAACAAGCATCGAGAATTCGAGTCGAATCGCGTTAGCCGGAGCTCTGCTGGAGCTGCACCCTCCTTGGGGTGTTGTGGCTAACAGAGCCGTATTAATCAAGGGAAACCTGCAGATCAATATGCATTTTAAAAACCAGTAGGAAATCAATAATTATCATCTAAGGCATAATTACAGCTTCCACATGAGCAGTAGAACTGCTAAACATGTCTGAAAAAGCCTCCCCCCGATCATGTCAAAGTTCCCCCTTCTGCAAAAAGACCATTAGCACGTGTTACTGTATGTCAGGGTAAGAGATGTGGTGTTGTTAACCCTGTTCAGCGTGCCTCAACACTCAATGGCTCCCAAAGGGTTTGCATTAATGAGTTTGGACAGCACTGTGTCACACAGAACACCACGCAGCGGAGGGAGGAGGGATAATGGATGTAATGGAGATGAACCAATGGCCTGTGTGTTAAGAGTGTCCTTTTCTGATTTTAGCAGAATTATGTTGTTTTTCTAAACAAGCAGCCACTCACCATCTGGATTCATCTGAACACAATATGTAGGAGCTCGCCATTGGACAAGTGCTGGGGTGATTCATTGAATTCAGTGGGCAACAGATTATATAAACCCAGGTGGTTTTTCTTAAACACTCATCAATCTGAAGACAAATTCTGGATTTGCAAAATAAGTATATTATTTGATTTTGTTAAAATGTTAAAGAATATTTCTGAACATACAACGAAGGAGCAAAAGATGTAGAATCTTTAGAAGAATAGATAAATCCAGATTTATCCTGTTCCCAACTGACTTGGATGTCAGAGGTGGAAAAATAGTCAACGACATGATTTACAGCTCGTGCGCACTGGTACCCGCCTGTGGTAGGAGTATTATAAAATGGGTTAGGACAAGAGGTTAAGCATCGCTGTTCTACCGAAAAAAAAACAACTTAAACATCATTAAGGACCAGATTATTTTAGCTCATCATCAATTTTCCTTAAGGATGAGGATATATTTTAAGACAAGGTTAAATCAAGACAGATTTGATTAAATATCCCTGCTATTGATGAAAAGTTAATCAACCCTATTGGACAAGCTTTTTCCCATGTCCTAGCTTATGGTCAGCCCCGATCTCAATTCTCTGTGTTTCAATGTTATTTGTTTTTTGATAAATTAAAAAGTCATCAATTGATTAGATGTGTCTCTAATTGTGAACAAGCTGTTCGAGAGGCATAAAATGTCACCCAAGCAGTCCAAAGCTTTTTTTTCTTTTGCTATACTCGTCTTCATACAATGGGTAAGTATGGAACTTATTTTAATATTTTTGTCTTCTATAGGCTTAAATGTACATATTTAACTGGGCTACACTTATTGTGTAACAAGTAAGGGAGACGGGGTTGGTTGTCTCTGTCAGAAGGGAGCCATCTCCTCAGTACTGACTGCACTCAATCTCCCATCAACCCCAGCACACAGTGTCTGACTGATGAGTCAGGTGTGGAGACATTCAATCAGCCACAGGACATTAAAGGACTGTTCAGACCACACCCAGTTGCTTGAGTCCTTCGGCCTGTATGCCGAGCGTCTCTCTCTGACCTGATCACCCGTTACCTGTTCCTGTTTCCTACCTGACTCTGCCTCTTTGCCGCCTGCCCCGACCTTTAATCCTGGATTATCACTCTGATTCAGGTTTGTGGACTTTTAGCTTAGCCTTGCTCCCGTCTGTCTTTCTCTGTCCAGAGTGTCTGCATACACTTTATATTCACTTGCATGATATCTGGTTTTAGTTGTTAACAGCCTCAACTCCGGTGTTCCGGCATCCGGCACAAATTTGAAACCAACAAAAATGGATACAGAGCGCCAGAGAGGACCAGACTGGATGCAGTGTGAGTGCGTCTGGCACTTCTCACGGCATCTGCACCAGAGCCAGAACGGATGCAGTGTGAGTCCTGGGGAATGGGTGTATTCAGACTGGAAAAGTCTGTTGGTCCGCTTAATTTGGTCCAGAACTTTGCACTTGAAGTAAGATGTTTTTCTTGCTACTTTGGTACGGTGGAGGCTTGTTGCAAGGAGGTTACTGAGACACTGATACGTCAGAAGTTATGAAGGTACGCTAATACCCTTATATATTGTCAGGAGAAGAGTGTGAGAAGGTTATTGTGTAATGAGCCTGAATTCATTTGACCAAATCTCAATGAGTTCCTGTGTCTTCTTGTTGCTCTACTGTATTTACATCTTGTACTGCCTATCTGGTGGCTGTTTGGTTTAGTTTTTCTACTCTGAGCACAGAGCCTATTCAGACTAAGAAAACTCAGAACAAATGGGAGCTTAATCCAACTGGAAATAAATCAAGACCACCTCAAAAGAAAGGTCTGAGAGCAGTTCCTGGTCCTGGACCACGCTCCGTTTGGGTGTATTATCTGAATACACTCTAAGGCATATTTAGGAGGTTTTTGCAGATACTCTAAAAAAAGGTACACAAGATGATGGCAAAATACAAGACCTGACAATAATGCTTTGAGCTGATCAAAAGAAGGCTGTTGTAAATGCGTACTGGAGAAGCAGAAGATGGTTCGTTTCTCTGTTCACACAGTATCCATCAAAAATACTATAGATCCCATTATTCCTGAAAAAAGAGCCTGCTTGTTAAAAGGGAAACTGAGATTTTCAGAGGTCTCAAAATATATTTGTACCACAAAAAAATTGGTGTAAGTATTTATTACAAAGCAGGGCTGCACATTAAAGGCAAGTTTGCAATGCCACTCAAAACTGTGAAATTGCTCTTGCATGTCGCGGCGAGCGCAGAGCCAATTTTTGGGACAAACGCACAAAAACTGCTTTGTGAGGAAAAAGAAAAATCTGTTTTTGTGGGTCATCTTTGGTTTCACACATTTCATTTGTTACTGTGTGACTGTAATAAACAACCTACTCACCCAAAACACAAAGCTCCAGTGATTCACGTGAGCTAATTACACCGTGTACTGCATGAGTGTTTCCAGACCTCCGGGACAAACTGTCTCTGTTCATCTCTGGCTGTCTCACTCTCCCTTACAGTCCAACAGAAAGGAAGGTTGTTGGTTGTTTTTTTTTTTTTTTTTTTCCTCATGCCATCCAACTGGGTCTAAAGCTCTTTCTAATCCGATCTCCCAATCCAATTCATTGCATCCTTACACAGCCTTCTCTCTGCCGAACGTGCCTCTTTTCTCTCCCTACCCAAGGTCCCTTGTGTTGGACTAACTCCTTCCTGTCAGGGTGAATCTTTTGGGAGAAATCAGTAGTCTTTAAATGATGGAAAATGGAAGATACGATACAATGAAAGTACGAAAAGAAGAAAAAAGCACCAGACAAAGTCACAACAACTGCCTTTGTGAAGGGAGTTTGCAGCTTTCACACGAACGGTAAGAAATAAAAGAAATAAACCACTGGCCCAGATTCCAATTGTTGGGGAGATGTACCCAGCCGTGACATTTTCATTTTTGAGATGAAATGGTGTAAAATCCTCCAGACGGCGGACTGAGAGAGATCCACCAGGACCTCCCTCCATCCCCCATCCCTACTTTTCCTCGCTTGCCCTGCAGACGCGGCGCACTTTCAAGACAGGCAGACAGCATCAAGCCACCTGGGAACAACCTCTCTCCTGCAGACTGAGAGGATCCCAGTCAAACTTTGACAGCCTCACGTGGAAGCAAGGAGACAGACCCTGAAATGTTCTGCCACCTGTCACTCAAACTGACAGCATGATGTGAAAAGAATTAAAAGCAAATAAAAAACGATATCCGGCACATTCCTCGTGCAGGAGTCTGGGAGCGTTTGGGTTTTGCTTCATCTGTTCTGAGGCTTTTAAAGGCAGCGGACTGACCTCGGCGCCAGCGGTTAAACGTAACGCCGAGGCTGTGCAGATGCTGCACACGTTTGTGACATTCAGCAATGATTCACCAATCAAAGAGCATTGGTGTGACAGGAGCTCTTTTGCATGGACAAAAAAATACACGAGCTGTAATCAGTGAGATTGTTATTCTTGTTGCTGTTTATTTATGGATCTGTGCTCTGCACCCTCACAGATTGTCTGTCAATCAAACAGTATGACCAGGACATCTTCTCTGTTGGAGTTTGTGACTGTGGCAAGTTGAGCTTCATCAGCCACCGACTATCATTCTTTGTTTACTAAAGGAGGATTGTTTTTTTTTTTTTTTTTTTAGATGTCACTCCAAATTTTCTCCACAAATTCATCTTTTCTACATATTTGTGATATTTTTTTAAATAATCTGAAATGATAATGTATTTTACTGAATTGTAATGTCAGAAACTGGATTTACCCTTTTCAAACTGCAAGCTCCTGCCGTGTTGCTGAAATGCCCCACAGAGATGCAGCAGGAAAGAATGAATGGGAGTGAAAGTTTGTCCCTGTTGGAATGAAATAAATGAGACACAGAAACCTCTGTGAATGGATATTAGAAGTCCTCTGCGCATGGATGTATCAACAGAGCATGCATGAAAAATTACCAGGTCAGTGACTTAAAAAAACCCAGCAGTGACCAGGTTTTTGTTGTTTTTGTTGCGCTCTTTGTGAATGTGGTTTGTGACTGCTTGGGATGCTGAATGTGTGATGTGTGTGTAAAGGATGAATGGGATTGGTTGAATGCAGGCTCGCGGTGGTGAACACCCTTGCATCCTAGCGAGAAAACCCTGGTTCAAATCCCAGCTGGGACTGAACTGTGGGAAGTATTAATCATGCAAAGGTTTTTTCCTGGTTCCTTCCACAATCCAAAAACATGTTTCTTTTGCCCGGTTCACACCGGACGCGGAGTGTGTGCGGTATCGGCACAACCTCCAGTTCACACCAGACAGGAATTAGCAGGGAGCTGCTGACGCCAATGGTCACCATGGTCGGGTCAGCAGTCTCCCTGAATTATTTTATGTTTGTTTTGCCTTTTTTAGTTTAAACGTTACAAAAAATAACCCTTTTATTGGAAAAAAAAGATTTTTTTTTTCCTCAGCCTGATAAACATCTACAACCTCAAATAACTAACATGCCTCACTTGTCATATTTCTATAAAAGAAGCAGATGTTTTTAGAAGGAAACAGAATTTACCATCCAAATAAAGGTATCCTGATTTTTTTTTTTTCGTATAATATGAGATAGTTCAATTGGCCAACTGCTTCTAAACTGTAAAATAATAATCAGCAAATGTTTACCTCTCTAATACTTGAGCAGGAAAAGTGTTTAATTATGGCCAAGAGGGAAAAACATCAGATGAACCATCAAATGAATAAATGTATGTGCATTCATTTTAGCAAGAACTTATATAACTAATAAACGAATGTTTGAGAGTAAATTGATTACAAAAAAACAAATTTAATATTATGTTTGGCACCTTAAATGTTGAGCGGTATGACATGTTAATAAAGGGAAAAAAAATAGTTGAGCATGGTTAGCTGTTCTTAAAAAAATAACAAGAATAACAGCATTTTCTATGTAAAGGGACAATGGAAAAAGTCTCTTTATTTTAAATTTTCTTTTTTTTTTTTTTTCCTTCTGGGAATACAGATTGGAGTTTTTTAACCTTTCAGCAGAATACCAACTGTAAATCATGGTGGAGGTGGTATGATGGTTTATCCTCATCGTACATTATACCTGTACATATTTTAGCAAACGAGTCATTCTATCTCACATCTTTACCAAATGTTAAGCATCTGAAGGTCATCAATACACTATGTGGATCAAAGTTTTGGAATTGTGTAGCCAACCACAAGACCTAAGCATAAAGGAAATTAAAAAAAAAATAAAAATCGAAAAAAAAAATCACCAAAATGAGATGTTAATTTGGAAAAGTTATTGCTTTTAAAGGCTACATCCATAAAAGGTTTGTTGTTCTGCGTATTTTAGTTCAATAGAATTTAACTTTCTAAGCTACCAGGAAAGAGTTCTAGAGGTAAACATGAAGGTAGCTAGTGTCAGAGTAGACCAGGGGTGTTCAAAGTCAGTCCTCGAGGGCCGGCCTCCTGCTGGTTTTCTAGAAATCCTGCCTCATCTGCTGCTGATTACCTGGATCAGGTGTGTTTGGCCATTAAGTAGCTTCAATGGCAGGTTGGTCGGAAAACATGCAGGACACCGGCCCTCGAGGACTGACTTTGGACACTCCTGGAGTAGAGGATGTAGAAGACAAGGTCAGATGGAGGAAGATGATATAATGTTGAAAGCCGAAAGGAAACTAATAAAAAGATAGGACAGACCGGATAATAAGGCACATCGTCAATGACTGATCTAGATTTGAATTTCTGTCATAAGGCGCACTGAACTATGAAAAGAATAAGAGATAAGTCCATCAGTCAGACTTTATATATATATATATATATATATATATATATATGTTCCACACTAACTTTAGAACTTGTTTGTAACATGCTACATGTTAGCCACATTAGAAGTGTTAGCATTTTTGCAATACTTGTAATTCCCAACCTTGTTTGGAGCACATACTGTAAAATAAAACATAGTGATCCCACTAAAACAAACATTACTGTGACCATACTAACTTCTAACCTTGCTAATAACATCTATAAAAAGCACAGTCTAACACTGCTACATGCTAGCCATGTTAGCATATTCACAATAAAACCCAAACTTGTTCGGGCCTGATGTACCTCTGAAAATCTCCTTGATATCAGTAAACACAACCAGAATGAATCCATATATAATGAAATCCAGATTATAATGCACTGTGGCTTCCTGAAAAAAAAAAAAAAAGATTTTAAGTTCACCTTATAGAGCAGAAAATAGTCTACTGGTATGACGAAGTTTGCATTTTTAGCATTTATTTCTTGACAAACAAAAGTCCCTTATTGTTTCAGCGAAGACGGAGTTATCAATCAAAAGAAATCCAGAAGATGAAGATTTCCTGAATTTCACTTGGAAATGTTCCTTTTTTTAAGCCAGCTAAAGCAGGAGCAGCTTAAACACTAAAAACCGAGTCTTCTCATATGGACTCAGGTTCTTTTCCAAGAATAGTCCACACACTGAATTTCCACAAACGGTGACTCTCTCTGCTTAATGGTTCACCTTGGAGTGAGTGTGCAGCGCATGCATGAGGTTATGCAGACTCTTAGCTTTAGGGACTATTGATCAAACTCTGTCAGACTTGTAAAACAAAGAGAGCATCAGTGAGGCTCTTTAGCGGGCAGACTACAAAGAGAGCAACAACCCCGCTTGTAGCTTCCGATTTATTATTAAAATATATATATATATATGGTGGAGCTCTGCAAAGCAGAAAGGTTAGATCCTGTTGGAAAGGTTTGCAGATCCTAATAAGTTTCTAGTCTGTTTGATTATAAATGCATGAAGGTGAGTTGGAGGATAAGATTGAAAAGATATTTATTTTCCCCACAAGAACAAAAAGCCTCAGACAGTCCTCCTTGTTATAAGGTCAGTCATTCCAGAGGGAGAATCACAGATGTAGAACTAATTCAGCAGCTCTCTGAATGCTGACTGTGTGTTTGATCATGGATTTTTTTTTTTTTTTTGTCCATATTGGCCCCCAGGCCGTTTGGAGGGTCCCAACTACATCTGTGCTATAAATAATCAAAACAATAGAATAAATAAACAAAAGCCTCCCCGCAGAATAGAATATCTAGCCGTAACTGATGCTAAATTTCCATTTGTTTCAAAAGCATCAAATGTGCTGCTTCTATTAGCATATGCAGCATGTCAGCTGTCAGCTGCGCCGTCGCCGAGCGACAACAAAGCCCAGAAGTGACGACTTCCTCGGAAATTCCGACAAAACTAAAGACAAAGAAGAAAAAAAAAAAAAAAAACTTTCATGCAGTATATTTTACCCATGCTTCTGACACTATCAATGTTTAGGAATAGAATAGTGCAGTTCTCTGAAAGCCTGGAGTTCATTTCAGACAACCTCAGTGACTGCCTGATGTCACATCGCTTTTTATCAGTGATCAGTCAGGTAGAAAACGCCGGAGTCCGCCTCCAGAGAGGAGCAACACTGAAGGGAGATTTCACAAGTGCACCTGAAATGTTATTGGTTGGTTGCATTAAGTACAGCTAAGGGGTTATTTGTCTCTTGAGTGCAGTCAGGACATGGCAGCCCACCAGAGCGCCCGCCCCGAGTGGTTTTGACTCAGACCGGTTCGGTCTAGTTTGGCAGGAGAGAAAGGAGGGGGGGGAGCGATTCTAATCAGAGGGGTTTGACTGGAGAGCTTGTTCAAACGGTGGCAGGAGAGCTTCTGCACTGATGCTGCTATTACTGCTGCCAGTCCGTGGCCATATCAAAGCCAAAGCCTCTTTTTTTTGGAGAGCCTATTCTCTTTGCAATCAGACGCAAGGAGAGAAAAAGTAGACGGCGGGCAGCGGCACTTTGCAGGCTGATTGTCTTTTGCGGTCATCTTGAGTGTGAAGACACACATTTGGTGCGGTTTCTGCACAAACACCTGCTGCTCAGTTTTTTTATGATACGGATAAACCGCCACGAAATGCGCCGAAAGTCTGCCACCCCTGGCTGTGCGGTGAGACCGCCCCCAGGTTGTTCTTATTTATACAGACTAGTGATTTAGTGAGAGGCATCACTGAGACTTCAGCTCGCTTTCAGACAGCGAATTTAGTTGGATTAAAATCTCCCAGCATGTAATCGTTTTATCACAGAGCTCAGAGTTACGGGCTAATACGAACCGTGAGTGGAACCACAATGAAATGGACTCTATGGGTTAGAATGATGAATCATTTTAAGCCCTCCATGAGAATACGTCTTTTTTTTTTCATCCCTGCTCCACACAAACACGCACAAAGAAAGCTCTCTGTGATAGATTGTCCTGAAGAGCTGTAATAAAGGTTCAAATGAATAAAAAAACTCATCTGTCATGACCAAACAGGGATTTCTGTTGGCATGATTCACAAAGGGGATTCACTTATTGGTGACTTTGCAGGAGTAAATAATTAAACCAGTGTGCCAACTGGTTCCAAATCAAGCTGTTTTGCAAAAGTTTGGAAAAAGTTTGACAAAATGAGATTCAAAGAACTTTCAAAACTATTTTTTCCTCTCAAATTTTAAAGAAACATGAGTTTTTCATCCTCGTAATTAAATAACTTTTTTGTCTTTAAGAGTTGAAGAAAAATGCAAAAATTAGAAGTACAATGACAGTCCACTTAGGAGACAGCAGCTTTTCTTCATGTTGACAGAAGGTTACTGCCATCAAACTCACACACTGTCATTTTATTCAAAAGCAACACATTTCACATTAAATTGCAAATTGAGTAAACATCTTTGGAATTTTGATTGGACGAAACACATAAAAGAAAATAGCACAATGACTTAAAGTCATACAAGAGATTTTTTTTTTATTTATTTTTCTGTTTTTGCCCAGTTAATTTGTGTTTCCCCATCCACACACACACAGTCACACCAGGTTTCATTTATGATCATCCACACATGTTAATGTTTTAGCCAATTCGTCCTCAATCTGTTTAAGTTCATGCTTTTCCAGTTTGTCAGAGACAGATTCTCTCAGGATTGCTGGGCTCCTTACAGTTTTTATTTGACCTTGTTTGAGTTCCAGTTCTGTTTTTTTGTTTTCTTTTCCATGTTAAAAAAAATCAAATTTACTGTCTATTATCAGGCCCAGTCTCTTGCATTTTAGGCTCTCCAAGAACCTTAATGTCTGAAACTTTTTATTATAGCAAATGTAGTAAAAAAAAACTGTTTGCTTAATTTTTTTATATATATATATATATATATATATATATATATATATATATATATATATATATATATATATATAAGTGCAATTCCAGTATATATTTATTTTCTGGATGTTTTTAGCACCTGCATAATTCATGCAACAAATTTTACCCTAGAAGACAACACCCAAATGAAATGCTAATTATGCTTTTTTTTTTTTTTTTTTTGAGTAGAGAAGAAAAGATGTGTCCAAAATATCCTTAACCAATGATTATAAACTGTAGGTTACTGCTTCTTAGGAAGCAAAATGAATCAGTTTTTTGCAACACCCACATCTGATTACTGTCAGATTCAAAGAATAGAGACATTAGGCGTGTTTGAGATTATGCAGGCGGACGCGGCGCTGCGCAGATCGCCTGGATCGCGGTGCATGCTGGTTAGTTTCTGTCACCGACGTCACATTTGCGACGACATGAAGTATCGCGAGAAAGGGGCGGGTTCAAGGCGCCTACCTTAGCCAGCGCAGCCAGAAAATAGGTACTGCGCTGGCTGCAAGCTGCCTATATGACTACAAAACAATGCATTGTGGGAAACGGTGTCCTGAAAGTTTTTGTAGTTAAATATGAAATAACTGGCGCTAAATGAAGGAAATATGTGTATTTTTTTACTCTTTCTGGAAGGTAGTGAATCGCTGATGAAAAAATATACAAGATTTTAAATAATCTGTGGTTATGTGTGTCATAGTTGTCTTTAAAATGAACTTTAATTTTTATTTTATCTGTTTATTTGGGACAGGGCACATGTAATGAATCCCCCGGCTATTTTTTTTATCTGTTTTACTCTAAGAGATGTAAAAAAATACTATAAAAGACATAACAGCACAGATCAGACTAGGAGGAGTGGCGTATTAAAATTCAGCTGAATGTTGAAGACAACCCCCAACTCCTCGTTCTCATACAGTCTCGTCGTCCACCTTCATCTCAGGCGCCTTTCTCCGCCCCCTCCTGCAGCAGCTTAGTCTCGCCGACGAAGCAGGCGAGGCGCAAGTCAACTCAAACACGCCTATTGCTTCAACAGATTGATGCCTGCAGTCGGTCAGAGTAAAGCAGCTAAGAAAAAACAAAGGTCTCTGGAGGCGTGGCTTGTTCTGCCACCCCCATGTTGAGTGGTTCATCCTGCTCTGTTCATGTGCGTCTGCTTTAACAGAACTCCTCTTTTCAATTAATATTAATGATCAATATTTACCATCAATTTTACTATAGGAATCTTAAACTTTGGGAATCTTCTCTTTTCTCTTTTCTGAGCTCTTGTAAAATGCATGATTTGTGTCATAAATGGTCCTTTTGGGTTTTTTTTTTTTGTTTTTCCAAAATTAAACTTTCGTCATTTCTACCAAAAATGAACGTTGTCATCTGCAGTATTAATGCATGTTACTGTGTGGGCTTAAATATGACATCAAAATGTATGCATTTTTTTAATTGAAATTACAACTGCAGTCATTTATTTATTTTTAAACTGACCTTTTTTCTGTTTTATCAGCTTGTTGATGTGTCTGGAAATGGAACGTCAGCATAAAGCTTTCATTCAGAGGGACACACATCAAACACAGATATGAAGGAGGTGACGAAAACACTGCAAAATATTCATGACCACTCTATTTTTTTGTGTCAACTTAACGATGGACTCGTGGAAATCAGTCAGCACTTTTAGCGACATCAAGAGGAGAACGTTTCTGTATAATTTGCTGTGATTGGTCAAAATCTTGGATGAACTTTCGGCCAGACTTCTAACACAGCTCTGACGTTTCTAGAGTTTTCAAAAATATTTCTTCTCCAAATGTTTGTGGACAGTGTCTCATTAGAAAATACACCATTCCAAATCAAAATGGTCTGTTCCATACACAACCACAAAAAACAACAGATGCTGACAAACAGTAGCTCCAAGATATGAAATGAGGAAAAGCAAGCAAAAGATGTCATTACACACGAGAGGAGACGCACGGCGCAACTTCAGGGCTCGGTTCCTCCTGGCAATCTCATCACTATACACGAGGATGCCACCAGAAAAGCAATAAGCAAAAAAAAAATGAAAAATAAAGGTAGAATGAACCAGTCGTGCTCTGGAGCATCAACCAATCTCTGAAACCCAGACTGCACTCTGCTCGCCAGGCAATTACACACAACCTGTTGAGTGTTGTCCCGGGAATGCGGTCAGCAAGTCACAGGAGAATTAATGAAATGCCAAGGTGCAGGCAGAAAAATTGCCTGTATAATCTATCTTTAAGGTGCCCTTGTGGTATTTTTAAGAAAAAGTCATACAAGGCGTGAGTATATACCACAGCAGGGCTGGTCGGACAAAACAAAGAAAAGTTATGTTGTCCGCTGCTCATAATCTGCTGGGTTTCTTTCATTTATCTGTGGATATGAAAGCATTGACTGGATCTCTTTGTTGCAGCTAAAGGACACTCCCACCACACACACTCTAAAGGTCAGGGACACCAAGAGATATAATTGCATGCCACAGTGTCAACTCCTTCATTAAAAGAAGTCATTATAGTTTGAAAAGACTCATTTGTTAACCCGGAATATTCTTTTTGATGTCAAACGAAGCTTCAGCTCCGTCCGCTCACCCACAGCCGGCTCCGTTTACCTGACGGTGCTCTTGGACGAGTCCGGATCCCTGGCGGTGACGGTCCCTATGACGGTGTTGATGGGGGCGTTCTCGTTCACTTCCAGCAGGTACATGGGTTTGGAGAAAACGGGAGGCTCGTCGGAGTCGTCCACCGTGATCTTCACGGTGGCCGTGTCCTTGAAGTGCGCCGTGCTGCTGTACTCCGGGAGGACGTTGGTCGCTTCCACTTTCAGCGTGTAGGCTTTTTTGGTCTCAAAGTCTAGAGGCTGGAAGAAAAGAAAACATGTGAAATGGTCAAAAATAGTTCAGTAAACCTAAACAAATGTCCTAGACGATGCTTTTAACCAAAGAGCAACGAATTTTAATGATACTGATGTCTGGATTGCCATTCAAATTGTTTTTTTTAAACAGAAAACATCCCCTACGACTAGGGTTGGGCACCGATGGGATCTGATGCGGTTCCGGTGCTACCGCAGTTCTTTGGTTTCGGTTTCGGTTCCCTTTCGGTGCTTATTGCGGTACTTGAGTAATAAAAAATAATGCCTTTATCTTCCTAAATCCAAAGCAGAACGGCTTCAAACAAGCGCAGACTCCCTCCTGCCGTGCAGCTGTGCGCACGTAATATAAAGCATAATATAAAACTCCGTCTTAAATAAACTTAAACGTCCTTGAAATTTTAGCCTGACATTTTATTAAATTAAATCAGGAATGTGGCATTTATTTGCAGTTGTTTTTGGGCAAAAGCAATATTTTATTTCAATAAAATAAGGCGGAAGATAAATGTCAATCACACGGCTGCAAAGCGCAGCAGATGATGACGACCCGCTGTGGTGGTGGGCGGAGCCGAGCCGAGCTTTCTGCTATTAGCAGCCCAACAAGGAGGAAACATTCATTGTTTCATTTTGGGATGGGGCTCCAGCGTTGTTTAAGAATTGCGGAAACTCCACTATTCACAGCGAAAGTCCCGCCCACCGACGTTGCGGAAGCCGACCATCTCAAAGTGACACTCCCCCACTTGTTTTCATGCATTTTAGATGCGCGCGCTTGCGCTGTTGGCGGTTTTATATGAGCCCGCCCACGAACACAAGAAAGTAAATAGATAGGCTGAATCGTAACAAATCAGAAGGGAGTACAAGTGATTGACATGTCCACAGACAAATGAAACTTCAACGAAATTTGGAACCGAAATCCGGCACCGTTTGCAGCCGCATCTTTCGGTTTCGGTAGAACCGCGCAAATCATAACGGTTCCTACTTGGAACCGAACTTCGGTGCCCAACCCTACCTACGACACTATAAGAAAGCTTTTGTGCAAATTTCAGAAAACTGGATCTGTGGAAAACACATCGATGTGTGATTTTAAACACCCGTTATTAAATAGAGCACATTATATAAATAAAACTTGTTCAATATAAAATCTTTTTTATTCCTATGTATGCAAACATATGACCTTCCCTGTATATTTAAAGCTGTTGAGCTGAAAGGAAAACCTTCATCCTAAAACACAAAGAAGACTTTGAAAATTGTAATAAAATGTATGTTTTTGTATTTTATTTTATCTTGTTAGAGATGGTGATTAATTTAGAAAATATTGCAATATAAATTAATAATTCATATTATAACTAAAATTCCAAAAAAAGACAAAGCAACAGCAGGAAAACTAAAACATACATTAAAAAACTGTCAGGATTCAGTACGTCATGTTCTGTTTTCTGTCAGTGTCACCATGTTCAGGTTAAATCATCCACAGCTGTCTCTATTTAGTTAATCAACCTCAGAGTCTTTAAGTCTCTGTCTTCAGGTCTGTTATGTCACTGGGTTGGGCAGCTGGTTTCGTCAGGGTTTAAGTTTGTTAAGTAAATGGTTACGTTTCTACCACCATATCTTGTCTCCTGCGTTTGGGTTCCTCACCACCATCCCTGATGGAAAAAAATCCTTAATTTTAGTTCTTTTAAGCATAAAATAACATCGAACTTAACCTGGAGTTGTATACTGTGGTGTCCAATTCTGTTTCTACAGATCCACCATTGTGTTCTCTGTCCACTTCTCTGCTGGTTAGTGGGATCAGGTGATCGGGTACCGTTAACTCCTTAAAGCCTGAATCTATTTCCAGCTTTGAAAAAGAAAATCATTTCTGTTTTTGCTTTTAAGCAGATGCAACATTCAGGTATTTTTAGAGCTGAAGTGGTTTGTTGCATATTTGCTACAAACAGGCATCACTGGGTTAAAGCACAGATTGTATTTAGAAAAAAAAAAAAAAAAAACTAGGGTTCTTTAAAACTGAAAGATGCGTGAACTGATTAAAACACTGAATACATTACAATTAAAATTCAAATAAACATTTTGAGCTGTTTGGTAATTCATGTAAGAACATTTAGAAGATCACTAGAGTAGATTTGCTCAATAGAAACATATTACTGCACTTCATAATTATGTTTCTATCATCTTTGAGAATGAGTTTTTAATCCAAAAAAGAAAAGTGTAGGACAACTTTTGCATAGACCAACTATAGACTTAAATCTGATAGAAGAAAGGAACATTATGGAGTTTAATGGTAAATCTGGAGTTAAAAGCTCACTAAATAAAGTCACTATTTAAATCCACAAAAGAAAGTTCCAAATTTTAAACTAAAGACAGAAAAAAAACAACCACTACTGCACACTACCCTCTTACCTGCCAGAGTGAACACAACTGTCTGATAGAAAAATAATTTTCCAGATAATACAACTGAAATTATGTCCAAAGTGGAACCATTTGTTATTTCAATTGCACTATAAATTGCAACAAAATTTCAGTATCTCAAGACAACTAAAGACACAAGTGTGTAAAAACCAGATATTTGCAGTACAATGCAATTGTGTAAATAGGCAATTTATGACTAGAGGTAAATGTTTAACGTAAAAAGCGTAAAATATTCAGTTTCTGACTATGGAAGATGGGGCAAACAGAGGTTTGAATATAAATTTGAATTTATTTAGTAGGGACAGATATAAGGTATAGAAGGTCAGCAGTCCCATGCCGTTATCATAATGCTTTTAGCAATAATGAATTTGCAGCAATGTTTTTATTTGTCTCTATTAAACAATAGACTAATTTGTCAGACAAATTTAACTATAAGACAAATCTAGACAAAAAAGATCTTCGCTTCATGTGAGAAGAGTCGGTCATTTTGAAACAATTACCATTTAAAACTTAAGTCTTTTAACATTATCACCATTTATTTTTACTTAGCAGAAATCACCCATAAATAATTGTGTTAAATCAGATTTTTGTTTCTAATCTGTCATAATTTTCTTCAAAAAGATAATTATTTTTATTTTAACTCCAAATAAGACAGTTTTATATCCAAACCAGATGCTGGTTTATATTATAATCAAGCACAAAGATTTTGAAAAACATATTTTTGCAAGAACAAAATAAAATCTGTTGCTGTAATAATAATAAGAGGAAAATTAAAATATGAACACTTATAGAGTAAATTCTGGTAATCAGCAGTGGTTGCTGCTGAGAATAATTAAGGAGAAAAATATTTTTTTTAAATCATTCTTCACATTTACATCAATTACTTCCTGATTCAAGTTTCTCGAGTGTCAAAAATGGAAAATATACTTTACATTTTTTGTCATTTTGAAATGCAGGATTCTTTTTGTAAAAGTTCCAGTTTAAGAAACTGAAAGCAAAGCAAAGCGGTTGAACAGGTGTTCATTTCCCAGCCCCTTCCTCAGACTGGAGTGCAGCATTTTCTTTACTGATCGCTCATCATAAATATTTAAAAGGCAGAGCAGAGTGGATTTCTTTTTTTTTTTTCTTCCAATGGCATAGCGGAGCACTGTTACAATTTTATTCTGAATCATCACTGGTCACTTTCCTACTACTAGAATAATGGGATCAAGTCCCTTCTACGCCCCATAACCAGGATTTATAGGGAAATCAAAAGTGGGCCTCGCCGCTTGAGGGAACAGGAGCTGGCTCAAAAAGAGAGAAATGAACAAACCCAGAAATGTATTCAGTTAGAGGGCTCATGCAGGAGGAGGTCACACAGGGCTGGTGCTGAGAGCTCCGACACAGAGGGGGCAGGCGGGTGGATGTCTTGGGGTACGGCGTCCCAGCAGCTGAGGGATGTTGATGGTGACCTGGGGCTTAGACTTCCACACTCCTGCAGTCTTTGTGTCGGGACACTCGGAGAGAGACCAAAGCCTCTGAAGCCTCTCCAAACCCCTCTTCTTCACGGTCGGGGAAGCTCTTTGGAACACTCTCATTATTAACCTTCCATTCCTCTCTACTCTTCACCCCCGTCCTCACTTGACTCCCCTCCCCTCCCCTCGTCCTTTCCCTTTCTCTCCCTCTGATCCAACCGTCTGTGCTGATAAAGAGGAGGGCAGCCAGAAACGAAGCCTTTGGATGTAATCCTGACAAAAACCAAGAGTGTGTACAGCCTGCGCTTTGATATTCATAATATTCATAAATATTTCAAGTCTTAGAAGTACAAACTGAGGTTTAAATATTTAGTGTCCAGAGCAGGTGAAGCCAGTTCACCCAGTTACGTCCATTTTTACGAACCAAAACTTTATCAATATTGAAGTAAAACAAGCAAAAAAAATATGTTATCTACCCACATCACCTTTTCCCATGAAACTTTTCATTTTGGAAAACACAACAGGTTAAGAACACACAGGATCAGGAATCCTAAAACTGAAGCATTGGACATTTATATTGATCAGTAGAACAATGTTCCAGAGACGAACCGCTAGAATCCAAACAGTGAGTTGTTTGTGTCGATGTTCACGCTCTCCAGGCTGTTTAAAGATGTTTTATTTATGGTTTTATTCCATGAATGAAATTATTTAGCCCGAATATCAGTCTTTGGGTGCCCAAAGTGTGGCCCGGGGACCACATGCGGCCCCTTAAACTACTTAATCTGGCCCTCCAAATTAAAATAAATTGGATCAAAAATCCTAATTTGTTGTATCTCTGGCGTTCATGTGTATTTTTGTGAGTCAGAAGGTGATTTTTCGGATTTCTTTGAGTTCACATTTTCCTCTGAAGAACATCAACCCATTGGATCACCAAGAGAACAAAAATCAAAATTTAGAAATTAAAATTCCCCAATTTTCTGTTTTTAAATGAATATATGTGAATTTTAATCCAAATTAAAGCATGTTTTTATCTAAATTCCATATTATCTTTTTAGTTTATGAGGTTCATTATCAAATCACTCCTTCCATCTTATGCCAAATTTTAGAACCCTTTCTGGCCCACGAATCAAAGTTTGCCCACCCCTGATCTACAGCATGGGTGCCCAAAGTGTGGCCCGCGGGCCAAATTTGAGAGAGAGAGGTACAAAAATTGTGTTGTAAATAGTTTGATACTGAACAAATTTAAGATTTTATCTAACAAAACCTGTTGATGTTCTTTTGTAGTTTTTCACTAAAAACTCTAAAAATCACATTTTGATTTTGTGTTTTTACAATTTAAACTGACCTAACACTAATGTACTAGAATGAATTGCAAAATGATAATAAATATTTAAAAAAAATGAATGTCTTCTAGGAAAAGGGGCAAAAGCTCA
The DNA here is from genome assembly GCA_003999625.1 of Oryzias javanicus. Classification (NCBI taxonomy): domain Eukaryota; kingdom Metazoa; phylum Chordata; class Actinopteri; order Beloniformes; family Adrianichthyidae; genus Oryzias; species Oryzias javanicus. The sequence continues at coordinate 35,850,623 of CM012439.1, forward strand.
CATTTGTAGGACATTCTTCGACCTTTTCATGGTCAAAATTAGCAAAAACTTCCAAGTGGACATTTTGAGGCTTAGATGGTTAAACCACATTCTTTATATTCTCCTTTTCATGCAAAAAAGAAAGTTTGGCCACTCCTGGTCTAGAGGTTCTGATATGGACCCATTTAAGACCCTCAGTCTTTATGTTTTAGATTTATGTCCATTGTTCTTAGCATTTTTATATGTATATTTATTGTATCATTTATGTATGAAATTACATTTGTTTTTATAGTCTTGTTATTTGGACCTCGAGTCTGTAATAAAAAAATTATTCTTTCATTTATTCACTCCAGTTTAAACACACCTATAAGAATCCACCGCTGCAATAAAGTGTTGCTGCATCACATCATTTCCAAATAGGAACCCTCATTAAGTGTTCAAGATCATAAATAAGCTAAGATGACAATCATGCAAGGATAGAAAAAGATCCGTGAGAATCTCCTTCATATTTTTTTTTTACTATTCTATGAAATAATATGCTTTAAGTGCATTCTAATGTTCATTCCTCTCTATAAAGAACCCCAAAGCTGTATTTGATCCGTTCACACATTTCTGAGTGTTCCTCTAAAAACTTCAGCATAAGCCCCTCCCAACTCACGATCTGATGTCATAAATTGAGAATGGCCCCTTTTTAGGAAGAGTCTGCGCTGCCTGTACCACCCCCAGGCTAACCCAAACGTTCCGCTCGCTCACAGAAGTTGGTTTAGCATTTAAATTTTGCGTGGTGACATACGCCAAAGAACATTCAAAGGGAGCGTGCTGGAAAACGGGAGTGACAAATTAGGAAAACTAGTTCCAACATGGATTATTGAGCAAAGACACAACACATTCTCACTCTTAACTCATTAATTTCATTTCTATAGCCCAATATCACAAAGAAAAATGTGCCTCATTGGGCTTCATGCCGGAAATTTTAAAGATGCACAAAATTAGTCATAAAATATGAAAAGTCGCTAAAGACTAAACAGATATTGGCGTTTGGTTAAGGACCCCGTTGCGTCACTTGACATTTTGGTTGTCACCAACTTGTCGTTTTTTGATGTGCTGGCTGTTCCCATTAAATCACGGATCCCCAACCTTAGGGGTGCAAACCAGAACTGGTCCAGTACCGGGACGCAGAGTACACTGGTGCCCAACCCGGCACTGGATGCAGTACCAGACGCATTTCTGGACCCGAAAGATACTGGTTTGGGGCACTGGTACTGGCTTGCATCCTGAGGACCAGTCTGCGTGCCGGTACCGTGTGCCGAGGGTTGTGGACCTTTGATTTTATGAATAGCCGGCATGTCAAAAAAAAGGGTGAATTCGGGACACTCAAAAAGTCTAAAAGGGATGTTTTTTTTTTTGTTTTTTTTTTACTAAACCTCAATATGTGATGACTTCGGAGTGAGAATGTGTTGGACAGAAAGATGCCTGTGTCTTTAGTTAAATGATTGCTTAAAATAGTAAAACGTTCCCAACCACATGAATCAGGAACATAATTCAATATTCTCATTATTTAATTACATTTTTTTGATTCAATTTTCTTTTTTTTTTGCAAAAATAAACTCAAAAAATGTTATTTACATGTGACCAGTTCAGGATTTATGTTTTTCTATTATTTCTACAACAATACTCAAGTTTTGATGCATAAAGTAAAGCTGAACTCAGCCTTTAAAAAAGAAGATATAGATAGATGGATAGATAACATAATTAATATTTTATGTAATGTCATAGCTTAAGGTTATTTGATTTGCTTTCTATGGTTAATTTATTAAAGTCTCTGAATTATGAAAACTAAAATATAGGAAAAAAATATTTTTTTTAGCTCATGCATGAAGATATTTTTCTGCAAAATGATCCTATAAGTAAATGTTTGATCACACCTCTGCACTTTTATGTTTGTACAACAAAGTAGCTCAAATGAAATTCATTCAGAAAAACTCCTACTTTTCCCTTATTATCTGCACATAGGGATGTAAATTTGCTTCTTTCCACTCCCCTTCATGCAATTAATTAAAATCTATTAGGCAAACTTGATGTTTAATTGAATTCATGGGCTACATGTATATTCGTATATATATGCTTAGTTATGATTGAGTGTAATTATATTGAGATCATTGACTGCATTTGAATGCTTTTCTTCTTTTACTTTTTTCTCAATGAAACCATGACAATTCATACTAAGTTTGACATCATGTGAGATGTGTATTTCCTTTTTCATCTTTAGTATTTTTGTGTGTTTTGATTGCTCCAATCCATTTCCAATAAATGACTCATTACTTTTGCTTCCAGGGTCCTCACAGAATACAAACAAAAAAGGAAAGAAGGAAGAAGCTTTTTTTTTTTTTTTTTTTTAGCGTTCCTGGTAAATTTAATTATTCTAGCACATTCACTTTAAGGAAAACACTGTGGTAAACAGCTTTTTTTTAATTAGCCTGGCTAGGTTTAATTACAACAATTTTCCATATCAATTATAAAATCAAATAAAACATGAATGCAGCATGCTCTTTTCTTTGGATCGTATAATATCCTGAGCACGGAATCAGAATAGAAGTCATTTTTTTTTTGCTGGATCAAATCATTAATTCAATAAACAAACTCGATGCTTGGACTGAATAATCCGGGGAGATTAGATCGCTAATATAATTGCGTGGTGGCGCTGTTGTGCACCAACGTCTGATTATAGAGAGATCCAGGGGATCAGTGGGAGCACACAAGTGAGGCTCGCATGACAAATGACGCTCCTTTCATGTTCTCGGTAAACAATGGAGCTTAACTCGCTGTGTCTAAATTTCTAAGCGGGGAAGTCGAGCTCACACGCCGCCACAAACAGATTCTCGGCTGTGCCGCGTTAACGCCCCACGCGCGTCCAACCCCCCAACCCTGCTGCGCCGTTCTTCAGTCTCGGTCAAGCGTCTGCATGGAATCAGTATGTACGCACGGGCCATTTACAGACATGAAAGTTCACCGGTGGCTGCAGGGGTGAAAGCTCAGCATCCCGCTAACATCCCTCGACAGGCCTGGGGGCAAACAGATAAAAGGCTTAAAACTCCAACAGCAAAGAACTTCTTCCCGGGTCTGCACCTTCCCTGCCTCGCCAGATCAATACGATTTAACCTTGCTACAATGGAGCAAAAATAATTTTAGGATTGCAGGAGGGGAGAGTTTACGAACAGAACTCTAATTTGTGAATGGGACGAGGACATTTCTTTTGTTTTTTGTTTTTTTCCAAATTTTGGGGATTTTAGAAAAAAGATTTTTACAAGTGACATCATTTCACCTCCATTTTTTTTCCTTCCTTGCACGTGTTAGCGGGACATGGCCTGTTCTGTTATTCATCCCACCACCCACGCCGCGCATTGTTCACACTTTGACTACGTCACACCACATGTCCTTGGGGAAATGTCCTTTTATATAACAACACGAAGCTCTTCTACATGCGAGTGACACACAGCTGGTTCTGCACACACTGAACCTAAGGTCAACACTCCATCAGTCATTTTCAAATACACAAACTTGTCCACAGTACTCACACTAATAAGCTAAAAATTGGGATAAAAAACTCATATTTCAAATTCACCCGTGTGAGTTCTGTGGGTCTTTGGGTTGTCCAGGTCCATAGAGGGTCATAGAGACGAGCGGATGCGTCCTAAGGTTAGCACAGGTGTGACGAATCTGAATTCTTCCCCTACAGCTTCTCCCTATCCCTTCATTTAGCCCTCCGAACAGAGTTATGGAAAAATAGTGTATATATCTGAATTCCAACACCATTCATTAGTGCACTACATAGTACTAGTATTCTGCATTTTCTCGTGCTGTCCGAGTCAACAATTCCAAAATCGAGAAATTTCCCAGAAGTCTTTGCGAGAAACCAGTGTGCATTGATTCACTACATTAGCAAATCTAGACCACAATTCAATTCAATTTTCAATTCAATTTTATTTAAATAGCCCAAAATCACAAAAAAATTGTGCCTCATTGGGCTTCATGCAGGTAATTTTACAGATGCAGAAAATAGTCGTGAAACATGAAAAAACAGCTAAAGACTAAACAGACTAAATAAACAGGATATCCCTGCCCTTAGACACTCCCTCTACAATGCTTGCGGTGGAACAATTTTTGCAAAAAAGAGAAAAAACTTGTGTGAATGTATTTTTTTTTTTTTTTTTTTTTAAACAATCCACATTTTCATCATCAGAACACAGTAAATTCACAAATAAACGTTGTGAAATGCTCATATTGATGAGATTTTCACTTCTTGATATTAGTGACATCATATCCTTTAAAAATACAAAAGAAAAGTAGTGACCATAGTGTTCCGATTACTTTTAAAAGTCGTCCTGCACTACAGATTTTTTTTGTAACATTTTATAAGTTATTTAATAATATTAATAATAATAATAAATGTTATTCATATGGCGCCTTTCTTGGCACTCAAGGTCGCCTTACAATACAAGAATAAAAGCATAAAGCATTTATACCCCAATAACTAACAGTTTATTAATGATCTGTTAACTAGTTATAGCGGATAGTTATTATAAAGTCTTCCTTTTTTTAAAGTTAGTGATTAGGGAGAGAATTCAGACTTAGTCTATGGTTGTGTCCGAATTCCCTCCCTAATCCCAAATTACTAAAAACTACTAAAAATTATATAGTGCGCTGGATTTTAAAGGTGATTCGGACACGATGTTCACTACTTCACTTTCGTTTGTCTAAGAACTGGAAATTGTCGTTGATTTCACGAAGTGAAAATTGAATAAAAATGAAAATTTCACTACGTTTATTTATGATTCCGCTGTGTTCTGAAGGTGAAAGTGTGGATGGTTTATTCAAATATTGCATTTAAACATGTTTTGTTTTTTTTTTTCTTTTCAAAATTGTTCGACCACAATGCATTGTGGTCTATATCTGCTAATCTAGTGACCATTGCTGTACGCTAGTTTTTCGCAAAGACTTCTGAGAAATTTCAAGTGCACTCAATTTGTAATCAGTAGATTTGGACGGCACTAGAAAATGGCAAACGCACAATAAGTCTTCAAATTTGGACGTCACTACCACTTGATGATGTCATCAATAGTTGCCGTTCATCTACAAAACATCACTTTTATAACTTTCACGCTAAAGCAAAAAGTTATAACTTACATTACGCAGATCACACTAGCGGGGGAAGTGTCTTCACCCCTCTGCCGCTAAGGTTAGCCTTTTAAAAAAATTATGTCAGACACCCCTACCCCTCCAGATGTCCCTACATCTAGAGGAGTAGGGAGAAGTCATAGGGGAAGAATTCGACCTTTCAGTCCCTTTGAGGCTCGTACGGCCACCTTAAGGGACACCACAAAAATGGAACATACCATTGTTGTTGGTGTGGTAAGAGTATCATATTTATAACATACAGATGTTGTCGTATGATGTAAGGTGGAAGTCCTGGCCCTTTATTGACCACACACGAGTGTGCATGTGATCTGTGAGCACCCACACAAATATATTCTAATTTTCTCATTTCTAACAGTCCGGCTGGAGCACATAATTATCACATGAGCAGAACTAACGAGCAGGATTTAGGGGGGTTGAAAAAAAGCAAAATCTGTACCACACACCTGCATTGCACCAATTTCCCTCTTGTGCGTCGTGTGTGTTCACTACAACGTGTTGCTCGCAGCACGACCGTATAAAATTATTCATGAATATTTTTGTACTACGGTTCACTGAGTGGTCTACGACCTTCACCGTTTGTGAACCTGCATGCCGTTCATGTTTGACCATTTTTTGCCAATGACCAAAGGCAAGGAAAATATTCATATTTCATGTTAGAAATCTCACCAACTATTCTTTTTTAGAAAATCAACACAAGAGCCTGTTTTATTGAGAAATAAACATTCTCTAAACTAAAGCTGACATGCAGGAACTCTCAGCAAAGCCATTAAAAAACAAGTGCTTCCAATTTAAACTGTCTTCTTAAACTGTAAATGTCACTTGTTTTTTGTTTTTCTTTTGGGTTAAACTATCTGTATTTTACAGAAGTGAAGCACAATTGAGATATTTAAATACATTTTTAATTAGAAAAAGAAACAACGCATCTTAGTTTGAACATGTTGTTACGGCTGTCGCCGTATCTGGTTTTGTTTTGTGTATTTCTGTCAGAGTGGGACCTCTTTGTGTTTTGTGGACCTTTGTGTTTCTCTCTTTTGATTTCTTTCAGGTGTGGTGCTGGAGGGCGTGGCTCCAATTGGCCCAATCCAGGTGGAGCCACCTTCAAGAGCACCTGGAGGACCTCCGGCTCACGAGAAGGGAGCTGGGCTGCAACCAGTCTCCACTGCAGCTCGGTGCTCTTCTCCACCTGGTTTAGTTTGTGCACATTGTAGTTTGTTTGGTGTTCTGTTTTGGTTCCACTCTGTTTTTGGTGTTTGTGAGTTAGTTAGTTTAGTTTAAGTGAAGCTGTAGGGGTGAACCGCCATTTTCTTTAGTGTGAATTTTCTCCTGTTTCTGTTAGTCCAGGGAGGTTAGAGTTTGTCATTCTTTTTCTGTTTCTTTTGCAGGTAAGCTCCCTGGGTTGAGTTAGTTGGGGTTTTGTTTGTTATTTTGGCCTTGGTTCACCCTGAAGCCTTTAGCTTCACTTTTGATATGGTTTAGTGTTGTAAATAAATTTGTTATATTTTTATGGAGACATTTGTGTTTTTGTTTTCTTTATTTTTTACCTTTATGCTATGCCCCAGACCCCTAGACAAAATGGGGCGTAACATGTGTTTTTAGGGTAAACCAGACATGTTATGTGCTCAAGAGATGGATTACATCAACTTGCTTCACTTGGATTTCTTTCTTTTTTCTCTACAAGAAATGTCCCCAATACACTTGCGGGTTCTTATTTGGCAACAGTTTCCTTTTGACTGCATTCACTGTTTAAAAAGTTAAAGCGTTTGAGATAGAATTAAAAAAAAGAAATGTTTGATTTTTGCTTTTCGACCAATCTGAGACTAAACATTGTGGATGTAATCTTTCTTTCAGATAATTGCTGCAGTTTGTGAGAAAATAAGTACATTTTGTAGTTTAATAAAAACTAAAACTGTGTTCTGAGATAATAAAAGAATATAAGTCTTCCTTCATGAAAAAATAATCACTGGAATTTGCTACATTTGATTTAATAATATAATTTTGCCTTTTTTTTTTCCAACCCTGCTTCACAGGAAGATAAAAACCTGTCCTCACCTTCTTGAGCTTGAGAATCCCCTCCTGCGTCTGCGCATCTGTAATGATCTCGAACACCCCTTGGTCGTCTCCCTCGATGATGCTGTACGTCGACTTGGCATTCTCGCCGTAATCTCGATCATTGGCCTTCACTTTCCCGCCCATTTTTCCCAAGGGGAGGTCTTCAGAGATAACAAACTCGTACAAACCTACAAATGGAAGCACACAACATCTGAATTCAAACGAAGAACATCAAACAATATATTTTCCCAAGAATTACTCATTCATAAAACCTGTAATTATTCGATTTCTGGACTTTAGTGGAGTTCCTTACTTTTTGAGAACTTTGGCGGATTGTCGTTGATGTCTATCAAGGTGACGGTCAAAGACGTGGTGCCGGACAGCCCCCCCATGTGGCCCCCCATGTCTTTAGCCTGAATGACCACCAGGTACTCGTCTCTCATCTCTCGATCCATGTCGTTGAGGGCAACTTTTATGGTTGCTGGAGGTGGAAACAGTTCATAACACAGATATGCAATTAAACACATGACTGGTACTCCCTGCACATCTTTTTTAATAACTCTCATGTGACCAAACTCAAGTAAGCAGAAAAAATAACCGTATACAGTGACCTTCTCGGCTATTTTGCTCCATTCATTATTTTAAACCATGACTTCAAAGAACAAGGACGTCATACCGAGCAGGGCTAAAGATTTCTCTGCATGGAAGAGTGTTGCAAGGTGATCATGACCGAAAGAGACCCAGCCCTGAGAATATGCTCTGTTTACTTTCCAATGTGTTGTTCTGCTGTCTGCAGTCATTTGTATTCTGATTGAGTGTGAATTATGCTGTCTGTCTTGTATAATCTTGAATATTGTATGCAGAACGGACCTTATTGACTCTGCCGCAGTGCTGAATATAAAAAGGGCTCAGCACTGGCATATACGGATAATCCACTCAGGAAACAGAGGCCCGCAGGATCATCAAATGAATATAAAACCCCTCATAAAAGCCAGGCTTTGGCATGACACTCCGCCTTGGTCCCGAGCAGCCGCAGACAATGATAATATGCATAGCTATGACGAAAAACACGGAAAGGGTGAGGGTCCCTTCCTGTGCCCATATTTTTTTTTTGTATTATGGACGATTTTTCTCTGAAATGTGGCTGAGTTTAATACAGTTTTGTTGTGGGAACTCGTGCAAAATATGGTGGTTTGAGGACAGTGAAGCTGCACCAATATTAGCCGTCGTGTGTTCATTTTGACCTTCTATCGAAGGACATGTTAACTCTTCCAACATATTACAAATTGATTCACAAATTATTTTATTTTTAGGGATTTTAAATATCCCACTTGGCTGTTTTTGAGCGTCCTATTTCCAAAACGTCTGGGTCACTTTTACTCTACAAATCTTTTCCAGCATTTAACCAATTACAAGAGAGTAAACGCTTCCCATTTGTTGCTCGTATTAAAAGATTTGATGAGCGGCCCAGCTTTCCTGGCAGTGATTATTTACCCTCCTCCTCCCTTCTGTGTCAGAATGATGAAGCAGAACATATTAGACCACTGACTCCAACTCTTTTTTTTTCTATTTCTGACTTTTTTTTTTTTTTTTTTAATCAAACTTTTGTATATTTATTAGTTAATTTGATTTTAAAATTCCCCTTTACGTAAAAGTTTAATTTTGGTGGTAAATGCAAAATGATAAACGCATTAAAGTTGTATGTTAACAACTCTAGACTGTATTTGAAGTAACACACCCATTTATCAATCAATTTATAAATCACCTTTAATCAACAGGAAAAGAACACAATAGACTGTATTAAGACATATGTAAGCGTAGACCGGGGTCTGCAACCTGCAGCTCTTTCACATTCTATTCTGGATCTCTGATTAAACAAAAATACAATATTTTTAATTTTAAAAAGTAACATATTTTAGGTTTATCTTAAAGGTTTATTAAGCAAAATTTTTAAAAAAGTAATAAAAGTCAAACCTTTTTCAACTCCTTCACAAATAATTTAAGGATAGTTCCACCAGGAACGTGACTACAGTACCCATAATGCTCCAACAATCCATCAAGTAGTTTGGCTTTATACTTTACCAAACTGGAAACAGTTTGACTGATGTTGAGTGCGGTTTACCACAGAAAATGAATGTAAAGTCAGTTCACATACCAGCATTCATGCACCAGAATTTAAGGTCCTCTTTCTATTTTTGAATTTAAAAAAATCAAGGATATTATTTATGAAAAACATAACGAGGGTAATTTCATTAGCTGTAATTAGATTGATGAATTTCTGGTTGAGATGCACCACAAATGTTGGTTTTGTGTGTATTTATATATTATATCTATGACTACAACATTCCCTGTATTGGGATGATTTGATGTGCTACAGGATGTCTTTTATTTTGAAAGAAAGTTATGTAGACCTCTAAAGAATTATAAACTAATTCATATTTTGAAAAAAAAGGCCATTTTATCTTCATTTTCTTGTTTTCATTAATGCTTGAAAACAGGAATGTATTTATAATTTTAGTAACCTAAGACTTTGTGGCTCCTACTGGGATGCTGTCAGTAAGATATCCTCCAGAATGGCTCTTTGACTGTTGAAGGTTGCAGACTCCGGACGTAAACTGACAGAGTAAAAAAGTCCTAAAACACAACAGACCAAAAACAGCAACACTCAAGGCTGATATGAGGAGGTTAAAGCGGGTATAACTTCACGTCTTTGCAAGTTGTGATACGTCTTCAGGTTTGATCTGTAATAAACTCACATGCTACATAAAAGGGACATGCTTTGGTCAGAATTAACTCAGCAATTCAAAACCTTTTATTTATGAAATGGTTTAGTTTGGTTCTTGTGCTTCCGGTGATTCTGGTTTTAAGTTGTTTAAAAGCAACAATAATCTACTTTTTTTTTTAAAAGTGTTTTTTGGCCTTTATGACATGTTCTTGTAGCCTTTCTCTCATGATAGAGAACATATAGAGGTTGAAATTGTATTTCTTTACTCAAATCGGATGTAAAAATGTTTGAAAAAGCTCTCAGTTGTGATGCAGAAACTAAAATGTGCGGGTTAAGTTCTGCTCCGCTCGGATGCATTCACTTGCAGACGATTAAGTAACAAATCCAGCTGCATCTGGCTCAAAACTGCTGAATATTTCCATGTTAGGTTAGGGTTGTGAGGGGCTGCAAGCCAGCAGGAGAGTGTAAACAAAGGAGATGATGGGAAATCACTCCAAATCAACATTGTCACTCACAACTCAGAAGCGTCTTTGCACAAACAAAAAAGACATTTAATTTTGCTTAAAAACAGCGTAATCCTGATAGAAAACTACTGGGAACTTTTTATCACAATTAATCAAAAAGGATTTAATTGGGACTTTTTTGGGATATTCAACCGTCTCTTATAAAAAAAAAATAAATAAATGAATGTTTTGACTTGAGTCGCCTCCCTACAGCTGGACAGCCAAACCATGCTTGTAGATAAAAACTGCACTTTGATGCATTTCCAACTCTCAAATGTAATCAAATTTATTACGAATACTTTTGTAATTAAAAAATAGGTATGAAACTGATTAACTTTTGTAGTTTTCTTTTTTTTTTGACTAATCATTTCAATGACTTTTTGTAGCATTCAACTATTGTGAATCCATAGGATAAGAGCTCACCCTTCTTTATTTATTATGATGGAAGTTTTACTCTTATACTTCTTACTATAGTATATACCTTTGCATAAATCAATAGAGCTGCTTGTTGATTGTAAACTTGGCAAATATGGTGCAAATATCCTGTGTATTTTCTTTGGGAATTACCCTGTTTTATATCATCTAATAAACTCATTAAATAATTTCAAAGCTCAGCCAAAGCTTCAGGGTAGGTTGCCTTTGTTTGGTTATTGTTTGTATTTATTTCCAATAATAGTTTGTATTAAGACGCCAAGGACTTTATTAAATATTCTTTCTAACATGTTTTCTCTCCGGTATTCTCTCTGAACACCAGACGTTTGCCATTTATCACACAGACATGCCCCAGGTTTGGTGCTGCATTTGCTATTATAATATATTACAGACTCCTATTTGTGAATACAGAGGTCTGATATATTCTTTAACCACAATAAAAAAAAAATGTACCATCGATAGTTGAATAAGCACTGTTGGAAATATCAGTTAGATGATCTTTTCAACCAAAGAGGCCTTCAATCTTTTCAAATGTTCTGAGTAAAAACCTTTTCTTTGAGCCACAAGTATCCAACCAACAATTTTATTTGATGCAGAATAAACTGCAGTCTGAATGATATGTTATTTTCTCCATCCGTGTTATTCCTCAACACAATGTAGAGCAGAGAGTAAAAGATTTGATGGAGCAGACTGAGTAAAAAGCACAGAAAAATGTTGTGTTGAAAAACGTATATAGTTACATTGAACTTGTGAATGAAAGAAAATATTGCAACAAACACGTATTGCTTTACAAACTGAGAGTTGTGATTCATTCACAGCGGCGTTGAGTTTCAATGTTAAGTCAATGTACTGACTTGATCTGAGGTCCTGCAACACAACTTGGGCAACAGACACGATGAGGTTAACCAATCACTGACTCCGCTTTTGGCATTTTCAGTAACTTTATAAACAGGTAAAAGAAAACGAAAAAAATCAAATTTGGCTGCTTGATGTAAGGATTTTTCACCTGGATTTCCATTTATTTTCCTAACTCGTTGGTTGCCGGAGACTGTCCTGGTTACTGTTGGGTGAAGGCAGGTTACACCCTTGACAGGTCACCAGTCTGTCACAGCTAGCCACCTGTTGGACAGCATAGGGTTAGCAAGCTCTGCCAGTCCCTGGGCAGCAGAGCTTAATATACTGGCCCAAAGGCCAGTGCCAGCCCTGGGCATAGGCAACCTAGGCGGCTGCCTAGGATGTCATCTGCTGAAGGCAGCAAATCACATTGATTTATTATTATTGTTTTTTTTTTTTTTTTTTTTTTTTTTTTACAGTTTGACACACCACTCATTTCATGTAAAAATTGAAAAAAGTAATATGTAAAAAAATTTAAATAAAATAACTTAATTTTTTTATGTTATCAATAACTCTGCAGTGCAGTGCTCCTCCCTTCCTGATGCTGCTGCTGCTGTATAAGATATGTGGGGGGAGCAGAGGGGCGTACAGTGTTACCTCTGTTAGCATTTCTATAGAAATTTAAGGATGGTTAAAATAGCAAAACAACCCATTGTTTGGAAATTGCATGTTGGTTGAAAAACACAAATTAACTGATGATCTAGGGAATTTTTCATGTCTCAACACCTTACTTAACAGTTGAAATCTCGCTAATTTGCTTCAACTCATTAGCTAGACAGTTGAGCAGTGGTTAGCATTCCTGCAGGGGGTGCAATACTATTTTCGCTGGGGCGCCGGGGAGCCCAGGGCCAGGCCTAGCTGCTGAAGGCGGTTAGCTTTCCGACAGATGGAGTCCCGTCATGGGTGCCTTTGTAGTGGGCTCGATCGCTCCAGTTCTGTGGACTTATGACGTCTTTCTTATTGTCATCAAGACAATATATTAATCTTTTCTTTTAACCTCTCAGGTCAATACGGGAATCAAACCAGGTCACAGACGGACAAAAGTAACGTTTAAAACGGCTCCTGCAGTAAATGGTGAAATCCCCCATCCTGCAAGCGTCTCTGAATGATCTGGTGAACCCAGACAACAACAACACTTCTGTAGAGCTGTCCAAAACGCATAAACCCAAGCTACTAGCTCAACATCATCCATGTTTTCCATTATGTAGAAACGAATAATGTCCAGAAAAAACTTTGGTTGAGGCTCCTCCCACAAGCAACCGAGATGTCAAGGACATTTTAGGTCAGGTGTCGAGAAGTAAATTTGGAGTGCGTCAAAACTTTATTTGATATTGTTGTAGTTTTTTTTTTTTTTTTAATACAAAAATCTACCAGTACAGTCAATGGCCCATCAAATAATGAAGAAGTAACATCGTGGTAAAAAATAATGTGCAAAAATAACAGAAAAACACTCGATTTAGCTTAAAAAGTCAGTGCTTCTTTAAAAGAATAAAAACCGTTTTTCAATCATATAATGTATTTACTTTGCTCAGTCAAAATGACTTTGATTTATGTTTGCTAATTGAAGTAAACAAACTGATTAGAGTCTTGGTGAAGCATAGGGAACATTTGTACCCGACGCCTCCAAATCGGCTGCGTGCTCAATGTGAGATGTGACAGACTCCAAGGTAAGTCTACCTGAACGCTAGTCAAGCAAACAAATGGATGATCAGGTAAAAAAGCAGCACAAATGAGGCTCCTCTATTCAGTCTGCTGCACTCACACACACACACCTCGCTCTTCCTGCTGCCAGCAACACTCTCATCTCTGTTGATCATCGTTAATTATTCAAATTATTTCCTAATCACTGAAAAGGGAGGATAGACAAACACTCATTTCCATAGATATTTGCCTCAACTTTTTTTTTTTTTCTCACTACCGACCATTAACCAAGTGATGAATTGGGGCATGATGTTTATTTATTTATTGAAAGCTTTCATATTCAATGTGCCACTGTGTCAAACACATTCTAATTGTTGTTTTCTTCTTACCTTTAATTTTTCATTAACATTCATTAAAACATCTGGTTGAATTGAATGAGCCATCTGGGAGCGCTTCCCAATCCCACAAAACACGGATGCTAATCCTTAGACCAGGGGTGTCAAACTCGATTGCACAAGGGGCCAGAATCCAAAACAAACCTTAGTTCGCGGGCCGAACAGGATAAACATTTATTAAAAATCAAAACAAAATTTTTTAAACTTTAAAACCGTAACTTTTAAATATAATTATGAACTAGATATATAGCATTGCCTGCGGTAATGCTAGTGTGAATGCGTAAGCTGAATTTGGCAGCTGAAAATGTTAGTGCTGACAGCTGAAGATGCTAAAATTGATAGCTACAAACACTAAAGCTGATAGCCTGCTAAAATATTAGCTAAATGCCAAATTAGCCTAAAAAAAAAAAACAGTTTAGCCAAAACAGCTAGCGTGTAAATATTAGCCTAACTCCAAAACAGCCTGAAAAAACATTTCAAAAAGCTCTAATTACCTAGAACATATAGAAAATATTAGCTAAACACCAAAATGGACAAAAAAACTTAAACAAAAAAGCCTAAATTAGCCAGAACAGCTAGCATGTAGCTGGATTTTTAGCTAAACACCAAAACAGCCAAAAAATCTCATGCCAAAATAGTCCAAAAAGGTGGCGGAATGCCAATTTTTAAAACTTTAAAACGTCACTTTTTAACATAAACATAAATAATAAAAAGGCAGGAATATTATTCCAGAATAAATCAATTTAAACCTTCAATAACTTTCAATATTTTCCTCTCCATAAAAATATCTTTTGTCAAAACTATACAAGTTAGAAATGAGCGCAAGATAACATTGGGCCATTAATAACAATAAAATAAAATGAGCTGGAGGGCCGGATATAATCACCTGGAGGGCCAGATCCGGCCCCCGGGCCTTGACTTTGACACATGTGCCTTAGACTGTCCGTTTTTCTGTGCAGCTGCTCTGGCGCCGTGGCACCAACATCACGCCGAAACTGCTGATCTGAAGTTAGACACGAATTCTCCAACTTGAAGTTGTTTGGACCCAGATTATAAACCTTAAATTTACATCTCATTTTTATTAATATAATTTCCCCCCATTATTTAATCATATTGCTGCTCACAGACACGTGTTCAAAAGTCAGCAGAAAAAGCAATTAAAGATCCACTCTGGAATCTGTTTTGAGATGGCTTTATGCTTGGTGACGCTGCTGAGTCTGGGTTTGCTTTGTGAAAGGAGGAAGTAATTATTGTTATTTATTTGAAATTCATAGCTCTGTGTTGTCACAGTCTGTGGCAGCTTCTGAAGGCTGGCCCATTTAGAAGCAGCATTTAGATGAAGGAAGCACTGCCGCTCTGAACACTGCCGCACTGCTCAATATTACATTTTGTGGTTTTTAAAATTGACTTTCATTCAGACTATTCATTGCAAAATGTCACTGATGATCATATAGAAAAGACCTTTTGCATTGAGCCTAAACAGAGCCTCCATCAATGGGGCCTCCACAGCTGTCGGAGTTGAAATGTGTTTGTTGTTGTTTGCATCACTCTGTGGTGACACTGTCAAACACCAGAGGGCAGCACAGATTGATTTGTTGTAGATGGAACTGATGTAGCCGACATACAGTCTGATCCATGTGTTAATCGATGTCTCCAGTCTTTACATTTGTCTAGTGTAAACATGCTTTGTTTTAACGCCATTTATTCAATTGAATTACAAATGTACATTATGTTTATATAATTATATAAGTACAATTAAAGGTTATTTATTATTAACAAGTACAATAAAGTGTTCCCCTACTTATTTTTGGGAATCTCTTCCAAAAATAACTTGCGATATGTGAAATCTAGTAGATTTATAAATGTTTTAGGGCTGTAAAACTCCCCCCTACTCACTTTATACCTACTTATAAGACAGACATGAATATTTTTACACTTTTTTTCTCTTATTTAAACTCTTAAAGTTCAAACCTTCATAGAAAAATATATCCGGTGTTATCAAATAACACCAAAGATTTGACTGTACAAAAAATGCGGCACACAAGGACAAGATCTACAACCAATCAGGATGCAGAACACAGGAAAAAAAGAAAAAAGCTGCGAGATTCCGAAAAACAAACGTTGAAAGATCTATTTTTTTCTGGGGGAGGCACGAGTGAATCAACTCTGGCAGGAAGTTACACCAAGACACACGAGAAAATCCAGCCAATTTTCAAAATGTAGCCAATTTTTCCCAATAAAATCCTGTGATTCACTGCTTTACGATCACATTTTTGTATCTAAACTGATTGTAGAGATGAAAATAAACACACATATAACAGACACACACACTGATAAATAAACATAGTGGGACAGCTACAGAGTGCGGGGGGGTCTGATGATGGCAAAAAAAAGCCCCAAATAACCACAACTGGGCAGAAGCGCCTGTTGACCATTGCAGAAAAATACACGTCTGG
The DNA here is from genome assembly GCA_003999625.1 of Oryzias javanicus. Taxonomy (NCBI): domain Eukaryota; kingdom Metazoa; phylum Chordata; class Actinopteri; order Beloniformes; family Adrianichthyidae; genus Oryzias; species Oryzias javanicus. The sequence continues at coordinate 35,866,893 of CM012439.1, forward strand.
TGTGAATTACCAATATTTTACTTTTTTGATGGTTTGACATTTTATGGTATTTTTTTATTATTATTTTTTATTTATTCATTTATTTGACAGGGACAATGCACATTAAAAAGCATTTCTGCCAATGCACCAGAGTTAGCTCGAGAGCTATTTTTCATCTGCTGTCCCTGGACTGATGGTAAAAATTTGTCTCCCTATAAAACAAAGTTAGAAACAAGATGTAATACAAGTACAAATGTAAAGAACAATAAAAACATATAACATTTTACAAAGTTAAATCAGCACACACAATAAAACAAATGAGAGAATAAAAATAAATAATTAAATAAAAATGAGCAGATGCAATGGAATGTAAAATGGACTGTAGAATAATCAATGACTTTTGTAAAAATGTACATCAATTAAAAACAAGGAACATTTAAAAAGCCCTGAGAAAATTCTGCGTATTAAAAGATTTATATATGCTGACATGTCTGTAAAAATGGTGAAGTGTATATACTTGTATTGTGCTTCTCTACCTTCACCTTTACAATCACAGTTCCCTTCTCGCACACATTCACACACTCTGCTGAATCTATAACCACCAGAGGCAAGGTGGGAATCCAACCTGCAATATTCCCATCAGAGGTCAACCACCCTACCGCTTTCTCAGAGTGTCCCACATTATATATTAATGACGTATTTGTATTTCTAATCTGGACTTTTATGTAATGTTTAAACACTTTGTAATTTCGTTGTGCATACAATAAAAACAAAAGAAATTTGGATTCTGATTCTTTAAAAGCTAAAAGTTCCGGTCATTAACCAACAGGTAAGAATGCACAATAATATGAGTGTCTGATTATCACATCACATTATATTAAATATGGTTTTAAAAAGTAGACTTTGATTGTTGTGCGTTTACACCCAAAAAATAATGGTAACAAAAAGGGTTTGAGGTTGCAGCTGTGAGCTGTGATGACGTCAGACTGACTTTAAAAAAAAAAAAGTTTCCCTTAAAGGCAAGTTGGAGCACGCTCATGTCAACAAACTGCTATGACACGCTACAAGCTTACTTACACGTGCTGCAGATTCATGATAAAAAATCAAATGTGTGAGCTTGTAACATGAATGCTCGCATATTTAAACAAAATAAACACATAAAAGTGAAGAAACAATTTAAGTATTTTTTCCGTCTCCCAGTTTGCTTTTTGTTGATAAATAGTGTGTAAATGAAACCCCTGTGCTCTCCTGAGTTTCATCACAGTGTCAGCGTAATGAACCCATTTTCCTAAGTAAAGTTCTTTATGGTTTGGAGCATGCATGAGTGAACAGAGGAAGAGGAAGGGTGCTTCTTGCAGCTTGAGTTAGCAGCAGCTTCACGCAGCGATAATCTATAAGTGTTTGAAAAGCAGATGGGCCGGGTAACCTGCAGTACAGTTGTTGTTACAGCTTTTCCACAATAACCTGCACTGTCAGCTCCCCTTCAGCAAGCTTTTGATAATGCTGTCCCATATGGGCTTGCTTAATAGAGCTGAGGTTAAATAATATCATGTTGACATAGCTGTGAACAAATTCATCAGCATACCACACATCTGGTCTGTGGTTAACTATGAATCTTTTTAGATAATTTGCACTTTGGGTGCAATGCAGAATAACAGAGTGAGATCATTGGAGGTGGACCTGCAGGTGGGTAAGCTGTTGCATCTCTGTCTGCAAGAACTGCTGCCGCCTGTAGCACCAACATCAGCTTTTCATATCTGGATCTTCTAATTATAGGAATTTTTTCCAAGACATTTTTCGAAAATACTTTTTGAAGGCAAAGCTGTGTGACCCGTATACTCTGAATGTCCACCACACTCTAGCCCTGTTCTCCAGCTGATGACCAATGATCTGTGGCTGGCTGCTGAGAGCTTCAGACTGATGAGTTGATTGGTGTCTCTTGGCTGGCAAAACAAACTTGATCTGCTCTGGAAAAACTGAATCTAGACTGGGAAAATAACTTGTTCCAGACCAACTCCTGAACCTTGCGTGTCTTCTTGGCTGCAGTCTGAACACAGACCAAATCTTGTAAACAAAACCTTGTGACTAAAGATCTCTTCAGTCATTGGCCAACAGTTACGGGGGCGGGTCAAAACAAAAAGAAGTAAGGAGGTGAAGCATTTGCCAGGATTTTTCATATATTCAGATTTTTTATTTCACTGACCAATTTTGAGTGTCTATAAATTTCAGGTTCAACACTTTTTACTGCGGCTTTGGTACAGCAGCAGCATGATGCAAGGCGGTTATGAGGACGCTACGACTGCAGGGTACACTGATAAGTGTTTATGACATAAATAGTTGGGAAAACAGTGTGAGAAGCAATGTGTACTAAATTAAAAGTTGTTTTATTAAACCTGATTTGAAGGAGTTGCTGTTGCATCACTGCTCCACGTTTGTCCGGTAATGACCGGCTGTGGTGCCTGATTTGGTTTAGTTGTTTCAGTTTCAGCATGAATTGTATTCAGAGTGAGAAATTTCAGAGCAAACCAAAGTTTAGTCCAATTGGAAATGAACCAAAGACCACCTTAAAAGTCCAAGAGCGGTTCGTGGTTCGAGAGCAGGGTCCGTTTACCTGTATTAACACTTAGACTATTATGGCAAACAAACTCCGATAAAAGAGCCCTGGAAAATGTGTCTTATTTTTTGTTTAGCAAGACAAAAAAATCTTATCACGAAAATGTTTCAATTGCAAAATAATCTCAATTTAGTGAAGAAAATCGTTTTCTTGAAAATAATAATGTCTGACAAGACAATATTTATTTCCTCATTTGGATTTTTTTCTTTGGCTTACTTAACAAAAGATTGTTAACTTTTGGGATATTTTTTTATTTTTTTCCAGTGAGGCCTGTTTTTGAGGTTTGGATAGTAAGCTGGAAAACAAGTAGAGCTTGAGGACAAAAGTTAGACAGCCTTGGTTCTCAATTCTTCTGTTCAGGCTCTTATATTTACATGACATGTATTTTAAAAAAGTGTGTGTATATATATGTATATATATAAACAAACTTTGGCTTATCGAAAATGGAGTATGAAGGCCAGTTTACATTTTTTTTTTTCTTTTAAATTAGGATTTTAAATCTCATAATTTACAAGAAAAAAGTTGCAGCTTTTAAATTACAAGAATAAAGTTGTATATTTATGACTTAATGAGTCATACGCTAAATTTATGACTTTTGCAAGAAAAGTATGTGTTTTAAAATGAGTAATTTTATGAGTTTAAATCTCGTAAATTTACAAGAAAAATTAAGTAGATCTTGAGATCAATGCATATTTATGATGTAAAAAGTCATTTGCTAAATTGATGACTTTTTTCATAAATTCATGTTTTCAAAGCATTATTTTATTACTTTAAATCTCGTAAAATGTACAAGAAAAAAGTAAAAATAAAGTTGTATGTTAATGACTATAAAAGTCATAGACTAAATAATGACTTTTTTCTTTGAATTTTTTTGTGTTCTAAAGTAGCGTCTTTATTACTTCAAATCTTTGAAGTAATAATTTACGAGAAAAAAAAAACGTGTATATATTTCTTTTATTTGTGGCACTCATCCTATGTCTTACTTATCCATAACTGACAAAAAAAAATTGAAAAGAAGTCTGATTCCTTCTCTGGTGCCACCATCCATCTTCATTTGTAGTCTTCTTTAAGTCTTTAGGCTTGTCCCGCCCCCTTGCACATTAGCTTAGTAAACACGTACGTTATCATGTTTTGTTTTCTTTGTATACCTTGTCAATAGTAGCATGTATGTTTCTTGCTAAAATTAAAAAAAAAAAAAACAAATTTAAGAAGTTAAATAAAATACAGCATTTCCTCTAGCATCTACTTGACCACAGATACTTATAGGGTCTATCTACTAGTTTTCCTCATTCTTGAGGAGCTTTTACTCCAAGAATCTCCTGAATCATCAAAATCATAACTGTCATTCAAAGTCCCCCATGGCCCAGGGCCAAATATTTTATTCACCACATCCACAAGCTTACAATGAAAGATAAGAGAGTACTGCAGACCACTGGGGTCAATAAGACCCTTGACGTATGACATTGTTGTCTAACGCCCAACATGCGCATATCTAGTTGAACTTAAACTCTATTTTTTTCTTTCCTGAGAACTAAAAGCACCTCAGTGGGAAAAGTGAGTGCTGATTCTGACTCCAGCTGCTGTGGACCAAGCAGCAAGTCAGAGCTCAATAATTAGGATCACCAATACCCATTAACAATAATAATGGGATACTAATTCCCCCCAAAGGTCGGTCTAAATGGACTGTCTGGTCTTTGATTTTAGCTTGTTTTATTTTTTTAAATGCACTGTCGGTGTCCTAATGCGAGGGGCAACGATCAGAAATATAGAAGTCACTAATAGTGGACAGCCGGACTGCTTCAACAAAGTTATCAACCAGAAAACTTAAGTCTTTAAACTTCAGAGCAGCACCTAAAGCTGATAAGGAACATTTAAAAAGCCTGCGTCTTCCTTTACTCAAACTTTGAAGCGCCTAATTTAAAGTTATCACAACTGTCAATTGAAGTTACTTATCTAGAGAGTCGGTCAAATCCAGATGGCTCACATTTGACCTGAAATGACATTATAAACTCATTTATCTTGGTGGAAGTACTTAATGAATAAGGACAATGTTTAAATACTAAAAGGTCCATCATGACGTGTCTGGTCCTGTCTAGAAGGAAAAAGCTTTTGAAATAATCCCTAGATGTAATCACTGTCTTACTTTGAAAGCCCATTTCTTTCCTTTTTGTCCCATTATGGGTGTGACTTTCATTCATTATATTTCACAAGATATTACGCTGCCCATTTGTTGGAAACTGACAAAGGGCCAGCGCAGTGTATTAAAAGCTCCCATTAAAATAACGAAGCAACATTTCGATCTCTCACAGATCTCAGTGAGGCCATGTCAAACAATGAATAACAGCACAAAGAGCTCTGCCCGCTCCATTGAGGTGTCTTCCCTTTTTGTCTCCCTGTTTAAAAGTCATGGTAATTAAGGGGGGCTTTGGGTGTAACTTATTTGCATTGAACCATTTGACGCAGCATCAACCTTTTATGCTGCACATTCTGAGATGTGGTTTTCGTTTACAATAATTATTGAGGGTTTTGTGATTAGAGAAGAAAGGAGCTGAACTTACCAGAGTTTGGATCAACAGAGAAATACGGCTGCCCCTGCAGTATGCTGTAGACCAGTTTAGCGCTGTTCCCGTACACCGGATCATCAGCATCTGTGGCTGTTACCGTGGTAACCGAGGTACCTGTGGCGCAGAAGAACAGCGTTAAGGAATGCAACTCTACAGGCAATCATCTCTGAATGGCTGCAAACTGAAAATGTGGAAGTCAGTCAGGATCGGAGCGTTCACCCCAATGGGGGTTGATTAGTTCACGGACGCTAATGCTCGTGTCACACCAGAGAAGAAGAAGAAGAAGAAATGTGGGGTTCATTTTTGCACTGAAAATCAAACAAAAACATGAAAAAATGACCAAACAGGGATATACACAACAGGAGTGCCTTCTCCATTCCATTACATTTAGCTGTGGACATGTATGTGTATGTCTACTACTTGTGGCAAGCGTGACAGGATCTCAGCAGAGAAATATGTCATACAGGGAGTGTGGCCTAATTGAGCAAAGTAGTCATGTCAGTGTTGATTAGCTGTCTAATGTCTTGTAATACCAGATTTTGCTAGATTGCTAAGACACCAGCAAATCAACGTGACAGAGATGAATGTGTTCAAAAATAGAAAAACTCATGAAATATTTCTTGAAATTATCCTGTTTTACCATGTTCATGTTTGTCAGGACCACAGAAATCTGAACCAGAAGTCTTCCATTTGTAGACGGGGAGTCCAAAAAGGATTTTTAAAGCGGCCATACCATGAAAAAACAACTTTTTTAACTCTTAAGTGTTTTATATTCCTCACTATAGAGCCCCTCCCACATACCCACGAGACCGAGCGGGTTCTCACATACTGATGTCACAGAGTGAGGCAGCCTCTTTCAGGAAGTCTGCTCTGACAGCTCCACCCCCAGTCTAACACCAACTTCTCCACAGAGCTAGCGGTGATCAGCAAAAAGACTTTCATTTTAGATGAGCAATATCGTATGTATACCGTTTATCATCATGGGAAAACAGAGACACGCAGCTGGCTCCAGGATGACGTCATGAAACGGGAAACACTCGGGCGGACCCTCAGGAGTTGAATCGTTTTACTTCCGTGTAGGAAATTCCTCACAAAAATAACTAACATTTCATTATAATGTGTTTTTTGGTGTTCCAAAGGTAATATATGATTATATATTTGGCTATAGTTTACTCTAAATGGCTTAATATGGGCCCTTTAAGGGGGAACCTTCCCGGTGGAGGGATAGCGAGTTCCGCGGGGCGATGTGCCACCGGGAGAGAAGCGCTTTTCTTCACGTGGTTGTGCTCTGAACACAGAAGTTTACATTCAAATGTCAGTAATCACTTCTTTTTTTTTTTTTAGCATGACCCTTTTAAAGTTACATAACCGTTGTTGTTATGTATGTCCGAGTGCTGGAAGTTCCGCACGAGCATTGACCAGCGAAAATTGGTGATGTCATCTAGGGATAGTGAAGCCCGATTTCGGAGACGCTAATTTTCCATAAATTTCCATTTAGAGCACATGTGTTAAAGTAAAGGCCCAGGGGCCGTATCCGGCCCGCCGGGTAAATATATCTGGCCCTTTAGATATTTTTTTTAATTGATTTTTCAATGCATATTTTTTCTTATCTTTTTATTCCCTGAAGTTCCTCGTCAGATTTTAGCTACAGTCTGGCTTTTATTTACTTTATATTATGTCATTTTTATTGTTGCAACTAATGTTTTAATCTATGCAGTGTCTCCTCAAATTTTAGTCTCAGCGTTTCCATTATTTTCTATTTTTATATCTGTTTTATTATTGCTTCTTTTATCAATTGTGTCTCAAAATTTCTTATGTTTTAACTAATTTTGATGTCTTTTTGTTCAGCACCTTGTGTTTAACAGCAAAGTTGATGAAAAGTGCTTTAAAAATAAAGTGAGGGATTATTTTTAACTTAATATAATTAAGGAAATATATTGGTACAGAGCGTAAATTATTGAAAGATATTTCATGTTTCATTAGATATATTGTAGAATATTTTTTTTTCCTTTTTTAAGCCATTGTAATAATAATAATAATAATTGTAATACTAAAAAAATGTTTATAAAGTTTTAAAATGTTAGTTTTTGTGTGTTCAATAAATATTAATTCTGTTCGACCTAAGATGTGTTTTGTATTTTGGCCTGGCACTCCTGGTTTAGAGGGATAAATATAGAGGAAGAATTCAGTTTGAACTTACAATATACTGTATGTTGAACCTGTAAGTCTTCCCATTTTCTTATTTGTTGAAGGTTTACAATATACATATTTATTTTTTCTTTTTGGGTATTCCAAAACTTATGAAAAATGGAAATAAAATCAGCTTCTGTCCCATCAAAAATGCACAAGAAGAAATTAGATTTTTAATTAAAATATCTTTATTAAACTTGCAGAAAATGTATGCCAGACCTTCATTAATATTCAATTTTACCAACTGCTCAAGGCAAATCCAAGAAGATAATAGTGAGGATTCAACGCAGCATTTTAGCTTATTTAAAAATATAAATTCACACCAGACAGTAATATAAATAGAGAATAAGGGCAATTACATCTATTTTGCAGTAATTCGCATCGACTCTCTGCAGACTGGGAGAGAAAAAGAAGCTGACATGCAAATAGGGAGCAACGTGCTAGCAGGAAGCTGCAGATGGCGTGGTTATTGTTCCAGGGAAAGATGTTTAGAGGGGTTCAGACAACAAAGGGAGATGTCCCTCGTCACAGACGACACAGGTCCTGCCACGGGCCCCCAAATCTGCCCACTGCAGATGATACAGCTTCTAAAAAAACCTGCGACGAGTAAACAGCATCCAGACGGTCCAGCAGATGTGGCAGCAGTCAGAGGCACAAATCAGACAGCTGCATTCTGTACGAAGAAATATTTTTTTGTAAAAATTGGCAACATTTATGGAGTGACAGTGAGGGAAAGAAAAATCTTGTGGTGCGGAGTTCAAGCAACATCCAGCTTCCTGTGCCGTCAGCTACACGCGTCAACCATTGATTAATAGTCACCGCCGTGTATGCGCTATTGCTACAACAAAACGCAGAAAAAGCCACCTTTGCACTCTAACTGGAGTAGCAGTATCACTGTTGCAACCCAATTATTTCACAGTGAGGGAGCTTCAAGTGGTCCTCTGGGACAGAGGTGTTCTAGTAATTCATAGTCCTATGATGACCCAGGTTGTTGTGCTGCCGAAGCTTACCGTGTAAATTTCCTACAGCTTGTTAAACCCCATGCTGTTTTTCAGTGCTTAGATCACTGCAGATCAATGAGTGTTTTCTTCTTTGCCTCAACAGCATAAAAAAAAAAAATTAAAAATATATGTGTCAGCTGCTGAGTTTTTCTTCTTGACTCCTCTGAACTGTGCCTCAGATCATTTGCTTTTAGTCTGTACAAAATAAACAATGCGCCTTGTAGTTCACGTTCCTCCTCTCCGAATCTCACATTTTTATACGTTTAAACTCCATACAGGGGCGGGACCTCAGGATGCTCTGCTATTTACAGCCCTGCCAGAACACCCACTGCAAATATGTCAGTTTAGTAATACAATACCAAATTAAAGCCGCGAGCGGCGTTGTAAAGCCCGCAGGCACTATCCGCGCCCGCCGCTCGCCCCTTTGACCCGGCCTAACTGGCTGCACATCCCAACTCTCCCGCAGCCTCCATGGTCAGAGAAAATTCATGAAAAGAAGCTTAATGGCGGCTTTTCTGTTAGTTTTATTTCCTTGAGAACCTTTTTCTGTTATTATCGTTTGGCGGTGAGAACATCAAATTCGCTTCTGCTCTTTTTTGATGCGCGTCAAAGCAGCAGAGCAACCGCCAATGTGTTTCTGTGTTTCATTGAAGAAAAAACATGGATGATGTTGAGCGAGTAGCTTGGGTTTATATGTTTTGGAGAGTTCTGCAGAGGACGCTCGATCATACAGAGTCTCTCCTGGTGTGGGGTACGGCTGATTTAAGAGTTCCTTCTGTGTTTCTGTGGCCCAGTTTGAGCATGAACCCCTCTGCTGGACGCGGGTGGCAGAGCTTGCTGCTGTCCACCAGGCCAACACGTTCTCACTCCCAAGTTGTCTCATATTGACATTTGGAAATGCTTAAAAACAGTTCATTCTCTGGCTCTAACAGACAAGAGATTAGTTCCAAGTTACAAGGATAGTTGGTAGATTTCCAACTTCTCTTTCCGCTCTGAAGTTCTTTGTCCGGGTCTCGTCTTTCTTTTCTGTTGGAGGCATTCCCTTGTTACATTTAGACCTCTAGCTCTTAAGGGTAGGTGGAAAGTTCCGCTACAGACCGGTTTTTACCTTCACTAATGTCAGATTCTCTATCATTCTGTTCGTGACGCCATTTCGTTCAAGTATCTGCATTACATCAGCTCCTCACAGACTTCAGCTGCGGCTCGGCTTCAGCTTCTTGATACTGAGCTGTACACGATGTCAGGCAAGAAGATTAAAGGTAGAGACATTAAAATCTCTCAAACAAATATTTCATCAATGGATCTCCAATTCAATCAGTTAGAGACCCCTCCGCGTCACTTTCTGATGTTGGACGCAGAACCGGACACGCACCAGTACAGGGTTAAGGTTAAGCTTAGGGTACCAGTTCTGGACGTTTCCCAAGGACCAGTACGTATCCTGTACTGCATCACGAGGGTTGCGGACGCTTGTTTTACGAAAATCCAGCACTTTAAAAAAAAAAGATGAGTGCAGACATCCAAAACTTCAAAAAATGATGCGGAAAGGGACCTTAACCAGACGCCAATATGTTACGACTTGAAGAATGAGAATGCGTTGACCAGGTGGCACCAGGTGACTGATTGAGAAACTAAAAACATCACGGGTTGACCAAGATCGCGCTGCAAGACCTCAGATCACGTCTGTACATTGACTTAATATTGAAACTCGACGCCCCTGCCGTGCAAATTGCATCTGGTGTGAATGCAGCATAACAGGTCTATGTAATTTTTAGATTTATTGCTATAAGTAAGGTTTGGGAGTTCCTTGGCAGCAGAAGTTTGATGTTAACCACGCCCACATTCCTAACATGTTTATATTGTTTTGTTCAGCTTTTGATTTTTATTTGAAATGGTTTATTTCAAGCATTCAAAGCAAGAATAATGCATGTGTGACACAATCAACAGAAGTTTGTCTTTGTACAGACATGTCAGACATTGGATAACTTGGCATTGGATAACTTGGCATCAAACAATTCCAACAATTCCAGTATTCATTTTCTCCATATTCCGGTAAAAGTGTGCGAGTAACAATGAACCACCACTTCAAAACACAACGCTGTCACCATTCAAAATGTACAACTTTTAATTACTAGATTTAGCCTCTCAATGATCCTTGAGGAACTATGAGGCGAAATATTGACAAGTTTAAATTTGTAACTTCTAAAAATTACTTCTGTTCTCTTTTTTTTTTACTTTGGACAAAAGCCAATGACACAAAAAATTGGATTTGGACTTAAATTTGTGGCGTGTGTGTAAAAATTGTAAAGACTGCTTACTTTTTTGTCCATATTTTAGGAAAACAATATAATTGCCAAATTTCACACTTTGTCTCAACATGGTCGCCAAGCCACAGGTCATGTGATCGTCCCATAATGATTTCTAAATTTAATCATATGGCTTTCTTAATGGATTTTGATTTTTTTTTTTTTTAACCCTATCGTCCTATTCTCTTTATTTGACTGTCACACTTGCTACAATTTTTAAAAAATTGTTGAGTACCCATGCACAAAGGACATTTTTCTTGCGGATAATTGACAATCATTGGCCATAAAAATAATTTTTAAACATTTAAAACTGTATTCTAGAGATTTAAATCCACTTGGAGCACTTTTGTAGTTTTTCCCCAGAAGCCTATTAGATCCTGCGTGTCACGCATGTTTGCCAATTGTCAATTGACTGAAAGGAGAGTTGGTTAAGGAAATTGTGCCACCAATTTTCACAGATTCAGAGCTTTATCTACCTCAAAGTTAAATGACTTACCCCTTCAAAGAAGAACCAGCCATCTACACACCCCTAATTATGAAAAGTACCTTAGCGATTCAAGAAAGAGTCTGGCTGTGGCATATTGTCTTTAAAAATTCAGTTACACAATGAATTGAAGTGCAAAAGTAGGACTAGGATAAAAAAAAAAAAAAAAAATCCTCATAAAAACAGTGGAATCTGTGAAGCATGAAATAACTCCCTCTCTTTTTCGCTCCCTCATGGATAAAATGTTCCTCACCACCACTGATGATTAAAAAAAAAAGAATCAAGGATTAAAAAAGACAGTATTTTGGTCTTATTTCAAATCAGTGCAGATTAGCTTGTCCTTCTAGTTATTAATGCGCAGAAATTTCAGGGACACTGCAGAGCAGGATGCAGCTGCAGGCCAGGCAACTGGCACTAAGACTCGGCTGTAGGAGGAATATTGTCTCTTGCCTTTATTTGAAGCCTGTTACATTGTGCCGATTACAATAATAGCAACACAACACCTACAATATCAACTTCCAGGCATGAAAATGATGAATAGGTTTTAAAAACAAAAGCTGTGCTGTGAGGAATTAGCCATGTAAAACCCTGCAGTGGAAATTGAAGAATGTTCCCTGTTTGGAAAGCAATAGATATCCTGTTTACTGGAGCTTTTTAGCGGAAGCATTTAGCCATTCATGGTCAAACCTGGAAGCATGTCCAATCACACCATCCTGCCTCCAAATGGATTTGTCTCACTTTTCTGCTGTTTTTTTAGCTGGATGATTGGACGTAACCTTCCTTTAGGGAACGTGTCAAAGTCGAGGCCCGGGGGCCGGATCTGGCCCTCCGGGTAATTCTATCCGGCCCTGCAGATCATTTTATTTTATTGTTATTAATGCCCAATGTTGTCACGGGCTCATTTCTAACATATAATTTTGACAAAATATATTTTATGGAGATTAAATATTGAAAGTTAGTTACGGTTTAAGTGGATTTATTCTAAAATAATATTCTTGCTTTTTTATTATCCAAAATAATGTAAAAAAGTTATGGTTTAAAGATGGAAAATTTACATTTTACTAGCTTTTTGGACTATTTTGGCATTTACTATGATTTTTTTAGGGTTTTTTCAAGTTTAGCTAACATTTCAGCTACATGTTGGTTAATTTAGGCTGTTTTTTTAAGTTTTCTTAGGCTGTTTTGTAGTTAGGCTAATATTTACAAGCTAGCAGTTATGGCTAATTTATGGTTTTTCCGTTTTTTAAGGATATTTTGAAGCTTAGCTATTTTTTCAACTATATGCTATAGCTGTTTTGGCTAACTTGTGTTTTTTTTTTCAGTTTTTTAAAGATAATTGGGCATTTAGCTCATATTTTAGCTAGTTATACGTTTTTTAGCTATCTATTTCAGCATCTTCAGCTCACAGCATTAGTATATTCAGCAGACAAATTTGGCTTACAGCATTAACAGAAGCATTATCCCAGGTAATGCTATATGTGTGGTTCAAAATTATGTAAAAAAATTAAAGTTTAGAGAATTTACATTTAGATTATTCTGTTTGTCCCTCGACATAAGGTGTGTTTTGGATTTTGGCCCTTTGTGCGATTTAGTTTGACACCCCTGATTTAGGGGAACAAATGACCCTTTTTTGACTGGGCATCGGCCTGCAGGGCTTCATACATTAAGTGTTCATAAAAATAAAGCTTGCATCCAAGGCCATTGTGATGCAAAACCTCATTACTCATGCCATTACACTTATAACTCATTTTCAAAGCATGTCATTAATGGATATAAAGGTTACAAATGCAGTTTTGTGGTTGAAGGGCATTTGATGGCCATAGGGGCTCTCTAATAAAGACATGGGGGCCTAGCCTTATGTTTTATCAACCGACAGAAATAATAGGGCCCACACTTCCCATTTACTCTGTACACTGGCTCAGTGATAGAAAATCAATAGGTATCTTCCCTGGACCAGAGAGGCTGTAAATTGGGAGAGATGCAGCTCGGTGTGACACACAATGGCTGTGGAAGGACACTGCAGCTTATTTCAGTAACACTTTATCCTGTGACACAGCCGGAACCGCACGGCCGCTTATTTCCTTAGAAGTGCTGCTGGATAATCAAACAGGGGGAAGTCATAAAGACGGAGCTTTGAGCTATCAGGAGATGCTCATTTGCAAACATGTACTGCACACCACAGGTTGGCAGGAAGAGGAAATACATTTGCAAATGAAACATTTTACTTGTCTGCAGGTTTATCTAAAAATTGAGTCTATTTTCATTTTTATTTATATATATATTATCTCTATCTCAGCATTAAATTAGAGTTGATTCACGGGAAATGACTGCAAAGTCATTAAATATTGAGTAACTATATTGTTGTCTTTTGCAGCTGCTAGTGGCATCAAGTGAAGCTGCTAATGAAATTAAAAAGTGTTTAATAGGCTTCAAATGTAACACCCCTGCTTAAAGACTGTGCTTAGGGGATGTCGGATCATGTGCTTTTTAATGTCACTGCAACATGTACGAGTCTTTGAATATTTTGCTTGATTTTTTTTTTTTTTTTTTTCAAAAGACCCAAAAACACGAGTTGCTGTTTTCCCGACATGCCCTGAATTCATCCGCAGCATGATTAGTACAACTCAGCAAACCCCCTCCACGGGGAAGAAGCACTCCCAACTCAAGCATCATCGTACCTATAATCACTCCAAAGAATTTGCCATTACAGTCCATTTACTGGCACTGCAGTGCAAAAATTCTACGTGTTGTCTTTGTGTCTTCCACGCATGGAAGTCGTGTAAGATCTCAGCTGCTTTCAGTTGAGACCAGAAGGGTAAAAGACGAATATGTATGCAAGCAGCCAGGCATAGAGAAGGGATATGACTGAGGCATAGGGAGAGCGGTGGACTGCATGAAGCGTGGGGCGAACACCCCCCTGCTATGAGCCCTACCTGGGTAAAACAATACTGTTTATGTCTGACTGGCTTTACACTGCAGGGGTCGAATGAGAGGCAACGAGACACGGACGTACAGAGAGCAGGACGGAGGGGCCGCTGTGTGCAAAAACCTGAGAGTTTGAAGGTCGTTTTCGCAATACGGTTAAGAAAAAAAGTTTTTTTTAAAAACTGCGACATAACCATAAAAAAAGCTGTTTTTGGATTTCTATCATTGAAAAAAGATGAACGAATCAAATTTAAGCTTTCGTTCCCAAACATTTACACATGAAAGGTCGTGTCTTGGGGATGGTAATACTAACACATTAGAGTCTGCAAACATTTTTATGGGGCCCATTACAGAAAAAAAAAAAGTGACGTGAAAGAAACGGTTGCCGGTCCACACGAGACCACACTCGGGGGAAAATGAACGCACTGATAAAATTGATCAAAATGGAAGTTTTCTGAAGAAAAACACGGACATGCATGGAGACAACCTAAAGGCAAGACCATTAATAGTAGTCTATTTCACCTTTTCAAACATGTCGGTAATTCAGGGTGCTCCTTGAACCAGAATATTTCAGCAGTAGCGCTGCTTTCACACCACCATGACTCAACGTTCCTAAAATGCTGACAAATGTCACCCTGTCATTTAGTGTGGGACTCTCAGGAATAAACCAAAGACCAGCTTGAAAAAAAATCAACAAAAACAAGTAGTCACAACAGAAGTTCACTTTGGAGTAACATTGAGCGAAAGAATTACAGAGCAGGCAACACATTCTCCTTCCCAAGTCATATCATTTTTACGCATGGTCAAGGACCCTCCGCACCCCCAACTTGATGTTTTTTGCCGTGCTGATCTAATTGAATCAAGGCTCCTCAACCTTCAAAGCAAAAACCGGTACCGGGACGTGGACCGCACCAGTATTCAGACTTTCTTAAACTTAATTTATTTCCCCCTGTTGGTATTTTATGATTATTTATTCCATCCTCACCATATAAGGTCTTGAATTTAACCCTAATAATGAATGGATAGTCCCCTTATAAAACGTGTTTTCTTACCTTACTGGGACGGGGTGGCCCTGAGGCCCTGCTCCTGGGGAGGGTCTGTATGGAGTGTGCACTTACACTGCCCTCTGATGGAGGTCAGGGTCCGAACGCCTGTTCTCCTTACCCTAACCTTAACGGTAACAAACACAGATCTGTACCGGATCGGTACAGGTTAGAGTACCGGGTGCGGACTGAACCTGATACCACCTCCCGACCCGATTTTATTGGAACAGCCAACACGTCAAAAAAACGACAAGTTGGGGAAGGAAACCCAAAACATTATGAAGGGGCGTGGAGGGGTCCTTAGCCATGCATCAATATGTGACGACTTAGAAATGAGAATGTGTTGGAGCAGAATAAAATGAAATAAATAAAAAGAAGAAGAAAAATGGCGTGTCTTATTAATACTCTGTCAACCATGCTATGCCTTAGTCACTTCGTCACTCTAAATGAGAACCAAATGGACTTCCCGAAAACATGCAATTGTTGTGCATTTGGTAAGTGTATCTCAAAGTATTTATAAGACCGTGACACACTGATGATATACTGATGCCAGCACTGTCTAGTCCCCAATAACGTGTGCTTACTCTCCCTTTATTGACCATGTGCAAACGCTTCATGCACAGGGTGCAGGTGGTATGCAACTGCCTGTAGGATACTCACACAAACTATGCTCTGATGGTCTAATTTCCAACAGTCGGGCACATAAACAAACATAAACAAGACTTAAAGCCTCCTGGCTTGCACAGTACACAAGATTTGAAGGAGTTTTTAAAAAAAAATCAAAGCTCCATACGATGTGCCTGTATGCCTTACTTATCCTGTTGTGTAAACATGCCTGTAGACAAATATGTGCATGAATATTTTTACTTGGAGGTCACCGAGCGATCTACGATCTTAACATTATGAGCAACCCAGGTTTGCCCATTTTTCTGGATATTTTTCAACTTGCCTTTGATTTGTGCTCTGAATTAAAAGATTGTCCCAACTCAACTCAACTCCTTTTAGATTACTTCTGTAAAATCCTCAATGTTTTTACTGATCATTTTCCCAGAAGTTCATACTTACTAAAAAAAAAAAAAAAAAAAAAAAAGAACACACCAATCAAAGAAATCAGACCATTCAGGGTGAATAAACCTTAGAGTTTTTTTTTCTTCACTGTTCAACACACTTTATCAGCCCAGTCACAACAAAAGATTTCCATTGCATATCTCTTTCTAACTGCTAAAATAAACATGCTAGGCTCAATTTTACTTGTGCTTTTAAATCTGAAACTGACTTTGCTGCTTGGCTGCAGCAGACAGTCGCGCAACTAAATCAACATCTGTGCCTAAAGGAGAACTGACATGGAAAAACTCATTGCACTAGATACAGATGCTGCAGCTTTTGTATGACTCTGCAACACCAGCATTCCATGTGAAAGCACACTCTAGTGTAAAAATAGCCTGCCTCTGTTTGCTCTGTGTGAACAAGAAATAGGCGTGCAATAAGCAGCGTTGCATCAAGTGGTATTGAAAGTGAATAAAGTTTCATTTCATTGGCCAATATTGTAGGCCAAGGTCTATATGTTTGCTTAGCAGCATTAGCAAATTAATATAATCGATTTGCAATAAATTTGTCGGCCTCCCCTCATTCTGTTTTTCTAGGTCAGGAAAATGATGTACCAAAGCATTCTTTTGAAATGGCTGGTCTGTGGAGATGGACCGTCCCCTGGTAATGCCATTGTGGTGACAGGAAAGTGATTATATATTGATCACGATCACATAGATTCGAGCGTTGCTCTCTCTCCCCTGTGTGTGGGTGAGGATAATAGCTCACGATCAGACGTGGAGACTGACATCCCATCTCTCCAGGCACTGCCGCCAGAACTATTTTTGGATAGTAGCACCTCAGTGATTGAAATGCATGTGCACGGATGGGGAATGACACAAGAATTGAGAGGCGATAAGCACCTTGACGATGAATATTGTCAAACGCAAAGAACGGTCTGTGATGTGGTGCTCTCAATAACACCCCAAAAAATGTAGAAATGAGTAGGAAGAGGAGAAATTCAAGCTTGGTGATGCTTCCTTTCATACATCCATCCATTTTCTCAAAGGAGACGATGACATTCGTGGAGTTAGGCCAGAGGATTTTTCCTATAAAGACTATTTTAGATTCCTGGGCCCCAAATGGGCATTTAGGCAACACTAATCTTGGACGTTCAAACAATCTTTAAAGTCCTCCTCCGATGAAAATCATGTTTTTGAGTTTTTAAATGTTATGCGTGACATTTTTCTTATGAAAAAGAACAAATAAGAATTTTTTTTTTGTGCATCTCTTTTTAAATCTGTCAATGAAACTGAATGATCTTCTTTCTGCTGCACTAAACCCTCATCTGGTCCGGCTAGCGTGTCTAGTTCAGATTCTGGAGAAGAGAAGATGCTATCTTCACATTGACTGCAGTCAAATGAGCCGCCGTTCACATTTCTGTGGTCCAATCAGCCGTCACTGGATTTTTGGTGTGAGTTTCATCCAATACTTACGGTAGCAGGGCTGAGAACGCTGGAAAATCTCCACCAGACTCCACGAGGCTTCTAGATGTGACCACGGAAATGTGAACGGCGGCTCATTTGACGGCAGTTGGAAAGGATTGTAAATGAATGAAAGAGCATTTGGATGTTAGCTTTCATTATTTTCTGCTCTGAGAAACCAATGGATTGAATGGATTGATCACAGCAACGTCAAGAAACATCAAAGAGTCTTTGGTGAACTGGAAGGAGAAAGAATCAGGATTTTGGAGGAAGTTCGTTCCATGAAGATTTGACCTGACATCCGGATCAGAACCATACGACTGGACATTACCCAGATTGATGGATGTAGCAAGAAACAGAGCTATCATAATCAGACAGGGGGGTCAGGAGCCACTCAGTTGCAAAAGCCACGCCCCCTCAGAGGAGGCTTCAGATCAACATGAAAAATGGCTTTTTAAGACATTTAGGTTTGGGGATTTTGGGTTAAAACATTACTGTGATTTTTTTTTCTCAAATAAAAAGAAAGATCATGGGGGAACTGTAAAGAAATTGGCATTCTGTTGAGACTATATTATTTTAATCTCTGCCAAGAAATTCTTACTAAAGTTTCACTATAAATCTCTAGTCCAAGCTACGAAGACAACTGAATTTCCCCAAGGTTCTGTATTTAAATTGAGAAGAATTTCAGATGAGTAAGGCGGAGAGAAAACAGGGTTCCCACAAGTCCATCAGTCTTTATGACGGTACATTTCGTGTTTCATCACGGGGTAGAGGACAAAACAAACGTTGAGTACCCTGTGGACGCTTAAAAGATAACTATGTAAGCATTTATATCAGCCTGTAACACACTTTTCAAAATTAGACTTGGTCTAATCCAGGGGGGCCAAGGGAGGGTTTACAGCAATGAAAGAAAAAAAAAAATCTTGAAGATAAGATATGGTTGTCAGCTTCCAAGAAATTGTTCCCAAGAGCCGGTGATGGATAAGGGACGCTGCACTTTTGAAGAGTACGGGCACTGTCACACTTAAGCACTTACATTGTCATTGTTGCAGTACAATTACTAGTCTTTTATAAGACAAAGAGGGAGCCGTCACAGAGAATCCGGGAAGTGTGCTTGTGCACGTGTTTGTGAGCTTGTCTGTTTGTGTGTGCGTGAGAGGGCACAGCATGTGTCTGGCGTGTGCATGACATCCCCTTTTCAAGGAGTCAGCTACTGAGTCTGCAGCCTTGACAAGCCACTTACAGGAACGGTAAGAACAAAATAATTAAGAGGGTCCTTTGTTCCTCACTGATGGCAATGACATATGCGGCCATTTTAAAGAGTTGTGTCATTGATTCACTTTAATTAGTTCATAAGCAATGTGTGCAACATGCAGATAGAGTTCAGGACTGGAAGTCGAGGACGGAAAATTGGGCACTTTGCATGTTTAATTGCTCCCAAGGCATTTACAATGGCAAGGTAATAACAAAGAATGAGGCAAAGTATTTGGTCTAATGAACAACTTTATCATGAGTAAATGAACAAAATGTTGCCTAATTTGAAAACTTTGCCACAGGGGCAAGGGTATTTAATGTGAATTATGCTTCTTCAACAAAAAAGGGGAGAAAATATGAGATTCAGCACAACGCAAAACTGTAGTGTGAAATGAACTTGTGCTTTCTTTTCTTTTTTTTTTTTTTTTTTTTGTACCCTACCAGATTGGAAATTGTCCCTAAAAGGGATGACGAATACAAAAGGTTATACCCAATTTCCAAAATTGCATGTTCTGTGGGCAAAATTTAATGAACACGGTAGTTATCTTAATATATTTTTAGGTGAATTGCTCAGCTGGAAACAAATCATGTGACTAATTGTGGGTTTCCAGCAGACAAAGTAAAATCCATTAACTTTATTTCTGCAAAAGAATGCTCATGAATGCTTATATTTTCATTTCATACAAATCAGCAGCACTGGTTATATTGAAACTAAAAGAATGAAAAAAAAAAAAAAAAAAAAAGCTTAGTCCACAAGTCCAAAAAAGTCTGATTAAAGAAATGTACACTCTTGGAGATCCACCAAATATTGTGTCATTACACAGAGATGCAGGGTATCATGCCTTTAGCAGCTAAGGACCATAAATAACAACGACTGACTGACATAGAAACGGGACTCCGACAGACTCGGAGCAATTGCTGCTTACTGACCAGGTCTGGCTCCAACATGGCGACTTCCATATCATAAAAAAAGGCTTCATTTTGCTGGACTTGGAAGTAAGGCATTTTCTATGACTCATTTAGTTAAGTTCTCCTTTTACTTAAAACAATTAAAGGTCAGACAGGCAAAGAGGATTCAAACCCAACAAAATCCAAAGTTTTCAAAACAAAACAAAGATTAAAAACAAAACAAAGACCAATCAATAGAAGACATGACAAACTATAAAAGGTCATAATAATCTATGTCCTCTTCCACACAGACTTTGTTCTACCTTTGTTTTGTCTTTGAAGTCACTAAAGCCGTCAGATCAATATGAAGAATATTTTTGTTCATCTCAGACTATTAAGTAGAATTCATCATTGCTATGACTTCTGAAACGTCCGATGTGCTGTGATTGTGCAAAGACGCTTACTGGTTACACCATCCTTTGGTTCCAGAGTGGCACAATTCAACATGAATATACTCATAAGGATTCTCCTATTCCTTGTTTGTGCAGTCTGGCTCCTGGTACGGGCAATTCAAGTGAGCATTCCCATTGGTTGTTAGACCATCAAGGTACATACAGGGTGTAGAACGATGACGTAGCTGTGCGTCATAATGGTTCAACTACAGTGGTTCTCCGTATTCGGTGGTTGGGCATGCCTATGGTCCCTAAACCCTGCTACAAGGGGGAATACCAGATACAAGGAATTTAATGTTCTTTGCAAGAAGATTTAAAGAGACAAAGAAGAATACAGCCAAAAAGAGGAAAATACTTTCGGATTGGATCTTGAGTTGGAAAAAGTGATGGTCAGAGACTTACTGTTGTCGTAATTCCTTTGTATTCCATCATGTGACGACAGTAGCTCTGCCCTAACTGGTCCATTCCATTTTTCTTTGGACCTACAATCAATGGGGGACCGAAAATGGTACGAATTGATCCAGCCTAATGGGTCCATTTTATCCATTCCCTACTGGACCGTACCGTACTGGTCCAGTCTGCACTGTACCAGTCCGTATCGTATCGTACTGGTCCAGTCCAGTCTGGTCTGGACCTCTCGGTGGAAACAAGGCTATAGTCTACTGTTATTGTACTTCCTCAACACATTCTTTTTCTTAGTTATCATAAGAAGTAATCATTAAAATCTGCATGAACAGATTAGGACTTTAGCTTTGACTAAATAAGACATCTCACAAATATGATTATCACCAACAACAGCGTAGCACATTAAAATACATTCAGCAACATTAGTAAGACTTAATATGTTAAAAAGCTTTGCAATAAAACACAAGGGTTAGCTTTAGGGGGAAAAATCTTGTTTCCACCTGCTTAAATATTCTGTCAAAGGATTCTCTATTAAGAACAAACTGTGGCTTTTCCTCAGATCTGTGGAGTTTAAGCCCCACACAGCACAACAGGACTAAATCTTCCTGCCAACCGTCAGGCCACATGAGCAGAAAGCAAAAAAAAAAAAAAAAAAACCCAACCTCAGATAACAGTGATCTACTTGTGGAAGGCAGACAGGCAGAAACCTTGCTGATTCAACACAGGGGAAAAACATTGGCAAGCCAAAGCAGTCCGCAAACATGATTTTGCCACAGCATGGTCAGTTGGAGTGTTAACGTCTACTTCGTGAATCATTCAAAGGCACGGCAGTACATTCTCTCATCAACCTCTCACTGCGAGATTCTGGGAGCAAGATAAAACAAAATAATCTGAAGTTTGAACACTTAACACTTTCTAGTATTTTTTTTTTTTTGTCTTCAAACACATTTTATTGGCTGGATCGAAAGTTCCAATCAACTTGTTTTGTTGGTAGTGCAAAGCCAATATCCAAATTTAAAATACAGAATATCCATATATATTTATATAATATGAGAAAATCCTTAACATTGGATTACTAATATGATAATTAGGAAACACAAGGTAATCTCATTAAATGCAAGGGTGGAGTGGATTGTGGAGAGCATCCCAGCAAAGAGTCCTCTAGCACTACAAGAAAATCTTTTCAGCTGATTGCATTTATTCTGTCCATGGAGCCTGCAGGTATAAAGAAAAAATAACCAAGCAACACCCCCCCCCCCCCCCCCCCCATCGTCTCCCTTTTCCTTCCCCTTGAACTGCTTCAAGCTGCTGAGTGACAGCTATAGGCCATAGCCCCGGCAATTTGCCCATCTCAGAGTAATGGGCCAGAGGAGTCCTCTACCTCCCACACAACTGGATTAGGACACTCAACTGAAAGTAGCCCTGTTGCCAGTTTTAACAGCAAGCGCTTTCTAAGTAATGCACACTGTCATCTGACAGCCATCCCGGAGCAGGAAGGGTTAAAGAGTAGATTCCCAGAGGAATGTCGAAACCTACTTGGTATACGTGACTGGTGACTCAATGTCTCCGTCAGCCGGTGAGAGCGGTGCTCTGCTGCCGTCTGACAAGCAATCATTCACCGAGAACACACAGACAGAGGGCTGCATGCTGCCACGTAAAGAGACAGCGCGGCAGGCGCGCTAAAATACACGCCGGCAGCGCACGCTGACGCACGCAGACACACATATCTGTAATGCTGATAGACACACATTAATGCACTTGTTAAGGTGCTGACAGTCACAAATCACAAGCAGGCGCACAAACACACCCATAAACTCACCAAAAGGAAGAGCCTGAAAGACAAAGGAGGAAAAAAAAAGTGGACCATGGATTTACAGTCAAGCAATCCTCAGGTTTGTTTACACTCCCAGAAGAGAAGTGAAATTTAAAGGGCTATCTTTGCAGCGTGCTGGAGACCAGATTCACCCAATTACACAGCAGCCTCCAGTGTGACATAGCAAACCTGCTTTAGGATTGACTGTGTGCAACTCTTCCTGTGTGCACGTTTGTGTGTGCTGACACCAGACTTTGGTAAAACCACAAACTGACTAAATCCGTGCTGCCGCGCTCACGGTTTTCCAGCTGCCACTGCTTAAGCGCGCAAACAGCCGAGGAGCACGAGAGTCCCGCCGCAAATGAACCGCCAACGAGACGCCAAGACAAGAGGGGAAAACACAAAAGTGGCATTCCAGATGGGCTTAGCCAAAAAAAAAAATATTTTCAGTAATTCCTGAAAAAGACGCATCAAACTGAGGCTTCACTGAAAAAATAAAAAGTCTGCTCTTTCTTTTGTTTTTCAGGTTTTTCTTTATTGCATCAGACAGCTGAGGTGCGTGGAGTCTGTAGGAGCCCGGCAAGGGCTTTAGTTAATGGGACAGACATCAAAGGGAAGGCCTCGCCTGCACTGGAGATTTGATCCTTTCGTCTTATCAGCTTCTTTTTTTCAAATGACCTTGCAGTGCCGACCTTTATGCTTCTCCCCTTTTATTCTCCAGCGGTGATTGGATGGGCCTCTGTAGTCTCAAATCCCTGCCACCTTGATGAATGTGTTCCACAGCTATTTATGTTGCACTTACCTATCCCTCTCTACTACCAGCAACAGTAGGATACATTCATCTTACTATATAGTGGCCAAAAGTGCTTAAGTGGAGAAAATGTATGCTTTTTTGACTATTTTCTATTTCTATATAAAGCAGTTTTTTTCCACAAAAAGGAGAAGAAGAAGTTTTCTTTATAAGGAGGTCAAAAATTCCGGGCTTAGTGCACTAAACAATGTGTTTGCATTTTGAAGAGCTGCAATTCCAACACTGAGTGCTTTAGAAATTTCCCAGAAGTCTTTGTGAAAAATTGGTGCGTATTGATGCTCACTAGACTGGTGAACATACACCACGATACATTATATTTGCACGGAGCCCTAAAGGGACATTGATGTATGTTTTTTTTTCCTAAAAGCTAATGTTAGAAAAAAAAATCTGGTTATAATGGTGCACATCAATTACCATCTGGTGCGCACCAGTTAGTAAACATAAAAAAAAAAAAAACATCGCAGTGGATTTTTTTTTTCTGTTATCATCTGGTGCGCATGAGTTACTATCTGGTGCACTACTTTCTGGTGCGCATCAGTTAGTATCTGTGAAACACCAGTTAATATTTTAGTCGCAGCAGTTAGTGACCAGATTTTTTTATATTTCAATATTTAGAAAGGAAATATAAAACTTACTTCCATTTGTTTTGTTTTTTTTATTCATTTTTTTAATAAACCATCCAAATTGTTAAAAAATTCTACTTGAATTTTTAGAATTCTTTTTACTATCTGGTGTACCTCAGTTGCTACCTATCTAGTGCATCAGTAGCTATCTGGTAAGCACCAGTTAGTATCTGGACCTCACCCCTTAGTAACCAGAAATATTAATTTCTACTTCAATATTTACAATTTTGTTTTCCAGTTACCATCTGGTTTGCACCACTTAGTATCTGGGGGGGGGGGGGGGGGGGGGGGGGGGGGGGGGTTAGTGACCAGAAAAAAAAAATTCTATTTCAGATGTTAGCTTTTTTCTTTAGATACTATCTGGTGTGCACCAGTTAGTAACCAGAGTTTTTTTTTAAACTTTTTTCATATTTAGAAAAAAAAATACTATTTACTTCAATTTTTTTTTTATTTAATGTCCCTTTAGGGGCTCCATACTTCTGAAAATCTCTTGTGAAAAAGATACTTGAATCAGTTTTTTAATAAACCATCGAAATTTTCATCATTAGAACACAGTTGATTCATAAATAGTCTTAAAATGTTATTTGTTTGGTTTTTACTTTGTGAAATATTGTCTGTTCTGAAATAAAGTGGTGAGCATGGTGTGTGAATCACTTTTAAAATCCAGGGCACTAGATAGTCTCGCACATCCAGTTTTTTTTAGTGAGGGAGTATAGGGAGAAAGCCCAGGTTAAAAAACAAGAATGCAAGAAAAAAAGCAGCAAATCCCATCTATGCTACGGTTGTTGCAGATAAAGCAGCACTATGCTCTCATGTGGCTTTGGATTGAGTCATTAGTCACATCTTTGTATTTTATAGAAGTCAGATGAGATGAATGTCAATGAGATGAAGGCAAACTGGATTTCTTTTGTGGACAGTGGAACTAAAATGCAGCACAGCAGATGTTAAAGATGCTGCACACAACCTCAGAAAATGAGAATAATTATCTGTCTACTCAGGGCCAACTTAACAAAGAGACCCTCTCAGAAAGATATGATGGTAAAAAAGCATGATGATGAACACCTATTTTTTCTGTTCTCACTCCTCTTTTGTGCTTTCACACTGATCCTGCTGTGGCATTTAATTCCCATTGTGAGTGGTTTCTTTCACGCTGCATTCCTGCATGCCATTATCAAAAGAGGCGTGATCAGCATCGCCTTCTGTCCCTGTCATATGTGACTTAGGTGACTGATCATAAACACCGCCAGAGAAAAGATGGATTAATCTTACTCTGCCATGTCATTGTTTGGTTGGGAAATTTTAGATTTGTTTCCAGAGATTCATCAACTCACCCAGCGATCATTAAAATCATCCTTATAAATATGAGCTCTAACAGATCAAAGCAGTTATTTAACAAATAATCGATTAAATAAATTAGCCATATACAAACCAGAATGTATCTATGTGTAGGTGTAACACGGGGGTCAATATGGAAGTTCTTGACGGTACTCTGAAAATAGACTTTTGAGGAACTGCATCGTGGCATAAGCAGATTAGTCTTGGTCTGTTTAATCATAATACCAGCATTTTGTAAAAGCACTGACCCACCAACCACTGTCTGATTAGCAAAGGTTGTGAGTTCATGAGTTTGTGCGTTACAGCTCCGACGCGAGTCTTTACGTAGCTTTAAAAGTGCAAATGGCGTCCGGCGTCTGCGGTCAGACCTCTGCGGCGCTGCAAATCCGTTTCGCTGGGTTCAAATTTTGCTGAACCGCAGCGACTAAAGGGAGGATTAGTGTGAACATATGTGAGTTTCGGAGTTTTGCAAGGTCTGCAGAGAGCCTGTGGCTGCAGCCAATTGCTAATATGAGTCATCGGCTGTAGCTAAACCGCTCCCGCCTGAGCCGTAAACGCCAGCGATGTGAGCCCGGGGTTAGCCTCATTGTGGTTGATCTGCACTGGTGCTGTCCAGACCCATGGAGGGTCGTAGAGAGGAGCCTTTGCATCTTCAGTTGAGCACTGGGGGGTGTCTTACAGTTATTCCCTTCAGGCTCATATGACCAACTCAAGGGACCGTATGAAAATGAAACGTACCACTGTTGTCCGTATTGTGTGGTATATAGTACTTGTCAGGATAATTACACACACAACGTACGGGTGAGGCTATCGTACAATCACACTCGAGTCGCTAAGGTCGTGTCACACGATTTGGACATTGTCCTTGTGGGTAATTTTGTCTTTTGTGATACATTCGTGATAATCTGAAAGTGTTTTTTGTCAATGTGTCCGTCAAGGGGTCTGGAAGACAGGTTTTTACGTGAATTTGATTTTAAGATGTTCAAAATGTTTGGTCCATTGAGAATTACGCAGTTCATGCGCAGTTTACCTAATTCTTACTTTAATCTTATGGAATTGTGTATAGCTTTTGTGAGATGCATCCAAAACTTTGTGGCTTTCCACAACCGTTGAACATATGTCTGATGGATTTTACACGCACGTAATACCTATGTATAACTTCTATATGGCGTACATGACATATTTTATAATGTTAAAATTACATTATTGACATACAAATCCTTACTGAATTGCATATAACTAGTGCACAGTTCATATACGGTTCATGTATTGCTTGAGGGGCACATAGATTGGCCAATCTTTCCCCCCTCTACTGGTCCTTTCCCCATCCAGACGGGAAGTTGGGTTCCTCGGGTTGTTTAGAAGGCGGGCCACGAGTGGAAGCCGGTACGTTGGGAATGAAAGATGCGGTTCTGGACCCGTGCCGGACCTCCCTATGGCTCTGTGGCCTCACCTGGTGCCTAGCAGCTGACTTAGAACTGGTGTGGACCACAGAAATCTGACTAAACAGTTGATGTCATGTGGTTTCTCCCCAGCACTTGGAATTTAAAAGAAATAAATTGAATGGGTTAACGTATTCTCTGGACGGTTTATTCGTACTTCCTCTGTGGTTGTAACGTAGTTCATTTGCGAGGCATCTGTGAAAATTTCATTTAAACACCCCAACTTTTCTCACTTTTTCCTTGTATATTCGTTGCACTCTGTAGTCAGGTTGCACATAAGGGGCGTGCACCTATCACTTGATCAGCACTGATGGGCTCCCTGTGGAATGGAGATTTTCGGAGGTTAAAAAGATGGCAAATCTCTCAAATGTGTCTGTGTTTACTTCACATATTCACTACACCCGCAGCATGCCCATAGAAAAACTGTGCTAGAACACTTTTTGGGTCCATTGAGGGGTCTATGACTGATATTTTCTTCAGGTTACGTGCCTGTCCTGTACAGATTTGCAAATACTTCTCCGTCAGACAGCAGTACTCAAACATAGTACACAGTTTTACCCAAAGCCTGCATGTGACCTCTATTTTTTTCAAAAATCAAGGCAAATTCTTTCCAAATTAATGTATATAGCTCCTTTCTCCCCCTCAAAAACATCCTGTGTGCTCCAGCTCATTTATGTAAATTTATGTGATTCAGCGTGGCAGAACAGACTTGCCCCTTGTCTATCTTTAGCGGCCCAGCGAGCACTGCTGCATCCTGACAGACTAACGACTGCGGGGGCACATGTCTGCTGTGGCCACGCTCACTGATTAAAATTAGTTTTATTCACCACTCCAAACCACAGCGCCACCGCGTCCGGAGAATATGGATCTTGTAACATAGTAAAGCATAAAATGTATTGCTATGTTTCAAGATCCATACCCACCGGACACGGTGGGTATGGATCTTGAAACATAGCAATACATTTTATGTATTTGTCAGTTTTATGGGAATTTTTAATGAAGTGTTCTGGTATTGCATGGATCTTGTTTTGTTCTGTTTTGGATCGCCACCAACAGGTGCTTCTTTTTAAATCTGGCAGTTTTACCAACTTCCACAGTTGACAGGAGAGATCGCTGCTGTAGTTTCTGACTCATTGCTTCTCCCACTGGCATGCTCACTGAGCTTGCTTAAAATTTTACAAAGCAGATTGGTATATTTATACACAAATCTATTCTATTCATTGTGTTAGTGCAGCTAATTGAACCTGGTCAGAGATCTGTCAGTCAGCAGATACTCCCCCTGCGTCTCGGAGCCAGAAACCCCGCTCGTTTTCTTAAGATTTGCAAACGTAATTTTTCACACTCAGTGATTGTTTTAATCATTCATGTCTGACTGAGCAGTTATTAACATGTCATCCTGTGATGTGAATGCATATTTATATCTGCTTTATTCTGACTTTAATTAACTCTGGGCTCTTTTGTAGGAGCAAATGTAACTTTAAAAACTGTTATTATGACTTTCAATGGGAACCAATTACCAATTTAATTTTAGTTTCCCAACTCTTTGTGCCCGCAGGGTTCAAATAGCTAAGGTTGGTTCAGAAGACAATTAATAATGCAGAAATGGAGGGATGGGAGTGTGGAGGTCCTGTCCGTCCTGTACAACAGCGTGAAATCACCTAGAGCCTGGTAGCAAACACACACATGTGTGTATGGACTCTGGACAGCTTTTATTTTCTAAAAAGAAAAAGTCAAACTAAGAGGGATTGACTTACACGATACAAGATACAGCAAAAAGATGGACCCAAAGAAGCCAAGAGATGAAAAGCGAGCTGGAACAGTGCACCAAGAAAAGACCCTACAACACAACATTAAATATCTACAACTCTCCTCTTGAATAATTAATAGGTGAGGCTTGGCTGTGTACCGAGGAATGCCAATGAGAAAGCTTCCTGGCAATCTTTGCAGATACGAGCAAGTTTTTGTCAAGCCTGTACCCCCCACCCCACCCCCCTTGCCTGATGTGGCAGTGATGCAGAGAGGCATGACTTTAAACTGTCCCTGTTCCTTTTTGGCTGACGTGTATCACAGCTGAGGGCGCACAACAGAACCACCTGCTTCACCCAGAACCTCAGAGTTGACAAGCATGATACCATTATAGGATTCAGAGGAAAAAAAAAACAAACAAACAAAAAAGTTGGATACCCCCAGAAGGTATCCTTGTAAACATCAGAAAGACAGTTTGAAATTGGGTGGGAATATTATCTCTCCTGCATGTGACAAGTTGGAAACACCTGCAGCTTTAACATCAAGCTCGCTACTTTTTGGACAAGAATCTGCTTTTCTTTATCACGAGGAACCTTTAAGCAGATTCCGTTTCTCATTTATTGATGCCTATCTCACTAATTGGAACAAACATTGTTGGAAAAGATCCAATTTTAAGCAAGAAAGCTGTTGTGATAGACTCCAAAACAGCTGCTCACATATTCCTCTGGGGTTATTCTTTTGTGCTTTATTTAGCCTCTGACAGACTATGTGCTGCAGAAGGTAAATGCAGAATTAGCTGGTTTGCAAAGCTATATTGTATGTTATGTGGTTTCCTTTCGGAGCAACTTGTAGTCCAATTCAATCACTGGTGAGATTTGCATTTCTTAAAATACACATCAACGTGTAATGCTAGCTAACAATATGAACTATTAGCAATTGGTGTACTGATCCATAATAGCTAGAACGGTCGTGGCAGTCGTTCTCTGACTTTGTTTCTATATAATTTGGATTAAATTGAAAAGATCAAAGAATATTTATGAGAACAGGTAAAAAAAATTGATCGGCACACTAAATGAGAATTGGGTTCTGCACTGTTACGAAAGCATTGTGAAGCTTCGGTGCAGTTTCGATCAGGAAGTTCTACTTCGCTTAAGTACGCTGGGTTGTTACATCAATCTACGAGATATTTTGAACCAAAAGCTAAACCACCTGACTTCATTTTCTGCCATTAACAATTAAATTCATGAATAGTTGCCCTTCAGCATTGTCTTTTTCCTCCACCCGTTCTCCAGCAGGAAAAATGCTTTACTGATCTCTAACCACAATCCGCATGTCAGCCCTGGAGTTTATACGTCTATGATCCAAGTTTGTCCCAAGCACGCAAGATATCATCAGCCCAAAGCCAAACCGCCAAAGATTATGGACAATTTTCTGTAAAAACAAACATATTTTTACTCACATTCCAAATAGTGAACTTGTCATGATTCTGCCCCACCCTCACCTGTCTGATTGCTCATTCTGAACACCTGCGCGCTCCTCTATTTAAGACTCTTCTCCTCCAGGCTCAGTACTGGATTGTTGTCTACTCCCTGAAGTTCTCTGTACGCACGCACGCACGCACGCACGCACGCACGCACGCACGCACGCACGCACGCACGCACGCACGCACGCACGCACGCACGCACGCACGCACGCACGCACGCACGCACGCACGCACGCCTTGCTATTTTGCCTCGTCTTCGACCCTGCTCACGCTCTGGATTCCTGCTCCCGCCTCCATCCTTCGGTACCTCCGCCTTGGACCCACTCTGATCTCCGTGTTGCCGACCCTCGCTTCGTCCATGTCTTGCCGCTCCTGCCTTCTCCTCTGGATATTTCTGCCGCCCTGATGAGACTGTTTCCCTTCTCTCTCTTATGGATTAATGGACCTCGCTTTAGTAAAGGAGTGGATTAAGCGTTGAGTTTCCCTCCGCTTCTCTTTGGATTTACAAATACTAATTTTGACTCTCTTCTCAGAAGAACCCTTGGACTCCCCCTACTGCTTGGAGGACCTTACTACAGACCTAATAAACTGCTTTACTTAACTAAATCCTGACTCATTGCATTTTGGGGTCCACCTTTGCCTATTATCCCTGACAGAACTAGGCTGATCAGGTCATATTATCTGACCTTTTTCCAATTCATGGCAGCTTCTGTAACTGTCAGTTCAGTTCTATTTGTTTTTTTTTTGTCACTTTTGGGTATAGAATGAAGCTACAACTAGATTTTAGCTTCACAGAGCATAAAAACAATCAAAAAGACAAGAAAGCAAGAAAAAGTTCTGTAATTTGGCACCACCTGTAAAAAGCATGGATTCAGTTTGACTGCTTTGGTCATTGACTCAGATCTGACTTCTTTTGTGTTCTAAAACTTTAATGGTAAAACAATGTAAGAAAATTATATAAGCACATTTAGGAAGAGTCCTGTTTGTAACAACGCGGCAGAGGCGTGTGGATCCATTTGTAACAGATTTAATACTAGCACCAAAACAGGAAGATGAGAAGCAGAGTCAAAAACGGGCCAGGGTCAAAACGCAGAGCGGAGAGCGATAGAAACAGGCTAGAGGTCCAAAAACACGAGAAGGCAATCAGAATAGCAATGTTTAATCTGAACGTGAAAGACGACGATTCAAGACTACGCAAAGATGATGGTTGGTGGGAAGAATATAAACAGTCCAGGTGATGACATGAATAGAATCAGCTGAGTGAACCAGAACTGGAAAATGACGGAGGAAGAGCTAATATTCTGGGGAGAGCTCCCTCTGGTGGTCGGAGGAGAAAATGACAGGCTGAGTCCTGGCACTGTTAGTCCACAGGTTATATTTTAACCAAGTTGTTATGCTGCAAATCTTGAGTGACTCTCTTCTTGTGTTTTAAGGGAGGGACACCAAATTTATTTTAGTTTAACGGTCGATGAATTTGCTTACATAATAATTTCACATGATATATGCAGTATTTGCTAGGATTAAAAAAAAAGCTTTATAACATTTTTCAATCAATAACATGATCTGTATAAAGATTAATGATATTAACAATATTAATAGTAATAAAAAATGGTTACTTACTTTTTTCTTTGTTATTGAAATGAAGAGGATCAAATTTAAAAGATTTTTGGAGTAATTTTTAACACTACATCCAAGTTTACATGTGACTATTATAAAAGTATTATTGTGTTGAAGGTTTTAAACTACACAAACAAGCACAAAACCCGACACAAAAGGGGTCAGATGCATTAAAGCAGGGGTATTCAACTCCAGGCCTCGAGGGCCACAGTGTCTGCATAATTTCCAGATATCCAAACTCTACTCATGACTGATTACCTGGTTCAGGTGTGTCCAACCAATTGGAGCATGCCAGATCCAGGTATGTTGGAAAACCTGCAGGAATGCGGCCCTCGAGGC
The DNA here is from genome assembly GCA_003999625.1 of Oryzias javanicus. Classification (NCBI taxonomy): domain Eukaryota; kingdom Metazoa; phylum Chordata; class Actinopteri; order Beloniformes; family Adrianichthyidae; genus Oryzias; species Oryzias javanicus. The sequence goes on from CM012439.1 coordinate 35,898,714, forward strand.
CTGGAGTTGAATACCCCTGCATTAAAGATTGATTCAAAGCTGATGGATTCATAATGTTCCAATAAGTTTCACCTCTCAGTCGACCCCACTCCGCTGCTCAATCACAGCATCCAAAGAACTCAATAAAAAATGGCTCAGCAGTTTACAGGAGGACATTTTTTTGACAGCCACTTCCCCCAACCGAGCAAAGAATGGATATTCTCTAAAACCATCATCATGCTGAACTTTAGCTGTTGTTCTAGATAATATTTCACTTGTTGGAGTCAAAAAGAGCAAAAATGGGGAGAGCGAAGCGTTCCTCCTGACTTTGAGGAGTTTTATGAGGCAGCAAATGAATGGACACCTTGACTTCTTTCTCCATAAAACTGTCCAATAATAAATAATTACTCCAGTTTGTTTTATTGAGGATTTTCTTTGCAATAAATATTTTCTTTTTAATGGGAGCTTTTGGCGAGCCGTTTCTAAATCTGCCTTCGGTTGATGATCAGATGCAGAGAGGAAACTCTGGTGATATCGAAAATAAAAGGCTAGAAGAACTCTTCCCTTCTGATGAGTCAGCTGTTTCTTCTCTCGTTGCATCCAGTCATCGATCATTCATCCGCTCAATTCAAACATCAGAAACTGCAGTTTCTGTTAGAAGATCTAAGCTGTTTTTTTTTTTTAGTTAAAATATGCAAATCAAAAAGGGAATTCTAAAACATGTGAGAACTCTTTGGAAATCATTCCGCTGTCTTTAGATGACAAGTGAATCAGAAGTTAGGATGCTGCAGCCTCATTTTCAACATCTGATTGATAAACTGACCTTGATAAAGAGATAAGACAGGATAACACCAGATAAAAAATTCCTGTTCTATTTTTACTTTTTTCCAGGTACTATTTAGAGTTCACAAAATAGTATCTTGTGCTCACAGTTACTATCTGAAGTATACCAGTTACTATTCAGTGTTCACAAAATAGTGTCTGGTGCTCACTCGTTACTATATAGTGTGCACCAGTTAGTATCTGGTGCTCACTAGTTACTATCTGGAGTGGACCAGTTACTATTTAGTGTTCACAAGATAGTGTCTTGTGCTCACTGGTTATTATATAGTGTGCACCAGTTAGTATCTGGTGCGCACTAGTTACTATCAGGTGTGCACCAGTTACTATTTAGCGTTCACGAAATAGTATCTACTGCTCACTAGTTACTATCTGGAGTGGATAGTATCTTGTGCTCACTGGTTACTATATAGTGTGCACCAGTTAGTATCTGGTGTGCACCAGTTACTATCTGGTGTGCACCAGTTACTATTTAGCATTCACAAAATAGTGTCTGGTGCTCACTAGCTACAATAAAGTGTGCGCACTAGTTACTATCAGGTGTGCACCAGTTACTACTTAGCGTTCACAAAATAGTATCTAGTGCTCACTTGTTACTATCTGGAGTGGACCAGTTACTATTTAGTGTTCACAAGATAGTATCTTGTGTTCACTGGTTACTATATAGTGTGCGCCAGTTAGTATCTTGTGCGCACTAGTTACTATCTGGTGTGCACCAGTTACTATTTAGCATTCACAAAATAGTGTCTGGTGCTCACTAGTTACTATATAGTGTGCACCAGTTAGTATCTGGTGCTCACTAGTTGCTATCTGGAGTGGACCAGTTATTATTTAGTGTTCACAAGATAGTATCTGGTGCTTACTGGTTACTATATAATGTGCACCAGTTCGTATCTGGGGCTCACCAGTTAGTGTCTAGTGCTCACCAGTCACTATCTTAAGTGCACCAGTTATTATTTAGAGTGCACAGTTTTACTTTATTATTTTTTTTTTACTTCAATGTCTCTTTATGGGCTCCGTATGTTTGAGCTATCTTTGTAATAAAAGTATCTTAATTAGTTAAATATTTCAATCAAAAGGGGAATTCTAAAACATGTGAGAACTCTTTGGAAATCATTCGACTGTCTTCAGACGACAAGTGAATCAGCTGCTCTCAGAGTGAGGATGCCGCGGACTAATTTTGCCTCTCCGATTGATTAGCTGACCTTGATAAAGCGATACGCCAGGATGACACATGCCTCTCAAAGCTGCACTTTTAACGGGATTGCGCAGACTTTAGACAGGCTGTGTGCTAATTCTGCCCTGCCTTTCATTTCCTCATGCCTCATTGTCCCGCCGTTGACCCCGCTGCATGACATTCATTTAATGCGGCCTGCTCTCAGACACAGAGGTGGCACATGTGACAGCTTTCACCATTTGTGCTGTTTTTCTCCTCATAACAAGAAGGAAAACAACCAAAGAAAAAAAAGGCAGATGAGAGCGTGTGCACAAGTTCCCTCATGAATAAACACGTGCACTATCTCATTTACCTTCCCTTCCATGAACTTCGTTTGTTATTCATCTTGTCCCCTCTCATTTTTCCTTCTCTTTCTACTTCATGGGCACAGCCCCCCCCCCTCGAAAAAATAAATAAATAAGAGCGTGACTTTGAAAAACGACACGGTGGCTGAGGAGAAGGCGGCTTTTTGTCCTCGGTCTCATTGAGAGTCTTTTGCTATTCATTGGGGCAGCGCAGCCACGCCTGCAGGAGAGGCAATCTTATGCAGATCACATTGAGGGGCTTCATTACCTCGAAGCCAGCTACGTTTTGTTCTCCCTCAAGGGAAGAGCGAGGGGAGAGCAATGGCTTAGAAGAGAGGAGTGATGGAGGCAAGGAAGAAAGAAAGAAAGGAGAGATGAAGGAGAAGAATGTGTGCAGGGAGGGTGAGTTATCACACCTGAGTGGCAGCATCTTTATGGTAACATAAAAAAAAAGCCATGTGTCTTAATTCACATGTGCAGATTGGCAGAATATTTTACGCATTCTGAGCTCACGCGCCTACGTGAAGTCACTCTAAAGCTCCCCAAAAAAGAAAAGCAAAAAAGCCCAGGAGGCTTGAAAGAGCTCATATTACCGGATCCGGACCAATGACTGATGATGTGACATACATAATTCAGAGCTACACTGGATAATAAATAACCCTTGATGAATTAGTAATGCACATTTGTGTGTGTTATTGATCAGCTGTGACTATGCCAGCACGTATTTCTTGTTTTTCTTCGCGCCCCTAACTTTGTAACAGGATGTTTGTCACTTCTGGGATTATCCCACTGATCCTTTCCCTTGTGAAGCACATTTGGATTTTAGTTGAAAATTAGAAGGAAACAAAAAAAAAGCAGTAGAAACAGAACATTTTCAAAGAAAAAACAAATTGGAGAGAACACGGAAATGCTCTACAGTTCGAGAGTTTAACTCTGGTTTGTCTTGAGGAGCAAAGTCTAAAGCACGAGTCAAAGTTCAAAGTCAAGGCCCGGGGGCCGGATCTGGCCCTCCGGGTGATTATATCCGGCCCTTCAGATCATTCTATTTTACTGTTATTAACTGTTACTGTTATGGTATCTTGTGCTCATTTCTTACCAGTATAATTTTAACTAAAAATATTTTTATTTAGAGTAAAATATTGAAAGTTATTTAAGGTTTAAGCAGATTTATTCTGGAATAATATTTCCGCCTGCTTTTATTAATAATGATGTTAAAAAGTTATAGTTTTAAGGTTTTATAAATGGGTACTCTGCTAGCTTTTTTGACTCTTTTAGGCTATTTTGGAGTTTAGCTAATATTTCAGCTACATGCTTGGTGTTTTGGCTTTGTTTTTTTATGTTTTTAGGTTAATTTGGCATTCAGTTAATCTTTTAGCTTTCAGGTTCAGCTTTTTCAGCTATTAACTTCAGTCATTTCAGCATCTTCAGCAGCCAAATTCAGCTTACAGCATTCACTAATATTATTGTGGGTAACACTATATATCGGTATATAGTATATATTATATATAGGTAACTAAAATATTTTTATTTTCTTTTAATTTTGTTTCAATGCTCACACCTTTACTATTTATTTCGATTGTTTCCTTTAAATGCTTTATGTAAAGCACTTTGAATTGTCTCTGTGCATGAAATGTGCCTTACAAATAAACTTGCCTTGCCTAAAAAGTTATGGTTTTAGAGTGTTCAGTAAATGTTTATCCTGTTTGGCCCGTGAACCTAAGGTGTGTTATGAATTTGGGCCCCTTTTGCAATTGAGTTTGACACCCCTGGTCTTACGTTTTTTCGTCTGTGATACATCTCTCTTGTTTTGTGCTGACACCAGAAAATGAAAATTTTCTTAATAAATCACAATGTTCACGTCGCCTCCATCATGTCTGCGTCTCACATTCGTCGCTCTCCAAAGCAAACTTTATGCAGGCGTCAAAAGAAAGCGGAATCAGGTTCTAGTCTTAAAACAAAAACTTCTGCTGTACTTTCAAAATAAAACTTGATAAAATCTTATAAAATGCCGTGGATCACAAGCCCCCTTTTCCCCACAGTCAACTCTCATTATAAATATAATTCTTCCTTTTTAGTGTGTGTAACACATTTTCCTTTGTTTTGATTAATTGCTGTTGTTGGAAACCCCTGGGGGGCTGCCGCCATGAGAGGGTGGGGAAGGGTTCTTCGTTTGTTTAAGTTATGTTTAAAACTGTCACTTTAAATACTTCAATAAAAAAAAAAAAATTCTTCACCAAGGAAAAATAAAGATACATATTTTAGACGACATCCTCATGCAAAAATGCGCATTAACACGGCAGATAACGCTGGCATCAATTATCCGTGGACGACAAAAGTTCCATTTTGGAAGTGCAAAAACATAATTTATGACACAAAATATGTATTTTGAAAGGACTCAGTGTGGAAGGAGGGCATATAGGACCAGTGTCAACTCAGGGTCGTAGCTCTCATGGGCTATGTCGGACACCTTCTGTTCTTCTAAATGCCAGATATGACGTTACCGATTTTATGAAGTGAAAACCTGATCGATACGAACATTTCACAACATTTATTTATGATGCTCTGATAGAGAAAAGGTGGATAGTTTATTATAAATGTAAACACATTTAAACCAAATTGTTCGACCGCAATGCATTGTGGTCTATATTTGATAATCTAATGAGCGTCGATGCACCATAGTTTCACTTCTGCACTTGAAGTTTATGGTTTAAGAAGACGCAAATGAAAGATTCTAGCAGGTTATCAATGCCAGATGTTAGTATATCAAATATGTTAAAACATAAAGGAAGAAATTTAAATAAATCCATGTGAAGGTAATGACTCTGCCGGTAAATGGCTTCAACATAAATAAATTCAAAGGTTTTCTTGCATTTTTTAAAACACATTTTCTCAATTTTTTTGATTTGACTGCTGAATGTATCTGTGCTGTAGCTTTCAGCACTCAGTCTGAATAGTAACCCTTATTACTATAATATTACAGTTATTTATTATTTGTTTTATTTTTGCTTTTATCACTTGCTTTATTGTGTTTTGGTGTTATGATCATTTATACATATTTTATCTAAATATGTTTTATTTTCTCTGTATCTCAGTTTAATTATGGCAGGAAGGCTGTTCATATTTTGAGTACAATTCTTAATAACGAGAACTTTAAGTTGAACATAATTTGAATCAGCTTTAACACACACGTATGTAAAACCAAAATCGACTCAGAGCAGGGAAGTTTGCCGTGACGAGACCAAAATCCAGAAGCTGCTGCCAAACGAGGTGAGACAGTTGGGAGCGGCACATTATTTACAGAGAAACTCCAGCTTGTCAGTTAAATCCTTCTGCCTCGGAGGCCTGTCCTCTCCCCATTTAGCACGGCCACGGAAAAGGGCCGGCTGGCAGAAAGACAGGCCTGAGAGGGCGGGAGCATTGGCCAGGTTCACTGCTCTGACCCCCTTTCACCTCAGATCAGCCTATGAGCCGCCCACCAGCACCGTCCCAGCCCACGTCCCCTGCCCAGCCTAAGAGCTGCTCATCAGATGTGCTCCAGACCATCCTGGCCCAGCTCTGGCCCAGCTGCCCAAAGTGTTAAAGGGCCAGGAGCCCCCTGCCACTCGGCCCATCTGCCAAGCTTCAGAGCAGAGTCTAGGATCAGAGAAAAGAGAAACACCAGCTTCTCTTTCAGCTCTCAGCTCAACAGAGAGACGCTGGATAAAAGATGCTCTATAAATGTGGGCTGCTCTGACCCTGAAACACTGCGATCGTTTCTTCACATCCAGACTCTCCAAAACTGATATATGTTGTGGATGTACTGCTGCATCAGCAACACAACAACAAAGTTTCTCGGTATGTCGAGAAAGAACATTTTTATTTATAGAACATCTGGCTCAAGTAGAGCATAAAATAGTCTGAAAATATCTCAGTATTTCCTCTATTGATCCAGAAGACAAACTGCAACATGTGGGAAAAAAAGAAGACTCATAAAGAGGGCTATGTATCGTTCTGTGACTTTTAAAGCTGATAATTGTCTGTGATCACAAGCAGCTTTTTGGTGACGGAAGCATGTGACGATCAGCTCCAATAAAAGCCTCCATCTCGCTCATTTCCATATGTCTCCTCGTGATCAAGTCTGCTCATTCATCGACCAAATCTGGGATGACAAGCCTTTACTTATTTTCCCAGCTGCCGTCGGTGATGAAAGCGTAATCAAAAACATCATCAAGACCCCCACGGAGGGAGACGCCTGCGCCTGTTAGTCCCGTTACCTGCAAATCAGCTTCAGGTAATCTATTAATGTCACTTCAATTTTGTGTCTTCGCTTCAATTTGGTGGATCCTGACACATTTGGCGCGGCTCTGCTCTTCAGTTCGGTTTCGGAGACGTAGACGAACCATCTGTCTGCGAGCCCGCTTATTAATCGCCCTGATAATGAAGCAGGCTCGCAGCCCAATCCTCCCGGGGCGCCGCTTGCTCGCTCGCGCCTGCTTCATATGGCAAAACTACTTTCAGCGAGTTTGTCTTGCAGCGCAGATTATTGTCATTCACACCCCCTCAGCAGAAAGAGGAGGGTCTAGCGACCTGCTCCTAATTACCTGAAGTGTCACTTCAGGCAGACTTTGTAATTTCCATCTACATCACAACCCCCTTGTTATTTGCAGGCGGTGGCAGAGCCTCGTAATTCTAGCATATGGTCGACAAACATGCGAGGGAATTCGTCAGCTTGTTCTGGCCTTAAAGTCGAAGACCCCATTAAAGAAAACAGGATGCGCTAATCTTGAGAGATTTGTGCTCATCATGGCCAGGCTTGCAAAAATAAATTCCCGATTGCTGAAATGAAAGACTTTCATTAACAATATTTATTTGAAAAGCTAAGGATATGCAGGAGGTGAGATAAGGATGGGAAGGATACATGGAATTTTAATCAGCTGTTGGGAAATGAGCTTAGTTCCGTTGTTGTTTCGAAGATTAGAAGCAGAGGACATTAGACAAATCCTGGATTTGTAAAACACATAAAACAAAAAAATCAGCTTGATAACCTGAAAATTGCTGTGTTAGATTCTAGCTGTGCTAATTATTATTCTTATATTAATTAAAGATGAAATCAGCGTGTGTAATGTGGAAAGGTTTTCTCACAGCCATGAACACTGAATCCCCGTTAATGCTGTTGTTGCTCGGGCAGGCGGCTTTTTTTTGTTTGTTTTTTTTCCCTGAAAAATCTTTCAGATGGTGTACGGTGGACTTAAAATAGCCCCGTAACCTGTGCCAGACTGAGAAGCTGCAGCAGTTGGACCCGGTCTGAACACACCTGAATGCTCCGAAGCAGAAGGATGCCAAAAATCTCCGCTTTTATGAGAGGTTCAGACTGGTCAACTGCAACAAATGAGCTTTGGCTACCCTCTTTATTTCCATAAAAAATGTGAGTTTTTCTGCACATCTTGTGATTTTTGGCTTTTATTTAGTTAAAAAAAAAAGTATCAATAATACAACTGCCACAAACGGGCAGACAGCTGATTCTATGTGCAGCAGGTTTATTAGTTCAGACAGGCACTAAGCACAGCTGAAAGTCCACAAAGCTAAATCAGGGTCAGACAGACAGAGGTCAATCACAAGCATGGGAACATCCAAGAAGAGAGTAGAGTAGTCGGAGTCCAGGCGGGGGGGTCAGGGCAGGCGGCAGGCAATCAGAGATAAATCAGGATCAGAAACAGAATATCAGGTCCAGGTAGAAACGCTCAGTAATGCAGGCGAGGTGGCTCAAAACAATACTTCGCACAGAGTGTGGCTCTGTGTGCTGCCTAAAGGGTACCCAAACCCTAAATCACATTTTAAAAAGTGCTGTCTGTTGGTCATTGCCAAATTTTTTACAAATTAAAAAAACATGTTTAATTCTTGAAAATATAGTCAGAAACAGTCAGTCTGCTGCCTCCTACAGGTTGAAGCGAGGTGTTACATTTGAATTTCGTGATTGGTCAACCATTAAAGTCCTACATCCTTTCAGAAGTTTCACATCATGATCTTCAGGTGATGATAACAGTCCTGTACCCCAGACCCACCCCTCCGACTGAATTTTCAAATGTCGGCTGTGGGTGGAGTCAGCCTCCAGCTTCCCTGTTTGGTTACCCTTTAAGAAGCAGGTGGGTGATTGTCAGATTGGAGACAGCTGAGCAGCATCCAGGAACTGTGGGCTGGGGCTGCTGGGAGATGAAGTGCAGTCAGTACTCTGGTGACTGCTCCCAACAGTGACCTGAGGGGGAGTCAGAGCTAGCACTTTTGACAACAACAGGTTCTCACTCCCAACTCGTCATTGTTGGACGTACGGTTCGAGTCCCTTTTAAGGTCTTGTGTGTCCTCAACTAGTCATTTTTTGATGTGTTAGCTGTTCCCATTAAATTGGGGGTCCCCTACCCCTGGGCCGCGAACCGGTACCAGTCCGAGGACCACTTGGTACCAGGCCAGAGACACTAATTAGGGGCTCTCAGGACACATACCAGTACTGGGACGCATATCAGTACCCTAACCCATTACCACGTCTATTACCCTTGATTTAATAGGAACAGCCAGTACATCAAAAAAATGACAACACCAAAAACACTAAGAAGTCATGCAGAGGGGACCTGAACCATGTATTTTTGATCATCGACTATTGATCGTTCTGGATTTTGAGGTATGCTAAAACAAGTTTAAACGTAAGTCATAGTGCTTACATAAAACTGCACCAGGATTGCACTTTCCCTGTTTTGGTTATCTTTTTATTCCCTTTCTTTTTTGGTATTTGCAGTGTTGTCTTGTTTTTTTAATCTATATTGCACACTCCCTCAAAATGAATGCATCTGGGGCACAGGCAGGCTCAGGGTGCAGCCTGAGGGCACTGTGCAGACCAGGAATCAGACCACAGACCTTCAAAGCTGCCCCTTTATAAATTGGTTTATGTGTAGAGCTAAGAAACAACCATTTTCCACAGGAGTTCTTTGTATATAAATAATTATATTAAAAAGGTTTCTAAGGGACGGATTTAGTCCAATCAGTTCATGAACGATGGCTCATGAATCCAGCCAACTTAAATGTTATTTTTGTCATTGTTTCATAGTAAATGTTTGTTTATGAGTCTGACTCAAAGTGCAGAGGGAAAATAACTTCCTGTGGATGTTATTCCTCGAACTGCAAGAACCTCAGGCTTTGGCAACTCGCCTGCTGACCTCATCACTCTGCATATTCATCCGTGCATGCTGGTGTCCATATGTGATTTTAACTCTTAGGAAACCCAGGGGACAGACATCTTTGTGCAAGGATGGTAACAAAGAGAGGAATTGGGTATAGGCTTTTTTTTTTAAAGTACATTTTGTAGAAATTCCAAAAACACTGGCAAAAGAAATGATTAGTTTTTGTATAACCTGGGTCTTTTATTGCTTTGGTCTTAACTGAGAACAAAACTTTAATTACAAGGTTTTTCCATAAAATTAACACTTTTATTGTAACTCGTAAAGTTTAACTAACCCTAAGCCAAAATCATTCTTTTTTTTTTTTTTTTTTTTGGAGCAACATTTACTCAAACGGGACGTGAAAAGAAAAACACTGCAGTGGACATCTCTGCCATTTAAATTCACACTTTTTCAAATAAATGGATCCCTGATTTCACTGATACGTCTGGAGGCTCATTTTTTATTTCTGTGTGGTTAAAAATGACAATTGAAAAGATAGTTGTTCACAAGGACATAAAAGTGAATGAATGAACGGCTGTATGAATGAATGACTTTATTAAAGTCGACTTTAATAATTGGTTTAAGCAGGAAAGTTGCGAGTATAGTTTGAGTCACACTCATTAATTGAATAAGAACTGGACTGAGTGACCCCTCCCCTCTGGAGTACCAAACAGGAAGTCCCCACTGGCTCCAAGAAGCCAAAATTACTTTTATTGAGAAATAACCGTCTATTACTTATTCTGTTTGTCATAATAAACATTCTTGCTTTTTTTAAAAATATTTTTTATAATCCTAATTCATTTTAATTATTTTTTATTTTTTCTGTGGTGAAATTATGTTGACTATAGTGAAGTAATTTTAAGTAATTTGTGTAGGCCATTTTCAAGAGGTAGGGGTGTGGACCTCTAACAAGCTCACTCCTGATTGGTGAGAGTGGTTGCCATAGAAACGTGGACTCGAGTGGAACCAATCACTGCTTACTGAAGCCGTCTGGCTCCAACATGGCTTCCATTTCATGAAAAAATAGAGTCTGAACTGACATAATTTTAGAGGAGCAGGAAGTAAACCCTTAAGGCTCGGTCCATTGATATATATTGTTTCACTGGACCTATCAAGGTGTGTAAAAACCAAAACTTCTTGATAGTCTGCTGCCATTTTGAAACCAGTCGAAAGTGATTGGTCTGACGCCCCATTTACACTGGACGCGAAAGCGCCACGAAGCGGCGCGGAACGGAGTCCGCTTCCATTCGGCGCCCTTGTTATCCTATGGCGTCGTTCACACAAAGCGCGGAGCGGAGCGGCGCGGCGCGGCGCGGAGGGCCCGCGCGGTGCAGCGGATCGTTTCGGCGTCTGACCTATTTTGTGCGCGAGCCGCGAGCGTTCCGCGTCAATTCTGGCCGGAAGTTGCATCAAGAGACATGAGAAAATCCGGTTTCTTTTCAAAATATAACCAGTTTTTCACAATAAAATTCCGCGATTGACAAATGTGATCATGTTTTTGTATCTAAACAGGCGGTAGACACGCATATAAACAAACAATCACAACACAAACGTGCGCGCGCGAGCACAGAGACACACAAAACAGACAGACATGCACACTTTTTTTTTCTTTTTTCACAGACACGTACACACGCAGATCAACGTGGATAGACTCTGGTGCGGGGTGAGGAGTTTCGGGAGTTAATAAAACGACAACAGAGAGACAGAGAGCAGCTCATCTTAGCAGAAACAGGGGGTAATATTTATAAAACACAACACAGACAGACACGAGCGCGCACAGATCAACGCAGTGAGCAGACTCCGGAGCGAGTGGGCGGGGCTGCGGGATTTTGGGAGAGAAAAAAGAGATGCAGAGAGCTGCTCCTCTTAGCAGAAATATGGGTTAATAATTGTAGTTTATTAATTTACCCACACACACACAGACACCTGCGAGCGCGTGCGCACAGACACACACAAAACAGAGATGCACACGCGCGCACAGATCAGTACAGTGGGCCGACAGAGCGGGTGGGCGGGGTTTTGAGAGAGCAGTTTTTCTTAGCAGGAACATGGGTTAATGTCTGTAGGTTATGAAATTATCAACCATGATGGCAAAAACAAAAAAAGCTCTATAAGAAGCGCCTGTGGACCGCCGCGGAAAAATGCACGTCTGGTGTGAACTAAAGAGCGGAGCGGAAGCGGCGCGGACTCTGCGCCCCTCCGCTTCGCGGCGCTTCCGCGTCCAGTGTGACCCCGGCGTTAGTCAGTCTGAGTCACGTTATTAGAGGAACTACTGTACATTTGCCATTCATGAGTGAGCTTGTTAGAAGTCCACACCTGTTCTACTGACAGCAGGTTGGGAGAATCTGTCAATAGTCGATTTAAAATTTCTATTTAATCCATTTCTATAAGTGGATTTATCAGTTTGAAGTTGAGCGGTGAAACATTTCACAGGAAAAAATGTAGTTGCTATGACTCAACCTCAGAATCATTTTATATCATATCCACTTGATCCGGTTCTCATATACAATGTTCATACATTTTTTTTTTTAATTATTAGTCCTGCTTTTTAATAGGTTCTTGCATCCTCACTGGTTTATGATCAACAGTTTGGCTGACTGTCTCCAGATGAGGTTGTTGTGGGTTTTTAACTGCTTAGCTGTTTTTTTTCTCCTGCTTTACCAGCGGAACCAAATAGAAAAATCTCCTCAAACGGGACGCCGTCACAGAAGAGGCGCTGATAACAGACTTATCCCGGCTGCTTCCGCTAATGACATCAAATCCTATTCTGACGCGCCATTTCACCTCCAGTGAAGAGCGCACCTTTGCTCCTCGCTTCCTCTCATTGTTGCACTGTACTCACAGAGGTGATCCACTACACAATTAGAATGATAGGCACCTTCATTCTCAGTCATTCAGAGAATGAAAGTCAGAGAAAAGTCACAGAAAGCCAGCCGTCTTGTCCCACCAAACCTTTTAAAGGAAGAACAAAAGGTCTTTCTCCTTCGTTTCCCATTAACCTCCGTGCTCCTTCACACACAGGAAACATGGCAACCTCTGTGGCCCATGTCACATATCTCATCCGGCTGTGGGGACCGCTTCCAACGGAAGATGGTGACATTCAATATAGGGGTTTTCTATCTAGCCCGAGTCCTTGACAGATAAAAGGTGGGTGTTGATATTTGTCCCTGCTCTCACTGATACAGCGAGGATACACTCTTGATAAGCAGGGAGCTGCTAAGACATTGATGAACTGTGGAGTGGAACTGACAGGCTCTGTAAGTGGATAACATCGTCAGAAGAAGCAGGCTGTTATGGTCCGGATTAGATTTTTGATTGTTTGGCGCAGGTGAGTTAACGCCGAGCAGAAACGCATCAGCACGCTCAGCGTTGTCTGACTTCAACACCAGACACAATGCGGCATCTTTTCCACGTGCCGTAATTGCATTTGAATGCTTCCCGGTTTCTGGTGCAGATTTGCTTCTCCGACATTCATTTATCTCAGCTCCCTGTCCCGTGGACTTTATTAGTTACCCACAGCCCAGCACACATCCCGTAATCCACCGACTCACACTCACACTTTTAGGGAGAGTGATGAAAATGAAACACTATGGGAGGAAAGTAGCGGTTTATGAATGTGAGATGAGCGAGATGAATGACTTCTTGTTTGTTTGTCCGGAGCGTCTGATTCTTCCTGCGATGCGGCAGCACATGAAAACTTAACAAGAGGAAAACTCGTTTTCCTTTCAAGCCTTTCAAGCAAACAACCGAGCGCCCATGAATGTTTAATTAATCAGGAGTGACAAAAAGGAACAACAATCAACAAAGAGATGCCGATTTCCATCTCTTATGCATTATTCTTCTGGCAATTCACAGAGTGCTGTCATCTTCCACAACTGCCTCGGATGGCTGTCCCTGCACTGCTCCGACAAAAACCCGCGGAGGGCTGCGGCACTTTTCAACCGAGATCCAAAGGAGGGAGCAGCAGGGTTCAGACAAGAAGAGTTCACTATTACGCCGTGTTTACACAGATACTTTTGCAACGTCGTTTGTTCCCTTTTGCTTCCACCACAGCAGCAGCTAATAAGAATCAGCGAGAGTCATCAGTCAGCCGCCGAAATCTACAGTAAGCCATCCCCGCTTCAAAGAACTGACGCAAAGGCTGCCTCGCGCAGATGGGATTTAGCAAACAGATTCCATTACATACCTAACACCATCTGCCCTAGCGTGTTGTGTCAGCTTCTTGACAGGTAACAAGAGGCTGCTCAATGAGGAAACACAATAACAAGCACATACCGCCCAGCAACAGACCCCCGCACTCTCACTGAGCTCCTCCAGTGTCAAAACGGCATAAAGACACACTCTGATCTCCTCCTGCTACGTTTTTCTACAAGACTCCTGCTGCTCCTGGGTCAGTGGTGAAGTTCTCTGAAGAAAAAAAAGCAGTAATGATCCACTGACAGGCCTCTGCCAATCCTGCATGAATAATACATTATTATTAATCAGTGGCAATTTGACCGCACAGAGGAAGTGGAGAACCCAGAGCAGAAGGAGCGCTTGTGTAACAGCGTATGACGGATGCATTCAGACTCTGAGCGTGCTCATTATACCGACTCAACAAGCGACTTTAAATGCTTAATTCTTTGACCGTAAATCATTACAGACTTCCAATAGATTGTGGTGTGAAGAGAAGAATAAAGACAAAGAAATAAAACGTTATTTTCTAAAATTATGACAAAAAAGCCTCTGATCAATAGCGTAGAATGTCTTTGGTCATCCAAGCACATAAGTGAGTGTAACAAGAAGGTTAAAGAACGCAGAAGAGAGCAACACCTTGAAAGCTTTGAGTTATAAATAGTTAAATGATTTAGTGTGCCTGAAAAAGGACAACATTTCTTCAGCTCCTCAGTCTAAGGCAGGGGTGGGCAAACTACGGCCCGGGGGCCACATACGGCCCCTTAAGCTACTTGATCTGGCCCTCCAAATTAAAATACGTTGAATCAAAAATCCTGATTATTGTCTTATTTTCATTGTATTTCTGGTTTCTTCTCATGATTGATGTTGTTTCTCTGGCGTTCGAGTCAGAAAGTGATTTCTATGAGTTTGCATTTTCCTCTGAAGAACATCAACCCAAAAAGAGAACGATAATCAAAATTTTGAAATTAAAATTCCCCAATTTTCTGTTTTTAAATGAATATATGTGAATTTTAATCCAAATTAAAGCATGTTTTTATCCAAATTCCATATTATCTTTTTAGTTTATGAGGTTCATTACCAAATCATTCCTTCTGTCTGCTCTTTGTCCGGCCCTTATGCCAAAATTTAGAACCCTTTCTGTCCCACATGTCAATAAGTTTGCCCACCCCTGGTCTAAGGCTATGTATGAATTCCTTCACTACTCACTGCATAGTTCACCATATGGCGTAATCACTGTCTCAATCGAGTGCCCTAGAAATTCCCCAGAAGTCTTTGCATCAATGCTTACTACATTGGTGAATATAGACCACCAAACCATGTGAAGTCATAAAAAGATGTCGTAAAATACTTGTATTGATTGGATTTTTACTCGTGAAATTGGTGACTTCATATTTACCGTTTAAAAAAAAGGAAATTAGTGAGCCTGGTGTCCGATTTGCTTTTAAAATCCAGGGGACTAGATAGTCCCGTGCAATTTAGTTTTTTAGTAGGGGGGAATCTGGACATATAGTCAGTAATGTACTTCAAGGGGGATATTAGCTGTTTGATAACTGTTAGATAATGAAAAAACTAGACAATAAAAGTGACGTTTTTGAGCATTCTTCAGGCACGGTTGTATCACGTGCACATCCCATGTATGGAGCATTTGCTTGATCAGTAAGGGGCCAGAATCCGTGAGTCATTCGTTCATTCATTTTTCAATTTAAAATCGGATATGAAAAAAACGAACTGTTTTTTCTTTTTCCGATTCAAAAACCAAAACGAAAAACAGTTCATTTTTTGTTTTTTTCATATCCGATTTTAAATTGAAAAAACGAATAAACGAATGATACACAGATTGGCCAGCAGTACTCCCGCATTACTAACGACTACGAGGCCTCGACATGTCCCAATTGGCTGGACACACCTGAAGCAGGTTGAGTAGGGCTTGGATATCTGGAAATCATGCAGACACAGTGACCCTCGAGGCCGGGAGTAGCCTATTCCTGGACTAGGGTGTGGCATAAAGCAACTATACAACCATAAACGTGTGGGACTTACGCTGTCCTTACAAAGTCTTCACATTGTATTTACCCCACACACAGCAATGGTATGTTCCATCGTCATTAGGCGGCTATAAAAGCAACACGGGAACACAGTCTTCGAGATACAGCTGCAGGTGCATGTGACGAAGGCATCAGGTAGTTCACGAGGGACATTTAGTATTTTTGTTGTAGTTCTTTTAATGTATTTATTTCTCTCTGTGTCATATTTTAAAGTGTTTGCACTGTTTGGCCTTTCCCAAATTGTGAGGTTCAAACCCAAAGCTTTTCAGTGTGTGTTTTCTTTGACCAGGCAGACAGCCTTGTAAATAGGCCACCTTGGTCCATTTCCTTGTACTTACTCATTATTTTCTATGCAATAGGCCATTAGAGAAGCTCAGACACTGATTAGTCTGCGGTGTGTGTTAGACGCGGCTTACCAACGGCAGACATCTCTGCAACAGATGCGCGGTACGGGCCCTCGAGGAACTGCGGCGGATTGTCGTTTATGTCCTGAACTTTGATGATGAACTCGGACGGCGGCTCCAAAGGCTCGTCCGTGTCGGCGTTAATGACCTGGGCCGTTAGCGTGTACTCGGCTTTCTCCTCGCGGTCCAGCCTCTTCATGGCGTGGATGTCGCCCGTCAGCTCGTTGATTGCGAAGATGGTGCCGGCCCCCTCACCTGCCAGGACGTATTTGATGCTTTTGCCGCCCACATCCAAGTCTGTGTGCAGCTGCAATCAAAGGGAGAGACAAAATAGGGGGGTCATATTAAAAGGGCGCGAGCAGAAGGGGGTTTAATCATGAGTGGACAGCGGAGGTTCTCAACATGTAAAAGCAGATAAGTGCACTACATGCCTGGGAGGTGTTGTTATTGCTGCGCTTTGCTGAAAGTGGTGTAGCCTCAGTACTAACATAGCTTAGGTTTTGCTAAATGAGGCCCGTTGGGGACAATAAGTTTATAAGTAGCAAAGGAAATGGACCATAGCCTACACTGTTGCTCATCACAAATGCATCAAATACACACAAATTGTCAAGTATATTGCTCCCTGCCGCTTTAAGTTCATGGAATAAAGAAGCTGCATTTGCCTTGAATGTGTGCTGGGCAGGAGCCATAAAAAAAAATTAAAAAATCCATGAAAAATTTAAACAGGAAACTCTGCACAAAATAATTCATTCTCACAAATAACTGGACGATGCTGCAGGTTCCTCATTATTTTTGTAATTACAGTTTCATTAGCTCACTAAAGCGGCATTACATGCAAGGCTGAGTGGTTAGATCCCGCTCGGCGCACGGGCTGGTTTAACTAATGAGGCTGACGACGCTACGTAAGGCTGTTCGCAACATCTGCGGCGAAAAAGCCTCCGCCACTTTCCCTTCTGAGGGTTAAGTAGTAAAGGCAGGGGGTACAATGGAGCAGAAAAAAGAGGTCAGAGCGGAGAGGGCACAACAAAAGAGAATAAGTTTGCTTTTGTTCACACAACTAGCACAGCAGTTCCTCCGCTGTAAGTCACCTTTCATGTAAACCTCTTGAGGTGGATGACTTTCAGAGGGGAGGGGGGGGGGGCAACACTCACAGCCGTATTGATCAGCAGCTCAAATCTCCTCTCTTTTTTTTTTTTTTTTAATGCGTGCCTTTAGAAATAAATAATCGCACACACCTGAATTCAGCAGTTCCAGTGTCTAAAGACCCCGCCCCCAGTGTTACCATAGGCCTATTTTTATGAGTTCATAGTCTCGGAGGTGTTGTTTGAAGACACTGACAAAGCACATTCACTTAAATTGTCACACCTTGCACTTTTGTTTTCCTAATTGTGCCATCATTTCACATGAATGATGTAGCTCATTAACACGAATGCCTTACAACATCCTGCACACTGTGAAACTCTTTAATTGAGCTCAAATTAATGATGGTCTGTCACTGTTGTTACTTCTTTGGCGTTGCACGCCGGCAGCCCAGCATCTGTCTGCGTGTCGTTTCCAGCCAACAGCTCGTGTGTCAATACCACCACATCGACTGTTTGCACTCGGCCATGTTTTGGTTATTAATAAATCTGCAAATACCTGTCAAAGATTATGGACTCGCTTCCACCGGGAATTGATTAAGACGTTGCAAAACATGAACATGTCCGTCAATAAAAATGTAAAAAATAACTGTTTGTGGTGGTGAACATGTCTGACCAGTAAAAACAGCAACTTGTTTGAAGAAATGGAACACTAAGGCTCTGGCGTCAGTGTTGAAGCTCTTTGAATTCCTGTAACTCCTCAACCACATATCCTATTTATGGGATTCTAATGGATTTTAAAGCTGGGGAAATTTGCTATGCAACAGTTTGCACTAGTATGCAATATTTTAAATATTTTACAATGAAGTGCTGTGAAAAGTCGCTTTTCTCTGCATCAGAATGCATTCGAATTAGGTTAATTGAGTAAACATAGAAGATTTATGTTTGTTCAAAAAGTGTGTATATTTGGCTGTTGCCAGCAACAGATTCTGTGTCTACAGGGTTGAACACATTCATAGTTTTCAGATATCGATGTATGGTTAAGGACCCTCTGCGTCAAAAATCCACGACTCCTCATTTTTGCTGGTTGTTTCAACCTTTGAGCCACAAACCAGTATCGATCCGGTACCGGGACGTGGGCCGCACCGATGTCCTAACTGCAACCTTAACCCGGTACAAGCGAAGGTCACTTTGATTCTTTCTTTAAAATCAGATCTTTCAAGCCTCGATTCTCGACGCTTTACAAAAGATTTATTGTGGGGCTTTATTTTATCGTATAAAAAATAATAGTTTATATGTTAAAAAAATACTTTAATATGTAGTGTATACAAGAAAAGTTATGCATTTATTACATTAATAACAATGATTTGCTAAATATTTAAATCAAATGTTGGCATGCTAGTTCTTTTGTTTTATTACTTTTTGTTACATAAGCTTTTCAGTCATAGTCTTAAAGAATCAAACAACAGACAACTCCACGCCCCAGAAAGGGATACTATGGGTCAAGAAAATGGATGGAAGTTCAAGATTAGAATAATTGCATTGATCCTCCCTGTACTTCACCCATAGCTGAGTCCTTGATTGGTTGAGGCGATGTGGCGACCTCACCAATGTTCAGCTCAGATGGCCTCTGTACCATTAACTTAACATTGAAACTTAATGCAAATATCGCTAATGGTGTGACTGAACAGGCAGAGAGCACGGAGCAAAAAAACCCCCAAAAAGTAAAGAATCGGTTCCCGGTCTTTGAGAGTCGACTCTTTCAAGTCCCTACCAGGCAGCGATTCTTAGAACCGATGCTTTCGAGCACGACCCATCTCTACCTGGAACTGAATGTGGATCTGTACCGGGTACAAATCAGTATCGGTTCCGGGTTCAGATGAGGTACGTGGTACTAGACCCAGACCAGGCTAGGGTTGGGTCTCGGGTACTGGTACCGCATGACAAAACGGCCAGACCCCTTATTTATTTGGAAAGCATGAAAAAAAAAAAAGAAAAAAAAAATGACGACTTGGGGACTCTCAAATCAACAAAAAGTGGCGTGGAGGAGTCCTTAACCATACGTCAATGTGTGACGACTTGGCAAAGAGAAGGTGTTGTATTTCTCAAACAAAACTTCTACAATCCTGATTAAAAATAAACAAAAATGTATTTCAAAACTTTGATTAAACTGACTGCTAGTCAAACAGTTAGCAAAATGACGGATCTAATTGGATTTGGTCCTGATATATACCAATCTATCAGGTATTGAAATCCATATTCACTACCAGCGTCTGGTATGGATGAAGTTTCATGAAGACACAATCATTATATGAAACCTCTCCAGGTTAAAGTCATGTGAATCACACATACAGTGGAAGGATTTTTCCCCTAACTGCGTTTTCTTCCTGCAGCACACCTCAGGCTGCTGTACAGAAATAGCCAGCTGTGGCCGGATTTTACATCACAATTATTTGATAAATGATAACACCAAATATATGTCACGTTAGCAATTGCAACTTAGCTACTGTGATAACATGTGGTTTTGCAGCGCATAACCAGATATGAGGGAAAAAAAAAAAGATTTTCTCAGAAGGAGAAGTCAAAAGTCCCTCAGCGATCAGTGAGTTCAAAACCCACCGCAAAGATGAAAGAAAAACATTGAGGGTTCAACAATTAGTCCTGAAATCAAAGAAGACGAGAGAATACAAACATCCCTGACAGAATACTCCGAAAATCAATCAAAAGGAGAGAAAAGTAATGAAGAGTTTCAAAACCTGAAATTGAGAAGTTTGTTTGAAGGCAACATGAAAGATACCCGAGTTCTTTGGCTGTTTCTCCATCAGGGTATTTTATTTGTATTTGTTTTTTTGGTCCTTCTGTAAGACAACACTGACTTCCACACACAATTTAATGTTGTTTCCTTTTCCAGAGACAGTATTAGGAGAGAGAAGTCTCTGCAGAGCAAGATGCGGCTCATATTTCTGAAACACATGCAGCAATCGTAATATAACATTACTTTGTTTATAGGTTTGTAATTGCATTGTCGAGTTGATATCAAGCTGGGAAAAATAAATAAAAACCAAGATGAAACTTTCTCGGTAAGAAAAAAACAGTAAAACTGCATTTTCTTTTTTACCAGGACTGGTTTTAGTTTTTGCCCACACAGTTTTACAGACTCAAGTGGAGGAAAGTATCAACTTATAGTATTATGCAAAGTGAAGTAGCACCAATCCAAATACATTTTTAAGATGAAGTGCTGGACTTCAAAAATTAAATTTTTGTCCTGACAGAAATCTGTCCCGTGGTCTCTGTGACATTAAAGGTAGCAACTTACAAACACAGTGGTCGAGAAAGTACTTTACAAAAAGGCCAAATCATGTTCTTTCTTCTGGAAGTGAAAAGCCACACATTGAGTCATCTTTTTCTCGCCCGAAGCTGCAGCTTTAACACTGAACTAACTGAAAGTTAAGGTGAGCTGGCTGTAACCAGCCGTGGCTCTCAACACTCCCCTGAATGCCCTGGTCGCCCACTTTGCAGACAGCCTTCACACTGGAACGCACAAATGGTCATCAAAGACTGCAATTACCGACGGGAGGGAAGAAAAAGAATACTTTCACAGGTCCCCGGTCATTAAACGAGTATCCTGGGAAACTGAAAAAAAATGGAAACGGCACCAACAATCAGTGACATTGACTTTGGCATCCAGGAAACAAGCGGATAATAGGAAACAACACAGTGGAATCGTGCTGATTATGAGCTACAATACAGTCTGGATTCTCGCAGAGTTGTGAGCACAGGGTTAACAGAGCTCTCAAACCAGCAGACCGGTGCTGATTTGGTGTTTTAGAAATAAAAATATAAGCAGATTTGAATGGATCTGTTGGGTGAGTTGAGCTTTTAAACTGAAAATGACTCTTGACTCATCAATACTGATAGTCTTGATTGTTAATGTGGAAAACGGAAGTGCCCAAATCCAGGCCTCGAGGGCCAGTGTCCATTGGTGTGAAGTTTTAAGCCTTGTTTCCACTGAGTCTGGTACGGTCCAGTATTTTGACCCGTTGAACAGTTCCGACCCAAACCCCCGTCTGTTGTAGGTCCATAGAAAAATAGAACGGGGCAGTTGGAGTGGAGCCGCTGTAGCCACATTGGCAGAAAGTGATGACGACTTTAGAAATCACCAATAAGAGCTATAACCAGCTCAGTGGTCTTGTGGTAGAGTGTCCACCCTTAGACTGGAAGGTCGTGAGTTCAAATCCTGGTCAGTCATACCAAAGACTGTAAAAATGGGACCCCATTGACCTCCAGCGTTGAGGAGTTGGATTGGGGAGCTAAACCACCAAGTGGTTCCTTGGCGCGCCTGTGTCTACAGCTCACCACTCCCCCAGCAGACGGGTCAGATGCAGAGAACACATTTCACACACTGCAGTGCATGATGACTAATGGAGACTTTAACTAAGCTAACATTTCTGTTTTCCTCTTTACAGCAGTATTCTTCTCAACCGCTCAAAACCTTCTTTCAAACAACTGCTGGATGATCCACATTGTTCTTGTTTTCTAGTCGTTGCACTACAATGACTGAATGACACGGTAGCGGTATACACCACGTATGCACCGGGAAAGTAAAAAAACGTTCACTGAGTGGAACCGCTCGCCAGAATTGACTGGACCATACAGTACCACTGCAGATAACTGTCTCTATGGGAGTTAAAAAAATAGGCAAACCTGTACAGACCACGCAGGTAAATAAAGTTACAGACCGCGACTATGGTGAATCTGTAGCGCAAAAGTGTTCCTAAACTTTTTTTTTCTATGGGTATGCTGCAGGCAACAGGTCTTGGCAAATAAAGATTAGTAAGAGTGAAGTATGTGAGGCGTTTCATACAGGTTTTTCATTTTTCCCAAAACTCTAACCCTGTGGTATGCGCAAGGGATCTGATGCTTTTTTAATACAGCCTGGCTATTATGAATAAGAATATTTGACAATCAGAATGTAATTTTGCCTGGGCATCCTATTGCGATCTTACACTTACATTTTATCTGCATACCCAATTGTTGTGGCATTTGTGCATCGCCAGTAAGGGGCCAGTACTCGCATCTCACTAATGAGTAACACACCATACGACAGCATCACCTGTACATCCTAAGAGTGTGTGACCCCATAAATGCCTCACACTTCACTCCTTTTTTCCTTAGATCTGCAGTTTTTATAGCTTTGTTCAGTTTTATTGACAAGGGTCTTATTGGGGGGATTTGGGGGAGAGAGGGATGTTCATTTTGTGTCTTTGTGTACATTTGTTTTTTCAAACATTGTGTTTTTAATGTGTATTTTATTTGCTTTTATGTTAAGCGCCTTGTGTTTCGCCCGAAGAAAAGGCGCTTTACAAATAAATAAAGTTTGAGTTCAACAATAGTATGTTTTAATGACCTCACGAGCCTCTAGGGGTGGTGTCTTACATGTTTTCCAACCAGCTTCTTATTGGTCAAACACACCTGATCCAGGTAATCAGCAGCAGATGAGGCAGGATTTCTGGAAAAGCCAGCAGGAGGTCGGCCCTCGAGGGCTGACTTTGGACACCCCTGCTCAAGAGAACTGCACTTCCTTCTCTACAACCCTCTTCAAGCTTGACAACCCAAAAAGCTGCATCACACTTAGGGGTCAACCTCCTGCACGGTTACATTTGACTAAGACCCAAGTAGTGATTTTTGTGTTTGCATGTCTGCATATGTACAATATGCGTGTGGTTGTTTATGAAGATAGGATCACTGATTACTACAGCAGTTCTCCAAACTCTCTACTTGGATGCCCCACTCCGGCACATATCTTAGTGTTTTGAAATTTCAACTCAAACTGATAAAAAAAAAAAAAACATGAATGATAGAAGCAATTTTCCAGTGACAGGATGTAACATTCCTGACTGCCAGAACAGAAATGCACCTCCATCTGCCCGCTCCCACTCCAGAGTCTGGCGGAGCTGCTCATCCTGCCATCGCCCTGAGAAACGTCCATCCCCGCCGAGGGTGAGCTTCAACAGCAATCACCTGAACAATCACCGACCTAATGAGAAAGATTTGACGGATTCTGCTTCCCAAACTGGATCGCTCACGCCGCGCAGGAGGGAGTAAAGATTTTGCTCCGCGTCGGGGCAAGTGGCGGATAGGACGTGAGCTCCTCCTCTGCATGTAGCGGCAGGACTGAAGAAGGAGAGCGAGACTGAAGTGAAGAGCAAGAGGGAGGAGAAGCTGTCAGTGTGATGAAGAGCACGCTGCAGACAGTAAGTCAGACTGCTGTCTCCCATTTCCAGCAGAGTTTGTTCGAAGGCTGCGACTGCTGCCGCATTTAACCCGCAGCATCACCCGTGTTACTTTTGTTCTCGTGAAAATGTCTGATTTGTGCATTCAGAATATGAAGTCCTGAATAATTGTCATTTTAGCTCAAGGAGGCTTGTCTGAGTATTGTATTTATTTCCCACCGCTGACCAATCTGCGGTTTATAAACCGCAAAGTCCTCCTCTGTTTGATCTCATATGATTGGTTCAAAGTGATGTCACATTGGCTTTGTGACTTATTCATGAAAAGTAGTGACCCCCTTACCCTATGTTTATTTTATAAAAAGAAAACAATGTAAATGTCATCTGTGTACTCAAAAAAAAGAAAAAATCCAGCTTTTGTCTCCAATTAAACTGTTCACGTGTAAAACGTGGTGCTCGTTTCAGCAGCGAAAACAAAAGAAAACTGACAAAACTCCTGACAAAAGCTAGTTATTTCCCACTTAACATTGTGAGGGAAGTGGTTGAAGACACAGTGTCACGTTTTCTCTTCTTTCTACAAATGTGCCAAGCATAATTAGTCCCATGTTATCAGGACAACCGCTGCTGGTGTTTTCCTGACGCATAGTTTCTGTTCTCAGAAGCAGAAACGGTCGGCTGCTCGTTCTGCTGGAATGTTAACTCGCCAATCCCAAGAAATCAAAATTATTTGATTTGTGTGGTAAATATTCAAAAATGGATGCAGTGTGTTTCAGCTGCCGCCTAAAATAACCATTGCACCAGCCAACTTCCATCAGTTGAGGAACATGCAAACGCAGCCTCAGTTTTCACTGAGTATGGGCCCAGAATGTGGCCAGTTTTTTCTAATCAAATCCACTGGATTGACAGATCAACTGTGAGCGTTTTAATCCCATTTAAAACACTTTTAGATTACATTCGAGACGATGGTAGCTCCTCCAGCCCCAAACATTAACTTTGTTCCTCTGACTGGACATCCCAGCAGATTCACCCAAAAGTCTGACCATACAATGAGTCACATGTCAAACACCTACGTTTAGCTTAGTTAACCAGGCAGATTCATAGTCTAAGAAAACAAAAAGAAAGACATAGACAAGAAGGAAGTGGGAGAGTAGATATGATTCCCTCTTAACCAAACCCTAAATTAACTTTTTTCAGCTGTTGATCTCCATAAATGGGGCTTTAAAAGTGCTTTCTGTTGCCAAATTGTTGACAAATTGCAATAAAACAGTTTAATTCTTCAAAATATAGTCAAAAACCGTCTGTGTGCTGCCCCCTACAGGTTGAAATGAGGTATTACAGTTGAATTTTGTGATTGGTCAAACCATGTAAGTTTTAGGAGTCTGATGTCATGATCTGCTGCTCCAGTAATGATAACAGTCCTGCCCTCAAGCCCCACCCCTCTGACTGGATTTTCAAATGTTGGCAGTGGGTGGAGTCAGCTTGTTTACCCTTTAAAAACGGACATGAATTGGTCCCATGTCTCCCCCTCTGGCCATCAGTGGGATCTACCACCTGTGTACTAGCACTTCGTGGTCTCCACACTACACTTCCCATCAGCCCCTGCTGTCCCACCCAGAAACCTCACAGCCGTTTTCCATCTGCAATCAGTATTTAGTCAAAGCGCTGAGCTCCGTTCAGTGTGAAGTCTTGTTTGTGTTGCTCTGCCTCCATCACTGAGCATTCTCATCACGGCCTGATCTTCTGACTCTGATCGTTTGCCTCCTGCCCCCGACCCTTGCCTGGAGCCTGACCGCTCAGGGTCTCTGATGCCCTCGTGATTGTGTTGACCTCTGCCTGCCTGACCCGAATTTAGCTTTGTGGAATTTTAGCCGTGCTTCACTCATGTTCTCCTGTCTGTGCCAATAAAACCTGCTGCACTTGGATCAAACCGTCTGACAAAAACAAGGGTCGATTATACGGGTTCTCTCGTGCCTTAACTAGAGTTATCTGCAGGAGAAAAATGGGCAAACCTCTAGAGGGCAAGAGGGTAGATCATTCTACGAGCTCGTAAAGTGTAAATGTTCATGCCCTTTTTCTTTGCTGCAGGCGACAGGTTGTTGCAAACACTTAAACAACATCTATGGGTAAAAAAGAGTGAGATACAGACACTTTCTCCGAATTTTTCATTTTTTAAGGCTGTGCAGGTGTTAAGTTAGTAATTAGACAATCAGATTGTCTGAACATCCCAGAACCATGTACCTGCACACCTTACGCATACACCATTGAAGTACTACCAGCAACAGGCTAGTATGTGCACCTCATGAGTGTGACGTAACGGCACAATACAACAGCATGAAGTGGATGCACCTTTCATTAGCCCCACAAATACTTCACGATGCGCTTGTCACAAGTATGGCGACGGTGCATTCCATTTTTATGAGGGAACATCAAGTTACACCTCTCTACAACTCTCCACGGGTCCAGACGACCAAAAAACCGGCAATACTCATACGGGGGGGGGGACTCTCCATAGAACTGAGGCATCTGCAGCAGGAGGAGTCTGTCTCCTTAGAGTAATTTCTTCAACCGTGAGCTCTTCTCCATTGCAGATGGAGCTTGATTGAAGCAGGTTGTGCAGCAGGGCAATAATCTCAAACACATTAGGAACGTAACACCAAGATGATCAGTGGGGGGGGTGGAGAGAGTTGAGAATAATTAACTATTTATTTGAATAAAAAGACTTATTAGCATGTTTTCTCCTTTGTTCTCAATATATTGTCCTGCAAGCGATTCTAGAATTAGTGCAATAAAGGGAGAATTATCAGTGTTTGTACTTTAAAACACATTCTGAGACCTAACTGGTGTTGTAAACTGCAGGACAGGACTTCATTTCTGCATCAACTCCACGTGCCGCGTTTAGCTGGGGGTAACAGAGACGCTCCTGTTTAACAGATTACATCACCAGACAAGGAGGAAATGTCATGTTAACTATTAAATATAGAGAAGATGCATGCCGTTATGTAAAATGTATGGGGACCCCAAGGCCATCGTGACCCTACATGTAGTGGTTTAACGGCCAGATGTTGACTGATGCCACTTATCATGACCCAGTTTCTCTTCATCTGGTCAAAGTAAATCCAGACGCGCTGAACAAATCCAAAAGTTCTATTTTAGGGGCCACATTCTGCAGTGAGGAATCAACAGTGGGTAATTCATTGCCAAACCTGATAAAATTAGAGCCTCTCTGCAGCCTTCGGCAAACGCAGCCTAAATAATCACTCCAGACAGAAGCTGCTCAAACAGGCCTGGAAATGAAATGTAGCTTCCTCCCATTTGTTGAATTTTGACTCTGTTAATTACACCTACATGAATAATCTGTAATTCTAAATATTGCAATAACATTTTGAATGTACGGAACAGATGGTGCGATGCATGATATATGATACACTTAGCTATTCTTGGGAACATTTTCCCTCCAGTATGTCTCATGGCACGTAGCGGTTTATCAAATTAGACAGAAAAGTTCCCTGCTGGTGCGAACCACTACAGACTGTGTCGGGAAAAACCATACAGCAAACGCCAGTGGTGCTGTTGCAGAAATTAAAAGCTTAATTCAGAAAGAACGCAGCCCCCAAATATACTCAGCTCATCGCGGAACAAATGAGGGTGTCAAGCCAACGCTGTTAACTGTTAAAATATTTGCTAATTTCTTCTTTCTGGTGAGCGAATATAGATTTTTTTTTTTTTTCTTAAATCACTTCAACAAAAGTATGATTATCTCTTACACCGCCTTGAAAGAAATCAAATCTAAAGGGGATTTGCAAACATCATTTGCAGTAAAAACAAAATAAAAATCAATATTGTTTACAGAGGTCAATCACGGTATTAATGGAGGCCAGAAAGAGGAAGAAGTGCCTTGCGTGTTTTCCTGTTCGTTTATTAACACTCCAGACAGTCTTGTTTTATTGAAACAATAGGAAAGAGATGGTGTCGCGACCCATGCGCGCACCAAGGTGACGCTTTGTAATTGAAGCCAGCTCCACAAAGAAAAGGTACAGTAATTACAATCAGTGTGGAGGCTCCGTGTGTCATCTCCACTCGCTCTCACAAACCTGCATTTTTATCTTTTATTAGACACAGATCTAAATCGTTTGCTGCTGTCGGCCTCTGCTTTCATTCTCCTTTTCTCCCAGATAATCACGGACTGATGAGTATAAACACCACAACAGAAAGACACAGCACTCGTTGTGGATTTTTTTGTGCAAGGTCAATTAAGGCTAATGTGGTCCACGTCCATCGCAGCACTTTGAGCGATGGCATGCGTGCCGTCCTCTCCGCCGCTGGCTCCTTCTTGCTTCTGGAGAATAAGTCAAAGTCAAAGCAGCTACCTTTTGTACAAGAGGGCAACACAATTAGATTTAGCCACCCATGAAAAGCATTTTGTTTGCGAGTGTGGATGCACACGGGGATGGATTTTTAATCACGGGACGGCGCAGTGTCTCCTCAGAGCCAGCCGGGGAGATAAAAACATTTCTGCAGCATGCAGCTCGGCCGCATCGGAACTCCTTTCAAGAGTGTTGTGTTCACGGACCGCTCGGGAGATTTTACAGTTCCTGCTCATTATAATGCATTGTTAAAAAAAAAAGCAGAAAACATTGTTTTGTACAATCAGAGTGTGCCGGTGTGCGGTCGCCTCACCAACACAAGTGCATTTCATGACAGCACCACGTGTGTCCTGTGAACAGCCACGGTCCAGCCTTTTCAGGGGAAACCTGTTTTTCTCAGCCAGGAAAACCCTTAACAATAAAGAGAGATAAAAGTGCAAATGATCTCAGCCTGCAGGTGCAGCGGTTGCACACGCTGCGTGTTAAATAGGCACGATTTATTTATTTATTTATTTATATCTTTACTAGAACCTCACCTACTGTCATTACCCTACCTGTGGGCCTCCATCTCATCTGTAAACACAGCGGGGCAAAGGTGGGTGGGGGGCTGCAGGGATGCTAAACAAAACAAGCTTAATCAAGGAGCACAACAGTTTTCTCTTTCTGCTGCGTGGCTGACCTAATCAAATCAAGGAATGAGATTGATTTCACGAGGTGCAGATGGATCCCGTAGCAAGTTTAATTCCGGGGTGAGTGAACGCTGGCGCGTTTCTGGCTGCCGCTGCTCCCCTGAACCATAATTAAGCCAATTTAAACTACGTTCAAGCCAGTGGACTTTGTTTTTTGTGGCCAAGTCGTGGATATTTTTCGTTACCACTTTTTTCCACCAACTTGTGGTCTGTTACCTGGATCTGATCACGTCTGGTTCAGACCAACATTCAGCCGTGAGTGTGAGCTAGCCTGCCTGCTGGCTTCTCCCCACGTCTGCAACTATGTGGATCAATTCTGTGTGGATTGTACTTGCCTGGATCATCCTGTCTCTGGTCAAGCTTCCACTGACAGCTCTCCTCCAGTACTCTGCTCTCGACTTCGCTAAACTCCGCCCGTCTCCACCTGATGCACCTCCGCCAGCGTTACTCCAACACCCGGACATCCTGTATCAGCCCCGTCGGAGATACATTCACCGCGGCTCCCGGCGGATCCTGCAGGATGGTGCCTCCAACTCAATCCGGTCTTTCTGGTCCTCTGCACGGCGTCCTCCGAGGATCTCCCGCCGCCGCGCGGACCCTGGCGCGCTGGCTCGCCTGGCTCCGGCGGCTAACAACACCGCTGCTTCAAAGCTCACCACCGCCAACTTCGGTCTCCTCAACGTCGCTCGCTGACGAGCAAGGGGCATCTCATCAAAGATCTCCTCGTCGATCGAAAGCTGGACTTCATGTGTCTGACAGAAACTTGGGCAACAGAATGACTTCTCCTCACTAAATGACGCGACTCCTCCGGGGTACGTTTACATCTCGCACCCCCGCGTCTCGGGGCGCGGGGGGGGACTTACTATGATCTTCCGTGAGAACTGGAGGGTCGCGCCGGTGACTGTCCCCACCTATCAATCATTCGAGGCAACTGTATGCCAAATATCTGGACCAACGCCAACTGTTGTTGCCACCATCTACCGGCCTCCAAAACCTAATAAGGATTTTATCTCTGAATTTTCTGATTTTTTAACTCACCTCTCCACACTGTCACCTAATTTAATAATTCTGGGGGATTTTAATATCCATATGGACTGTGTCAGCAACACCCTCACTAAAGATTTTACATCCTGTCTGGACAGCTTTGGTCTCCATCAACATATCAACTTCCCCACCCATAAAAATGGACATGTACTGGACCTTCTCTGCTGTGCAGGTGTCTCTCCTCTGCACTGTAAACCGGATATTTTCCCCTCTTCAGATCACATGTTGTTATCCTTTAAAGTCAACCTCTCTCTTTCCAAATCCAACCCTCCACGTACTATCACCTTCCGGAAAATTAAGGATATCAACATGGACAATTTATCCTCACTTATCAACAGTCTCCCCCCCACTGACAGTCTCTCCACTCCAGATGAACTACTGTCATATTATAACTGCAACCTCCAAGATCTCCTGGACAATCTAGCTCCACTTAAATCCAAAACCATCACTTTCACCACTTCTGCTCTGGTTCACCTCTAGTCTCAGACAACTGAAAGCCAAAGGACGACAACTGGAGAGATTATACAGAAAAACCGGTCTTACTGTCCATAAGCAAATGTACACCAACCATATTTCTCATTACAATGATTCCATCTCCAAGGCAAAAATCACTTATTTCTCTAATCTAGTAAACTCCTCAGTGGGCAACACAAAAGCCCTTTTCTCTCTTCTCTCCAAGACAACAACATGCCCAAATTCACTCCCCCCCCCACCTGTACTCCCTAGATTTTTGCAACACCTTGGCATCATTTTTCACATCCAAAATTGAACAAATCCATCAGGAACTTCAGCCTTCCCTAAGCCCAAATACAATCCCTGCTGCTCTGACTCCCCCATTACACTTATTTTCTGATTTTAACCTCCCGTCAGTTCATCAAATTAGTGAACTTATTCAAAAATCCAACACCTCCTCCTGCCAGCTTGATCATCCCACTGCTCTGGTCAAGGCTGCTCTCCCTTCTCTGTCGCCACTCATCACCAGCATCATTCACGCCTCACTTAAGACTGGAACTGTCCCTTCTTCTCTAAAATCAGCAGTAGTCACCCCCATACTTAAAAAACCTGGTTCAGACCCCTCCAACCTCAACAATTTCCGCCCAATATCAAACGTCCCATTCATCTCCAAAATCCTGGAAAAAACTGTCGCTGCTCAACTCCGTGCTCATCTCTCCGGCAACAATTTATATGAACAGCTCCAGTCTGGTTTTCGCCCCCTCCACAGTACAGAGACAGCCCTCCTCAAGATCACCAACGACCTCCTCCTTGCTGCAGATGCCGGTTTAATCTCCATCCTCCTTCTGCTAGATCTAAGTGCAGCGTTTGACACCATCTCCCACCCCATCCTTCTGGACAGACTCTCCAATATTGGCATCACCAATCTACCCCTCAGCTGGTTCCATTCATATCTGTCAGGTCGCACCCAGTTCATCCAGTTAAAATCATTCACCTCTCCCGTGGCTCCCATCACCACCGGCGTGCCCCAGGGCTCTGTCCTGGGGCCCCTGCTCTTCATCATCTACCTCCTCCCCCTTGGTTATATTTTTCGGAAACACAACGTCCAGTTCCATTGCTACGCGGATGACACCCAGCTCTACATCTCCTCCAAACCCGGCTCCACTTTTCCACCTTCCTCCCTTTCCGAATGTCTACTTGAAGTCAAGTCTTGGTTCACAGCAAACTTCCTTAAATTAAACTGCAATAAGACTGAACTACTCATCGTTGGCACAAAATCCACCCTTAGTAAAAACTGTAATTTCTCTGTCTCCCTTGACAACTCCTCCATATTCCCTTCCCCTCAGGTTAAGAGTCTGGGTGTCATCCTCGACAGCACTCTCTCCTTCTCTGCCCACATCAACAACATCACGGACCGCTTACTTCCATCTCCGCAACATCCGTCGTCTCCGTCCCTCTCTCACCCCTCACTCCACAGCTGTCCTGGTCCACAGTCTCATCACCTCCCGGATTGACTACTGTAATTCCCTTCTTTCTGGACTTCCACAAAAAACCTCCGTAAGCTTCAACTGGTTCAGAACTCAGCTGCTCGTATAATAACCCAAACCCCCTCTATTCAGCATATTACACCCGTCCTACAGCAGCTTCATTGGCTACCAGTACCTCACCGGATCATCTACAATCTTAATCTTAACTTTCAAAGCCCTCCACAACCTCGCCCCTCCGTATCTTTCAGAGCTCCTGACTGTCGCTGCTCCCACCCGTTCCCTCAGATCCTCTTCTCCCTCCGACTGGTTCCTCCAAGATCACGTCTCGTCACCATGGGGGGTAGAGCATTCAGCACCTCTGCCCCACAACTCTGGAACTCCCTTCCCTCTGATCTTCAAAATATGGACTCACTTCATCAATTCTCCAAACACCTGAAAACTCACCTCTTTCACAGTGCATTTAACCTTTGATTTTAGCTGTTGACTTTTATTTAATGGTTTTGTTTTTATACTATTGCTGTGTTTTTATGCTTTTATTTATGTCATGTGAGGCGACCTTGAGTGCCAAGAAAGGCGCCATATAAATAAAATTTATTATTATTATTATTATTATTATTATTATTATTAATTCAACGCGCCGCCTCTCCGCTATGATGTGTGTTTTCTCGGTCCAGATGGTGCCGCTCGGGTTTGTAATTCAGGATTTTGCCTTCTCTCTTTTGCACTCTCTCCTTTATTCCAGTTGTCTTTCTTTAACACTCTCGCATTGTTTTTTTTTCTAAAAGAAATAGGAGTTTTTGTGGGTAACTTTCAGAAATGTATCGAGTTTAACGAGCTGGGAGTTCGTTAAGAGTCAGAAAAAACACAAGTAAAGTATAACCAATTTTAAGCCTTAGTCTCAACTGTCCTTTTGGGTGGATACAGTCTGATTGGTCACATGCAAGATGGCGCCAGAAACATTCTTTAGCTCGAAGAGTAAATTTCGCAACTTTAAGAAACCCTTTGAAAAAATGATATTTTAAAAACTTTTCAGAACTACCTGCTTTTAAGCTTTTAAATGCAAATAAACTGTTGCTTTCTGACAGAGAACATTCTTAGTTTTATTTCTGTCAAATTTGCAGGTGTTCCATTTTGTCTAACTACACCCGTTTGTTCACTTCTGGAGAAAAAGCCGACAAAATCTTGCTTTTTCTCATCTTGCTTTTTATCAGCTGATCAGAACCGGTAAAATGCCTGTTTTCACCAGGAATCAGCTGATCACGTCAACAGTTACGGTATGTCAAACTCCCTCCCCCTGCTGGGACTTCCGGCTATTCATTTTCCAGCGCCATATTATTTTGCTGTGGCCAGATTTTTCTTGCAAAAAATAGGTCCTCGCCTCTGGAACAGCCTGCCGGAGAACCTCAGGGCCGCAGAGACCGTAGAGGTTTTTAAGAAGAGGCTCAAGACCCACCTTTTTAACCTGGCTTTTACATGACTTTTCTAGTGATTGCATTTTATCTTCTCTTTTTTTTTTTTTTTTTAACCTTTATAAGAATCATTTTATAGTTATTTTATGAATGTATTTACTATCTTAATCTGCTAACCATGTTTTTATTACTATATTTATTTTTTTATGTATTCTTTTTTATTTTTATCTTCTTTTAATGCTTTTTATTTGTTTTAAAATCCAGTGTTTTCCTCACGGGGATTCCCTGTTCTGGGGCTCCGCCTGCGGCGGGGGGCTATTGCTGCGGTGCCTGTTCTCTTTGGGGCGGCTGGGGTCCAGCTCGGTAGAGCGGGTCCTGCGCTGCCCCGTGCTGGGCGGGCGCAGCGGCGATGCCCCCTGTGGTCAGGCGTTTCCACACAGCAGTACCAAGCCAGATTGTTTCCTTACATCTGCAGTTTTTATAGCTTTGTTCAGTTTTATTGACAAGGGTCTTATTGGGGGGACTTGGGGGTTGGGGTGGGGGGACTGGGGGAGAGAGGGATGTTTGTTTTGTGTCTTTGTGTACGTTTGTTTTTAAACACTGTGTTTTTTGTGTTTTTAATATGTATTTTATTTGCTTTTATGTTAAGCGCCTTGTGTTTCGTCCGAAGGAAAGGCGCTATATAAATAAATAAAGTTTGAAGTTTGAAGGTAAATCTTTATTGCAATGGTCCCCAACTGCCGCGTTTCTTTTACCCGTCTATGGATAAAATGACTACAAGACACGAAAAAAATAATGGATTACACACGTTTTTCTTATTTTTTTCTTTTGAGTCTCAACAATCTTTTATTTTGAAAAATAACCGGATTCTCTCAGCTACACCTTCTATCAATTGAGTTTTAACTCAGTAGGTGCTCATATCAAAATCAAGTGTGCAGGTCGGTGAAAGCGAAATCACTGTGGAGACCCCTGACGGGTCTGGTGTGACTCCACAGGTGAACAACAACAACCTATGAGGTGACTGCACGAACCTGTGCTCCACTTAGGATGCAGCCACAAAAACTTGCAGCGTTCATACGGGTCAACATGGGTGCATGTGACTGAGACAGTACAAAGTCTTATGTAAAAATAGACTCACTAAGTGTATGAAAAAGAAAATATGCATAAATTAAGAAGAAATTAATAAGTTGAGAAAATAAAGTGCAAACGATTTTTTTTAGAAACCAGACTGAGGTTTCCAGATGCCTCCATGAAGCATATTAATCTCCTTCTGAACACTTTCCAGATTTAAACAAAACAACATGTTCCTTTGCACATCAAAATATCAGCAACACCACATGATGTTACGTAAGCCTCTTTCACATTGAGAATGCAGATGATCTGTTAGGTGCAGTTTGTAGGACGAAAAAAAATAAATACCCCAAAACTGCAGTGGACAAGAATCACAATTTCCATTTCTTTGCATTCCAATTAGTAGGTTTCAACATGTATTTCATGGGCTTTCATGGAGTATATATAGACATGCTCAAATTTCCATAATTGGAGGGCACGCGGAGTCTGAGCCATTCTGTAAGGCTCATTCCTGCCGAGAAATGCAGATGTGCTCTGCTGTGCCTGTTGGAGCTGTCAGAGTCATTGTTTTCAACCTGGGAAGTCTTGCAAATTAGCAAGTTTCAATGGCAGCTGCAGCTACTCAAAAGGAATGCTTGTTGGAGTTGAAAAAACTTCAGCAGGTACCATATACAGTAAGTTTTTTTTTTAATGTAAGGGTCGGAACAATGGCTTCCGACAGCTTAGACAAAGCACTTTTATTTGCATTACAGCAGTGTTTCTTAACCATGGAGCCGCGGCCCAATCTCGGTCCGCGAGCGCCCTCTAGTGGGCCGCGAAAAAAAATCTGTTCTGGGCTGCGAGGGCCGCGGGACCTGAATGCAGCCTCCTACCACTTGGTGGCAGTAAGCGTCACGCCGGGTTCACACTGACCCGGAAGCACTGCGAAGCCAAGTGCGCGGCTTCCGCCCCGCTCTGTGGTTTACAGACCAGACACGCATTTTCCAGCGGCGGTCGAGAGGCGCTCCAGCGGGAGATTTTGTTGTTTATGCCATCATGGGTGAAAAGTTAATAACCTAAAGATATTACTCTGTGTTTCTGCTAAGAGGAACTCATCTCTGCTGCTGTTTTACACCCAAAATCCAGGCCCCTCCTACCCGCTACAGAACCGGCTCACTACATTGATCTGTGTCTCTGTCTGTTTTGTTTGTGTGTGTGCGCACGCGCTCGCATGTGTGAGTAAATTCATAAACTAAAACTATTACCCATGTCTCTGCTCTCTGCCTCTCTGTTGTTGTTTACCCCCGAAACCCAACCCCGGTGCCCCGCAGCGGAGTCTGCTCACTACGTGGGGGTGTGTGTGTGAGCTGGCGCACGCACGTGCGTGTTGTGGTTGTACAGTCGGTTTAGATGAGCGTTTTTGTCCTGTCGCAGCACGGCGGTTCAGTGGAGCTGGCTCGCTCAACACGCTGGCAGACAGACAGCCGCTGCAGGGAGCAGGAGCAGCCTGCTCGGGTCTTCTGAACTGCAATATTTTACTCATTTTCATTGAGACAATAATAAAAAAAGGTCCCTTATTTTACCCCTCTCTTGGGTAAACATGGGACAGCTTTCAAACTCAGTCACAGAGACACAGAAACACAGCGGAAGCGGCTGTCATCCAGACACGCCCCCGAGGAGATAAAAGCCCAGAAACCCCTCTAGCTCGGGATCACATGTTTGAAAAGCGACGAGCTGCAAATTCACCATTCACGATTTAATAGGAATAGCCAGCACATCAAAAAACAACAACATCCAAGACGTCAATTTTAGCCACAGAGGTCTGAACCATTCATCAATATTTGACGACTTCCGAATGAATTAAACTGATTTGGGAAGATGTAGGCCTTGTTTTTTATTACTGAAGTACCGAAACTGGCCACAATTAGGAATCAAAACCAAAACACTGGAACTAAATAAAACCCAATCGGTGCCCAACCCCATTGCAGACCCCTGTCCTAGAGACTCTGTGTCACGCTGGGGCAAGCATGAAGCCGTGGATTCTGGCCTAAGAACAAAAGGCAGCACAAATGGGGGCTGTAGTAATAATCATCCGTGCCTCCTCCTATGAGAGGCCTGTGATATCGACTATCATTAGACATGCAAATAACGGCTCCATTTTCCCGTCCCTGGGATTAGGAAGAAAAAGAGAGGAAAAATGAGGAAGAGGCATGGCTGTGGCAGAAACAATTAAGCCGTCCTCTTCACGGAAGCTCTTGGCAGCCTGCGTCAGGATGGTAAAGGAGGTGGGGGGGGGCACAGGAGGGGGCCCGCCGCGGCAACAAGCCTGTCCGAGTGATGTGCGTTTGCACAGAGCAGCACTTTCTGGTGTTAGATCACCTTGAAGTGGACAGCCGCTACAACCGCTCTCAAACTCATGACGCGGGTTTATCAAAAACAGAGTCACTGACGCTTCCTTTTTTATCCGCCCCATGTGGGTGGCCGTACCACATCGCTCACATCCTTCGTCTGACATCTCTCTTGCATCTTTTCAATAAAAATGTCCAACTTTGCGCTTGAAGTTGCAGCATTTCAAACTGACAAACAGCCAGATAAAACCTCTTTTTGAGCTGCAACACGGCTAAATATTTTCTTTTACTAGAGTAATTACTCTTCCTCTCACTGCTTGCCTTGAAATTACCTCTCATAACTCGGTCCCCTGATTCCCTCGCCATATTCACTTCATTTTCAAGTTATCCTCGTCTCTCTACTTCTTACTCTCACATAACAAAGCTGGAAAGAAATCAGTCCTCTGCCTACTAAAAGGTTATCTAACATGAAAAGAGAAACAGGTTAGGTCTGTAGGGTATTATCCAGCAGATGAATTTAAAGACTTTTCAAGGCAAATAAATACTAAAAAAAGATGAAGTTTTTTTTTTTTTTTTTTTTTAGAAGCTTCAAGAAATAGAAAAAACACTTTTAAAGATGTGACATTGAGCGACTGAAGGATGAAAAGATGCAGCCCACTGAGTTCAGTCCGTCAGTTTGGAGATGAAGATGAGACCAAATGTTAAAAATTCAAAGGCAAATCTCTGAAATGTCTCATGTCTCCTTATATATATATATATATATATATATATATATATATATATATATATATACGTATATATATATATATATATATATGTGTGTGTGTGTGTCTTTTCCATCCCAGCGCCCTTTATCTCTGTCTCCGTCCTCTCCTGCGCTCACTCTGTGACTTTTTCAGGAAATGCCCGTTGGTAATGTCAACAGAGATTTCACGGCGTGGTGTCGGCGCATCAACCGGGGCTCACTTTTCCTCCACCTGTGATTTACATCAGAGAAGAAGCTCAGGGGGGATTTTCTGTGGCAGCTACGGAAAGGAACAGTGTTGAGCGGATGATGGAGTCGGCTCCCCGGGGCAAAATCGTGAAGGCACTTTAGCCCAAGTGACGTGACCACCTGGCTGAGAGACGCTCTCCCAGCACATCACGACTTCTCTACAACTTTTCTCTGTAAATGCCAGGAATCTTTGTGGAGGATTTGATCTTATTCACAAAATTAATCAAGTTTCGATCCATGAGAGCGTTTAGAAAGCTGTTTGTCTTTTTGATTTATCTGACTGGACCTCACATCCGCTCCGGTGAAAATGGTGTTCTTAACCTGTTCTGGTGGCATTTCTCTGGTGATGGAGGACATATCTAAAGGAAACTAAGCTAATAATTGCATTTCTGACTATTTCTTTTTTCAAGTTGTGGTGAATCATAAGCACACACAAAAAATGTTTGAGAAAAAACATATTTTTGACATAGTGCTACCAGTAATTACTGTTGTTGCTCAGCAGAAACTCTTTTTTGAATATATATATTTATATTTTTTTGGCTAAAAATGACATAATCATGAATCATGATCACTGAGGTATCATCCATTCGATTCCAATTTTTTTTAGATTCTTTTGATACATTTAATTCAGTTCGCTTCAAGTTTCAGTTTATACACATTTGTTTAGAAATACATTAATAATATATATATATATATTATATATATATATATATATATATATGTTGTGAAAATGTTCAAATTAATCTGATAAAGTTCACATACTGTAAAATGTATAAGGGTAATTACAATGAAACCTGGAGGGCGTTTCAGTTTGGCCACTATGTGGCGACTGCGCTATACATGTTACTCAAATATGAGCAAAAAATGGCGCTTTAGACCACAAATGGTTACTTTAAGAAAACATATTGACCTGAAAGAGTTTTTTCATGCCTGTGAGTTTATACAGATGTTCATTTAGTCAGCAATGTATGTTTACGTCGACTGAGCGTTAGCATTAGCCGTCCTATGGGAAATCACATTATATTTTAGCATCAAGCTAGCAGATTTTAGCATTAAGTGTTAGATCAATCTCAGCTTTTATGGAACGATTATTTATCTATTAAGCTTATCGATTTTATCAGCACTAATGCTTTTCAAAAGTGCTTAAAAGATCATCAAAGTGGGGTCTTTAAAAGTGGCCAATACAAAGCTGTAAAACGCAGCTGAAAACAAACTATCCCATAAAAAAGTGTGTGCAATAAACACTTGTTTTTAAAACCATTGCTTAGGTGTCTGAACAGAGTGCCTTTAAGCTAATCTCTTCAATATTTCAGCCACAAGTGTGTCAAAGTCACTTTATCTTAGTGTAAAATGTTGCTTAGGTTCACAGTGTTACTTTATGAAGGTTTTATTTGCTCATTTCTAGCCACCTGGTAAAAAAAAATAAATAAAATGGGCAGAATCAGGAAAAAAAAAAAAAAAGAAGTACCAGCAATGAGTCATATTTATACAACGCTGAAAACCCCTTCAAACCTTGACATTTAAGCCACATTGCTTTACAACTACCGGCTCACAGAACTGCTCACACAAACAAACACTTATAAAAGCAGCTCGTGATAATGCTACATCTTTATATTAAATGGCCCCAAAATGTTAGGACTCAGAAGCCCTACATTCACTGAATTCCTGCTCATAAACCATTTCTGTTGTTGGTATTTTGAACGGGAACACTAAACTAATCTGTCAGGCAGTTCTAGCTTCTTTTTATCCTACAGTAGAATATATCTAAAAGAAGAAAAATAAGTAAATCTTACATTTTAAGGAATCCTAAAAAAACAATACAGATATTTTTTTTTTTTAAATCACTGCTATAAACGTTTATTTAAATAGTTTAAGTACAAGTAAACTATGGTTTGGGAGAGGACTTGCTTTCAAATGTTTTTTTTTTTTGTTTCTTCTGAAGCAAAATTTAAACCTCAAGGTCAGAACTTATTTTTTTTTTCCTCCTGATAAAATTTGTGCGGCTGCCGCAACTTCTTACAATATTCGTTTTTAAAAAGGATGTGATCCTGGCTATGAAAGATAATTTTGAAATGACGTTCAAACCCAACAGCAGTGGATGCAGTTTATTTTTTTTTTTGTATACATATAGAAATTGAATGTTTGGTTGTTCGTCTCTGAAAGCAGTTCTGACATCAATCTTGATTTTTCACAAATCAGCATTTTTATGAGCAAATTATGAGAAAACAGAAGTCTTCCTAAAAAGAAAAAGTCTGTGTATGTCGTCCTTGTGCTATACATTATTCCATAAGTAAAGAAAGAACAGAGAAAGAAACAAAACAAATGTAAAAATTAAAGATATCAGTAAGAAATTGCTACACTAATGATTTAATTCTAACTTATTTCCTGTCCAAAAGTTTAAATTACCATTTACCTGTCACAAAAATATGTGTTTAGGTTGGCTTGCATGTGAATATTGGGTTACCAAAGACACAGAAAATCTTCCGCTGGTGTACTAACTTTAATGGCATTACATTAAACCCTAATCCTAATGCGAAAGCTCTCTATATGGGCCTCTTAGTTCCTTTAATGCATCAATTTTCATGCCCGTAACAATAACTAAGCCGGGCGTAAACCAGCGCTGTGTCTTTCAGCTCTGAGGCTTTAATTATAACATTATCTCTGCCACTTTTCTGCTGGACTGCATTAAACCTTGAGCACAAGACGGTGGTAAAAAGACAGCTGGTCTCCCTCCCTGAAATTAAGGAATGATTTTAGAATGATTAAGTGGAAAGATTCAAATATTAAATCAATCTTTTTGCAGTGTGGGGTGTGACAAAACCTCTTACAAAACAAGGCCAAAGTTAAGAGTTCAAATATGATTTGAGGTTTAATTATGCAAACAAAGCAACCATAAGAAACTCTATAATAGGGCTGCCACGATTAGTCGACTAATCGATGACTAATCGACTATTAAAGTAGTCGACAACTAATTTAATAGTCGATTAGTTGTTACTTTATAATATATGGAGTCAGACTGTAGTAAAGTTGAAAGTTATAATGACATTCTGCTAGCTTTTTAGACTATTTTGGCATTTATTAAGAGTTTTCAGGCTATTTTGGAGTTTAGCTAATATTTTAGCTTCATGCTAGCTATTTTGGCTAATTTAGGCTTTTTCAGTTTTTTAGGCTAATTTGGAATTAAGATAATATTTCAGCTACATATTAGCTCTTTTGGCTAATTTAGGATTTTTTCAGTTTTGTAGGCAAATTTGGAGTTTAGCTAATATTTAATTTACATGTTAGCTAGCTAATTCTAAATGTTTACAGTTTTTTAGGCTAATTTGGAGTTTTCTATTATTCCAGTTACATGCTACCTATTTTGGTTAATTTGGAATTTTTACAGTTTTTTTTAGGCTAATTTTGAGTTTAGCTAATATTTCAGATACATGTTAGCTATTTTGGCTAATTTGGGATTTTTACAGTTTTTTAGGCTAATTTGGAGTTTTGCTATTACTTCAGCTACATGCTAGCTATTTTGGCTAATTTGGAAATTTTACAGTTTTTTAGACTAATTTGGAGTTTAGCTAATATTTCATTTCATTCTTTACATCCACTTTGTCCATGATCCGATTAGTCGACTAATCGGAAAAATTAATCTATGATTAGTCGACTATTAAAATAATCGTTTGTGGCAGCCCTACTCTATAACAACAAGAGTCCCATTCATTTTATGGTTGTGACTGAGGGGGCGGGACTTGTCAACCAACCTCGCCCCCCCATCAGGGATTGAAATAAAGGGTCTAAATGGATACGAAAGTGCCAAAGGTTAAAACATAATGCATTTCTCAGTTCTTTATATCACTGTTAAAATGATAAAAAATAAAACTGAAGTTGTGCTAATTAAAGGACAGAATGAGGATTATTTGTTGTTGACGTAAGTGCTCCAGAATTTGGTTTTGGTCAGTTATTCTTCTTGATTTGGATCATTTTCTGAGTTGTCCTCCTGTCAATCAAACCTGGTTAAGGTTGCCAATTATCCACAGCTGTCTTGACTTGTCTTAATGGCTCTCAGAGTATTTAAGTCACGTCTGCTTTGTCACCTTGTTGGTTTTATGACGTATAAGTTTGTTCATTAAATGATTAAGTTTTTGCCACTAATACTGGTCCCTTACATATTCATCAGCAGATTCTGACAAAACACAATATTTGTGTAAAATTCTGGTGATTGCTTGTTTTTCATACTTTTTATAGTTTTTCTTTATACCAAAATGTCTGTTAATATTGTTAAATCTGTCAAATTATCGTGTTATTCACAATTGATTAGACATTTTACTGCATTTATTTCTTTTTAATTGTGTCATTTTTGCGTTGGGTGGTTACCTCCATGTTATGCAAACCAGGAGGAACATTTTATCCTGCGCATGCCATGATCATTGAAGGAAAATATAAATATTAAATAAATTAGAACGTCAGTTCTGTAATATTTTTAAGTTTCAATTGTTTTTTTAAAAGAGCTGACAGTATATGCGATGCATTGTCATGGTAACAGTCTCAGCTCGAACTGCACTCACACTTTTTGAGAAAGGTGATCCTCATGAGAAGTTTTAAAAAAAAAAGCATCGTTTAGAGGGAAAGTTGTTTTACTCCAGATGATGAAGCAAAAATATAATTTAAAAAAAATAAAGTCTAAGTAGTTAAACTCATCCTGTGTTTCATTTCTTCCTTTTTAGATTCTCTTTATTTCTATTCTGCTTGATTCTGATCTTTAAAATGATCAAATTAACACAAATAGGTTTAAAGTAAACTATAAAATCACTCTCATGTCTTTTCCACTGTTTTGCTGCTGTATTTACAATATTTGTTTTTAAAATTGGGGAGAAAAATACTCCTCTGTATCAAAGTAAATGTTTTTTTTATAATTTAAAAGAAACAAAACATCATAAAGTCACCTATTTTAGTTTTATTTTGACCTTTTATTGCGCCAGAATATCACAAACTTAAAGAAAATATGTCAATATGAGGCTTTTAACAGTATTAGGTTAAAAAAAATCAGTCATTAATTACAGGACACCATTAATTAATTGCACAAAAATTAATTGCATGACAACACTAGTTAAAACCATAATTTATTATTGTTTTTTTTTACTATATTTTGAGACATTAAGGTGATTCTGTTTTGATTTTCAGAACATTCAAGGGATATTATGAATCCCTGATGTTTTCATTGTAGTCACTCTTGGAGGCCACAATAAGATTTAAAAATAATGGGGGAGAAGTAAAAAAAAAAAAAAGTAGTTTCACAATCACCAAATGAATGCTGGTGTAGAGGTATATATTTCAGTGGCTTTAGACAGACTTTCGCAGCATGATGTGGCCTCTTTCAATCTTTTTTTAATCCTTTTTCCAGATTTACACAGCTCTTGCAGCTTTTCCTTTGGGTCCTTTTTTTTTTTTTTTTTCTTTGAAGCGCAGACTTCACACACAGGTACTTATTACAATCAAATATGTAGCAGGCGTAGAAAATGATTCCTTATTGCATAAAAAGACGGAAATTATCCCCCAGTATTTCTACAATTAGACCAAACATTTATCTATCACTGATAATTCAACAATTATTAAAGTTAAACATGTTAAACCTACTTTGATTATATTGTATTATCAATACCAACAAAGACGTCAAACTTTTTTTTTTTTTTTGTTAATTATTTGTGTCATTAACAGTCAACTTCTTTTTATTGCCGTTTATTTACAAATTGGGCTTTAAAAATGCAGCTGATACAAGTTTAATTTCTGAAATTATAGTCGTAAACCCTCTGTGCTGCCCCCCGCAGGTTGAAACAAGGTAGTAAAGTTGAATTTTGCGATCGGTCAACTGTTATGGTCACCACATCATTTCAGAAGTTTCAGGTATTCATGCTCTGCATCTCTCCTGCTAATGTTTTGTGGCATTTTTCTCACAATGGGGACATTTTCAAAAGAAAATTAAGCTTAGAGATGCATTCCTGAGTGTCTT
This sequence comes from Oryzias javanicus, assembly GCA_003999625.1. Classification (NCBI taxonomy): domain Eukaryota; kingdom Metazoa; phylum Chordata; class Actinopteri; order Beloniformes; family Adrianichthyidae; genus Oryzias; species Oryzias javanicus. The sequence goes on from CM012439.1 coordinate 35,942,008, forward strand.
TTTTCAAATCATTGTTAATCGGGAGCAAAGGAAAAAATGCAGTCTAAAAAATGTTGTCTTTGAGACGTAGAAACACTCTGCTCTGCTCCATTCTGATTAATACACTCGTAGACGACTATGTACGTCTTGGTTTTCCTCATCCGAGCTTTTTGTTGCCCTGCTAATATTAGGTCGGGATGTGAGGGGCTGTAAGCTAGTGGGAGCAAATCCCTCTCAGCTCTGCAACTGGAAAAGGGAAAGGGGCGGGTTTATTCTGAGAAAACAATCCCACTGAACTCCTGCCACTCTGCAGATGTCTTAAAAAATGACAAAGTTTTTTATTTTTGGCTAAAAAAACGGCATAATCATAATTAAAAAGTCATGGGGAACATTTTAATGACCAGAGTAAAACTGAAAGATTTGTGAAAATCATATTAAATAAATACTCTGACTTTTGGTAAATAATTAGACAAACAAATGAATCATTTTGGTAATCTCACTATCCGGTTTAAAGAGATGGACAGAAAGTGGACAAAAAGATTAAAACTGTTTCCATCCAGCAAAAGTCATCAGGTCTTATTACTAGAATCCATTTCTCATATCTAAGGACATTTTTCAAAAGACAGAGTTTCACTTCCAGGCTTTGTGAAAGTTCTGCTCCTGTTGGGCCCTGATGACTGAGTTGCATAACCCACCTGACTGTGACGCCTCCGCTATTTGTTCTGAATAAAAAAAACATAATGTTCGATAGAAACTGGTTCTCCTGAAACATGCAGACAAGATTTTTTTGTCAAAGCGAAAAACATTGCTGAACAAGTCATAGACAAACCATTACTCCAAAAATTACAACATTTGAGGATGGATCTGTTGATTAAAAGATCGTTTTTAACTTTATAGCTGTCTCTATTTCAAGTTCTTTACGACCTAAGTTCTGGTCGGACACACGTGGTGTCGTAGATTTGCGAGTTTCACCAGCAGAGGAGCTCACACTGAGCAGAAAAGCATGTTGTGATGGTTGTCATGTCCGGAGCTAACGAGTCGGGACACGCCGATGCTGCGACATGCCATTTGTCTCCAGTAATAAGACATGAGAGCTGGCGGACATTTGAAGGAAGTCAGCGCTGCAAAACGCCTTCTTCCTGGAAAGCCTCTCAGCGAGGCCTGCCAGGAAAGCTCTTAATTTATTTATTTTTGTTGTTTTTTTTTCTTCTTTGAATCTGTGTGTGTGTGCTTGAATGAAGCTTTCTGGCTTACTTTGTGTGTGTGTGTGTGACAGATGTGTAAATGCATAGTTTTACCACGAACCGTCTCTATTGTGGACGGGTTTGTGTTTGCCCCCCCTCCTTACTACAGCTGACTACGAGATGGATGCTGGCTGTCACACCTGCCTGACTTTGTTCCTGCCAGATGCGGTGGGGTCGCGGGGAAAGCGCCCAAACACTCATCAATCTCAAGCATTGTCCAACATTCTTTGGGCTCCGGCAGCTTCCAACAGCCATTTAGCTGCTCCAGATGCTGGCAAAAGTGCTTACATGCGGGGAAAGCGGGCGGCTGAAGCCGCTGGCCTCCGTCATAACTAGAGCTGGACGAAAAAAAAGGACGGACATGAAAGGGTCAAGACTAATCCGTCCTGTAAAAGCTGGGAAGGAATTGGAGTGTAACCGTGTGCATCAACATTAAACCAGTGACTTGGTGATCTCTTCAAGGTGAGATTATGATTCTTTACATCTAAGTGAACTGGAAAAACCTTTAAGTCGCTTTTTCAATAAGTACGAGTTTGTTGGTTTGACGATTTGGTGGATCAAAGTAAGGATTCTCAGGTCTTAAAGACCCACTTCAATAAAAATAGTGTTTTTAACGTGTTCTTGTAGAAGTTTTTCTGGAAGACAAAAATAAAGAAAATTAAGATTAAATAGTATTTCTTCATTCAAATCATTGTGAATCAGGAGAGGACAAAATGAAGCTTCTAGGTGTGACAGAGAAGTTACTACGGCAAGCCACAAGGTTCCTGCTCCGCTCGGACTAGATCCGTGTGTGTCTTTGTTAGGGCTGTAACGAGTATCCGGGTGCTCGAGTACTTGCGATCTGCTCCCGAAAATCCGAGTATGAATATTTGCGACGTCCAAGATCGCTGATTTGCGATCTTTATAAATATGTAAATTGTGGTAAATTATGATCAGAATATTATCTGTCAATGATGTATTTTTCTTCTGGAATTCAGATTAATGTATTATTAAGTTTACGAACTAAAACAAAGCCGAAAGAGCCGCGTTAGTAACCGAAAGTAAACACTTTTTAGTTGCGGAGAAACTTCCGGTTTTCAAAGTAAAAGTAGCGAGACATTTTTTCCGTTCAAAAACCGAGACAGAAGTTCTGTTCACTGACATAACTTCTGAAAAAATGAATTAGCTTTAACATCTGAGCTTTATCTCAGTGTTTACATTCTTTTGGTTATGGTAACTCTTCAACAGTTGAAGCAATTAACGAAACTCCATCTTATTCTGAAGAAGCGCAGCCTCATGCTGCTGAAAGGAGGATGGAATCAACGTGAATCAGCTGATTCTGCTGCAGTAAAAAAATACTTTTTTCACACGGGCTTTGCACCAAAACATATTGGAGAACTTTGAGGATAAAAAAAATGTTCGAAACATTTTTAAGTTTTGTTGTTAAATGATCCAAAACGGCAGTAATTTTTATCCTCTTTATGTTGTTTATGTTATTGCTGAACTTAACCAGAAGGCTGACAATAAAAAGTTTAAAATGACAAACAAAATTTCTTTCTATCTGAATCTTTTTGGGTTTTTTTTAAATCAGTTTTGTTTATTCTGATCTACTGTTCTAAATAAATGTATAAATGTTGGTGATTTAATACAAATAATTTCAATTCTCCTCCATCTAGTAAATATTCTAATAGCAATATACATAATATTAAAAAGTAAGAATCGTGGTTCAACTCTTGAATTGTTGAGCTTGATTTGTGAATCGTATCGGATCGCCACCTAAGCAACGATCCACAGCCCTAGTCTTTGTGTTCCTCTTCTGAGCTGCCATCTGTGTGGCTGGATAGCTACAATGTTGCTCGCCATTTTTAAGGGGTGTTAAACTCAATTGCACAAGGGTCAAAAAACCAAAACACCTTAGGTCACGTGCCGAAATCTGACCAATCAGACGTGGTTGATGTCCTCACTTCCTGGTTTCTCAGTTCTGACAAGATCAGCGGCTCAAGATCGTGTTTAGCTGTGTTGCTTCCCGTGGGATCTGTTGTCAAAGTAAGTAAAAAGTTCACAAAATAATGAAACTTAAAGACGTGAGTCTTTCCAGCTTCGGCGCCACTGTTAAGCACTACATCTCCCATGATGCATAAGGTTAAGTGACAGCAGTCTTTTACTACGTTGAACTGTGGAGGGAAAACAACTACCTTGATAAACTTTTAACTAAGTTAGTTGTGGAAACGGTCACAACTTTTAGGGAAACTTCAAGCTTTTTATGCCTCAGTTATTGCAATAAAATGCATGTAAGACAACAGAAATTATCATTTTATTTATTTTTACTTATTTTTGGTCATTGTTGTGTCTTGAAAACCTTAATTACTTGCAAATACTCATCATTCTGGTGTGTGCAGAGTTTTGCAGAAGCACTGATAAAAAGCTGCATTTGAACAGCCAATCCACTTATAGGAAGAGGCAAATGAAGATTGCGAATATAAACCTGGCTAATAAACTTTCTCCTGCGGGAGTGCGGGATTCCTATAACAGGAAAATACTTAGAAAAAAAAAGTTTTTAATGGGCTTGTGGTGTCTGAAATATTTATGGCAAAATATGCGTCGGCAGACAAAAGCACACAGAGTTGGTGAATAATGCATCTCAACAAAAACAAGTTAATTTCTCTGAAAATTTAGGAATTATTGAGGTTTTGTTTGCAGCTGTCGGCCAGCCGCTCAGTCGGGGAGTCACGCTGCTGTTTTCATGCACTTTTATTTTCACTTCCTTTGAAATAGCACAGATTCTCATAGTGCTAAAATGTTCCTCAAACACTATTGGTGACAGGATTGGTGTGAAAATTCAACTCGCCCACATTTTCCTCTTTTCTCCCGCCTTTCAGCTCTGTTTCTCCTGATGCATTTTTTTTTTTTTTTTACATTCTCACCCCTCTGCTTCACTTCTCCCTTTTTAATCCTCCATCTCCTGCTCGGGGTCTCCAGAGGAAATAATGTACACAAACATAGCGGGCAAACTGGAGAGGCACTTGTGTTGTTTACGGAAGGAAAGGGGGGAAAAAGAGAGCACAGAAAGGAGGAGAAAAGGATTCATCAGTGTGCATTTCCATGCCGGCACCCTCTTTAATTGTGAAGAAATGAGAAAGTTGGGAGAATTCCCCTCAGTATGCAGATGTACTTTGATGCTGTCACTCACACGGTGTGGGGCTTTTGATTAGGCTTGTCTGTGCACTGGAGGCTCATGACCACACTTGGCAAGCAGGAACCATTAAAATCCCAGCAACTCTGGCTCCCCCCTCAGTCTCTCTGTGTCTTTCTGCTTTCCTCCGCATCCCAACTGGGTCACCCCTGCGAGAGACTTAATTCTGAAGGTAAAATTGCTAATAGGTTGTGCTAATAACGGTGAAAAAGAGAAGGCTGAAAAAAAATCCGCTCGGAAAAGTTATTTTTCTCTCCATCTTTACTTATTGAACCAGTATGACTCTAAAAGTAAGTTAGTAATTTTGCTCCATAGTTATACACTAGAATATATCAGTGGGGAGTGTGACATGTTTTTTACATTTGGAATGGAATTGGTTTATTTCAAGCAATAGGAAAAAAAAAACCCACATCCATCTATACATATGGATCTAATATAGGATAATTAGTGATTGGAAAATAATAAATGAACAATAATATACTGACAGCCAACTCTATATACATTTACACACAGATCAATACCAGTTTTGTTATTCCCCATACATAAGTTACATATTAAGTTTATCAAACAGCATTTGATGAATTGCTTAGAAAACACATTATGGTGTGTATGTATGTATGTGTGTATGTGTGTGTGTGGGGGGGGCGTGTGGGTGTGTGTGTGTATATATATATATATATATATATATATATATATATATATATATATGTATATATGTGTATGTATGTATATATATATATATGTATGTATATATGTATATGTATGTATATGTAAATGTGTATATATATATAATATATATATATATATATATATATATTATATAAATATATATATATATATATATAATATATATATAATAATATATATATATATATATATTTATTATGGTGTCTATGTGATGAAGAGGCAGTTGAATCCATGTTCAAACATAGATTTTAATGATGAGGAAAAAACAGACATTGAAAAGGCAGGGGCGTAGTCAAAAACTAGGATCAAGACGGAATATCGAGGACAATCAGGCAAAGGTCAAACATCAGTAAGACTAAACAAGAGAAACTGCTCAGACTGTCTGAAAGGCAAAAACAAGACTTCGCACTGAAAAAGTGGCTGAGGTGGGTTTAAATGCAAGATGGTACTTGTGATGATGGAAACCAGCTGTACAGACGGGAAGCCATGGCAGTGGCTGATGGGAGTTGTAGTAAGGTAATAGCAGGGTTAAAACTCTGGCGAGGGCTCCCTCTGGTGGTCAGGGGTAGTAACTGAGGCTGGAACAATGACATTCTAGTCATTATGTAGAGAAATATTTCTAATTTAAAAAAATGTGGAAAATAGTTTGAAAAAAATACATTTTAAACAGTAACTGTAATTTTATTTGAATCATTGTTGTGCCTAGAACATTGAAAGCCTAGAAATGACAACCTGTCTGCCTGAAATGTGTTAGTTGAAACGTTTTGCATTTTGGCATTTTTATAAAGATAATAAAGGTTGTTGATTTGAATCAATCATGCTTTTCAAGCCTTTCTTGAGAGTTTAATCATACATTCTTTAAAGATCCACTCCAATGATCGTGTTCTTCTGATGATGGAGGACATGTCTCAGGAATTTGAAGCGGCATTTTTGAGTATTTTTGCTGCTCGTTGACTATATCAGAAACTGTGTTTCTGAGCTTGACCCCCCCGGCTCCATGTGGGAGGAGCTACCACGCAATAATCAAATTTCTCTACCTGATCTATGAGATTATTCAAATATTCCCCCATCACCGGGGGTTTCTACCTCAATCCGGGGATTGTATCTGGATGACAGCCGCTACCACTGTGTTTCTGTCATTGAGTTTAAAGGCTGTTCTGCATTAACCGGAAAGGAGAAAACAAAAAGTACCAGGGGGGTTATTATTTTTCTTCTTCAATATATGAAAAATGTCATAAAGTTCAGGAAGCCCAAGCAGGCGGCCCCCGCATCCCGCAGCGGCTGTCTGTCTGCCGGCGCATCTAGCGAGCGAGCTCCACTGGACTAAAAGACGCTGCGGCCAGAGAGCCAGCATTCTGCCCAGCGTGTATCTCTTCTTGAGGCAATTAGAAGTCCTGCGGCGCGATTTGAGCGATGAATATCTGAAGTTCAACAGATCGCCACATCACATAATGCCGTGCTCCTGATCTGAGCACGTCCGCTGACCAACAGACTTCTAGTGCTGGCGTTTCACTTTACATACGCTATTATTGCATATATTCATAAGTAGAGCTCTTTTTGTTGAATTGAGTAATAATTTCAATAGTTTTTCCTTTTCGTTCCACCTTCAGCTGCTGCTTTTACTCAAAGAATAAACTTTACTTCCTAGATTCCGCTTACACTTTTTGTTGCTTCAACTCAAATTGGTTCTTTTTTTTTTGTCTTTCTACATCATAAATAATATGAAAGTGGCACACTTTGACTTTAGTTGAGGATCAATTCTTTCCCGGTTTTGACTGAGTTTATTTGGTGTTTTAATTTTTGATGTTTTCCTGATGTCTTAGTGCCCCGTCCATTTTCTCTACAATTATGTTTTCTCTTTTCACAGTGGGATACAAAGATAAGTGCGTAGAGTAGAGCCTCAGAGTAGTCTGTGAACGTGTCATGAGACGAGTCATTGAAAGTATACATGCTGGCAGGATGGAGGCTCTTTTGTCAACCAACACATACAAGTCTGGCTCCTATTTGTCCGTCTTTTCTAGACTTACTTTGAAAAATAAGACATACTTACTCATACTTTCAGGTACATACGGGGCAATATCTATTTATTTGGATTTAAAAAATCTTTCACCTAGCAAACACTTGTCATATAACTAGAGGCTAATAGGTGCGTAAGGAAACCTCTGATTTGTATGATGTCCAAAAAAGGTGACCTTTTAAAAGTAAGAAACAAAAAAAAGAAACATGTGATTTAAATTAAATGGAAAAAATGAGTCAAAATAAGATTACAAATATGAAACTAAATATATTTTTGTCCTTGTTAGAAGTGAAAAAATCTGTCAATGGAAATGGTCATGTCTTGCCCTCTTAAGATGAAACTAAATCTTGAAATTTGCTTTAAAAACGCAAATTCTGGTGAAAATATTATGTCTTTAAAAAAAAATAGCTAAAAAAGAGATATATTTTTGAAGTTTTGACATCCTTATACATTTTTCTACCCAAATATTTCCTATTTTAAGAGTTGCAATAATCTTATCTCTATTTCTAATCCATAAAGATTGAGAAGGATTAAAACATTTCAAATATTTTCTTCTCAAAAAAATTATATGTAATGTGTATCAAATATCCAACTTCCGTTATACTCTTGTTTACTTTATTTTGACTTTCCCATTTTCCCAAAATCAAGTAAATCTGCTTCTAGAAACAAAACCACTAACAGATTAAATATGATCACTTTTTCATTATTTAAATGAAGATGTTTTCAGGATTAAATTATTCAATCAAACATTTAAGATGTATTGCCTTATAAAAAAAAAAAAGTTTTTACATCATATTGAAAAGATGTTTTTGTCTTTTGTCAAGTGTTCTAAAATATTTAAACGAAAAAGTAGATAAAAATACTTAGTCGGATTTTATGTTTTTTTTCAGGGAAGTTCCATCATCTGTGAGGTTTGTGACACATCCTGTAAAAAAACAACAACTTTAAGCTGCGAAGCTTTTATGTCCATAACTAGCAATGACTTGAACAGGAAAGCTCTGCTATCTCAGCAGGGAAGCTTTGTCGCTTATCATCTTCCTCTCGTGTTTCTGGTTTGTGTTTCCTGTCACTAAAGAGAACACCAAAAAAAAAAAAAAGTTAAAGAAAACTTCTGTTTTCTGCCTCCCAAGGGTGCTAAACAACTGAAAGTTTCCTTAAAAAAATAAGTTTTTACCATTTTGCAATTTAATTTACTTATATGTAAAAAAATATATATGGTTACATCATAAAAGGGAATGGTAAACTTTAACAGATTTAGCTAGTAAATTTAACTATTTTCTCCTTTTAGGTTTTTTATTTTTACACAGCAAAAATAGAATTTTAGGTAAGTAAAAAGACACTTGTGTTAAGGAGAAAATTATTTATTTTTAGGGCCTAAAATTGATTAAAAAATTGGCTAAATAATCACAAACTTGGGGGGAAAATGAATTCTGATTAATCATGATTATTATTAGTATTTTCTTTAGTTACAGTATTTGAAATCACACATAAAACTCTACATTTAGAATGTTTATTTTTAACTAATGCTGTCAACACATTAAAAAAAAAAATCAGATTGATCACATTTATGGATTTCTTATTAATCCAGATTAAATGCAATGTCTTATTAGATACATTTTATATGACAATATGCAGAATTTTGAACAAGAAAAGGCAAGAGAGAAAATTTTTCACTTTTTTTTGTCTGAAATCTGTAAATTCATAAAGTGTCAACCTAGACGTGTAAATTGTGCATCCCATAATGATCAGCATCTATATCGCACATATCTTATCGATTTCGATGTCATGTTACCGTGACAACGAGCTGGACCATGGATCAAATAGTCTACTTTTCGTGAAAAAATTATCTAAACTGAGAAAAACTGAAGTACTAAAAACAGATTGAATATTTATTTCTTTTTTAAGTGAACATGGTATGAGTGGGATAATACCTGACAAAGTGTTTTAACGCACACCATGGAAGCCTGAACCACAAAGGCAAAGTGGAAGATTGTTTCTTTGAGACATAATGTAATTATTTTGCATTAATTATTCTCGGTGAATCACATGCGTTAATGTATTTCTATTCTGTTTTGCAAGACAAAAAATATTTATATCAAGAAAGTTTTTCAATAGTTTGTGACTAGGTTTTGTTTTCCCCAAAAACAAGTATTCTTGGTACGTCCATTTTTCTTACCGCATTGGTAAATGTTTTCGCTCATTTGAAAGGAAATCAGCCAATGGGGTAAGAATGTTTGACTTCTTTTTGAACAAACGAATTGTGCTGTTGATTGTCTCATTCATAGAAATAGTAGAAGCAGCTCCATTGTTGAGCACAAATGCATGTGGGACACAAACTTCTTCACGCCTATGTGTGGTAAAACTTGGAGAGCGTGAAGAAACACGGCAGTTCTGAACGGAGTGACACTTGCGCAGAGGATGACACTTTCACTCCTCTGCACGGCCACACTTCTTCTGCTGCAGAGTCCCGAGGACATCTTCCACGCACGCCGAGTGTCACAGCAGACGGATGACGGGATTCACAAACGCCGTGCCATTTCCCCTTTCCACAGACCTAGCTGTCAAAACCGCCTCCCCCCCCCCGGCCAGCCGGGCTCTGCCGGGGTCCCTGCCTTTCCTCCCGCTCTGAAAATCCATCTCCCACACACATTCGTTCAGTCGCACTCTCACAAGAACAAGCGTCCGTGCCTCTCTCTGTCTTCTTGTGATTTACACTCAGCGGGAAGCAGCGCGGTCCCACAGTCGTCCTCCCAACTATCACTCCGGAGCCTCCTCTCTCTGGCAAAGTAAGGAACTCTGCAGGAGTGGATTTGTGACGCTTTAATCCCATCTTACTAAATCTGACCACAAAAGAAAAAAAAAAACAGAACAAAAAAATGTCTGCGACCCGACACCGCCGTCCAAAACCTTCAAGTACACATTCTCAATTTAAACGAGGATTTCTTGTAAAGAACAAACAAACCCAAATGCTCGCCGCCGAGCTGTGTGCCCAAACGGCTTCTAGTATACCAGCAATAATTATTAGGACAGCTGCAACCCCTGCCAGCAAATCATAAGAAGCCCATTGGGGTTTTCTTTTCTGCAATCCAGTGATTGGAGAATAAACCAGCAGAGAGAAAACACAAATTAATGTAAAACAAATGCAAGCCCAAAACAACAAAGGGAATATTCAAGAGAGGAGGAAACTACAGTGTGAGAAAAGGATAAAAAAAATGAGAATTCCAGATTTGCCAATAGCAACGCGTGCCCTTACAAATCAAAATTTGCCACCAATTTGCTCAGATTTCTGGCGGCTTGTTTGCGTCCCCTGTCAGAGACCGCAGGAAATTAGGCTCGCGACACGACATGCACAGCCACTGTTCAGTGAAGACGCCTCTCCACGCCGCAGAGTCCCACTTATTCTTATCAATACGGTGCATTAATGTTCATTTGCAAATCCACATTAATGCCTGTGGTAAAATCCACCCCTGCTCTTTCTTTTCTCTAAATCTCTCATAAATCTGAGATCTTCTTCCCGTCCTGCAGCAGCATCATTGCACACAGCCACACTTTTCAATTTCTGGAGTGAGAAAAGGACAAGGGGTAAAAAGCCTCTTCCAGTATTACATCTTTTCTACTTTATTACCAGTCCTGTGGGAAAATGGGGGCAGCTTTCCAGCCTGGCTATCTGTTTACATTTTCTTTACAAGACTATATTGGAATTATAATTGTGTTCTATGGTGCCTTCTTTTGGTGCCTTTCTCTGTTTAAAGGTCCTGTGGACCTGGGGAGATGAAGAAAAATGGACCCTTTTTGAGGGATTCGATTACTGTGAAAGAAAATGCAGCTGCACACTGGCTCTTTTTTTTTTTTTTTTTTTTTTTTTCTTTCCCTCTCCCCTTTTTTGTTTTTCCTCCAGGTGCCAGTCTCTGGGGAAGCTCGATATTAGAGCTGGAACGGTGCTGTTACAAAAAAAAAAATTAAATAAATAAAAATGCTGGAAAAATAATTTCTTTGTGCAGGTAAGGTAAAAACAGCTGTAAGTGGGGATAGCTTGTTATGAATTAAATGGCTGAAAAAAAGAAGGCGGGCTTTTCTTTCACTGATGCAGTTGAGGTGATATTACTTGCTTGATCAACTCCGCTGCTCCTTAGCGGTGGTCAAAGATGTTAAATAGCCTCTAGTAGGGAATCCTCTGGTGTTGCCAAGGGGGACATTTTGCAATAAAACAAACTTTTCCAAACCTGGCGTTGGATTTCTAGTTTATATGAGGGAAAACGACTATTAAAAAGCTTGTTACTGTTTATCTTTTACCCTAAAAACACTCTCCTGAGCTTCGTTATTTCAAGTGGCATGCATGCTGTCACATGCGTTTACTATGGCAAGCCAAAGGGGTCAATAATTGCCAGGAAAAGCACCATAAAAATGGAGTTTCGGCAAAAGTGCTGTTCTTGCGCGTTCAGAATAATTTAAATTTGCCATTCTAGCAAGTTCAAAATCATGTGTCAAAAGTGCTATTCTGGCATTTTAAAAACCGCACGATAAAGTGCGGTTTAACGTGCTTTAAAAGTTGTGTTGTAGTCGTGTTTATGTTTTTCTTTTTGTCTTCTTTTTTGTTTTATTGAGTGTGTATTACATTAATAGACTTTTTAAAAATATTAAAACGGGCTTTCTGTGATGTTTTTGCCCCCGGGCTGATCACTACTCCTCCTTTCCAGGTTTCGCCTGTGTCTTATTGTCGTTTTTCCCTCCCTTCTCTGTATTTAAAGGATTCCTCCCCTCACTTCCCTGCATGTTTGTCTTGGTTTGCTACTCGTCAGCTTCTAATCTCCCTTGCTAGGTTTTTTTGATCCTGTGTTTTATGTTTTTGGTCTTGATTGTTGGTTTTTTGGACCTTGCTTTAGTAACTATCGTTTTTCAGATATGGCTCTGCCTTGGTTTTTCTTTGTTTTTTTGTAATTAAAGAGTTGTTTTTTTGGAACTGCCAGCTGTCCTGCATTAGTCTCCACACACCAAACCCTGACACTTGTTTCGTCACTTTTTGTAGTCATTAAATTACAAAACCAACATGCTGTTACAACAGAAACAGTTGATTCATGTTTAGAAATTGGGCAAAATCCATTGATGAACAAAAACTAAATGATAATCTACGTCTAACACAAGGTGGATGGTTCTTCTTGTTAATACCTACACAGACCGAGTAGTATAATTTGAAAAGGTTGCACAGTGGCAATGTGCAAATCTGAAATATTCTAAAATGTCCATATGTATTTAAAAAAATGCAAAAAGGAGTTTTTCACACCTTATACGCTGTTTTTTTCCTGGCGATTATTGACCCCTTTGGCTTGCCATAGTTCACACTATGGATAATTGCAGGCATTTCTGCTGCTCAGCTGATGCAGTGGAGTGAGACGGTGAATTTGTAACCTTAATAATGTTTGGAATTAATTAAAATGCAAAGCCACAAGCTCGGGGAGCAACCACAGGTGGCAGTAAAGAGAGCCGGCCTCTGCAGCTCACGTCCGTTTGACAGATGATTTCCAATTTTACCATTGTTGTTCTTATTATTTTGACCACCATCACAATGAGATGGGTTTGCCATTTTACACTACAATTTCCTGTGTAATATCATTCTGTCAATAAGTAATTACGTGCTTGGCAAATTGCAGTGCAAAATGTTCATCGGAGGGGAGAAGATCCATATCAATTGTTCATTTGCATAATGCAAATGAGTCCTCGGAGAGGGAAAAAAAAAAAAAAAAAACAACTTTACTGCCATCAGTGACAGTAGGATGCCAGCACTGCTGCTGGAGAAGCATAAGTGCTTTTAGTAAAGAGCAGCTCAAAGGTCTGTAGCATTTTGCTTTCTGGAGAAGAAAACTAAACAAAGTCCAAGCCTGAGGCTGATGGAAAGATCTTTTTTTCTTCCCATCATTGTTGTTGTTGCTCCTGTTGTTGTTTTGTTTTCTCCCAGAGACAATTTGAACTGCCAGGACAAAAAAAAAAAAAAATGCTCCCAATATTTGAGAAGCGGATCTGGGGTTTGTGAGTGCTTGCCCATTTGCTGACATATTAGCAGAGGATGAGCTTCCCGTCTCTCCATTAAGCTTCCCTGTGATAGAGTAAAACCATTTCAGCCCCCCTGTTTACTTAATATGCAGGAAACAACCCCGACTATTTGTTTCTAATCAACTGATAAGACGAAAGGCCTTTTCTGCGGCCCCCGGAGGATGAAAACCAAACTCCTAATGGTCATTAGTAGCAATTATGTTCCGTAACTGGCACACCCAAGTCTACTTTTGCTGCGTCGGCTGCTGAGCCGCATGCAGATCGGGTTTGGACGCATGGGACGGTAAGTGCAGCGCCAAAAGCGTCTCCATAGGCCCAAGCTGAAGTCAACTTCCTGTCTGATTGCTTGGTGGGATTGAGATTGCATGCATCCATACTAAGGCTGTGCAAAATATTGATATTGCAATATATCCTGATATTTAGTCCTGCAAATGATTCTCAATGGGTTTTCACCAAGTATTGATCTTTAACTTTCATTTGAAGAGGCTGTCCATTGGTGAGACGTTCCTTTGGAGGTAGCTGGGGGGGCGCATGTTACATGACTGGCTGTTGCTACTTTAAGTCTTTCATTTTTTTTTATCATTTACAACATTTTTGCACAAAGTAGTGACATTGTTGTTCATGTTTACTATTAGACACATAATTTTATAGATAATTAAAATTGTGTCAATGCTTTTCAAAGACATAGTTTTCAACAACGTTGCTCTAAAGAAGGGGTGTAGATTCAATCACACGAGGGGCCAAAATCCAAAACAGACCTTAGGTCGCGGGCCGAACAGGATAAACATTTATTGAACACTCTATAACAAAATTTTTAAACTTTAAAACCAAAACTTTTGACATAATTATGAACCAGAAACAGTATGTAGCATTAAGTGCAATAATGCTAGTGTGAATGCTGTAAGCCGAATTTATCCGCCGAAGATGCTAGTGCTGATAGCTGAAAATGCTGAAATTGATAACTAAAAACACGTAAGTCGAAATCTGAAATCACTGAAGCTAAAACCTGAAAAGGCTGATGCTGATAGATAAAATATTAACTAAATGCCAAATTAGCCTAAAAACCAAACAAACAAACAAGAAAAACTTGAGAAAGCTAGCATGCAGCTGAAAAAATAGCCAAACTTCAAAATATCCTAAAAAAAAGCAGAAAAAAGCTTAAATTTTCCAAAAAATCTAGCGTGTAAAAAATTGCCTAACTCAGCCTAAAAAATTTAAAAACAAAAGCCTAAATTAGCCAAAACAGCTAGCATGTAGCTGAAATATTAGCATAATTGCGTAAAAAATCCTAGTAAATGCCAAAATAGTCCAAAAAGCTAGCAGAATGTCAATTTTTAAAATGTAACTTAACATAATTTTAAATTATAAAAAGGCAGAAATGCTATTCCAGAATAAACAAACTCAAACGTTAAGTAACTTTCAATATTTTACTCTCCATAGTTAGAAATAACTCAATAACAATGAAATAAAATGATCTGGAGGACCAAATCCGGCCCCCGGGCCTTGACTTTGACACATCTTCTCTAAAGTGTCTATTATTTGTTGCACCAAATACAACAAAAGTTGTTTATTGTGATTGTGTTAAAGCTAAAAAATGAATGAGGATATCTTTTCCTTATAAATGTATGTTCTTAGAGAGGATTTTTACCAATAATACTATTGATATTGTGATTCATGTATCGCGCCGTATCCTGAGGTACGCAGTGGTTCCAGCTCTAATCCATGCAGTACTGACAGCATCTCGGTGAACACTGACTCAATGTTGGTGCAACGATGACAAAGCTCTGGAAGTCCGTGCTGTCAAAGGCATCTTGAGGACACCACATGCAGGGGTGATATAAGTCCATCCCAGCATGCCTGATCAACCTTTTATCAACCAGTTCACCGTTTTCGTGACAAGGAAAAGGAGACTCGCCTTTTTCCTGCAGGGCCACCCCGATCAAAAACCGTAATCCTCTGAGCGCGATATGCCGGTTGCTCTCTCTCACGCCATTTAAAACAAAGATCTGCGTTTGCATTATTGAATGTTTGCACACACACTGTGAGAAGAAAATCCAGTTTGATCCAAAATCTAGGTCCATCTGATGAGGTATTTGTTGAAATTCCACCGAGCGCGCGGGTATCTGCCCAGCTAAATCCCTTCAGTCCCATTTTCATCTGCTTGTTGGACGGAATATGAGCCACTTGTGAATCCCTCGAGAACATCTTTTGCAATCTCCTGCACATGGAAACGGCAAAAAGAAATAGAATATTCTGAAGCTTAGCGTTTCTGCGGAGCAAAACTGACACATAAATCAAAGCAACAGCACTTTAAAAAGCTCTTGTCTTTATCAGATCTGCATGACGAGCAGCAGGACGGACCGCTCTCGTCGTGCTGGATTCAGCAGTGTGACCTGAACAACTGAAGAGCCTTTGACACACTAAAACACACTCAGCAGTGATGGGAAAGAGCATTGTGTAAAAAAAAAAAAAAAAGCTAATAAAGAGGCAGAGCCGCTCCAGAGCAGTAATTACACATGCCAAGATGTCAGCACGGTTTTTATATAAACACTGAGCAACAACAAAGAAGAAAAGGTCATCAAGACAGATATGGCATTAGCATTTCGTATGTGTGGGAATGAGAGTCCACCAACAGCAGTGCACGCGAGCGAGCGAGCGTTACAAAACGATAAAGTCGTGTTTCCTTATCTGGCCACTTGAGGAGACACACGGACATTGTGCGTTTGTGTTGTGTACCAGAGACGCTGATAAACACATCTTAGCGAGTGGCGGTTCAAGCGGGCGCCGGCTTGTGTAAACACAGAGAGCGTGGCACAGATTGAAACGGAGGGAAATGAGGGCCCCATTTTTTTTTCCTCTTTCGTATCCAGATGGAGCTACAATGGTTTCGGGCTTGGCCCAGGTCTTCTGGATCTAATAGTGAGCCGTTCAGGGATCTGTTGAATTATTGCTGCCTCACTCGTCTTCGTCCGCTAACGTGGCTACATGATGCAGATTAAGCGCAGGAAGCTACATAAAAGGGCACCGTGCCATTTGGCAGAGTTCCTTCGCTTGGAGGCAAGGAGAGCCGTCTCCTGAGACTCGGAGCGATTCTTAGGATAAAAGACGGTTCTTCATTTTGGTCTTTTTTATTTTCATTGATTGCACCTTCAGCAAAATGTTGGGTTTGGAGATTTTCTACTTGACACTTAAATTGAATCTGAAAATGTGATTTATTTAAAAAAAAAAACAAAGTAGAGGCTGCAGTTGTGAACGTTTTGCCAGGAAATACAACCCTTCAGCGTGTTTTCTTGTTTCTGAGGGCCGTAAACATGAGAACTTCATAAAATGACAACAATCGACATCATAAAGTTTGTAAATCTGGAAAAAAGTTGATATTATTCAAACAAAAAGGTGACGAGATTAGTGACGTTTACACCAACTATCTACCTTAAGGAAGTTTTCAGAGACATTTTAGTTTCAACAGATTTGTTACACAGAAAAGATAATCTGATGAAGCTGGTTTACATTAAGAACTATCGATGTGACAGTACAAAAATGTACTTTCTAATCATTTCTAATGTCAGTAAGACTATGGTGGGATCTTCAAATGTTTCTTTAGAATTTTTTTTTTCTTTAAGATCACTTTTGGTTAACATCCATTCATCTATTATTCCACGGTTGGATAATCTTCCACCCAAACTGTTTTGTTTACAATTGTTGTGCTCACCAATAAACACAACTATAGTGTGTGTGTTTATGCGTCTGTCTGCCCCTGTCATGGACTGTCTGTCTGTCTGAGCTTCACCTCACCTTCAGGCTGGGTGGGCTCCTGCACCCCTGTGACCTTGAACAGGAATGAGCAGGTTTAGAAGATAGACTGACGGTAACTGCTCAAACTTTCATTGCCACTCAGACAAAAAAGTAAATTTTTGTTTTCCACAAATGTATTTCTTGGAGGAAGGGAAGATTTTTTATTTATTTATTTTTGCCATTTATTGTTTGAAATATTTTTAAACAAGCAGCAACCTTCCATACCAGTGACAGCAATGCACTATGGGTTTTTAGTAGCTAAATTAGTCTGACTAAACCAATTATGCTTAAATGAGAATAACTCAACAGTTGACTTCACAATAGTTTGTGTCTTCTGCACTCTAAATGTAAACAAATGTGAGTTAGAACACATTTGTGTGAAATTGTCTCTTTTTGTACAGTTTTCTTCATGTTGTTTAAACCTAATTGAGCCACATCATTTCTTTAATACTGTGTTTATTTATTTCTCACTCTCGTGTCCTCTGAATGGTCATCAGTTTTATTCTCCAGACCTTTCTTTTGGGTTTTGCTTTTTTGGTTTAGTTTTTTTTTTTTTTTTAATATTCAAGTGAATCATTAAAGACCATTAAACATCATTAAAATGGTGTTTTTAATGTATCCTTGTAGTATTTTTCTAATAATGGAGGACATACATAAAGAAAATTGAGCTTAAAATTGCATTTCTGATAATGTCTTCATACAAATTTTGTAAATTGCTATTTAAAAAAGATCATATAGACTTTATGTAATACATAAAATAAACTCCCTGCTCCGCCACTTGTAGATCAAAACTGTATGGCTGGATAGCTCCAATGTTGCTAGCCATTTTTGTTGCACCGGTAATATAAGCTTGGGGCTAAAGGTAGCGGTGTAAACAGCCATCAGTTATGGGCTTCAAATGTGCATTTCTAATGTGCTCTCACTGCTCTGCAGAAACTACGTCCTAGAAAAAAGCAAAAGTCTTATGTCTTAAAAACATTAATTAAAAGAAAAGCTTTCGAGATGACTCAAAGGATGATCGGAGTGCGTCTTTAAGTTTACCACAACACTAACAGAAAGTAGTTCCACTTAAATGCATTTCAGTCAAACGAGCAGTTATTTATCTCACATGAAGAGTGAATCCAGCTCTGCAAACCCAAAGGAACAAACGCAACTGCGTGTTTACTTGGAGAAAAACGAGCAACAAAAAAATCGTGTTGTGAAACTGATGGAACGCAGCATTAACAGTCAGTAGGTCAACTCCAACATCTGCTCTCTCAGAAATCAGTCAGCTGCTGGGATGAAAGCGGAGACCCCAATTCCCCAAATGTGCTATTCTCTTTAAAAATACATTAAAAAGTTGTAATTTTTTCTTTTACAAATGCACAACTGTAGTACAGTAGAAATGAATGAAGAAACCGACGTTTGAGCCACCTGATCTCCTGATTGGTCGACTCCAATCCCAACTTTCCTCCACATCATGTGAGATGATGTTCCTCTAATTGGATCCTCTATAATTCATAATAGCAGACGTTTCCCTGGAATCTCTGCTTTTTATCAAACAACAATGGGCGGGAGGGGGGTAGGCAAAGATTTGTTAATATTTCATCGCATAGACCATCAGTGTGTGTCCACTCCACCAGCACAACAACAAGCAGTTGCAGCGAGGGATAAAGGCAGGCAATTAGCCAGGCTTCCACAACAGAAGGCATCTAGCCCCTAAAAGCTTTTCACATGTTTCTGGCATCCTCTACTCATTCCCTCAACACCTCATTTTGTTGCCACTGAGAGAACAGTTGAGAGGGGAGACGTAACATCGCCGCGGCCCTCGGCGGGCAAATGGAGCTGGCAAACAACGCACACACAACGGGAATCTTTGAGAACAATTTCCAGCCTGCTCAGCCCTGATTCCCATTAAGCATTCATGATTCATCTGGTTTTTATATTATAACGTTTTGAATTTTTCATGCAGCCCCCCCCCTTTTTTATTCCTCTCCCCCCCTCTATCAGCGGCACCCCTCAACATTCCTGGTCTGACTGGAAAGTGTCACTTTCACGAGCACGAGGGAGCGTGTGCTTCCATCACACCTGCTTGTTATATCCAGGCAAGCTTTTTTTTTTTTTTTTTTTTTGCAGTTGATTTATAAGGCTGGATGTATGACATGCACCTCAGAGACACAAACACATGGAAGTATTGTTTTTAGAGGGATACAGGTGTCATCTCAGGTACTGGAAGAGAGAGGAGTATACAGCGATGTTGGGGATGGAGTTGTGAGTGCTCCCTCCTCATCTCCACTCCTTCGCCTATTATTTTAGCTATCTTTTTGTTCTTTCTGCAGAGGGGATCATTAAAACGAAATAATTCATTTGAGGGAAAGGTCAGAGTCACAGTCTATTCCACATACCACGACTGCAAGTGGCTGTATTGAAGGAAGAGAGAAGTGCAAAGTACAGGGCCATTGATTCCCTCTTTTTTCATTATATTTTTTTATTGTCAGCCCGCCGATTGAGGTGAGCAACCCTGCGCTTTCGGTATGGCGGTGATGATAATCATCAACTTTAATACCTGTTATAGGTGAGGACACCGATCTTCAAGTAAATGTCACATCCATTGTTCACTGATGCCGTTTTGTTGCCATTACATGAGGTATGAGCAGAGCAGGGATAGGCTGGAGAGGGGACGTAAAAAAAAAAAAGGCTGGAGAAAAAGAGGACTCTCATCTTTTAAGTGCCAGAAATAAGCACCCCCTCTCCCAGCTGATCCAAACTCCCTCCCCCTTTGTCTCTCCGCTCCAGCCCACGTGCGCTCCCAGAAAACCGTGAAGCCTGATGCACATCCAGCCGCACAATAACAACATCCATTCTTAACAAGATTACTCCGGCAGTCCCGGTTTGGCTGGTGGGACGCGTTTCTCAGCACAGGCGCAGGGATAAGCCGCCTGCAGCCGCCTGCGGCATTTCACATACACTGGGATCTATCCATATGAGAGAAGCTTCCTGGGGAGTTGAGCCAAACATCAAACCCACAAGAGCTCTCTGGCACAGTAAGCAAGAATCTACGGCGACTTCTGCTTCTGCCGCCGTGGCTCAGGCCCCAAACTACTAAATCAGAGGCATGGGCCAATTAGCAGGTTTCAGATAATCATAATCTTTTGATTTGAATAATCAGATTTGAATAATTGTAACCTCATTTACAGCTTTACTAATTCTTGGCCAACGATTTGACAAGGGAATATAATCCATATTCATAAGTAAGTAAGTAAGTAAGTAAGCAGAAAGTCCGACTTCACTCGCTTCTGTTGGAAGTTTGATCATGTCTTGCTGCCTGATGTAATCTGATTATAGATGTTAGGATGGAGAAGTCAACAATCACTGAAGCTTTTGCATAAATCAGAGGGCAAAAAGCAAAAATAATGTATTTCAAAAGCGTATTTGACGCTTAAGTATAATTTAGCAAAATCTTCTTGTGTTTAAACTTCTTAAAGACCCACTCCAATCATATTTTGAGCTTTTTTAAAGTGTCTTTTGGTTATGATTCTGGCATTTTTGGCTAAAAAAAAAAAGTAGTTTTCTAGAAAATATATTTTTTTGGCTCCAAAGTATAAATCGCAGCAGCCAAAGAAATTATAATAAAAAAGAAAATATAATGTGGTGTAAGAATAAATATAAAAACTTTATTTAAAAAAATACAGAAACAGGAACAGACTATTCATCGTGAAAGGCAAATCATAGTAATGGAATGGAAAACAACATTTAAATAGTGTAACCGTATAGGAGAAATGAAATTGATGTTTTTTATTGTAGCGCAACATATAAACAATTATTCATTTAATCAAAGCATTGAAGACATGCTAGCAAGTTACTAACCTTACAGACATCCGCAAATACCATGAATCCGCGCATACAAAGAACCTCCATCCCTTTCTTACCCCACCCCCCACGGCTGAAGAATGTCCGTTACCGATTCATACCCAACGGGCCGGCGTGCTAGCTTCATACAAGTTAGTTTTGCGACAAACTAAAAGAGTCATGTGATTGAAAAAAAATATTAGAAACTGTGAATACGCGGGAGAACACTGTATATCACTTTAAATCCCCCATACATTGAATTCTTGGTCTGTGTAGCCGTAAACAACTCTACAGAGGGCGGCACTTCTTCTTCTGCATTGACTGTCTGTAGCAAATACAATAAACACTTACAGTGCCCTCTTGTGGTCGCTTTTGGGACAGTAACAAAAACAGGGGTCATGTATTTAAATTAAAAAGAATAAAATCTCAAAGAGTATAAGTCGCACCCCTGGCCAAACTCTCTCTCTCTCTAACTACATAAACTAAATACAGGTTATATATATATATATATATATATACACAGCTTATATTGCTATCCTAGCCTGTTCCTGTTGATCAAGATACGTGAAGAGCGAGGCCATATTGGACAAGTCGGTAAATAATGAGACACAGCACAGCAAAAACAGTAAATTGACCATAAAATGCAAAATTTTGGTCCGATGTTAGAAGAAAAAAACTATACATCCATCCATCTTCTTCCGCTCATCTGGGACCGGGTTGCGGGGGCAGCGGTCTAAGCAAAGATGCCCAGACTTCCCTCTCCCCAACCCTTTCCTCCAGCTCCTGAAGGGGGACCCAGGTCATGATATTAATGTTTTTGTACAAAGTGCAATAAATTAATCTCATGTCAAACTTTTCTATGAATAAATATGTTACTATATCGGAAACTCAATGCATACCTGATGCATGGTTGGGATGTTATCCAAATCTACACACTGGCTAAGATTTACACAAACTCTGAGACTCCTCGGTCTCTTGCGGTGTTCAAGAACATATCGCTAAAGACCCGTTTTATATGGGCCATTCCCAGTGCGGTCAAAGCGCATTGGGAACGGTGCGCCCTGGTCTGGGGGCCCCGCGGACAGAAGAAAGGGCACAGTGAGGACTTGAGTCCATTGTCATTACAAATTGCAAATACAAATGGATCTAAAAGTCTCTATCAGAAGGACTCAGGTGCCGCGCAACACCCAGGAGGTGGTTTTCCGTACGCCTCATGTCCCTATCCGATCATCAGATGGAAAGAAATACTCTGATTTTCAGAAAAGTGCCTAAAAAACACATTAAAAACACCAAAAAACAATTTGCATTGGAGTGGATCTTTAAAGGTAAGGCTCCAGCTACTGAGCTGAACCACTTTGGCTCCAATAAATTAGTCAGAGCAAAGTTCAAGGTAGACAGCCAGATGATTTAGCCCACTAAGCGCTCCACCTCCGCAGCGCCAAAACGGGCCAAGTTCGGTGAGCCGCGGAGAGCGAGGCAGGCGGGAAGAGAGGAGAAGAGAGGGACGAGAGGCCGGTTAAGAGGTTGCGCAGGTTATATCGAGCTTCATGAGAGGCCAGGAATTGTCTCAATTTCAGCTGGAAGAGTTTGACCGACAAACGCTGACGAGGGAGGGAGCTAATCGTGGCACGCAGTCCTGAGCGAAAGCATAAAGGGGCCATTTGCTGCGAATTAGAAGCGATGCAGGAGCTTGGAAAAGTGGCCCCTGCATGAGCCGCTCAGCACACAACATGGATTTAATCACGCCGAGCCGCAGATGTGAGGGATGGTAGCAAGCCTGTTATTTTGCTCAGGGACTCTGAAACCATGTGAATGAATGTGCTCTCCTGTTAAATTATCATTGCAGCTGATGCACGTACGCAGGAGACCTGGCGGGACGAGACGCGTCATGCGCCTCCTCGTGATACTCGGAGCTGAAATATATTTTCAGCTCCCGTATGAAAGGTGAAATTGCAGTATGGAATTTAATGCTGAGCGGTTTCTGGGTTAGAGAAAGCTATGGTCTAAGTCTGGGTTTGCATAGAAACCCACAGAGCAACGTATTTTCCAAAGGTGATATATAGGAATATTGTTTAAAAAAAATACGATAACATTTGAAATGCGAGTCAGGCCAGTCAGGTGTAGATTTGAAGTGGGAACTTCCTCCATGAGCACATATGGCGCAGTTCGTGCAGAAATCTTTCATAAACATGACCGCTGTGACGCCTTTGCAAATGTTTGCAGAGACACACCGGCCATAAAACCTCACAGACACATTGTATTTACTGTTGTAGACACAACACTCCCAGCTAAATATACTCCATCCAAGCCTCGCATTTCAGTGTGCCGAATGGACCGCCGTCCAACACTTGCACGCACGTACATATACTTCAGCTCGTTAATGGCAAGCAGGACGACAACACAAAGCCATAGACAACCTGTCAAGCTCTTCAAGGGCAGCACTAATGTGATCCCACAGCTCTATCAGAGGCTTCTCTGTGCCCAGTGTTTTATTACAGACCAGGAGGGATAGACACAGAGAGAGATTGGAAAAGGAAGAGGGAGACTGTGGCCATGGCCCATTGAAATAATGGCCCCAATGGCATTAGTGATATACTATACAGGTGAGCCTGGGGGAAGGGGGAGGAGGGGCCGAGCAGGCTGGAAGAAGAGGTGGACAGAGAGATGTTTGTGTTTTTTTTTTCCTCTAAATTACACATGAGGTGGGGATGGAGATGTGAGGGCTGAGAGACGGAGCTGCTAGACCGCAGCTCAATACGGATCTGTGTGGTGCTGCTTGAAGAGAGATTATAGAGCTATATTCCAGGAGCTGTGGGTGTGAGAAACCAAACGGAATGGAATCCATTTGCTTCAACAAACACCGACGGGCTTTCCTTTCCTGGATTTAATAGCAGCTTTTTGATTCAATCCCCGCGCGGTGGCACAGGAACCTGTGTCTAATTTGGGCTACATTTCAGAATTTATTATACCAGAGCCAATGCTTATAATTTATGTGTCATAAAGGCCATCAATCAGTGGCAATTATTCTGCTAATATTCTATTTAACTCCCACTCCTCATCCATCAATCAAAGGCAGAGGCAGACACGGGCTCAGTTGATGCAGATGAAGGCTGGGGATCGGCTTCCCTCACGGGCCGAAAATCGGTCGATGGGCGACGTGTCTCGGACTGCCCAAACTCTCCGAGAACATTTCGACACTGTACCGCACCCCATCAGCCCTGAGGGCGAGCTTACTGGGGCTCAAGAGCCTCTCTCCCCATAATCACCCCGTCACAGATGGAGAAAGAAAGAAAAGGGGGCGGAGGGGGGGGGGGGGGGGAGAGCCGGGCAGAGAGGCAATCCAGACGAGCAGAAGTAGCTCTCGCGTCAGTATTTATAGACGATGTCCCACATCTCACACTGGCAGTCAAAAGCAACAATAGGGTCGGAAATACATTTTTTTGAAAGCTACCCGAGCCCCGATTCCGTTTCAGAGGCGGGAGGTAAACAGAGTAAAAAACCAATTAAAATATCTATTTGCAACAGCCGTTCAATTGCCCCTTCATCAGACGCAATAAAGGCATAAGCACAGACAAGGGTCTCGTGATTTCCCACTCTTTTATTAGTCACCTCGCTATTAAAAACCAGAGCTGTCTATTAAAGACGTAATTTCTGGAAAGAGTTTTTCTTTTTACTACATTGTTTAGAATCATGTCAAAAAGCTTGTTTGAAAGATTAACTCTCATGTTAGCATCCCGAAATTTGAGACAAAAAAAAAAAAAAGACAAAACTACTACTTTTTTATGCATCTATTTTCTTCTCTGAATCACTAATCAAAGCCTTTCTTCTTTCACTGTCAGTTCTGGCAATCTTGCAGTTCAAGTCTGAATTGATGAATATTAATGTTTGATTACAAATTCTCTTTGTAGAAAAACACACACGATGTCGGAGCGGATGAAAGCTTTGGACAATGGCAGGAGTCATTTTACAGCATTCCAGAACTGTAATGCATCATTAGCAGTCACAACACTGCATGAGACGTGTCTGTTAGTGAAGGAGGGTAAATGTCTGAGACTGCAATTAATCCGCCTCGGCACTACAAACAAAACAAACCCCCATATCTCTTTGGTGCAAACGTACCAGTTTGTTCCCTGTTTATCTTTTGTTCTTCGTCAATGTTCCGCCTTTCATGACGTGGTGTAATTGAGTTGCTTCTTTGAATGTTTCAATAACTGAAGTTGGCTGCAGAGGACAACACGTCCTCACTCCCTACTCATCACATACTGACCCCTTTGGTTAAGGACCCCATCCACAATGTCAAGAATTTACCTTTTAGGTGTCCCCGACTCATCATTTTGGTTTTTTTTTTAATGCTGGCTGTTCCCACTAAATCACAGGTCTCCAACCTCCAAACCGCGAATCAGAACTAGCAGAGCGCACCGTACCCTGACCCACTACCGATACCCTAATCCCGTAATGATTCTTTTCCAGTACCACGTCTGATACCGGTTCAGGTCTGGTACCATGTCCAGTGCCGGGTTAAGGTTAGAGCACTGGTCCTGGATGCATCCTGGGACCAGTCCACGTCCAGTACTGCATCTGGTACCGCTTCCCAAGGGTTGCGGACCTTTGATTTTATGCACAGCCAGTATTGGAGGGGCGGCTGTGGTGCAGTGGCAGGGCAGTCGTCTCATGATCGGAAGGTAGTGGGTTCGATTCCTTGCCCGCCCATGTGTCGAAGTGTCCTTGGGCACGACACTGAACCCCAAATTGCCTCTGGTGGGAGGATGGCACCAGTGTTCAGCACCAGAGCCACCACCAGTGCGTGAATGGGTCTGTGACTGTGAAGCTCTTTGGGCCTTCGAAGGAAGGTAGAAAGCTTCATACAAGTATACGCCATTTACCATTGTAAGAAAAGGAGTAGTTGGGGACACCCAAAACATCAAAAAATGATCCAGAACCAAACTCAGTGTGTGATGTTTGGTTAAGGACCCTACCCAAAATGTCAAGAATTTACATTTTAGGCGTACCCAACTCATTGCAGCTTGACATGCTGACTGTTCCATTTAAAATCCCCCCAACCTCCGGTCCGCGAACAGGAACCAGTCCAGTACTGGGACACAGAGCGCACCAGTACCCTAACCTAGTACCAGTACCATTACCCCTAACTGGTAATGGTTGGCATCTGAGCCCAGGTTCGTCTAAGTCCCGCATGTGGTACTGGTTCTAGCTCGGGTTAGGGTACGATATACTGGGTTTGGGTACCACTACTGGATGCATCCCAAGGACCAATGCACATCCGATACTGCGTCTGGAGTGTGGCAGATCAACTGCAACATAATTCCTGTAGATTCTGAAGGTTTCGCACAGATTTTCACCTTCAGAATCTACTGGATTTAAGAGGATCGCGTTAACGGTGGAAAAACTACAATATGCGAAAGATTTTGTGTTTACACATCACTGGCGATGCCTCAGGTGTAATATGTGACGACTCGGGGATGAGAATGGGTTGCAGAGGCAGGATGGTGGAAAAAGGGTGGCTGGATTAGCCTTGGACCAAAAAGAAAAAAATTTTTTTTTTTTTTTTTTTTAATTTCGAAGTCTTTTCTTATGGAGATTTTCTTCTAATAGTGACATCAGGGGGGTCAAAATCCAAAGCATCCCTTAAGCTGCGAATAAACATTTATTGAACATACTAAAAGTACATTTTTTTAAATATTATACAAGTTAGAAATAAACACAAGATATAATTATCCGGCGGGCCAGATCTGGCCCTCGGGCCTTGACTAAATGGATGGAACAATCAAGTCTCTCCACCTTTACACGTCTGCCTGTTTCTATTCTTAATGATAGATATTTCTGAACCGTCCTTGGCTCAAGATGAGCAATCCTAAACCCCTTCCAACTCCGTGTTCATTTAAAGCTACAGCCGAGCAACAAGCTTTCACAGCTGTCTCCCCGGCTTCACTTTAACAGGTACTGCATGTCTGCCTCCACGACGCCAACCAGAGTGACGGGGGCTGACGATCATGGCGCTCACTGAATCACAATGTGAGGCACAGAGGAAGAACAGCAAAAACAACAGAAAGAGGAGGGGGGGGGTGTTGTGACACTCGTGGCCCGTCCTCCCTGTTCGAGCCCCTCCCGCCTTTATGCTAATCGTCTGCTGAGCAAGAACACGGAGGAGGACGCGCTCTTAGTAATCATTGGAGATGGAGTCCCGATTCTACGGAATCTCCCACCCATTTAAGTCCTTTTTAATTAAAGCGTAAGAAATACCGAAAAAAAAAGGGGGACACAAGGGGGGGGCGGATTTATAGTCCTGAACGGATGCAGTGCCATCCTGGTCCAACTTATCTAAGCCCTGCCAGGCGATCTCATGAGCACTTAACCTTGCGGTGAACGCCACCCATCATCAGCGTTTGCAGAAGACTCCCAACCTTCCTCTTCATCCAAAGGCACCCCCCCCCCCCCACCACACACCACACACCCCCCACCCTCTCTTCGTGCTTGTTCCTTCACTGGGCAAAGTGCTTTAAACCTGTAAGATCAACGGCATCCTCGTCACATTTCCACCGCAGATGGCAATCTTGTAAAGAATAAACGATCTGGACCGGGAGCCGGCGTACTTTCTTACTCGTGGGCCACAAAAGGTTCTAAAAAATTTGACCGGGAGCAGATTTGTGGCGTGTTTTGGTAATTTACCTTGTAAAAGAATAATAACACAGGAACTAAATGAAAACATGTTTTGATTTAGATTGAAATAACTCAACATTTTGGAGATTTTATTTCAGAACTGTGGTTTTTCACCAATGGGTTGATTTCCTCTTAGGGAAATGTTGCGTTCATGGGGCGTTGGAATAAACGACTTGGAAGTCACACATGAATATCTCAAAAACAACATATTTTCAGGTAAAACTTTAGATGATATGCTGCAAAACACTCAGTTTAATGTTGACAAAGATTATTAATGTTGTTAGCAGTTTATTAATATGGCCTTTGTACAATACTCTCACTTTAGATGTTAATGAATCTTTATGTTTATGTTCATAAACCTTATTGTGCTAATAAAAGTCTTATAAACATCCAATAAACACATTGTTTATGTGTCAATAAAGCTTGTTAAGGAATCTCATTCGTAAAGTATTATCTGTTTTCAAACAAAAATACAGAATAACTTTATGCGCCTGAGAAAAGGCAAATTCTTTTGTAGTGCCCCATCTGTGGGGAGATACCTGAATTGCAGGGAAAATAAAATATTAGTAATAGAAATAGTTTATTCCACCTCTGATCTGGACCATGACTTGTTTGCAGATTGTTGACTGTTTCTGAGGTGCACATTTAATTCAATTCAGGGAATTGAATTGTATCGTCAATATTTTGGTCAAATGTTCTTTATATCCTCGCTTTTTGCTGCTTTGCACAGAAACTATAAGTCTAAGCTCGTGCGCGGACAGCGTGGCCCCCGAGAGTGACTGCTCCTTTCAGCTTTTCTGATGAGCAGTCATTGTCAAACTCTGCAGAGGCTGACTAATTGACTCGCCTGAAAAATTAATGGATCGCTTAACAGCATTTTTGTGTTTGCTCGGCGTTCAGAAAACACAGGTGCAAATCCCAAACGGCAAAAATGTTTAATTGATGCAGCCAAATGACAATGCTCAGACCAGAAGGAAAATAAGGAGCAAACAAAAGGAAAGTTGCATTTAACCCTGTAAAGCTCACTACGACAAAGAATTTGACTGAAAATCCAAGTTTTATTTATTGATATTTAAATATCAATCATAATAGAATGTGTGACTTGGCAAAAAATGTTGTCTCAAATTTGATCCACTTATTTTTAACTTGGTGGAACTGTTTTATAAATCATTGCTTTTCAACAAATTGTGTTTTTTTTTAAAGCAGCAAATAGTTAATTAAAGAATAACAAGAGGTTAACTAATATAAACCTAAATTTGAGAAAATTAGCTAAACATTGTGGTTCTGATTTGTCATGGGGCAGCTATTTTGAAATTAGCAGGAGAAGCCCTTCTACTGCCCCTAGTGGAATGATAATGCACTGCAGGGCAGAAAACATCGACTAAGTGATATACAACAGGGTTTTAAGGAAAGTTTTTATAATGCTAATGAGATAGGAGTCTCAAAATTACAAGTATCAAATGATTATATAGGGTTAAAGTATAGATTTGGCCAACGAGAAACTGAAAAGCAACCTCCTGGCTGCTACATGCAAAAGGTGGATCAGGAACAACAACTAATATGAGACGATTTGTTTGTGAACGCTTTCATTAAATGAAACGCTTGTGTTTCTGCCCGTGCCGGAGTGGCTGAATAATATTCCAAGGGAGGGATGCAGGCATGGCTGCCAGGTTGACTCTCACCAGGTGAATCCCAGCAATGAGCTGTGAACAAGCTGCTTTGGCTGGGCAAGCCAACAGCCCCCCCCCCACACACACTCCTGAAAACTGCCTGACACTTCCACTCAGGCCAGGGAGCAGGTGGCCCCGAGCCGCAGGAGGAGCCTGCAGTTCACTTCATGGCAGAGCCGCGATGGAGAATATAGCCGGACCGTTTTTATCTTTGTCACGAACAATCTGTTAGTTGAGCTTAGCAAGTAGTACACAGCAAAAAGTCTGCTTTAAAAGTCAGAAAAAATGTACAAAAATAAGGTAAATATTGCTTAAAATCAGAAAAATGAACATTGAAAAGAGTGAAACATTGGATTAATCAACAAATTATTAGTTTTTTTATCAGATTATTTTTTTTGTTATTCAACTTAAAAGTCTAGATTGATTAAAAAAAACGAATGTTTATAAATGTAACAAATTAAAGAACTAATTGATTCAATGTTTCACTTTTTACAGTGAACAGAACAAGAAAATTTGACTTTTTGAAACAAGTAAAAATATCTAACCACATAGGAACCACAACAATCCTAAAATAATTATAAATATATATTAACATCAAGCTCATTTTTACTAGAAATAAAGAATATTTTTTTCAAAAAGTTCAAAACCAGCCAAATATACTAAGAAAATAGCATGTCTAGCACTATTCTTTACTCACTGCATGATAATTTACTTGAAATTATCGAATTAAGGCAAACGTCCTGCACTGATCTTAGGCATACAAATGTCACAGAATGAAGATAATGTTACTGTCTGATATAATTAAGTAGCAAAACTTATCTGTCATGAAATCTATTAAGTGAGAAGAATTATCTTACCATTCAAAAAATAAGCATTTATTTGCTTGTTTTAAGATTTTTCACTTTTTGCAGTGTGGTTCACCGCCTCTCTAAGTCCCATTTGCTATCAGAATGTAATGGGAGTTGAATCATTTCCATAAGCATTTCATGACCCTTTTTTTTTTCTCCTCTCTCTCATTCTCATATCTCTGTTTCCCCCAGACAACCCTCCCACTGCCCACAGGAAGAGCGCAAAAATGAAGGAGCATTCAGATGGCCGAATTAATGTTTCCACATGATAAGCAAGCTTAATATAATGCTGACAATCACAACACTCACCCTGCCAACTAGAATTGGATCTGGTCCAGAAAATTCCTCCAACACAAACATTTGATTCCAAACCCATCCTCTCTTGGTGCGGCTTAGTAATCTTTGTCCTTCGCCAAGACCACTCGCCATCGCGGCCGACCCACCAGTTTGTGTGCTTCTGGACTGGCCCGTGATGGGAGTCATGGAGACAGAGGGAACACAAGTAATCCACACCAGCAGCAGCAAGGACATCCACAGATCCATGAGCATCTCCTCGGACCTCGTTGGCATCCTTCCGTCGTGTGCTTTGTTTGTTTGTTTGCTTGCTTATTTATTTTTGGAGACTCTTCCTCTCTCTTCCTCTCCCCCCACCCTCCCCTCCTTGGTTCAGATCAACAGCTCCTTCTTAAATAACAAGAAAAGGTTACTTGTGTCCTCTTTGAACGGCACAGCTCGCATTCATGGTGTGATAAAGGTCACTCGCATGGCTTGGCATGCTGCCATGGCAGTTGGTGGGGTGGGGGGGGGTGCTGGGGGTGCCAGGCTCTCAGCACAACATCTTGTTATTCCACGGGGGCGACCTAAAAGGAGACAATCACAGTTTTTACCTGTGTCTAGGTGATGAGTTGTCAAGAGATGCAGACGAAGGAAAACCGAGTAAACATTTGTGACAGCTGTTGATGGAGAAAAGAAGAGGGGGTAGTATCGTGAATCCTCGTGCGATAAGGTCGAAAAAAAACAACTAAATTTAGCAGCTCTGACCCTCTGTTTCAACCCAGTTCTCTCATTGTCACAGCTGATCAACAAATTAGAGCATGTCTGAAACTGGTGGGATTTTTTTCTTTTTTTTTTTCTTCGCTTTAATCTGCCGTTTTGGAGGATAACCCCAGTAGGAATGTCAGAAAAATTACACATTCTTTCAGATACGTGCCGAGAAAAATGCGTGTTGGGTTAAGTTTTTTTGGCACAAACTCCTCAGGCGCTCATGCATGCATGCATGCATGCATGCAGGAGGATCAGGGACTGCAGGTGAGCCGTGTCAACAGCGCTGCAACTCACTGATATCAAAGTAAACGAGATCCCTGCATTATTGGAACGCACTCCCTTAACCTAATATGTCTTAATGCATCGAGACTGGTAATTTATGATAAGCGTTAAATCGGTTTTAAGTCTGAAAATCAGCAGTCGCAAAGAGAGGCTTTAACTGGGATGTCTCACTCTGATTTAAATTTTAGCAAAACAGTTCTGAAAGCGTGGAACTTTGTAGGTTTTAGCACCAAAGAAACAGAAAGGCAGACGCTCCTGTCTGAGTTTCTCCTGTTCAGAGAACGAGTTCGACTGACTTTTATAATCCTGCCGGTCGTGGTGGTGGTCTCGTGTTCTGCAGTTAGTCCGGCACGTTTCCAAGGACAAACTGTAAAGTAAGCTGCGCTGAAAGGTGTGGGAAGAGTTACCTGCACAATCAAAGCTGCAGCTGTAAAACACCAATTCTAAAACCGGAATAGAACTAAGTGGAAAAGGGTATTTATTTATTTATGCTAAACCAATTGGAAAATCCGTCAAAATATGTTTAAAAACGATCTTTTCGGGGAATTTGGACTCCTGACTGAATGAGCGTTTCAGCACCGCGGGGAGGGACAGCTCCCGCTCCAGACGTTCAGTGATGCTCCGGCAGCTGAGGAGCTGTCCAAGGTACGCGCCTCCTTCCAAACCGTTTCCAACAAATCTAAACTTTGCAAATTCTTTTTTTTTTTTTTTTTTTAACCTTTTTACAACGACGAGCCACGCGCAGCCGCTCTGAAGTTTGACCCTTTCGCGCGCCGCTGTTTCAGATCTTTGCGCATCAAGCGGTGAGATTTTTTTTAGAGGACGCGAGGTTCTGTTCCTGCAACCGCGTCATGAGCGGGATCTGAACGGCAGCCTAAGTTGCAGACCTGTCTGTGGACTTGCGTCTCCGCGCGCCTGCGGTGAATGAGGAGGAAGCCGCGCGACCAGATGACAGGCGCTCCTTCACCTCGCCGCGCAAAGCCGCCGCTAAAAAACCTACCTGTTAGGATAGTGTGTGACAGTGGCGGGCTGTACTTACTAGTGAGACTCGTGTCTTTTTCCTCTGCTGCATTATTCTGTCGTGTTTCCCCCCCTCCCCTTCAAAAAAACTCCATCGGGCTTCCCCTCGAGGCGCAAGGAGGGGGAAACTGGGGAAAAATCACCAAAAAAAAAGGAGAGCAGCTAAGAAATCCTTCCAGCTTTGGAGTCAGTCGGCGCGGAGTGACGGAGTCGGGCTGGCAGTTCGGAGCTCCGACAGGCTCGCCGGCCGCCTGGAAAAGTGAGGAGGAGATGGGAGAGAGATGCGCGGCGGAGGAGAGAGCCTCCCTCCACTGCGCTCATTGGGTTGATGAGGAGTCGGGTCAACAGGCGCACAAATGAATGCATGCCGCTCTGCACATGCACGGAGGCGCAGAGGTTATCATCTCAGCGCGCGCTGCACAGCTGGAAAAAAAAAAAAAAAACAGAAAAAGAAAAAACTTGCAGGTGAAATTCCGGATTCTCTGAGCTGAAGCAAAGACGCAGGAGTTGGCCCCGGTCCTGCTCAGTTCATAGTGAAACGAACGAGTCCAGGCGGGCAGTGAAACGCAGCCAAGGCTGCTCACTTGCAGTCACTCGAGGGTTAACCGATTAACAGATGGACTCACACTGTGTGGTCCCTTTTTTGGTGAAACTGCTGAGCCTAACTTCCTCCCCAAACACTCACCTGATCCCTGGGGATGGATGGAATCAAATAAACAGAAAGTAAAAAAAAAAAAAAAAGAACCCGTGCTATATGGAGACGGGCGCGTGCTTATTAAGACAGTTAGTGGAAAGGTCACGCTCATCATGGCGTGTCTGAGTGTAGGAGTGTGAATGACAGCAGAGGGGGCCCGTGCTGTTTTCCAAACAGGGAGCCCTCTAGTGTTTGCTCTGCAGAAGAGAAACGTGACACATTCTGTGTATAAATAATCATCTTTTTCTTTTTTTTTCTGAATCCCATCTGAACCCACCGGACCACAAACCCTCGCCCGGCATCCCTCCGCTCCACCAATAATGTCACACTCCCGTCCTCTCCTCCACCGACGGACTTAATTCGGCATGCATATTCAGTAAATAAGTGTCAGTCAAGAGGAGCGGCAGTTATTGTGCCTCACCGCCTCAAAACCAGCGGAGCCGCTCCTTGTAGGCTCTGCCCACAGGAGGCCTTTTGACCCGGATGCCAGAGATCCCAATTAGCAAAGACATCAAGTCTACCATTATTTATTTTTGTACCATTTAATTTCCCTCCCACTCAGGCCTTGATGCTGCAGCTGCATTTCACACGGGGATTCTCCAATCATCTTTTTTAAAAGCCTCTGCTGCATAATGCATTAGGCTGTAAATGTTGAGCCATGTTGCCGTTTCTCACTATGAATGAAGATTTCATTGATGGACACCCAGCGCGCGTGGTCCGAGATAAATGTATGTTCTTTTAAAATCTGTCAACATTTAAAGGGAATAAGAAAACGTCTCAGTACGTTTACTTTTGAGAAAAGAGTCATCAAAACCATCACTGTACATTCTCCATGGATGTCTGTGAAATAATCTCCTCCATCCAGCGCATGCATTCTTTTGCATTTCAGCTTTCGATTAGTGATTAATTTCACTGACGTGGCCCCAGTCGGTGATCAAATATCAGATAGCTTTGAAAAAGGCAAAGTAAGTGAAGGGGGAAATGGTCTTTAGAACCCAAGCCTCCTCAAACCGTCATTAGTTATTCCTTTGTCAGTGGTATTAATCACGGAGCTGTTGCAGCATGGAGCTTGTCCTCAAATCACCACAGAAACCGCCCGCAGTTCCACAGTTTGCTGCTTTATTTGGGCTCCCCCTTCCCCAACCACTGGTTTACCTCAGAGCGGCGTCGCGTCTGAAGTAGAAGAAAGCTGGCGGCTCAAAGGCCTCCAAAGTGTGGCCTCCTGCTTGTGTCTGTGCTCGTGTAAGGCTGTCTGCAGGTGGAAAATGAACGCGTGGGTGGTCCGCGAGGTCGTGGACCCCTGTGGCGAAAGTCTTCGTGCGCATTCTGTGCTCTACGTACATGCTGCAAGCGACAGGTCAAGGTGAACATTCAAGCAACACACAAGGGTTAGTAAGGTAGGTGAGACGTAGTAGGGATTTTTCTTTTTCTTCAACCTCCCAAAACCCTGCACACTGCACAAGAAGTCTGTTGTTGCTGTCCTCGTGATAATGCATGCGTCTAGGGGTGCAGCCCATTCACGCACTCTTTTCGGTTTTATTAACGCGCATCTGGACTCGCCGGACAAGCCAATAGCAGTACGGAAGGGGATTCTACTTCTTTTGCTGTTTACTAGCACTCATTAACAACCTACAGTTGGTAGAGGATTGGATCAAAAAGTAAAACTGGTGCAAATCTATCTCCAGGCATTTTGTTTTCACAGCTTGGAGTCATATTAATCTCACCAAGGACAAACCACAATTATCAAGGTTGACTTTGTGATCATGTTTACAACAGCTGGTAGGCTGCCTCCATGTTTTGAAGCAAACGTTAGTCACATGGCGTTACCAAATCCAAATTCCTGATTGGTCACAGTGATACGTTGCTGTGATTAATTGGTTGAACTGTCAGGATGTGATCAATAAACGCCTGATTTGTACGTATTTGAACTTGATTGCATAGCGATGCAGGATCACTGGTGTTACGGACGTGGAAGCCCAAAACTCTAGTCTATATTCAGTGACCCGATCAGCCAGTAAAATACTAATCCATTACAAGTATTTTTGTCCTGTCGCAGCGCGGCGGTTCTCTGACTGCAGCCAGCCTCCTGGACTTATCGCGTCCCCTATTTTTCTTCTGCTCAGGATAAAACGGGACCGCCTTCAAGCTCAGTCACAGAGTCATAGAAACATTGTTGAGGTGAAATGGGGGCAGGCTGGGGGTTGGGGAGCTCTACGGCCAGCACGCCAAAAAAAGATGCAACCCAAAATGTCGCCTCTTGACGTGGAGGTCCTAACTAAGAGTCAGTATGTGACAACTTGGCAATGAGAATGTGTTGGGAAGATTTTTATTATTGAAATTGGCTCCGTACAGGCACTGAACCCGAAACAAAAGAACACTTTTGGAACAGGAATCGAATAAAGTCCAATAGGTTCACACTGGTGGCGCCGTGTTCAACGAAAAGCGTGTGAAAACGTACGTCAACCCAACTCATCCAAAACACTCCCGTTCACCCAAGTTTTAAAGTCTGGTCACAGAATCTACAATCAGGCATTCATAGATCGCATTCTGGAAGCTCAACCCCTGTCGGGGACTTGGATTTGGTAGTGACGTGTGGAGAGGGTCTTTTTCATAACACAGATGTACAAGTCAATTATTAATGTTTCTCGCAAATGAGATTTGACAAATGCTGCTTGTGCTCGGCCAGAAATATAGGACTCTTTTTATAAATGTTGGCAGAGCTGTGAAAGAAAAAGCCTGGAGCAAGATTTAAGGGATTTGCACCACCTTGACTTTGCCCACCAAGCCTCTGTGGCGGCTGTGGAGCAGTGGTAGGGCAATCGTCTCATAATGGGCAGATAGTGGGTTTGATTCCTTACCCGCCCATGTGTCCTAGGGCAAAACACTGAACCCCAAATTGCCTCTGGTGGGAGGTCGGCGCCAGCGTTCGGCATTGGAGCCACCACCAGTGTGTGAATGTGTGAATGGGTCTGCGACTGTGAAGCACTTTGGGCCTTCAAAGGAAGGTAGAAAGCGCTATAGAAGTACACACCATTTACCAATTGTATGTGGCTTCCAAGTGGTAGTAAAGATTAAAAAACAAAAGAGAAGTTCCTCTCAGCTGCTCCCTGCTTGTCCACTGTGTGAACACCACCAGCTGGACACGCATTTGTGAATCCATGTGTGCTGCGTTCTGCGTGGCTGCTGTGTAGATATTGATTTTCACGGCGCATCCGTAGTGTAGACCGCTAGCGTGTCAGTGCGTCATTCACTAGAAAAGCAACAACGATGGAAGTCATCCAGTCTTTTTCTACTTTTACGTTTTGTACATCGTGTATAACAGAGATTTAATGTTGTTTGAAAGACGATTGCGGGCGACTAAGAAGAAAATCACAATAAAGAAGAAAACGGAAATGCTAGCTTAGCGCTATATTGGTACTTTCTAAAGTAGTCATCCCTTTCTCCCAATCAACGGGTGACATTCTATCGTTCTATGGACTTACCACCGATACGGGTCCCCAAGAGGCACGTTTCAGTACTGTTACTGAGTCCATTATCCAATGGAAATGCTCAAAAAAATGGACGCTTAGCGGAAATGAGGCACAAGTGTCAGAAATGATAGAATTAGTCAATCAGTAGATAGTTTTTGTGGACATCTTATAGTCGTTCTTTTTTTTTTTTAATAACTTTATTGCAAACATCAATTTCAATACAAAAAAGGTGCAAAATAGCCATTGCATGTGTATACAAACATTATAAACTATTAGATAAAAATAAATAAATCAAAATAACAGAAAAAAAAGTAAAATTAAAATGCCAGGGGTAGAATTAAATAAGAAAAGTCATACAGTGAGTGATTAAAATTAAAGTCAGATAATTTGCAGAGTTTACATTTTTTTTTAAATATTCTGTATTGCAAACAAATTTCAAGACATTTCACAGCCTTTTGGTTTTTTGAAAAAAATATCGATTCAATATATAGCTTGGCCTCCACCAGAAACAAAGAAAATTTAGGGATTTTGTTAGAGAATTTGCATTTATGGATGTAAAATTTGGAAAGAAAAAGGAATAAATTGATTAAAAATTGAAATGTCAAATTCCTATGTTGGTGGAAGCCAAACAGAACTCTTATAGTCGTTCTTGCACATCATCTTCACACCTCTTGCGTGCAGCATTTGGGCGTGGTCACTAAGGGGCCAAAAAAACAGAAGTATTTTCCTCTTTTTGTTTTATTTTCATTAGAAAATGTCCTTTTCAGAAGACAATTCAGACAATATACCCTCATAGTGACATTTTATTGAATCTATTAACATGAAACTAGACTTTCTGTGAAACAGAAATACACTGTAAGACATATGCAGGGAGACAATCACATGTGAAAGTAGTTTTGTTGAACTTTCCATGATTCAGGAATAGTGTTTTAGTCTCAGTAGTCAATTAAATATTTAATTTCATGTTGATTGTAAATAAAAGATGAAAATGTGTTTTCTATTATAATGATTTCTTTTTTACCCTGTTATTGTTGTAAAGTTTTCTGATTTTATGAGATTTTACCCCCACTGGGTTGTAAGTTCCTATAGTATGGGGGGAGATAGTATATGAAGTTTTATAGTAAATAAATAACCCTTTTCAAACAAAAGAAAAGGTATCTGTTTGGTTAAGGGGAGCGCTACAGCGGGTATTCTCGTGTTATCTCTGAACAAAGACAGAACAACACGGCTACACAGCAAACAGATGTTTTCATGTTTTATTTGTGAGGCTTTTGTTCCATCAGTTTGCCTGTAGGTCTCACAAACCTGGAAAGTTTGACCCACAGATCACGGCAAGCTCATTTTTTTAGCTTATAGGTTTTAGTTTACGAATCTCTAGCTAAACGTGATTTGCGCAGCAGTGGCGTCCAGTATGGAGAGAAAATAGACTCGCTCCAATTTGCCTACTCTTGATTTGTGAGTGCGTACAAACCGCCTTTTATAGGGTCAGTGTACGGAGTTCTGGTCGGCAAATGGCGTGATTGCAGGCGCTCCGATCTGCGGGTGTTCAGAAGGGTCCCGCGCTGCCCACTGTCCCGTGACTGGCGACCAACGCTAGAGCCCTGTGTTGGAGTGACTGTAGAGAGGAAGCGATCAGTTCTGGAAAATATTATTTTTATTTTTAAAAGGGATAGGTGTTTTAAAAGCACTTCTTCAGACTTTATTTTTTAGACTTTTTTATATTAATTATTGGGCATTTCTGTTTAAGAAAGTGGGAAAATGTCACCAAATAATATTCACAATATAAGTTCAAAACAGCTGATAAGAATACTGAACGCATCACTCATGGACGAATCTCTAAAATGTCAGTGAAAAGATTTGTGCACAACTGAAGTTTTGTGTGTGTGTGTGTAACTAGCGATTTGTGCATTTTTTTATAAGTTTTGCATGTGTAATTTGTTTCAAGCTGTTGTAATTTTAATTTTTGCAGATGTAAATTGTATATTTTATTTATATTATTTTGAAATTTTTTTACTTATGCACAAAATATATTATATGAGTTACGAATCAAAAATTATGTATGAACAAATCCAAAGCTAAACACAAATCAAGAATATTCACATATAAATCATTCACGCACAAATCGGAGTGAGTCTATTTTCTCTCCATAGACCAGTCTCAACAGTGGTGCTTTTGCTTTTTTTGGTGTAATATGTTGCTTTTTTGTTTTTAAAATTCGACAATTTTTTTTTAAAACACTTTTAGTAAAATGTGTTGTAAAACAAGTAAAGTTTAGTTTTGATTTGACATGTTTTGAAATGATGTCCCAGAAAGCACAGGAGGCGGTGGATGTGAATTTGACAAGCGAATCGCATTCGGTGTGAACACAGCTTTACCCCTCCTATCTGTGTTTCTGTGCATGCAGATAATCATAGATCCTTTTTATTTATTTGCCATTTAGTAAAGACCTGTAAGGACTTTTAAAAAGTCATAATGCATTAATTAAAGTTTAAAAAAAGTTAACACATTTTTTTTTAGCCCAGGATAAAAAATGTTTGGCTTATTTGCATGTCCTAAATCCCCCTTTTTAGGACTTTCAAGAAATGTTGATTTTAGCCAAAAAATGTTGAATTTGATTTTTTCAACTTTACCTACTAAAATAAAAATATAAAAACAGAAGGCAATTTGATTTAATTTAAAGAGCTTCTTGTTTTTTCATTTAGATAAGATGAAATATTTCATTAAGTTCACTGACAGTTGTGGTTCCTAAATAAACGAAATCTTAGAAATTAGTTCACGTTTCCATGCTAACATCACACCTTCAGCTTGTTTAAAGATTCTTTGTAAATGAATGAAAAGTGTCCAAAAAAATGAAAGCTGTGTCTATTTTTAATGTGTTTTCCTACTTAAACTTTATTTTTTTCTTTCATTCTTATTTCACAACCCAAATCCTCTTTCTTAGTTGGCAGGGAACCAAAGCATAAGCAGAGTTTTGCCCTTCATGTCGTCACATCGAGGAATAAATTAGCTTTATGAGGACAGCCCCACCCATAAGCATCGAATCCCAGATGAAGGTCATTTCACTGATGTTACACACAGAAAGCTTACGGTACATACAACACCTTTACTGTTGCGTGTACGCTCTGATGACACGACTTAATGTAACGTGATTCAAATGAGTACAGAAAAGAAAATTTAAAGGTGTGAAACAACAACAAAAAAATAAAAAATTGTTATTTTTACGTTTACAAACAGAAATTTCCCAATTTGACAAAAAAAAAAATTAGGCACTTTTTTTTCGTTTTCAGCTTAGTATTAAATGAAGTTGTAAAAAAAAAATAGATCAGCAGACCTGTCTGTCAAGTTCATGAAGAATTCTCATTTTCGTCCCCATTTGGTCACAATCACTGATCCAAAGGCAATCTGATTTACCAGAGACACGACTGCTGTGCTGCAGCCATTCATCACATTTTTCAGCTTAGAATGATAACTGCAGTAAAAGAACGTCATTGATTCAAAAGCAATAAAGCATTTTTTTATAAAGATTTATTTCAGAGAAGGATATTTTTACAAAGCAATCACCGTTCACAAACCAACAACAAAAGCTGTTAACAAGGCTGAGTTACTGTGCAGGGATTCATGTGAGGGAGACATTTTAAAGACTGCTTTACAGACACAATTCCCAATAAATGAAATCAATCTTGATCAGAGGAATTTTGATTTGTTGTAATTTTTGTTGTTTTTAGAGGAGATCTTATTTTTGGTTTTAAATCCCCCTGAAAATACAAATCTTTCTTTCTAACTATTGTAAATATTATTATCCTTTTTACAAAATTTTACATCTTTTTAGTTATTAGCAATAAAAACTGGAATTGTTCTTAATGACACACTTTAATTGTCTTTTGATATATTTTGAACTTATTCTCAGTGGTATTTTTATTATGATTATGTTATTTTTAGCCAAAACTAAAAATCCTGTTTTCTTGAACATAGTAGTGACGTGGAGTCAGGAAAGCTGACATAATGAATGCTTTTAAAATAGGTCAAAAGGCTGTGCCTCAACTTGCAAAGTATAGCTTAGAATTGCATAAATAAAATAAAATAAAAACTAAAATAAAAGTCAAATATTATTTTAAAAAGTAGAGAATTTACAAATTTCCTATTGGAATACTGCTTTTTATCATCATAAATAATACTTGATTTTTTATTTTTCCAAATTTGCTTATTTCTCAATATCTGTCTGATTACATTAATTGAAATTTGTGACTTATTTAGTCTTTTAATCTCCTACAATTAAAAGAAATACACTAAGGGTGGCATGTAGTACACATTCCTCAAAACAGGGGGCGCTGGTGAGCCTGGAGAATGTGACACAGCAGTGTTAGCAAGTCAAGTGCAGCATTTCAGTTATTCTTTAATATTGTTTAGCATTATTTTCTAAATGGATAATTTTGTTTCTAAGAATTTGTTTAGACTTTTCACTGTCAGGTGATCTCCTCTGAGTCAAGAGAGTTTGAAAACTGAAGAAAGTAAAGGAAGACTTCCACAAACAGGTTATTCATTTGTTTCATTGAAAGGAGCAGCTTCATTACTTCATTTCTAAATAAAAGTAATCCAAATTCTTCCATTCTCCCTACTCTGAGATTCAGCCCTCCAAACGGTGAGTTATGGAAAAACAGTGTCTCCGAATTCGGATGTCATTTCCACATAAGGACATCCCTTATAGTCAGTTAGCGCTAGCGCAGAGCTTCCGTCGCTTGAATGTACCAAACAACAGCAGTTTTATCACTTTAAAAACGTCGTGCTACAACAAAAAATCATTACTTACATTTAAATGTAGACCTGTGTGATTCGGAGCGCACCCACATGAGGAAAAGCTCGAGTTCCACCAGGTAACACTTGCGAGACTCGCAGGGGTTTCACAACGCAGAACCCCCCCCCCATGACAGAGGGATCTGTATTCTTCCACCTGGAGGGTTGGCCCTTAAAAAACTATTTCGGAGACCCCTTCAGTGGTAAAAATGCTCTAACAATTGGAGGGCAGGGAGAAGGGAAGAATTCGGATTGCGGAAATAGTCCATAATATATAAATTTTTTATGTTTCTTTCTATACTACAGGTTTTACATGGAAGAAAAAAGTTGAAATGAAATTTGAAACACCACACTTTAACTGTTGCCAATCAAATGCTGAACAAACTACTCTGTAGGGTTCGTATGTTTGTAAATCTGACGGATTTGAGCCATAAGAACATATTAAAAACAGTATTTTCATCAGTGGGTGTTTAAACGCTTCACTGTTTTCAAATGACTGAATATAATTTTCTT
The DNA here is from genome assembly GCA_003999625.1 of Oryzias javanicus. Taxonomy (NCBI): domain Eukaryota; kingdom Metazoa; phylum Chordata; class Actinopteri; order Beloniformes; family Adrianichthyidae; genus Oryzias; species Oryzias javanicus. Next base: position 35,983,782 of record CM012439.1, read on the forward strand.
GTGTCATCCTATAAGACAAATGATCAAAGTTGCAAATAAAAAAGCTTCAACGCAGTATGACTCATGTCAGCTCAGTCATGAAAAGGAAATCCGAAGCTTTCTTCATGTCCGTCTGTGTTTCTGAGACCTGCGGGACCACAGCTCATTCACTTCCTCCAGCAAGGATTTCTCAGGTGATCCAGCACTTTTAGCGTCTTTGGCTCCCTTCCCAGTATACGTGTGTTTTGCTAATGCTCCAGCTTTTGCTTCAATCCACAGGACAAAAAGGAAGGTCAAAATGACAATATCAGTGACTTCCAGTGCAGCCGGGGTCATGCTGACGGCCGTGAGATAAAGGTGACGGCGAAGGCTGGGACTCTGAAACTGTCTGTTTCCTTCACTCAGCCTTTCTCTGTTGTTCTGGTCAATGCACCATTAAGAGAGCATCTCCGTCAATGTGCCCTCCTCGGTAGGCTTTAGGCATAAAAGGCTTGGCAATCCTCATTGTTCTTCACTGTTAAGTGCCTCCATGTTCTTTTGACACTGTAATATTACCAGCCCCGTCGAGCGCACAGGCTGATTCTTTGTGTTTGGCTCTTAAGAGAAATTATTATGGTTAGTTTTTGAAATCCTTTTTAAAAAAAAGCTGCTTAAATTGTTTCAAATGTCAAAATATGCAAATCACTCTTGACGTTTTTTTAAATCCTGAACGATTATCTTGCTTAAGTATATGCTAAGTGTAAAGAAATGAAGAAAATAGCACATCGCTGTTGCTTTAAAATGTTTGTTTTTTAAATTCTCACATGACGTTTTTTTTTTTTTTATTATTTAAAAAATGTTCCTTGTCATGTTTTAATTATGATTAGGACGTTTTGAACCAAAATCCCAAAACCAAAAAGTCTTAAAAAACAATTTTTCATGTTGATCTGAAGCCTTTGTTTAAAAAATCTCCTCTGAGGGGGCGTGGCTTTATGATTGCTCTGTTTCTCACTAAATCTTCACTACTGCTACATAAAAACATCCATCAATCTGGGTAATGTCCAGCCGTATGGTTCTGATCCGGATGTCATCTCAGATCTTCATGGACAGAACTTCCTCCAAAATCCTGATTCTTTCTCCTTCCAGTTCACCAAAGACTCTGATGTTTCTTGACGTTGCTGTGATCAATCCATTCAATCCATTGGTTTCTCAGAGCAGAAAATAATGAAAGCTAACATCCAAATGCTCTTTCATTCATTTACAATTGTGGTCAAATGAGCCGCCGTTCACATTTCCGTGGTCACATCAAGAAGCTCCGTGGAGTCTGGTGGAGATTTTCCAGCGTTCTCAGCCCTGCTACCGTAAGTATTGGATGAAACTCACACCAAAAATCCAGTGATGGCTGATTGGACCACAGAAATGTGAACGGCGGCTCATTTGACTGCAGTCAGTTTGAAGATAGCATCTTCTCTTCTCCAGAACCTGAACTAAAAAAGGTTGGCCAGATCAGATGAGGGTTTAGTCCAGCAGAAAGAAGATGATTCATGAAAAACAGAGTCTGTCCAAGACTGTTTGATTGATTTAAAAGGAGAAATACTCGGAAATTCAAAATACTAAATGATTTCATATTACATTTGTTCTCTTTCAGAAGAAAAATGCCACACAAATATGCTAAAAACTCAAAAAACAGGATTTTCATTGGAGTTGGAGTTTAAACTCAAAGTCCAGGAAACTCCCAGCGATGGGTGTCTGTGCAGACCAGGACCTGCAGCTTTGAGCATTCCAGAAAGTCCCTCCTTAATCGACGGCAGATTAAAGTAAATTGATTGGACTGATAGTTTTAAAGCTCCTGCAGATAATTAAGTGCAGTGTTGAGGATTCTGATATGTTGACATTTGGAGAATGAACAACCTGTAACGTGCGGATTCCGCATAACGTTAACTAACATGTTAATCATGCAAATTGAAAAACATGGCTTATTTAATTATCACCAGTCCAATCATCGGTCCTCGTTAATTACTCCGAGCTTATTTATTCATAACCACGTATCTATTTCACTTACTTCCCAATTACACAGGACAGTGTCCCTGACTGCCTCTGATGTAACACACCTTAATTTCATTCCTGCTTCGTTAGAAGACGGTGTAACAAGATGCAGGAGGAGATGGATGGACACGTGTGGTGGGGAAGCAGCAGCGACACCGACCCAGCGAACCCAAATGTACCCGCTCTTTATGAAACCACGGAAGGAAAACACTCATATTAACACATCAAGTGCTGCTAACACCATTCCGTGTAAAAAAAAGTCAGATCTTTTGCAGTTTAGTGTCAAATTTAGATTGAAAATTCTGTTTCCGTTCTTTTTGCACCAAGATAAATCTGAGGATGACAATGAGGTGTTTAGTGAGGTGTTTCAACATGAATTCATTTTAAGAAGTAAAGTCATGACATCCTGTCCCCCTAGAGCAGGGGTGGGCAATTGTTTTGACTCGTGGGCCACAAAGGGTTCTAAAATTTGGCATAAGGGCCGGACAAGGAGCAGATGGAAGGAGAGATTGGGTAATCAACCTCGTAAACTAAAAAGATAATATGGAATTTAGAGAAAAACATGCTTTAATTTAGATTGAAATTCACATATATTACTTTAAAAACAGAAAATTGGAGAATTTTAATTTCTAAATTTTGATTTTTGGTGATCCAATGGGTTGATGTTCTTCAGAGGAAAATGTGAACTCAAAGAAATGCTGCATTTATGTGGTGTAGGAATAATCCGAAAGATCACCATCTGACTCAGAAAGGAACACACACGAACGTCAGAGAAACAACACCATTCATGGGAAGAAACCAGAAATACAATGAAAATAAAACAATAATTAGGATTTTTGATTCAATGTATTTTAATTTGGAGGGCCACATTAAGTAGCTTAAGGGGCCGCATGTGGCCCCCGGGCCGTAGTTTGCCCACCCCTGCCCTAGAGAGTGATCAATGTAATTCCAGCAGATTCTAAAGAAGAAAAGATAAAAAAAACATTTATCGACTATTGAATCAGTCGATTAAAATACTCCACATAGTTTTGATTAATCAATGCTCCAAATACCTTTTTCCCAAAACACTGTAGAAGGATTTGGAAACACCAGCAGGTTGTGGTTTCAGTAGCTTTGATTCTCTCTTTAAAGTCAAAGTCCACAAAGTTTAAGTTGAACTCGACCCTCATACTCTGAGTTGCAGATATAAGAGGATGTAATCCTTCCAGCTGCAAAGCCTTTGTTCTAATAACCAACAGAGAGTTATTTGATGGTCGGAACAGGAAGAGGTGCCTGCAAATGAGGCTTCAGCTCACAAGTTGGGATGGATGGAGACTTTAGTTATTGCATCATGGACTGCAACTGCCCAGATAGTGGATGAACTTAATAAGATTTTCAGTAAGGACTCAAAGATGATGAAGGTTGTGTTCACTTTTATGTGCAACAAGTCAAACATAGAGACTGGATGGAAACTCCAGAGCGTATTGACGTTTGTTTAAGGACACCTCCACATCACTTTTATATGTTGTGGGTGTCCCCAACTCTTCGTTTTTTGACTTGCTGGTACTCTGGTACTGGTTGGGTTCCGGTACTACGTTCAATACCAGAACCTGAACATTCCTGTACTGTACCCGAGGTTTTACAAACACCCAGCACGTCAAAAAACATCGATTGGGGACACCCAAAACGCCCATTTTTGACATGGACGGGTCCTTAACCAAACGTCAACATGCAACGACCTGGAGATGAGAATGTGTCGTCAGAACAAATGTCCTCAAATCACTGGAATTTTCAATGATGGCGACGTATTTGAATGAGAATCACTTGTATTTTAGAGGGAGACTGTCAGAAAAATAAAGTGTACAGTGTTTTCTGTGGAATAAAAAATAAATTCTGGTAATTTAAGTGTCTACACAATCTTTATTTTGAGGCTGCAAAGGCTCCACTCCGATGAAAGTTGTGTTTTTAACATGTTCTTATGGCATTTATCTAGTGATGAAAAAACATATATTTTGAAGATTAGGATTAAAATTATATTTCTGAGTACTTTTATATTCAAATCCTTGTGAATCAGGAACAGATGAAAAAAAATGCTGTTTGAAAAAGAGCATATTTGTGCCGTTAAAAACACTATACTGGACCACAAGCTTCCCAATTTGCAACAGAAAGGGGACATTTTAATGTTCATAGCCACAACTCAACTTTCTAATGAACTGCTGAGAAACTACATTCTAGTAAACTACAAAGGGTTTTTTTTTGGCTAAAAAACGCTTAAGCATAATTAAAAGTCCAGACTTTGAACACAAATTGACCAAAAGATGATCGGACTGGGCCTTTGAGGTTGTCTGCAGTTGATTGGTGATCACATGACTAACGATATAGTTTCTCCTATTTTTACACCTTTTCAGCCAAGAGAATTCCAAAGACAGATCTAATTAAGACAGCTACTTGATCAGAAGAGGAGAGTAACTCCAGATTTCAGCTCCAAATGACTTATCTATAATTTACTGTTTGCATCTACAATTGAGTCACATTTATTTTCTTTTTAATTCTTGTTAAACTGGAGTAAGCGTTTTCTTTTTCTCTTTTAAGCAGCATAAATTATTATAAGCAGATCCATTAATGAATTTCATTTTTATTTTTTTACATTTGTGGTTTTACAACACAAAGCATTGGGGCAGTGAAACAAAGGGAGCTTTTATAAGCGTTTCTGGTGTCAATATTTTTGGCGGGTTTTGTGTGAGACTCTCTTTATCTCCTCATTAAAAAAAAACTAATTAGGACTGCCAGCTCTGCAGGTTTCTTTATAGAAACTAATAAAGAAATGAGAAACAAATCTCAACAATATTCAACAATGCCGTGCACATTAATGCAGATGAACTTGCTCTGCAATTATCTCAAGGCCTAATATGAGCCAGAAGAGCTGCTGACTGTTGGTTTCAATTTTTCTGTGAAAAAAAAAGAAACCTGCATTTAAAATGGTTTTCAATTTTCCACTTATTTTTTTCACTGAGAGGAAATAAAAGACCACCTTCTCAGTGTGTAAGTTTGTTCCACCATGTTTTTTACCTTCATCTCCATCAGGATTGCTTCACCTTTGTCTGGATTCTGTGCCACTCACTTAGTTGGTCAGGGGTACAAATACCAGGATCGACCGTCATAATGTCCCTGAGGAAGTCATGTGACCCTATTTTAAAGTTGGGGGAAAAAATATAAATATTTCTGACGTAAATGGATCTAGCTGCCTACATGTGGATGCATCACATAGCATTGTAATGTCATTTTTACATAACAATGAAGCTCTTCTTGAAATGTTACTGTCTGCTCCTGATTCACAATGATTTGAGTAAAAAAATTCATTTTTAAGCTTAAATTTCTTTATAGATGTCCTCTATCGTAACAAAAATGCCACAAAAAATGTTAAAAACACAATTTTAACTGTAGGGGGTCAATTCCTTTTATTTTGTCTGTTATTGTTGGTCAGTAGCTAATCAAGGTGTATTCAGAACAATAGAACTGGTTCAAACTCATTCATGTTGAAGTCCCTTCGATCTTTTTCCAAGTGTGAAACATTAGCATTGACCTTTATAATTTCATTTAAGCCACAAATTGGATTTGTGATAATAAATGTGCCTAAATCTCAAAATTTCCCTCATCTGACTGTGACAGATCTGTGGGGTGGGTCCAACACTTTTTAAGCTGTACATGCTTCCACTTGGTGACATCATCAGGAGGCATGGTATGAGTTTTCCTCGTTATGCAGATGACACTCAGCTATATGTAGCCATCTCTCCTGATGACAGATGACCTTTTAACTGCTTTTTAGATATGCAAAGATGGATAGGAGATAACTTTCTGCAGCTCAATCAAGACAAAACAAAAGTTTTAGTCATCAGTCCTCAGGTTGACAGAATCCAACTTTATCCGTCTGCCAAAAATGTGGTTGTGTGTGACAAAGTTAGAAATCTCTGTGTAATTATATATGCAGACTTTAGCTTTGAAGCACATTCAAACCAAGTGACTCAGAATGCGTTATAATATCTGGGCAATATTTCCTGAGACTGACCCTTTCTCTCCAGAGCCAGTGCTGAAATTTTACGCTTTTATAACATCTAGATTAAATTGCTGCAATTATATATATATATATATATATATATATATATATATATATATATATATATATATATATATATATATATATATATATATATATATATATATGTATATGTATGTAGGGGCTTTTTGTTAGTATATCAAGGTTGTTTTTATTGTGCTGCTTTTTCAATATGAACAGAACTTTAACATATATTTTTTTATATAAAAAGTGCTTTATAAATAAAATCAATTTGAATTTTAAAGGAAACAAGTTAATTTCGAAAAAATAACCAAAAACTTGCATTTATCTGAAAAAGTTGGTGGAGGTGGTTTTTAGGCATAACGAAATAACATATTTTGCAAAACTGAAATGGAAACCCTTTTTTAGAATTAAATGAGTCGCATGACCAACAACCGGACAACACAAATTTAGACATTAACCAGTGGGTGACACATGAAGTCTCACAGCATCACACAGCAAATCAAAAGTTAAGCGTGTCATGTTTTTTTTTTTTTTTTTTTTTTAGTTTAGTTTATTTTTAGAAAGAGGACAATGCAATTTAAAACAAAACACATGATTTAAAAAAGCCAGATTTAGCCAAGAAGGCTATTTTCCATCTCTAGTCCATTGGGACTACAGGTGGAATTGTTGGATCCACAGCTCTTCTGTAAAATCCCCAACCATAATTTCCCAAAATCTCGTCATCCGTTGCCGCTCCCACGTAGCTCGCCGCTCCATGTCTTGAATAAGACGCCAACATCTCCTTTGATAGATGATGCTGAGCGCCAGTGCTCCAGCAGAAAAGTGAATGTATCTGCTGGAGATCCAAGTATTGCTCACATCCTTCACAGTATTTTTGAATGACTTAAGCATGAATCTGTTTGTGTTTATTCTTAATTATGATTTAATTAAAACAGTGTAACTGCGAAATTGTGTTTACATTTCTAGAATTTTGATAAGTTTTCTCCATATGTGTGATGGAAACACAGCTAATGAGGCTGTCTGAAATAGTGCAGTCATAATTTACAAGAACAAAATGATCCATGTAGCTACTGACTAAAGAGTCCAGATGAGTTACAGTAAAGCAGTCTGTTCAATAATTTCACATTATTGTTCAATGCGTTTAAAGTTGCTCTGAGTTCTGAATCTAAAGCTCGATCTTCCTGCGAGCAAACTTCAGATTTTAATTTTAGATTTTCTTTTTTAAACAGCAATTATTTCGTGAAAATATGTGTAAATAAGGACACATTTGATTATGTTGACAGCAGAGAATGACAAATGGAACAGTGCCCATTCTAGCTGGCACCTCTCAACGAGCCAAAAGCTCAGACACAATTAGTGAACGTCTGGCCCGAGTAAAATAAAATAATGAGACTATTTTCATTTTTTAGTTTGTTACTTTTCAGACAAAAACGAAAATTGTTATGCATATTTCTTTCAAGGATTTAGAACAAGTAAAGGATCTTTATGTAAAAAATAAATAAACAATTTGTAATAAAAGCTGTGTACTATCTATGTCTGATTTTCTGTCTTGAAGTTGCTGACTCATTTACTGTTCTAAAACCACAACACAAATAATATTATCTTAATATTTAGCTAATCGAGATTGGAGTCCGCTGGCTTCATTTTTTTTAAGTTATGTCTTCAGGAACATGCTTGTGCTGAGTTTTCTTTGATGTATGCGGTCCAAAATGGGTTCTTGGTTTTGATGAATGTGTTTTCTTCTTGAACATAAAGCCCATTGTACCCTCCAGACAAGCTTCATCTTCCTCTCCCTCTCAGAGTCCCTCTCATTTACACATTCCACACTGAGCATGAATATGAATCCTCCACACAGGAAAATGGATGGAGATTAACACCATGTGCATCTTTCTGCACATGGGAAGCTTTGAGATCAGGAAGGAGAGGCAGAGGGGCTGTTTATGTTTGCTAGGAAAGATTACTGATGATTTTCCTCATAAACAAACTAGAAAATGAAAAAAACTCAAGTTAAAACTCACTGTTTATATATTTACATATTATATTTGATCAGTTACAATGATTTCAAAAATGATGTATTTAATTTTGTCATTTGAATTTTTAATACGTGTGGATTTATTTTTTTTTGTGCTGATAAATAAATAACTGATCAGAAATTAAGAGCCACACAATGATAATGTGTCATGTTTTGAACGGATGAGAGCTAAAATGTCTATTTATGATTAAGAGCAATTATAATTGAGTTATTTACACAGATGTTGATGTATGTGTACAAACTTTACAATTAATTCATTACTAATTATCCTAAGTTTGATTTATCTCTGTATAGAAGTATGTTTCTGTTCTTTGTCATTAGTTTCATATTTATTTTTGTCAAAGATGGTGGTGGAGGACCCAAATGAAGGAGACCAGACTTGGTGGCAGAAATATAAACATTTACTAAATCAACTCAACTAGGAAAAAAAACAGGAGAACAAACCAGTGCCGTGACAGAACGAAGAAGAGCAGATGACCTGACAATGAGAAACTGAAAACCAGACGCTTAAATACACTGAGGATGATTAACTAAATGAAAACAGCTGTGGATGATTAACCTGAACATGGTGGAACTGACAGGGAAAACAGAACATGACAAAACCTAAGCACTGAATCATGACAGTACCCCTCCCCAAAAGGGCAGATCCCAGATGCCCGACACCTGTGAGGAGGGGACGTGGAACAAAAACACAAGTCCAGAAAACGGGGATCCTGCAGCCAGACAGACGTAAGGGGTAATGAAACCCCTCCAGGAACAGATGTGGAGAGGAGCGGTCCTGGTGACTCTCCCCAGGGACAGGAGACACGAAGGGGAGCAGTCCCAGCAACCCTCCTCCAGAACCAGAAACAGCCTAGGAGGACGAGCGGCGACCATCCTCGGGGACAGGAAGGAGCGGCCCTGGCGACCCTTCACAGGAACAGGAACGGATGGCCCCAACAGAATCATGACAATTTTGATAGCTTGCTGCCCCCTTTGAGTTGGCGCCCCAAGCAGCTGCCCGCACCTAAAACCGCTGCTGACTGAGGTTCTCACTCTGTCCCTAAGGGAGCGCCCAGCCCCCCTCCGGAGGAAACTCATTTCAGACGCTTGTGGTCGGGATTTTGTTCTTTCGGTCATGACCCGGCGCTCATGACCAAAGGTGAGTACTGGAACAAAAATCAACTAGTATTAACTTTCTGGCTCAGCTCTTCTCTTCACCACAACGGACCAGTATGGTGACCACAGACACCGCTCCAATCACCTGTTGATATCTCGCTCTGATCCTTTCCTCAATCAAGAGCCCAAGATATTTTAACTGCTCCACCTGGGGCAGAAGCACTCCAGACATCCAGAGGGGGAAAACTACCTTTCTCCGATCAAGAACTATGGCTTCACACTTACAAAACAGAATAAATAAAAAAACTAGGGATGTCCCGATCCGATCACGTGATCGGGCTCGATTTCCGATCTCGTGGTTGAAGACTCGATCGGAAATCGGGCTCCGTTGTCCGATCAGGATCGGATATTTCATTTATTCTTATTCTGATCAGTGCTTTATATTTCAATCTCATTATTCCGGAAAAATACTCCACTAGAAATCTGCATGTCAAGAACAGATCACAAAATGTTATTCCCGGAAAACGCAGCAGAAAACGACAACAGTTTGGCCAGAGGACTGATGTAAAGTTAGCTAGCTAGCCGGTGACAGATTCAGACTTCAGACAATAACTCTTTTAAAAACGCTTTAAACTGACAGCTAGTGTCTCTAAACAACAACCTCTAAAGGCATTTCAACAGAAAAAGACACAGTTTTGTTTCTTTTTAATGTTAAGCTGTTGTACTGCAGACAAATGGCTAAACAGCAGCTGCTAACTGCTACATGCTAGCACCGTGATTTAACTCCTCAGGACCCGAGCTGTCCTTTGATATGCCTGTTTTATTAATCTAAAAGAGGAATAAAAGTTAAGAAAATTAACTACTGTGGTAATAAAACAGAAAATGTGATGTCTTAAGAACTTAAAGAGAAGCACATAATCTTAAAAAACAAAAAAACGAATAAATTAAAATTAATAATGATATGAGCTAGTCCTAAACACTCATCAAATTCATACTAAAACACACATAATTTATTTTTAAGAATTCTAAATTAGGACAGGAATCACATTTGGTCAAAAATGTTCAATAACTAAATATATTAAAGTTAAAGTTACTAAACCTTCTCACATGACTAATTATCACTTATATAACAAGAAAATGTTATTTTTTTTCTAGTTTATATTTGCTCTATTTTTACTTGTTTATTAAAGCTACTTCATTGAAGTGTTTTATTTAAGTTTCTAATGATAAAATAATGTTAATGAAATATAAATAAGGGACAAAACAAATGTATTTATTCAATTTGTTAATGTAAGTGTTACAAAAGTATCGGATCGGGACTCAGTATACGCAAATCCACAAAATCCAATGACTCGGAATCGGATCGGGCCCAAAAAACCTGATCGGGACAACCCTATAAAAAAGGGTGAATTATCAGTCACTTGGGTTTAAGAGGCTCTTTCATGTTTAAAAAAAAACTGAAAAATACCCAGAGATAAGTTTAGATACAGCAAAATGCTGTCCAACGCTCAGGAAGGCAGGGCTGATCAGTACGATGTCCAGGACGTGTCAAGCAGTCCATCAGCGGCACCTGCCTCACCTCCAGAGGTGTGACAGCCTTGAAACCTGTTGGGTCCACCGCCACCTCCAGACTTTGACAGAACGTTCAGAAGATCAGCCTCCTTTGCTTCAGGCGCGGCTCCCTAAACTGACAGCTGCAGAAATGAGAACCCTCATCAAGCAGGTCTCCTGTGAGCTCAGACAGCTCACAGCTTACACTTGTGTTCTACAAATAACAACTGTCTCTGCTTTACAGCAACAAATCTGCGTTGACGTCTGACTCTCCTTTGCAAAGACGGAGAATTAGACACTAAAATAAAACTTATTAGGATTTTTCTTAACAAGCAGACCTGTTGCAATTTCGTGCCAAAAAAAGCCCATCCACCAGCTATAAGCAGATATGACTGAGTACTGTGTCGAACAGTGGCATGAAATATGAGAGAACAAGCATGGCAGACTGCCATCATGTTGCTACACATGATAAATATAGTTACATTGTTGACTCAAATCGAATAAGAGGCATGATTATGTTTCACTCTCAGGTCTGAGGTCGATAGCTAAGGTTAACCTTAGTCACTGGAGCCGTGTTGCTTATGTGTCGGAGCTAAAGAGAGGCACTAAAGATCAATGGACGGGAGTATAAATGCCACAATGGATATTTACTGGAAATTTAATCCAAAGTGAATTCTTTTCATTCAAGCTGCAGTCTATGGGATGCTTTATGAAGAAAGAAGCAACAGAAGGTTACTGGCAAAAACTGATCTGCACAAGGCAACTCTGTTTCTCAGTAAAACCACAATGGAATGTTTATTATCTCTCTTCTTTTTAGTAAATTCATTTAGAGTCAAATGGACTGTAACATCTACATTCAATTTATTATTGAATCAATTTCAAAAGTGCAAAAGGAAGATCATTTTAATGGTGGGGATATCAAAAGGAAAAAAAAGGGTTTTATTTTCTACACAAAACCCCAAACTGTCGATGGGTTAAAGACCAGCTCCAGTGGAAGTTATAGGGCTGGGAATACTTAGTAATTTCCAAAAACAATTCGATTAACAGCTTCCTGAATCAATTCGATTCCAATTTTTTTTTTAATTCTTTCAATCCACTCAATTCAGTTCAATTGAGTTTAAATAAATTTAGAAACATTTATTTAGAAATACATTAATAATCTTCTATATTATTTGAATATATTCATTTTGATCTTATACAATTCACATACTGTAAAATGTAATGTAAAATGTAAAATGTATTAGTGAAAGAATGAGATTATTGATAGCATACAGTGTTTCATAGTTCGTCAAAAGGAGAAAATTCTAACAAAAATGTTTAGCTCATTAACATTGTAAACATTGTTCTGCTTCTCCTGGAGGGCGTTTCAGTTTGGCCATCAGGTGGCGATCGCGCTACAGCATTACACCTTATTTCATAACAAGAAGAGAGTATGAGCAAAAAACGGTGTATTAAACCACAAATGGTTATTTTAAAAAATATTTCCTTAAAAGAGTTTGGAAAACTCATACCTGTGAGCAGGGCATAGGGAAGCTAGGCAATCGCCTAGGGCACCTTTTGCTGGAGCGGGTGCCAAATTGCAATTATTAAATAAAAAAAAATCAAGTTTTACACAATACTCATTTCGTGTAAAATGTTTCAAAAATGTAATAATTAAAACCACAAATAAAATAACTCAACATTTTGGAGGAGGAGGAGGAGGAGGAGGGGCGTGCGTGGTGTTTCTGCGTTTTTTAACCTTAAAAATCAGCAAAATAAGTCCTCAGGGACATCTTTAAAAAGAAAATTTCAGTTTCAAAACTTTTGGCCGCATTATGGCGCGTTGGGGCGGGGCTAACACGAAGGATTAATCAAAATCAATCAGGGTGGCAACTTCAGTGGCTGTTTAGTCTGCATTATTATAGTCTGAATTTGTCCCAAGAGGGAGGTAAAAACCACAGGTTTATCACGTACAAACCACGCGTCCAAAACTCCGTTCTAGCCAGTTCAAAGCGCCATCTTATCGTATTAAATATAGGCGTCAAAAAAGTCCTCATGCTTACATAAATTCAATATTTATGTTACAGACACGAGCAATAAGAATCATCATCTATAAAGCGGAAAATATTGAAATTTAAAGACTTGGTGGATCATTCCATCCTAAAACTCACAAAAGTCTCCCACATAACATACAAAAAAGTTTGAAAAAAAAACTATTACAACCTAAAAGGACATGAAATTTTTAAAACAATAAGTTAAGAAAAAAAAAGAAAGAAAATAGCGTTTTGGTGTGGGGTATCAGATTATAGAATAATCTTAATAAAAAAAAACAAAAGCTTGCACAAAAAATGTATAAGGTTGTCGGGAACGGGTTAAATTAAAAGGTATTAAGAGAAATTTGGTTTATTTTTTTGTCTTTTCGTGTTGTTGCATTTGTTTTTTATTGTCAGCTTTTGTTGTTGACATATTTATGTTACTAAACAACGAGATAGATTATTTAAAATCGCAAGAGTTAAATGGGGCAGAGACAATAACTTTTCTTCTTTTTATTCCTTTCATTTTCACCAAAGAAAAGAGTAAGTTTTTTGTTGTGTGCCATGAAAATGAAATAAACAAACTAAAGTAAACAAAGTGTTTGTTGATCTCTCTGTTCATCCAGTCAGCCACTTCTTTTATTATATTTTTCTATAAATGTATATTGCGTTGCATGCGACATATCCATGTTAAATGGCTTAACATAAAATACATTTTTGTGTAAAGCATGGACTTTGTTGTAAATTTGTTGAATCAACATCAGAAGCCTGAACGCGACCCCCGTCCTTTTGTCAGCATGGTCTCTCCCAGAACCTTTAATTTGTGTGCAGACCCCTGGGTGGGGAAACATTTGCCCAAACACCCCGGAGTGAGCGTACGAGAGAACAGGTGAGCCACCAGCCTCCTCAGCACACACCTGAACTTCCTCCTGCCCTGAAAGATCAAAGCAACACAGTCGGTGTGAAGGTATAGGAGCAGTTTCTTCCACACTCCTGCCCGCTTGTCCTCACAGACTAATCAGCCTAACACACAGCAGCTGTCTCCCAGCTCATCCAGACAAAGCACAACTACCTGAAGAGAGAACTTCTATAAATATTCAGTAGACTGTTAGAACATCTTGTCTTCAGATGTTTAATTTTCTCTCTGCATCTGTGATTTTTTTTAAACTGCAAAGCGCTAGTTAAAGTGCAGATATGCTCAGGTGCTGTGCAATTATGGACTTTTTTTTTTTGTTTTTTACACTTATCAAAGTGAGACCTTTTTTGCAACAACACCTTTAGCGCCATGAATTGCAGGCTTTAACTTCCTTTACAACCTCATTTAAATGTTTGTGAAGAAACTTTGGTCAAGTATTTAAAAAGGTTTTACAACTTTTTTTGGTGTACTCTTCTATTAGTCAAAGAGTAATCTAACAAATTAATTTTTTTTTTTTTGTCTATTGACAAATGGGGCTTTAAAAGGGCTATTTGTTGGCACATTTTTAACAATTTAAAAATGAGTCTAATTCCTGAAAAAAAAACCCCCCCCTTTTAAAATGAATTACAGTTGAAGTGATTTGGTAAAAGTCACACATCATTTCAGAAGTCTAAAACTGTTCCTGTGTAAAAGCCCCCATCTTTGATTAAACTGGTGTCATTGGCAGTTTAATTTTAGTGTATTGTTTTTTGGTGTAAGTCAAAAATCTATTTCAGAACGTTCACACGCATAATTGCTCTGCAGTTCATTGTAATGCTAGCGTGATCTTTACATTCTAAACAGGTTGGTCCATTGGCGTGTACCCGGGGTGTCAAACTCATTTTGGTTCAACCCGTCTGATCTCAAGTGGGCCGGACCAGTAACAAGATGGCAAAATAACCTTTATTCAACTTATCTGTAGCTTTATTTTTGTCTAGTTTTCTTAGTTGGAAAAAATGCTTCAAACAGCCTAGTAGTCTGATCACTTATTATTACACTTTAATTCACAGAGTCCAATGCTTTTAAAAAAAAATGACTTCACAAAAAAAAAAAAAAAAAAAGGTTTGTTCATTTTTATACAGACTGAATGTTTTACATCTGACATTAACGCAATCTCGATAGTAATCTCAAGAGGGGGTTACGAAAAAATATAAATACCCTAAGATATAAATGTGTTAAACAATAAAAAATTAAACTTGTAAACATTTTGGCGTTAATCTCGCATTCTCTCCCAAAACTCTGCATGGTTTGGCCTTCATCATGTTTATTTCTTGATCTCTTGAGTTTCTTTTGCTCCCCCTAGTGGTAGAATTGCACATTGTGGTCTTTTTTTTTAAGGACCATAACTTGCCACAGGAATGGGCTAGAAACTTGCTTTCTTTTTTGGAAATTCGTATATATTTTTTTCTTCATGACTGGGCCAGATTAAACCAGCTGGGGGGCACGGATACGGCCCGCGGGCCATATGTTTGACACACTTGGTCTCGACTCTAGACAAGGAGTGGGAAAACTACGGCACAGGGGCCACATGCGGCCCCTTAAGATACTTAATCTGGCCCTCCAAATTAAAATACATTGAATCAAAAAACCCTAATTATTGTTTTATTTTCATTGTATTTCTGGTTTCTTCTCATGAATGGTGTTGTTTCTCTGGTGTTCATGTGTGTTTTTTTCTGACTTAGAAGGTGATTTTTCTGATTTCTTTGAGTTCGCATTTTCCTATGAAGAACATCAATCCATTGGATCACCCAAAAGAGAACAAAAATCAAAATTTTGAAATTAAAATTCCCAAATTTTCTGTTTTAAAATGAATATATGTGAATTTTAATCCAAATTAAAGCATGTTTTTCCCTAAATTCCATATTATCTTTTTAGTTTATGAGGTTGATTACCAAATCTCTCCTTCCATCTGCTCCTTGTCCGGCCCTTATGCCAAATTTTAGAACGCTTTGTGGCCCGCAAATCAAAAAGTTTGCCCGCCCCTGCTCTAGACCAAGAGTGCATGCCTCAAGAGAAGGTTTGAAAGTTCTGTGGAGATACTAGCATCAGAGTGACTACGCTAGCTCAAGCTAACCTCACTGCCAATCACACATTCAAACCGCACCTCCCCCACTCGGCCCGCCCCTTTTTTTTTTTTTTTTTTGCATTTTTCAAATCTGAGCTGAGAGTGGAGTCAGCCTCCAACTGTTGCGTTTCTGTGTAAACTGAGGTTTACCTAGTTTTTTGTCCAGTTGCAGGACTATGGTTGGCACAATGACCACTTCACTGCCAATGATAGCTAGTATTTTGTGAAGGGTTTTGCTGTTATGTGTGACTTTCTAAGATTGCGTGGCTCCATAACAAACTGCTGATCTGTTTGGGTGCATACCGTGCCCTTGAGACCCTGAAAGGGACTTAAGATGGATTTTGAGGTTTGGTTTGCTTTTCTGAGCCTGATGATGAGTATTAACTTCTCTTACTCGAGAAGAATTCTGACTGTGGAATGAAGCTTCTAATCTGGACAGCATCGATGTCAATTATCAAAATGATTTAAAACGCATCTAAAAAACTGAAATCATATTTCAATGTTAAGAAATGTATTTTGTATATATTATTTTTTCATGGAAAAAAAAAAACAGAATTTACTGAATAGAAACCAATCTCAGTATTGGTATCATTTTCCTGCTCTGGGAATTTAAAATGTTCTATTTGATTATATTTTATGGCAACAGCATTATTATCTTTGCATGACCTTCAAATGTATCATCCTAAATTACTGTATGCATGTAGGAATGAAGAGAAAGCTCTTTTCTTTCTTTAGAATTTTACAATCTGACCTTGGGTTCCATGTTTGGGATGTTCATCTCTTGGACGACTGAAAAACATCATGCAGCCTTTCCAGGAGTTAAATGTGACGTTTAAAATACTCTTCAATTGTTCATGATATTAAAGTTACTTTAACTGATTCTGAACTGAAGAAAAGCAACTTTTCGCTGAGATGCAACACTTGAAAGTAGTCATGTGGTTACACAATAAACCTTAAGGGGACCACACTTTTGCTACAGCACTTCCAGAACTTTGGAACAGTCTTCCACTTCAATACCCATGTTTACTCTCCTTTAAAAACCCACTATTTTTAACTTGCATTTAACACACAATGAAGGATTTTCTTTATTTTATTCCACAGCAATTTAAATTGTTCTATTTTATCAATTATGTATTGTCTATTTAACAATGTAACAAGGAAACTTTTGAATTATTCTATGGTCATTCTAATAGATTTTATGCATTGCTTTCATATTTAATTATGTGTTAATAAGTTGATGCAGACTTTTGGAATTTCACACACAATTGAACTACTTTAAAAATAAAGCCGGTATGGTAAATCAGCTGATAAAAGTGACTTTGCACCATTACGCAACACTTCACATTAGTAACATGTTGCATACTTGGCTGTATAAGAGAAAACTGGACAGAGTAAGTGTGATGTCACTCCTAGAAGATGCCTTACATCTGGTTCCAAAGAAATAGTCAATTCAGTCACTATTTTTCCATGTTATACCAGACGACATTAGTAAGCAGGGGTTAGTCCGACTCATTTCCACATTTCTATGACAACCAATCTGTCTAATCAGGAGTGAGGTTGTCAGAAAGCCACAACCCTTCCATGGAAAGCGGGCTCGGGAGAATCTGTTGAAGGTTCGAGGTGTGGCCCAGCAGTCGCCACATGCTTTTAGTGAGATTTCTGATTGGCCAGTTTAAAACTTGAAAAACTTCTAATAAAGACAAAAAACAAAAATAAGGATTAGCAAGAACATGTTAAAAAGAGGTACCAGAACGAGAATCATTACTCCAGAAAATGGAATGACTGAATAATATCTAGGGATATCCCAATCAAGTTTTTTGGCTCAGAGTTTTTTGATTTTCAGTATTTCCCAATATATCTCCCAATTCAATACTTTTGTAACACATTTTATAAACAGATTCAGGTCCTTCCCCTTTTTTATTTTGCTTTTGTTTCATTAACATTATTTTATCAATTAACACTTAAAAAGAGAACTTCTGTGAAGTAGCTTTAACAAACAAGTAAATAGAGTTACTAATATTTTTTAGTAACTTTTATAACTTTTTGTATACTGTTCTTAACTTATGTATTTGTGACATTTTGATTTTTTTAAGTAGTTTTATTGATTATTGTAATTTTTTGTATACTGTTCTTAACCTGTGTGTTTTCTGACATTGCACTGTTTTAATGTAGTTCTACTGATTGGACTATGTGTCCGGAATAAATTCTATCTATCTATCTATCTATTACTTAAAGAAAAGCCATTTTATCTAGTAAATGTAGGTTATAATTAGTAATGTGAGAAAGTTGATTTACTTTAGCTTTAATATGTTTCATATGTTAAGAGCTTTAGAGAACGTTTCTAATCAAATGTGATTCATATCTTCATTTAAAATTCCTAAAATAAAAGGATGATGATTTTGTTGCAGCATAAATATGATGAGTAATCATGATTGATATTATTAGAACAACTGAACAATTTGTTATTATTACGAGTATGGGATTTTTATTTTCTTTTAAAGGGGCCCTGCCATGAAAATTCTACTTTTTGAGGTTTTAAATATATTTTACTGTTCATTCCTCACTATAAAGAACCCCAAAACGATATTTTTGGTCCATTCATGCATTTGAGAGTAATCGTCTAAAACCCTGCACAGTCTGCAGCAGCCCTTCCCATACCCACGAAAACGAGCGGGTGAAAACTGCTGACGTAAGATCGTTTCAAACAGCTCCCGCCAAGCAGAGTCTGTGCTGCAAGCTCCGCCCCCCCGTTTTACACAACACACAAATTATATTATTGTGAAAATCAGGAAATTAGAAAAGAACCTTTCCACCCAGATGCAGAATACCATATATCGTCAATAAATTCTGAGCTCGAAAGGGATCTTAGATCCAGGCGGAATTTGGACCTTAAGACGCTACCTTAAAACCCGGTCCTGCATAGCCGTGTAGAGCCGCATGTGTTTGTGATGTGAAGGAGTTTAGCGATGGCCAGACATACTGAAGGCAGATATATCATAAGTGCATCCATCTTTGAAGAAGTTTGGATTATTTTCCCGGAATAATTAAAGAGACATGGATTTTGTCTGGGATGACGTCATGAAGTGGGCAAGAATCGAGCCTTTTTACTTCCGGGTAAGGAAAAATTCACGAAATCTAACTAATATTTCATGAATAATTTGTTTTCTAGTGGTCCAAAGGTAAAATATGATCATATAAATGGATATAGTTCACTCTGAAAGGCTTAAGAAAATCATGGTAGGGCCCTTCTAAGTCTTAATCCATCACATTTTATCTTTTGTTTTTTTTTTCACTGCCATAGTTTTTCATTTCTCTTAACTTTGATTTATCGGTCAGATAAATAAAACAGGCTTATCTAAGAACAGCTCAGGTCCTAAGTGGTTAAATCATGGAGCTAGCGCTTAGCAGTTAGCAGCTGCTGTGTCATGTTAAGCTGAAAGAGCTTAACATGAAACAAAAATAACCTATTTTCTATTGAAATGCATTTCTAAGTTGTTATTTGTGTTAAAACTAACTAAACAAGATACTTCCGGTCAGTCTAAGAGTTTTTAAAGGGCTTTTAAGAGTTATTGAACATCTCGCTAGCTTGACTGAACTGCTTTTGTTAGCGTCCTTTAGCCGTAATCTTCTGCGCTTTCCGGCAAAAACATGACCTGATCCGTTTATGACACACAGACTTCAAGTAGAGTATTAATCCAGAATAACTTGAAATATATAAGAATTAATCAAACATTGGATCCTGATTGGGAGACGGCTTTCAATACCTATCGAGTCATCGACCACGTGATGATCCTATCTTGTGATTGGACATCCCGAGGTGTTCATTTCTCACTAAAGTCTATGGGATTTGGGCTTTTTGGGACCAGCGGGTACTTCCTGTCTGATTTATCAAAGAACGTGTTATTCACGTATCCCCCGAGACTTCTCCAGTCTTAAAGGGTTAACTTTAGTTCACTAAAGGAGGTGATCAATATTGCATTTTTCTCAAACATAAATAACACCAAATCGTAAAAAAAAAAAAAAAAAAAAAATGTCTAAATGTCTGAAGTTATACCAACTCAACAAGAAGACCTCTATTTCATGATCTCTGGAGAAAACTTGGCAGAACACTTTGCGTCGAAGTAGGCCTTAAAATGCCTCGCTCGCTGTTTGCCAGATACAACACATCCAATTTGATTTCATTTCATTTTACTTTTTCATGTAGCAACACGAGGTCTCAAAGGGATTTTCAGATTCTAATTAATAATTGGTATTTGTGGTTGAGGCTCTGTAAGAATGTTTGAAAAGACCCACCACCACAACCACCACCACCCCGCCCAACTGAGTCTTGGAAGTCAGAAAGGCGACTTCCAGTCCTGTGAGGAATGCACAGAAGAGTTCAGCTCAGGAAACTTAATTGCAGCATCTACAGCTTGTTCCTGTGAGCATTACAAAATAATGATTCTGTTCTTACATGAAATTAAAAGCAAATTTTCTTTTCTCCTGGCTGGAGTAATCCTAATGGAAAAATCTTAACGTTAACAGCCTCACTCCTGTTGTTTTCCATGTATTACTTCATTGTTTGATGATAAATTGCCACTTGTCCCAACTCCCAATTAAACTCCCCGAGTGTTTGGTTTTCCATGTCTTGCAGCTTTCACAGCCCCCCAAAAAAGCATCTCCCTTGCTGATGCATACAGAGTTTCCTTTGTTCTCTGTAAAATTAAGCAAAACACGCAGCCAAGTGTGAAGAACTGTTTGATGACAAACACTGAGAATTACTTTATCATGACAAATTAGCAGGAGACGCAATTTGCTACAGCTTTTAGATCATGTTTGACAAATTAGCCTGAAAAAAACAAGATGTAACAGAACAAAGGGATGTGGATATCAGACATGACATGTAGAGGGACGCAGATTGAGGGAGGGGGGGGCTTTAGGACGAGGTGTGTGGAGGGACGGGGGGGCTCTAGGAGAGCGCCATGACAAACACATCCAGATTATTGATTTATTGGAGGGTATAGTCTTAGAGACGGGTGCAAGATTGATCAAATGGAAGGTTATCCTTACTCACAGAGGCAAGCTGTTTGCCAATACCCATCACAGCAAACTCCAAATGGTTCAAAGGATCCTTGACATTCAGCAGCGCTGCAAAGCCTGCAGCAGGCCGCTTTCTCAGATCGGAGGGATTGTTTTTGACTCCACACGGCCTGGGAGATTCTGCAGCGTCCATAAGTAAAAGTGTCAGGGTCACAGAATTTGCAGAATCAAAGCAGGACGTGTTCACAGTTCTTTTCTGGTGTTGCAGCTTCAGTATCAGCATTAGTTCTAACCCGTCGTCAAACACTTACCCACCGGTGACTGAAGGAGTTCATACATTGGGATGAAAGTTGTACATTGTGCTGTTTTCGTGTTTCTTTTTTCATTAATTATGCGTGGCTTTTGAAGCCCTGCCCCTAATATCCCTGTCTGATTATGATATCTCTGTGATTAGTTAGCATAAATCTTCACTGCTGCTACATAAAAACATCCATCAATCTGGGTAATGTCCAGCCGTATGGTTCTGATCCGGATGTCAGCTCAGATCTTCATGGACAGAACTTCCTCCAAAATCCTGATTCTTTCTCCTTCCAGTTCACCAAAGACTCTTTGATGTTTCTTGACGTTGCTGTGATCAATCCATTCAATCCATTGGTTTCTCAGAGCAGAAAATAATGAAAGCTAACATCCAAATGCTCTTTCATTCATTTACAATCCTTTCGGTCAAATGAGCCGCCGTTCACATTTCCGTGGTCACATCAAGAAGCTCCGTGGAGTCTGGTGGAGATTTTCCAGCGTTCTCAGCCCTGCTACCGTAAGTATTGGATGAAACTCACACCAAAAATCCAGTGACGGCTGATTGGACCACAGAAATGTGAACGGCGGCTCATTTGACTGCAGTCAATGTGAAGATACCATCTTTTCTTCTCCAGAAGCTGAACTAGACACGCTAGCTGGACCAGATGAGGGTTTAGTGCAGCAGAAAGAAGATCATTCATGAAAAACCGAGTCTGTCCAAGACTGTTGGATTGATTTAAAAGGAGAAATAATCGGGAATGCAAAAACAAAATGGTTTTTTATGACATTTGTTCTCTTTCAGAAGAAAAATGCCACACAAATATGTTAAAAACTCAAAAAACAGGATTTTCATCGGAGGGGGACTTTAATATGTATTCTCTATCATGTTAAAAACATCAAAATTGTTTTTATTGGAGTGGGTTTTTATTAATGATTAAAAATAACTGAATTAGATTCATAAAAGCTCATCCATCTATTAATGTGTCCATCCTTGTTCTGCTTCTCTTTATGTAACAGGAGCAGCAGTCTAACCAGAGACGCCCAGCATTCCTCTGCTCAGAACTTTCTCAAGTTCTGCTAAAAGAACCCCAACTCTCTCCCAGACCAGCACTCCCAGAATCCCTGCCTTAGGAGGCGTCTTCAGGAGATGTCCAAACCAACTACTGGTATTCACTGATGAGGATGAACAGCAGCTCCACTTTGATCTTCTCACAGGTAACAGAGTTCTTCACCTTGTTTCTAAGGGAGGGGTACGGCCCAGCCAAGCAGAGGGAACTCGGTTCAGCTACTTGTATTTCCGGGATCACATCCTTTTGGTCATGAAAGAACCCTATACTAAACTATTATAACTAATAACAATGTCTTCAATTTTTAATCAATTTGCTGTTAACAACATTCATGAGCTGTAATTGATATTTATCCAGAATGAAATGAGTTAGATTGAAAATCAATCTATAAACTCTTTTAATGTGTATATTTTTAAACTGATTGAATGTGAACAATAAAAAACAGTGATAAAAATAAGGTTCAAAGAAACACTCATGGCTGGTTGAACTTGGTTTGTTTCACAAACGTAAAGCATTTTCACTTTATCTTCCGTCTTCGTCTGTCAGTCTTTTGATTGATCTCGTTGTTCAAAGACCCAAAAAATGAGGCAGGAGGGAAGATGTGCAAGCTGGAACTTATATAATGCTCAATCAAAATCATATTTGACAAATTAAGAAAAGACACATTGTAGCTTTTTGCAGAAATTATAAAAGCGGATTTAAACCTTTTGAATTTACAAAAAAACAAAAACGGCAAATAAATATTAAAGAACTTTGTTTGTGAGTCAAAGTGCGCTAGTTAATGTTTGTAATGGTATAAGGTAGTGGAGGGATGTGGTTTCTGTTCCAGCTGTCAAACAGCATTGGTTGCTCCTTCTAGATCAGTATGTCTACAGCTGCACTTACCCATCAGTTTTATAAATAAGAAAGAAAGGGTTGTTTGTCTGCTCAGAGTAATTAATCTCATCATGTTTCCTTGAAAGCCTAATCTACCTCGGTATTTCTTTCTGACAGGATTTCAATTAAAACATGGCACTAAGGAGCGCCTCTGCTTCTCGACCTATTGTCCATAAGCTTATCTTAAAGCACTGACACCACCGGATTTTTCATTTGCCCACCATACCTCATTTGGTGCTGCTTGTCGAACGGTTGATATGCCAGACAAGGATAGTTTCTTAATGGGCGCCATCACATTATTTTTAACTTGCGTGTCAGTCTCACCTCCTCCAGAAGAGCTAACAGGAGTGTCTGACGATCCTCCTGTCAGCGGAGGGCTTGATTTCAGCGAGCCTGTAAGCTCTCCCTTCATCTGAGCAAATTCTAATCAGTTCCATTTGCATTTTTATTTTAGAGGTGATCCAGTGAGAATTTGGTGAAGGTGCACAATCAATCATGCTGGAAAGTTTGTTGTTTAAACACCAACCCGCACCCCGGTGTCCTCTCTGAACTGATAGATTCTAAAATGCTGTTTTTGCTTTTTAAAGGTTAAGAGGGGTGCTAAATGAGATGCTGGCTATTCCATTAAGCGCTGTCAGTTTGTGGTTGAGTCCACAATATAAAACAAAGTTTTTGCTATCACTGCAGGACTTTAATTTGGTTTCATTACTGATCTGATCCAAATGGCCCAACAGAAGACAAGACACACCTAACAATGGTCAACCGGTGTGTTTAGGTTTCAGTCAAACTTCTATTCATTCAGATTTATTAACCTGACTGTCGTACCTGAAGGAATTCCTCCAAAAGATGTTAATCCAAAGTAGGATTTGAATTTTATTTCTAAAATAATAAAACAAGAACCAAGAATTAGAAGAGCGTCATCATCCTGTTTGTTTTCGATTGAGAGAATACATAAAGTTTAGCTTTGATTTAGAACATTTTAGCTGAACATCTATATAATTTACGAAGCTACATTTGGAGTTGATGACGATGAGGTAGACTACTTGCTGTCTGGTACTGGTGCTGTATGGAACCCAGTATGCAGGGGACAAAGTTTGGTGACAGAAACTAACTCATACATCATACCTATGTCATACTACATAAAAAAAAAGTCTGCTTTTTTCTGAAAAAGTGTTAAAAACCTTATTAAAGTACTAAAATTTGAATATTTATTTCTTTTGTAAGTGACCGTGGCATGAGCCGGATAATGCCATTCGAAGTGTGCTTTATCAGGTATTGATAGACTGCACGGAAGCAACCATCCTCCACTTCAAATTGGGGAGTGCAGGGTTCCATGTTGTCTGTTAATTTCTGATAATGGCATTATTTCTGATTTATACCATGGTTCTGGTGAATACTCAATTTTGATTGGCTACTGGGTGTGAATCAAAAAGTGATATACAACACCCAAAACAGAAGTTCCGGTCACACAGTCCAAATGTTCTATATCACTGCGCAGCCTTCTTTAAAGGGGTCCTACCATAAAATTCTACTTTTTGTGGATTTAAATGCATTTTACTGTACATTCTTCTATAAAGAACCTCAAAACGGTATTTTGATCCGTTCATGTATTTAAGAATAATCCTTTAAAAACCTGCGCTGTCTGCAGCAACCCCTCCCATACCCACGAAAACGAGCGGTTGGAGACGTGCTGATGTAAGATCGATGCCAACAGCTCCCTCCAGGAAGAGTCTGCTCTGACAGCTCCGCCCCCAGTCTAACATCAACACTCAATTTATCCCCTTATCCAGTGATGATCAGCAAACAAACGTTCATGTTAGATGCAGAATACCGTATTTCTTCCAGTTGTGTCCTGTCTTCAATGAATTCCAGCTCAAAGATTGTCCGAGTCTCCCTTTCAAAAGAATAACACTTTGCCATGCAGTTGAGTTCTATGTCGGCTCTATCGGAACAGCGGCTTGTTGCCGTTTTATTGTGGCAACAAGCCGCATCACGTATCAAATAGTCCGCTCTTTGTGAAAAAGTGATCTAAACTAATGAAATAACACGAATAAAGTACAAAATATTGATTGAATATTTATGATATAAGCGGGATAATGCCCGACAAAATTTGCGTTATGGGAACTTCGCAGAAGCAACCGTTTGTGGTGAAGCAAAGGGCGGTTCAGGCCTCTGTGCCGTGCGTTAATTTCTCATAACACACACTTTGTCGAGCAACACCCCGTACTTAATCCACATCTTGCAACCAATCAGAATCGAGTATTCACCCGAACCACAGTATAAGTATATTCAGGATCAGGGGTGCGATAATGGCCATGTTGAATGGTCACTCACAACTTTATTCTTGCTATTTTTTTGGTTTAGATAGCTTTTTCACAAAAAAAGATGACTATTTGATATGTGGTGTGGCACATAAAGTAAAGCGTTAGTTCAGAGAGAAAGTTCACCTCTCACCGCCTGCTTTCGTCCAGATGATGAAGAAAATTTTGTTTCATAGAAACCTGAGTAGTGATATAGGACATTTCGGCCATGTGGCCGGAACTTCTTTTTTAAGCGTGCACTATCTCTGTGGATTATCACTTTTTAATCCTCACCCTGCAGCCAATCAGATTTAAGTATTCACCTAGAACATGGTATAACTGAAAAGAAGACAGCTGTGGATCATGATCAACCTAAACTGGTTCAACTGACTAAGAGTACCTCGATACATGAGCAAAAACGACTTAAAAACCAAAATAAACTACAGAATTCTCACATTTGACATGTAGAGCGAGTCCAAAATAAGCACAAGTCTTATGTTAAACATAAACATATATTCATTATATACATTTAAATAAAGTTATTTTTCATCAAGACATGAAGATTACTAAATGTTACATTCTGAAACTGTTGTATTACTGTAGACATGGAAATCGACCTTTGGATCTCTGCAATTTCTGACATCAAAGTCTTCTTTTTAAAAAAAACAGATCACATGACATCAAAGCCTTTGTCTGTTAGAAGCCTTAAGACAAAAAGCACATAAAAAAAAACTTATCTTAAAGAGTGAATGTGCCAGAAAAAGGCTGATGTGACAGATTGAGTCGAGGCAAAAATGTTCTATTGATGTTTGTTGCAGTTTTGCAGTAAAGTTGGTAGTTTCATTAAGACTGAAAACAATTTTTTATATTTTCATATTTAGTCTTTGAACGCTTAATTAGCCCTGACATTCTCAACTTCCAAAGCTGACATTTAGGTTACTTTGATTACACGTTTGAATAAAGGTTTAGAGTTTCACTTTATATCCAAGAAAGAAACGAGGACGGATGAAGGGAGTGAAGGGGGTCTTTGAAATTCTAAACAAAACTGTTCATTACAAAGTTTATCAAATGTTTTAACCCTCAGAAAAGGTTTCAAACCAAAACATTATTTTAACAAGAGTTGTAAATAAATCTGGACTTCTTTTCCATTTAATAAAAGGAACTTGTACTTTCTAATTATGTGACGGAACGTGTTTGACAAAATGTAGGTGGCTTAAAAAATTAAAGACATCTGAGACGTATCCACTAAATTATCTAATTATGATGTTGATAATCTCTGTATATTTAGACCAGTGCAGCATTTCTTTTTCATTTTGAAGATGTCTCAGCTTTTGGATTTTTTTTCGTCACTTCCTGATAAGAGTCCAGCTACTAAAGAGTTTTTTGTGCGTCCTTTGAAAAGTTTAATTTGTCAAACGATGTGAGACATGTTTTCAAAAGTTGAGTGCTTTTTAAGCCTGTCTGGAAATATCCCCACGTCTCTTCAGTAATGCTGACACAGTGTGGTGCGTGACGGACATGTTGTTTGTTGATCGCAAGCGTCTGAAAAAGGGTCTTTTGCTCTTTTTGGACAGAATTCCAACTCTTTAGACGATGTTCAGCTATGTTGATGATGTGTTGGTTTTTTAGTTTGAAAGATCACTTTACTCTCTCAATTGAAGAGATTTTTACCTCTAAGAAACTGCCTCTCTTACAACAGCAACTTCTCTTAAATCTGATCAACAATCGAATAAGAATTGAACTGTGTACATGGACCTGAAAAACTTTAACCGATTATAACAAACATCTTTATCCATCACATGTTCGATTGAAATAAGCCATTTTGAGATATTTATATTTTGTCATTATATTTTGTCAAAATGTGGCCATTTCAGTACTTCAGTAATAAAAAATAATGCCTACATCTTCCCAAGTCAACACATTGTCATTCCCAAGTCGTCATGAGGTGAAGACCTCTGCATCAAAATTGATATTTTGGGTTACGTCAATTTTTTTTTTTTTTTATTGACATGCTGGCTGTTCCCATTAAATCAGAACTCCTTAACCTCTGGGCCGCAAACCGGTGGCCCGTCCCTCTTTCACTGCATAGCGAATTCGCTACTTGTCAAAATGTGATCCTGAGCTTGATGCTGCGACTGCATGTGGGTGTCTGTAAATCTGTGAATGTCACACTTCCAATGCATGGAAGACAGATGATGTTGATCAGGTTTATTTATCATGAGCAGTTCTACAAAAATCTGCAAAAAATGAAATTCTTCCAAGATTTTCTCTGTACTGGAGCTTTGATGTCACTCTGGATGACAGCCACTTCCGCTGTTTCTGTGTCTCTGTGACTGAGTTTGGTGACTGTCCCACATTAAACCGAGAGAGGGGAAAAATAGGGACCTTTTTTTATAGTTGTCTCCACGAAAATAAGTAAAATTTCAGTTCAGGAGACCCAAGCAGGGTGTCCCTGCTCCCCGCATCGGCTGTCTGTCTACCGGTGTATTGAGCGAGCGAGCTCCGGTGAGGTCAGAGAGTCTGGCTGCAGCCAGAGAACCCCCGAGCTGGAGACCTGTTCAGACTGAATCCCTCCTTGCCACAGACAAACTCTGATAAAATCCTGCGGCTCCAGCAGGTTAAGAAAATGGATGGAAGCATGGGATTAGTATTTTGGGGCATTGTGGAGCAGCTGTGGTGCAGCGGTAGAGCGGTCGACTCCGGAATAATGCGGGTTCGATTCCCGCATTGGCTGCCCATGCATCGAGGTGTCCTTGGACAAGACAATGAACCCCACGTTGCCTCTGGTGGAAAGTTGGGGTCAGTGTTCTAGTGTGTGAATGGGTCTGTGACCGTATAGCTTTGAAGGAATTTAGAAAAGCAAGTAAACAACGTATACATGGTGTTTACAAGTACACACCATTTACCCGCTGATTGGGTCAATGAAAGCATCGCATACCTAGAGCCAAGTTCCTGATTGGCTGATTTGATGCAGCGACCTGCCAAACTTCTGTGACCTGCTGTGGAATGCAGCCAGACACTTGAGCGATGCTCGTCCCGTCAGCGTCTTATACTATTGCAGAAAGGGAGACTAGAACTTCAACATAAAGGAAGAAGACATTTACATGTCATAAGAGAAATGGACCTTCACTGAAACAGGGTTGAAATGAAGAACCAATTGCAGCAGCTTCTTCCAGTTTCAACATAGAAGCGTGTAAATCATAACAGTTCCAAAAATGTCTGTGCCCAACCCTACAGACGGATGGATGAGATAATATTTTGTTATCAAATGTTCATAAAGCAGTGCCACAAAGATGACTGATCTATGAAATAGTCACTTTAGATCCTTGTTTATGGTGAGTTTGATGGAATTCTAAATCCCGTGAACCCTCAGCCTCACCTCAAACAAGCAGCAGGTGTTTCACAGAAAGTGCCAGATCGTGAGATTTGTCATCTGGTGTGCTCTCTTGCCACGTAGGTCGCTTTATTACTAGAAAAGTCCCAGAGTTTCCACTGCAGGCGCTTGCGTCACGCTCATCTCGTTTGACAGCTGTTCAAACTTCACTGCATCTGCTTATTTGGAGGAAGAGTCTGCTGCTATCATTAGCACAGCCACAGCAATGCCATATTGCTGCTTTATACATCTGTTCTCAGAAGTAAAGTGTAACTGATGGTATTATCTAAAGCCGTGATTTAATAATCTGGTTAATCCTGTGGGACTTTTCGAAACTGCATGTTGTAGGACTGAACGCTCGCTGTGCTCTTGGAGGCGCGAGGAGCCTTAAAGTCAAGAGGAGAGTTTACGTTACGCCAGATCAAAGTATTTTGGGCAATATTTTATTTAGAAAATTAATGAACCCTCCTGCCGAAAACTGGGAAAAACATTTATGCTCGCAAAGATGACAAGCACAAAATCAAAAAACTTGGAATTAAGGAGAGGACAGAACAGCAAACACTTTTAGACTTTCCCCATCAAACACACACAGCAGTCCTGCAGTGTGGCAGTGATTAAAATGCATGCGTGTTATGAGGAAGCGACGGGATTGGATGAGCACAGACAGAAACTATGTTTAGACTGGAGGAAAACTAAGGTCATAAGAAGCTTTGGGGTGGAAAAAAAAGAAAGTGTACCAACTCCTACCCTCCATCCCTTATTCCTTCACACTTTTCTGCAATCCCTGCCATTTCAGAGATTTATAAATAGTGTTAAGCCTGTTCTTGGCTCTCTTGTTGTTATGGGCCGCTCAGTTTGAGTGGCGGTTGTCACAGACAATTTCTATCATACTTTGATAGAAAAGGCTGCTCACTGAGGAGCAGAAAATTCCTTCTGAGTTCGCAAAGTCTTAGATGGCCACAAAAAAGTGGGGACAGGAACAAGTCCTGCAGTGTTTCAAGCAAGGAAGGGTTGTAAGGCTTACGCTTTCTTTACAGAAGCAGAACAAAAGAAGCTGAATTTACTAAATATTTCAACTATACTGTATGTGTACTTAATTGACTGCACAGGTATTCAAATCATGCTTTCCTACACTTAAAAAAAATTCCTACACTATAAAAAATACCCTATTGTATTACCCCCAAAAAATAATTTGAGCCAAATTCAATTTTCTTTTTAATATTTAGACTAAAAATACTTTAACTCAACAACCCCAAAAATTGAGAAAAAACATATTTTTCTGAGTAAACAAAATAAAACACATACTTTAGCAAAAAAAAAAAAAAAAAAAAAACTTTTGCCGTGCAAAAATAACACATTATGTATGTTGTATTTTATTGTATTGATTCCTCCCCAGGGCTTTCTTGAAAAAGAGGTTTTAAATCTCAATGGGATCTGCCCCTGGTTAAATAAAGGTTAAAAAAAAAAAAGTAAGCTATTTGTTCTCAATTATTTAAAAAAAAACAGCAAAAAAATAAGGATTTAATTTTTTTAAACGTTCTCCCTCTTTTTCAATCAGATCTACATGAAAAACGCAACTATTGTCCTGTGCTCAAAAATCAAAACCCCAAAAATACTGTAACCTTTTATTGAAAAAAAATATTAGTTTAGTGAGCTATTTCCTCAATACATTTTAGCTTTGTTTATATGGAAACAAGTAATCAGAATAAAAGTCTGATCAGGATAAAAATGCATCATGTAAACACGCCAATCAGAGTTGTCGGATCAAAATTTCCTTCTGTTTGAGACAGGTGGGTTATGCGGGTTGTTGATCTGATTGGGGTGCATGTAAACAATTCTTTCTTATTGTGGGTCATTACTCTGTTGGATTTTACATAAACAGTGCGGCGCTTCAGAGCTCGAACAGGACTGGCTGGTGTCTCTGAACAGAGCAGCCGGACTTGTAGTTTCATGTCTGCGAGCAGGAGAGGTTGCTTTGTTATGGAAACTCCGGAGTTTATCCGGCTGCTCTGCCTGATCGAGCTCCTGGATTTGGGAAGATCACGACGCTCTATGGCACAGCTTCATTTATTTGCAACAGAACTTAATATTTCTTCTTTTATGGCCGTTTTAGATAGTTTTGTAAATGTCAATATGATTTATTCCGATTGAACGTGTGGAGTCTGTAAATGTGATTTTTTTTAAAACTTTTTCAGGGCCCTTGTACACAATTCAAATACAATCCGATTAAAGACATTTTGCACACGTGAACACAATGATTTTTGTGCAAAACGCTAACCCATTTGGGTAAATTTTATTATCTAATTTTATAAATTAAAAAAACATTAGTATTTATTAAAGGGAAATTATAAATAATCAATAATTAAAATAAATATACTATTTAAAATGTATGACTACATTTTAAACAACTTGACTCCCTTTTAGCCCTTCAAAATGATTTTTTTGTAATAGTGTATTAACTAGAAATGGACCTAATTGAGAGACAGCTGAGTACATAATGTCTGTCAATGTTATGTAATAGTGCTGTCACAAACGATTATTTTAATAGTCGACTAATCACCGATTATTTTTTCTGATTAGTCGACTAATTGGGTTATGCACAAACTGGATGTAAAGCTCATATCTTCAACATCATTGGCGTTAAATTTGATTAAACCTTCAATGAATCATGCAGCTTCTTTACTTCATTAGTTTATGGTCGACATGGTCACTATTTGTGGCAGCCCAGCTTAACCATCATTAGCTTTAACCTAACCAGAACCAGATAATGCTAGTGTGAACGCTGTAAGCTGAATTTGGTAGCAAGAGACGCAAGTGCTTATAGCTGAAAACGCTAAAATTAATACCTAAAAACGCTGAAGTTGATAGCTGAAATCACTGAAGCTAATAGCTAAAAACGCTAAAGCTGATAGCTAGCTAAAATATTAGTTAAATGCCAAATTAGCCTAAAAAACTGGAAAAAAAAGCCCAAGTCAGCCAAAACATCTAATACACAGCTGGAATATTAGCTAAACTAAACCTAAAAATGAAAAAAAAAAAGCCTAAATTAGCTAAAATAGCTAGCATGTAGCTGAAATTTTGGCTAAACTTCAAAATAGCCAAAAATACTTTTTAATAAATACCAAAATAGTCCAAAAAGCTAGCATAATACCATTATAACTTTCAACTTTACTACACTCTGACTCCATATAATATAAAGTAACGACTAATCGACTATTAAATTAGTCGTCGACTATTTTAATAGTCGATTAGTCGTTGATTAGTCGACTAATCGTGGCAGCCCTATTATGTAATGAAAACTAAAAGTAGAAGCTAAAAACAGAATCTAATAATCATCAGGGAACAGAAGCAAAAAAGCCAAGTCCCCTTCCACTGAACACTGAGAACATATCTGATGTAATTGGCTGAAAACATCTTTGGTCTGGGCCTTTTGTCTGCACCTCAAGTTTTCCGTCTGCTCTGTAGGAAGGGTTAGATGTAAACACAGACTGCAATAACACATCTTTGCCCTCGGGTTCAAATCCAGCCCTGATAGGTGCCATGTTTTGCAGACGGCTACACTGATTCTTATCAACTGTCTGCCGGTTCAGTGACAGCATGCGTCATGCATTTGCCCTCTTATCATTTAATACATTTTTTATACGTGTTTTACATTTATTGCAAAGCAGCGCTGGGCCCTCTTTTGATGGTTTCCACTGGATCTCAAAGGAGACGGTGTTTGCGGAAAGATGCTCCCTCATTGATTTTGGGGGTAATAGAATGCTTGACTGTGAGGTTATAATACTTTTATCTGCATCTGACAGTGTAAAGAAGCAGAAAATAAGAGCTGAGTATAATCGAGTTTGAGACGTTCTCTGAGCCCACTTCAAAAACAGTTTCTTTACCCCGCTGAGAGAAAAGTGATAACAAAAGCAGC
This sequence comes from Oryzias javanicus, assembly GCA_003999625.1. Taxonomy (NCBI): domain Eukaryota; kingdom Metazoa; phylum Chordata; class Actinopteri; order Beloniformes; family Adrianichthyidae; genus Oryzias; species Oryzias javanicus. The sequence goes on from CM012439.1 coordinate 36,016,404, forward strand.
ATAAAAATCATACAGGCCTTTCTGAGCTGTTGTTCCAGTGCTTTTCAGCTGGTTCACAAATGTCGAGTTCTGTTGTATTCTCTAATGCAGCAGGTTTCACTCTCATAATAACTGTTGCGCAGAAAAGACTTTAAACCTTCAGGACAAGCTGGCGATTTGAGAAACCTGTGGCTGACGAGGATTTAATTCACTTCATTGGATGTCATATGTTCTTATACTCACAGTTTGAGTTTAAACTCTAATGTATGGAATGTATGAAAAAATTGAATAGCCTCAAAAACAAAATAGTATTCTAGTTTTATTAACCAAAGATAGTTCTGAGTGATGGCCATCAATCGTTAAAGAAAACCAGAGGAAGTGAGTGGGATGTCACTCATAGAAGATCGGCTCTGACCAAATCAAGTCAATCCAGTTGCCTTTTTTTTTTTTTTAAATGATGGCAATGTTGGAACCAGATGTCGTCAGTAGCAGTGATTGGTCTGAGTAGGTCTGACTTGTTTCTTTGGGAACAGTCCACACCTCCACATCTTGAAAATGTTTTCTTTTTTATTTTATTGACTGATTTATTGATTTGTTAAAAGGGGCAGACAAAATAAGTTTTTCTTCTTTCTGTCACCCTTTCCTTCTTTTTCTTTATTTCCATCATATTTGAGTTTATAACTCACGTTCATATTGTATGTTTTTCCTATTAATGAATAAAATGAAAAGAAAAAAAAAATGGGCAAAAATATTTCAACTTTTTAAACGGAGAACCACAAACTTTTGTTGAGGCATCTGATTGGCCAGTTTAAAACTTGATTAACTTAGTTTTTGTTAATACTTAAAATTATCAAAAACTAGAAAAGTTGCATTACCTGCAATAAAATAATGTGCATTCTTTTTGCTGAGAATAGTCTCTGTAGATGCTGAAACTTTTTGCTGAAAATTGAAAAGCTATTTGCAAAATGTTACATTTGATAAAAGACTGGAAAGTTTGTTAAAGAACTTTGAAAGAGTGCCGAAGTTTACCTAAATTTCTGCATTTTTTTTTTTGGTAAATTGCTCAAAATCCCTAATGCATGCCAATTTTGCAAAAAAATATGAAGTGTTGGTAACACTTTAGATGAGGTGCTGCAAATCACTAAATGTAACGTTGACAAAGATTGTTAACACATTTGTTAAGCTTGTTAACAGTTTGTTGATATAGCCTTCATAAACAATGGTCTCATTTTAGATGATAATAAATCTTACTAAGTATGTTAATAAACTGTATTTGGCTTATTATGCTTATAAATATCTTATAAACATCCTATAAGCACATTAATAATGTTTGTTAATGTATTAATAAAGCTTGTTATGGAATCTTATTATAAAGTGTTACCGAAGTGTTTTGCTTAAATATGGGTTAAACTCAAAATTAGCCCAAAAACCACAGTAGATTCCAAAATGGCCACAAAAAAACCCCAGCCCAATGCTGAAGTACTAGCAAAACTCCAAGATAGCCTAAAATTCCTAGCCTTAGCCTGTTACTTAAATTGAAGTTAAACCCTAAATAAGCCTATAAAAGCCCCAGTTGATAACACATTAGCCAAAAATGTTATTATATAAGATGAAAACATAGCCCATGAATATATTTAAGGGATTGTTGGTAATCTACTTAAAACTTTGAAATTTGAAGACTTTCTCATTCATTTCTTATAGGGAATATTTTGCTCAATATTTCAAAAACTATAAAATTTATGAATAAAAAAAATTGCAAGCCTGAACGTCCTGAACGAGCTGAACGTCTTGATATCAAGAATGCTTAAATCCCTGAAAGTGTGATTGAGTTTTGGCGTGCCGAAAAACATATGGAAAGGAGCAGTATAGTATGAATGCTTAGCATTTTATACGAAGCATTCACACAATTAGCATTAGCTAGTATTGTACTAGTACAGGGTGTCCAAAGTCAGTCCTCGAGGGCCGACCTTCTTCTGGTTGTCCAGAAATCCTGCCTTATCTGCTGCTGATTACCTGGATCAGGTGTGTTTAGCCAATGAGGAGCTTCGATGGCAGGTTGGTTGAAAAACATGTAGGACACCGGCCCTCGATGACTGACTTTGGACACCCCTGTACTCGTACTATTACTAGTATATGCTAGTATTAGCACGTTGAAACAAGTATCATTAATAATGGTTATTCTGACAAACAGAATGACTAAGAGTTGTTCATTTCTCCTTGGAGGTCTTTGGGATTGTGGTGTCTTGTAGCCACGAGGTACTTCCCGTTTTGAAGGAGACAAGGGAGAGGTCCCTCAGTCCAGTTCCTATATACAGTTAACGGTGACATCCCAATGATTGTGTATAGAGTGTTTTTACAGCCTTAAGACATCTATAGCCCATCCACCCATTTCTTTGTCATTTTCGTGGTCAGGGGCTACAGGAGCCCAACCCGGCCACTTCTGGGTCAAGGGCAGAGTGCTAACCACTGCACCCTCTGTGCACAGTTAATTTTGTAACATTTACAACATATATAGTAATTTTAAAAAAATAAGAGTCGACTACTTCACATATTTTGTCCATTGCAGGTTATTTTTAAGAATCCAACTCCCCGTGATAAACAGAGATCACTATGGTTCTGAAACATAATCTCTCCTTACTTTGAGGTTTCTATTAATGATTCCACTCAAAAAAGTTTGAACTCTCAGACCTAAATTCTGCCACATTCTTTAAAAGGGTCGACAGAGGGAGAGTGGTCCAGCTTTGATTGGAAGATTGCAGGTTCGGTTTCCCACCTTGCCTATCGAAGTGTCCTTAAGCAAGGCACTGATTGTTGTACCCGATGGTCAAAGGTTGACCTCAGTGTTTTTGTGGTGGGTCTGCCATCAGTATGTGAGTGTGTTTATACTTTGGTTCTTGTAAGAAGATGAAGGATCATCTGTGCGGCTGTCCTTGGCAGTGGACCTCGCCTCTGGCTCGCCTTGTGCCCCCAGCTTTAACCAGCTCCATCTGGATTAAGCCCAATTTTCTCCACTAGTAATACATGTAGTTGTAGGGTTAGATGAGCAAATTATCATTTAACAGTCCTGGTACATCACCTGTCCATCCTGGGAGAGGAACCCTGAGGTTTCTTCTTTTTTTTTTCCCAGAATCTGTTTTTTTATTAGGAGTTTTGTTTTTTTTACCGAGAGAGAGGGTCAAACTCAATTTAGTTTGGAGCCACTCTGTCTCAGTCTGGGTGGGACTGGGTTTCATTTGTGCCAAAAATATGCTTTTGCGTCCACTGCCCATGTCCATTGTCTCTGTCTACTCAACAAGTTTATTGAACATTTGTCTATGTACTACTGAGCAATATCTTCTGAGTTTACGACGCTAGCAACAGTTGCTATGGACTTTTCTGATGACCAGATCCAATGACAATAGCAAATGCCAAGTTTTTAAACATAGAGAGCTGAAACATCACAAAGCAAAAACAAAGCTTATTTCTCAAATTGACGGCCCGCGGGGCTCGTGCGACCACCAAGTCAATATCTTGCGGCCCCCGCCTTAATATAAAAGTTCAATGTCTACTAAGCGATATCCATCATCAAGGAAGCATAGACATGCAGAAGATGTTGCTTGGTAGACATTGAACTTTTATATTAGGGCAGAGATGGTTAGTTTAGTTCAGTCTGTTTGTTTATCAACCAGCTATTGTTTATATTTTATGTTTTCAGACAGTTACCGGTGTGACAACTCTGTTTTAATATTACATAATTATGAATTGAATTTTAAGCAATAGTAAAGCGCTGTATAAGTACACACCATTGTGTTCCCCCAATCTGTACCGTCCCTCATCGACCTTCCCATGGAGCAATGCTTCACACCTGTGACGGGTGAATTAGGCGGAATCAACATGGGATTACATAACCATAAGCGTTGAGCACGTTTGGTAGCGTTGTCAGCCCCCGATGCTCCCGCATTCTCCCGCTCCAGAACCGTTTGCTGTCATCTTTGCCCGGGTCTTCCTCCTGATGTGTCAAAACAAGACGAGGAAAAAATAATAATGATGGGGAAAGAGACTGCCCACACAACCTGAGGAAAACACAACATGCGTTCAGCACTTTCCCCCAATTCTTATGAGTTTGACCCCCCAAAGCGCCCCCCCCACACACACACACGCATTCCATTTAGAGCACTTGCTCCTTGTTAAAAAGATCCAGCCCTGGACGGAGCGAGGGTGGTGATACTCCTAATGAAGATGAATATTCAGCTGCTTTAGGACGGCTCCTGGAAGCCTGCCCAGCCTGCACTTGCTGTTCCAGTCAAATTGGCGGTAGGGTGGGTGGGGGCTGGCGGTGGAGGAGATGACTGGGGTGGCAGACAGGCTGAGGAGACGTGTGCCGTGTGCCGGCAAATAAGCACACAAAAATGCATGAACAGTGACTACAGACGTGCGTGCATGCATGCGAATGCTTGCATCACAGACGCGCCTGACAGAAGAGGAAGTAAAGCCGAGAAACTTCTCCTCCATCTAGAACTCTATTCATCCATTTGCTATGGAAGACTCTGATTAATGTAATCAAGTACTTTAACTAAAAAAATCTGGAGAGATTTTTTTTTTTTTTTTTCTGAGTGTCCGCTGTATATTCTGGCATTCTTTGAAACCACAAATTCACTAATAAAGGGGAACATTTTCAACATTGGGTTATTTCGATGATCATTTCTGTTTTCCATTACTGCTAAAGTAAGGAAAAAATATAAACTCATGGGGATTAATATGGGAGTTTTACATCACATTTTAAAAAATATATAGTTATTATTAGAGATTGTAATCCTACATTTTTAGAGTTATAGATTTTAGATGTTTTAACCCTTACATCGCCACAAATAAATACAAATTTTATGGAATCTAAACATAGAAATCACATAAATTTTTAAAAAATGACTACATTTTGTAAGAAACATAAACCTTTACTCTCAAAATGATAGTTTGAACATTTGTTATATTTGGTTGTATCACAGTTTCATTCAATTATTAATTTAGTACCTCTTGGTGTTTTAATCAAACTGTTTTTTGATCGATTAGTCATTTCTGTCAGCTGTCACATCCTTTTTCAGAAGTGTTGTCAGATCAGCACAGTTGTTGCCCAAGGACTGTTTTTGCTGAGTTTTAGGGCTATTCCGCTCTTAACCCTCGAGGTTTTACCACCCTTACTTGATTTTCTTTTTTCTTTTTCTTTTTTGTTAGCTTTTTCTTATTTGCTGCTGATTGCATGGGTCAGATTTGTTCAATCAAAACCTGCGATCACCTGATAATCGGCAAGTGTAGGACACAGACTGCTGCTAAAATAAATCTAAAACAGAGTTGAGCATTGGAGTCTTTATCCTGATCCCAAGCCACTAAAATTATTCAACGCACACACAGTGTTGCACAGTTGGACCGTTATGATGTGAGATGTACACTGATCACGAAGTTCTGTGTAATATTAGTGCTGTCAATCAATTAACAATATTAATTAGATTAATCACACTTTTGGATAGTGATTAATCACAATTAATCGCAATGTTTTACTAGATACATTTTTATATGAATATTTGTGGCTTTTGAACAAAAACTGACCAAAGAGAAAATGTTATCTTCCATTTAATTGTCTGAAGTTTTTAACTTCTTAAAGTGCTTAATCAGATACCCCAGAAGTGTAATTTGCGTGCACAAAAACACATCAACAGTCGTAAGAAACAAGCATTGTGTTTCTGCAACTTTAACTTTAAGATGAACATATACCACGGTAAGGGTGAATGCTTGATTCTGATTGGCTGATTGGGTGCGAATGCTCATCTTAAAAGAAAAATTGGGTCGCAAAGGTTCAGTATTACTGCGGGGGATTCTTCAAAACAAACTTTTGTGTCATCATCTGGACAAAAAGAAGCAGTAAGAGGTGAACTTTATGTACTCCATTGTGACCCAAAATACTTAATGTGTCCATTTTATTATGGAATACTGGACTGGATCGATCCGGACCATACCACTAAGTGGAAAGGAGGATTAATAGAACCATGACAATTACCCCAGAACATCTATGTAAAGTCATTTTTTATGTATTTTCTGTATAAAAAAATAGCACGCTGATACTGTTTGACATAACAAGTTTAGAGGTTTCATATTGAATTCAAGGTGATTTCAAATATATTATTTTAGCGCTTGATTTCAAATAAAATGATGATCATAAAACAAATATGCACCACGTAATGTGCTTCTGGATGTTTCTACATGAACATTCTGAGAAAAATAAAAAAAATAAATCTGTGATACCAGCAACAGAAGCCCTGAAAATATGTCATAATAACGTGATGTTTCAGTAATTACACTTGGAAAAGCCTCAGGGTGTGGCCCAAAGAATCCATTCAGTGAGAGCTGCTGCAAATTCTGGAAAAAAATGCACCGGAGCCAACATCTGAAGGAGCTGGAGACTGACCTGGAGCACTCTGAAATGGGGACTATAAACCACACTTCACCCCCCCAGATCACAGGATGCTGCTGATGGTAGGGGTAGATGAAACCACACTAAGACCTGAGGACACAGAGCTGGTGATGACAGGAGACACTTCAATAGAATAGATTCCCTAAGACAAATGTGCGCGGCAGCACAGGAAACTAGATTTAGGAAATATTTTGGCTTTTTGTGCTGACCCCAAAAAGTATATTTAATATTCTGGAATTATTTTGGAAAAAATTGGAGTGCACATAAAAATGGGTCAATAACACGGCAACACAGAGAGGTGGAAGTAACTGGAAGTACTGGGAGTTTGGCAAAAGGGTTCACCAGCAAGTTTAGGTTGAGGGACAAAAATAAGATGGTCACTTCTGCGTTTGGTTTATTTATTTATTTTTTTTACATGCATTTAAATGAAAAGGAAATAATTCAATAAAACAGAACATAATTATTGGCAATAAATGAACTATAATTATTTAAAAATGAAAGGCGGAAAATATGAGACATTTTCATGTAATAAAAATCTGACCATACTTTGAAAATTAATCTCAGAAATATTTTAACTATTTTACTACTTTTGTTAGCTTCAGAAACCGAAAACGGCTCCCCTACTTTTTTTTTTTTTTTAACATTTTTTATCTTTTTCTCGTGATAGTGAGATAATGACTCATTATCTGGAGAAAACAATCTTTGTTTTCTAAAAAAAACAAGATAATACCTCGTTATCACAAGAAAGCAAAGTTTGTTTTCTCGAGAAAACGATAAAATAACTTGTTATAAGTTCACGTTCTCGGGAAACCGATCTTCGTTTTCTCCAGAAAACGAGATAATAACTCGCTGTAACGGGAAAACGAAGTCTCGCGGCTCCGTGCAGGAAAAAGGAGACGGGAAACTGCATTCTTCGTTCTTGGTTATAATGAGAAAATGAACTTTGTGTTCTCGTTATAATGACATGGTGGATCTCGTTATAACGAGAAAACTATAAAAAATAAAAACATGTATAAACTTTAAGCAGCTGTTTGAACTTAAGAGGAGTTCTCTCCATTGTTTTGCCTGATATTGAAGATTTTCTCTGTCAAGTTCTCCAATATTTTGCTGGAGAATGTTTCAATTGCAGAAGTCAGCTGTTTGATCACTGCTCTCTTGCAGTTGACTCATGAATGTTGGCACAATGACACATGAACATTTCCTATTCTTGTTTTTCCTAGTCTTTGCGATGTAAAACTTCCATGACTTTTCCACTGCTGTTGTGCATGCACCGCATTCGTCTTCTTCTTGAAAGATCTCGAAACTTGCTTGAGAGCACGAACCTCCACGACCTTTCCGTCCAAAGCAAACTCCTGCTTTTAAGAGGAATTCTATGACGACCTCTGTGTTGCTCGCTCTGGGTTTTTTTCCGAGCATTTCTGCCTGAATGAAGGGGGGCTGGGATGCCGACCGCACAGCAGGAAAGTGCTCCTTGACTTGAGGCAGAACAGGCTTTCAATCCTGTCCAAACCTTTCAGCACTAATGTCTCTTTTTCATCATTTTCTAGAACCAATGAAAAGACGTTGCACTTTGCTGAAAGTGAATTACAATTGTTGTTTATTGTTTATATCTCAGAGTAATAGACATATACAGTTGCAGAAGAAAATAAGCCTTTGGAATTACTTGGTTTTATGCATAAACTGAACAAACAATTCTGTTTAATGAAAACATGAAAGCATATATAGGTGTGATTGAAACAGGTAATGTTTTTCTCCATTTCTTACAGAAATCGAAGTACTCCCAAAGCGTTCACATAACCTCTGTACATGTAGGGAATATTTTCAAACAACTGGAAGTAGTGAATCCTTTCACTTCAGGATTTTGTTAAATCTGTATTTTGGAAAATCTCTTCCTGTCCTCACCTTAACCCTCTCACTGCTGACTCCTGCACTTTGATTCTGTTTTTTAGCATGTATCAAAGCTTTATGAAAATTTGAAAAATTGCACCTCTGTGTTTTTTTTTGTTTTTTTTCTGTGTGAATGTTTTACAGCATTCACGCTAAACTGATTCTCCTGCTCCTTTCCGTATGTTTTTCAGCATCTAAAACCTCAATCACACTTTCTTTGAGTTCAGCAATCTTGGTATCAAAATGTTCAGCTCGTTCAGGACATTACTGCTTGTAGGTTTGGTTTTCATAAACTTTATAGTTTTGAAATATTGAGAGAAAATTGTTCCAATCCCTCAATAACTTTGTGTACTTTGAAACTTCCGCAAATATCTTCAGCTAGAGACTGCATTGAACTTTGAAATGTTCAGAGACCACTGGGTTTTAAGGCTAATTTGACATATAGATTTTATTTTAGACATAGCCTAATGAAAAATGTTTTTTTGCTCATTTAGAAATGTTTCCAGTTTGGAGTTTGGCTAGCATTTTATCAGCATGCTAACAGGTTTTGGATCATTTAGAGACGTTTACAGTTTTTTGGACAGATTTTGAGTTTAGCTAACATTTTTAGCATTATGCTAACAGGTTTTGGCTAATTTAGAAAAGGGCTGCCACGATTAGTCGACTAATCGACTACAGATATAGTCGATTAGTCGACTATTTTAACAGTCGACTAATCGACTATTAAAATAGTCGATAACTAATTTTATAGTCGATTAGTCATTATTTTATATTATATGGAGTCAGAGTGTAGTAAAGTTGAAAATTATCATGGCATTATGCTAGCTTTTTGGACAATTCTGGGATTTATTAAGGTTTTTTAGGCTATTTTAGAGCATAGCTAATATTTCAGCTACATGCTAGATATTTTGGCTAATTTAGGCTTTTTTTGTTTTTTTTTTTAGGATATTTTGGAGTTTAGCTTCTATTTCAGCTGTATGCAAGCCGTTTTTGTTAATTGGATATTTAACTAACCTTTTAGCTGGCTATCAGCTTCAGGATTTTCATCAAATTCAGCATTTTCAGCTCTCAACTTCAGTGTTTTCAGTTATCAGCTTTAGGGTTTGCAGCTATCAATTTCAGCATCTTCAACTATCAGCACCAATATCATTAGCGGCCAAATTCAGCTTACAGCAACTACTAGCATTATTATGTATGTTATTTATCTAGTTTTTGAGTTAGTTTAAAGCTAATGATGGTTAAGATGCGTGCTTTACATCTAGTTTGTGGATTATTAGTCGACTATTAAAATAATCGTTTGTGGCAGCACTATTTTAGATATGTTTCCAGTTTTTAGGCCAACACGAAATTAGCTAACATTTTAGCATTATGCTACCTGTTTTTGGCTAATTTAGACATTTACAGTTTTTTTTTTTTTGGCACATTTGAAGCTTAGCTAACATTATAGCATTATGCTAGCTTCTTTTAGCCAATTTAAAAATGTCCTGTTTTTTGGGCAAATTTTTAGTTTAGCTAACATTTTAGCATTATGCAAGCTGTATTTGGCTAATTTACACATGCTTCAAGTTTTTCAGGCAAATTAAAAGTTTAGCAAACAGTTTAACATTATGCTAGCTGTTTTAATTAATTTAGACATTTTAAAGGTTTTTTGCTAATTTGGCATTTAGCTACTATTTTAGCAAGTTTTCATCCTCAGCATTTTCAGCTTCCAGCTCTGGCATCTTAAGCTCACACTTGCATTTTCGCAGCTAATGCTATATATCTATTATTTATTTGTTTTATTTATATGTGAGTTTGCGTCTTAATGGGCTTCGGTCTGCTAGTGAGAATGTGCATTTTCGCCAAAAGTCGAAATGTAAAAATAAATAAATGCATAAATAAATAAAGAATGGATTTTGACAGATTTGATGCAGATTAGTTATCTTTAACTTAGATTGTAAATAGATTTGCACCTATAAAGTTAGATGTATTATTACTAAATAAGGTTGTAAGTTAAAGCAAATAAGCAAAAAACTAGAAAATAATCTATTTTCTGTTTTAAAATTCACAATCTTATTTTTAAATTGTAAAACATATTTTACTCTATTTTCTAAAAACAAAATTTCTTGCCTATAGTTTGCTGCTCAATGCTTTATGCCGCCATGTACTGTCATGCTACAGACTACCTTTGGCCACAGCTGCGAGCGGATTCCTGTTGCCAGGTGGAGGAGGAGATGGAGGGAGCCGCCGGCCATTAGCAGTGCCGGCTATTGGAAGTAAAAAGAGAAGAAATGTGGGGCAGCTTTGCCACCCGTTTGAAGTAGAGACAGCTTGTTTGTGAAGTAGAGGCAGCTTTCATGTCCTGCTCTCATGTGACCTGAGGAGATCTTAGCTTCATAAACCATATTGACTAGATCCCCCTCGAAAAATAAAGAAATAAAAAATGAAATACCCCGACACAATTTATTCCAGCACTGATGGAGCTCGGAAGCCTGCAGCTTTATGAAGTGAGATGAGTGGCTGAGTGGTGGGAGTTTCAAGGCCATCCCTTGACGTGTTTCTCCAACAGAAGAACATGGAAACAATCTTAAGTGTTGACTCATTACCTGAGTAGTAAATAAGTGCTGTAAGGGAATGGTGCGACAGTTAATTTCAGGCTGCATAATAACACCAATGCTGTGACATCTGATCAGGATTCCTTAATGATACTGTCACACTCCATCAGCACTCACTCTGCGACGCCGTAAACGATTGTGTGATTAAACATGAATTAAACGTGAAACCATGAAATTGCAAGTCCTCCCACCACCTTCTCCGAAGTTAAAGTGCGGGGCTCCTTCCAGAAATGTTTTGACACAACTGCTGATCCAGCTCTCGCAGATTCGGGCTTGAGAGACTTAGACGTTTTTTTGTCGTCTCTGCATTTCTGGGGAGGGAATTGGCAGATTATTTGGTCAACCTCGATCAGTTCCACCACAGCTTAGGGGGATACAAGCTCACTGACTAATATTGCCCAAAATCCATCAAAGTCAAAGGGCTTGTCCTTTTTTTAAGACTCGAGTGTTCCAATCTGGCACTTGGCGCATCAAAGCCTTCACAAACAGAGGCCGTACCCCGCCTGCGACTGCTCTGACTGATCCAGACCAAAATAAATCGCGCCGTCTGACAGCATGAAAGTACCTACTGTAACGCCGAATGAGACGACAGTTGGCTTTAATCTTCAAAGCACCCTTGTGACATCACATAGTTTCTTTTACTGGTTTTATATCTAAAAATAAAAGTTAATACGCGTCTCAATTCCTCAAGACCTTAGGAGTTCTTGACGTCCGTTCAGTTTGCAGCTGTGGATGTACTGATGTGCATCACCTGTTAGCGTTCATATCTAACACTTCCATGGTCAAACATCAAGTGGTAAATCCAAGAAAAGCAGCGTGATAATTGTGTTCCGCCAGCAGTCGAGACCTCAGATATCTTCTTTGCCAGGAAAAACCTCATCATCTGATGGCGTGGGAACAGTGATGATCCTGAGCGCACAGAAGAAAATGACACAAAAAGATAAAAGAAAAAAACCTTACAAAGGAACTATTAAATGGTGAACATTTTTTCTTGAATAGGTAACCTTAGAAAAGGCAAGAGTAAAATAATCCATCTAAAATGAAAACACAGAACTAGAATGTCTGTTTTTGTTTTAACTGAATTTTGATTTGTTTATAGGATTTAATGCGGGTAGAACACCCCAAAAAACAAGTCTGATACAAAAGGAAGAATCAAACCTTTTGAAAAGAATTGTGTTAAAGCAGGAAGAAAATCTTTGACTCATTCTAAGATGAGTTTTCCCACCATAACTGAAAACTGAAGATTTTTGTGACTGTTAATGACTATCAATGATTGATTTGATGGAGAAACACTGAAAGCAATTTTGGGAAAAATCGCAATACTTTGCTTGATGATACTTCGCTTGTATCAATATAACAGGCTGGCAAGGCGACATTTAATTATATACACAGGGAAACATTTATTTCACAGTTTTATTTTTTTGTTTTCCTCTAAAACCTCCGACCTCTAGTTGGCAGCACTGCACAACAAAGCCTCTTTGAGCAGCTCTACATTTATGGAGAGAAAATTGCGTAATTCTTGATTTGTGCGTAAATTAGGATCTGTGCGTGCGTAATTCTTGATTTGTGCGTAAATTAGGATCTGTGCGTGCGTAATTCTTGATTTGTGCGTAAATTAGGATCTGTGCGTGCGTAATTCTTGATTGATAACTTGTAATCTCTCCCTCATGTGGGAATCCCTAAGGTTTCTTTGTTTTTCCTGACTCAGGTTTTTTAGGAGTTTTTCCTTACCGAGAGGAAGGGTCTAAGGGCAGGGATATCCAGTTTATTTAGTCTGTTTAGTCTTTAGATATTTTTTTTCATGTTCAAGACTATTTTCTGCATCTGTAAAATTACCTGCATGAAGCCCAATGAGGCAAATTTCTTTTTGATTTTGGGCTATATAAATAAAATTGAATTGAATTGAATAAAACATTTTGTGCAAAAGTAAAACAAATTACAAAATAAAAAAAAATACAATTTACACATGCACAAATTACAATTACAACAGCGTGAAACAAATTACACACAAAATATTTTAAAAATACGCACGATTCGCCTCTCATCTATTTGCAAGTCACTATGTCCTTTGTAAAATGGATTCAGGAGACCTGAATAAAGGTGCTCGCATCCTGGGTTGTGAAACGCGTTTGGCTTGCTGTTCATAACATAACATACCAAAGGTATCCAACATGTAGAAGTATTACACAAGCGGTCTCCTTCACTCTCACACTGCTTCCTCACACAGATGATCCGGAAAGGACGTATTCGAGCGTCGTTCAGACGCCTGAATCATTTAAAAACTACTGGTTCAGCCACATTTAGCAGAGGTGGAAATTAACAACCCCCTTATTAATATTTTTTCTAAGTCATTAATTTTCAATAAAAAAAATAAAAAAGTAAAATGTTCTTTCTGGTACTGTCTTTAGGATATATCATGATACGAATCGTATCGTCACTCGTGTATCGTGATATGTGTCGTATTGCCAGACTCTTGCCGATACACACCCCTAACATTTACTTTTATTTAAATAAAGGGAGCTCTCAAATAATTAAACAAAATTCCTCGTTTCCACACATTCAGCAGGAAGCTCTGCTCAGAGGAAGCGGCGAGCAACACCTCTGATCACACATTAGGCTGCAACACGTATGACATAGCAGCAGTTATTCAACTCGGGTCCCACAGGTGAGCTGTCTGCTCGTTTGTTAATGACAAGAATTTGGGGGTGGTATTGATTTCCTGTGGCTCTAATTGAGAGTAGACTCTTTAAAGGTTTGCAATAAATCCCCTACTAACTTCTCCACTCATTTTTTGCCTCTTTGTCTTCTTTTTCAGCTTTTGTGATGTTTGTCGTTTTCTCTCTGTGCAACAAATGCATTTAAGGATTCTGACTTTGTTTGATTTAAAAAAAAAAAAAAAAAACAACTAGTAAACCAAGAAAAGGAAACACTTAAATGTCATCGAACATTTAGAGATTAACTTTAAAGGGCTAGTAATGGGGTTGTGGGTCATTTTCGGTGTTAACTGTATTTTGCCTTATATTTACAATTTCCAAATGTTTTGGTGTGTTTTGAGCAAGAAATAATGAAATAAAACGGCTTTTTTGCGGCCAATCCATATGCAAATTTCCACTTCCGGGAAAACGCTCCGTTTTGGTCACGTGGTGCGTGTGACGTCACATGGGTAACAGAAGCACGATAACTTCTCCTTTGCGTGTCGGAGCTAGCGACAGCGGCGATATTTCAAGGTCCACAATTCTGTGTTCAGACTCAGATTGTGGAAACATTTGTTCTGAAAGTGACGCTGATTCAGAGGCGCCGGGTGTTTGTGGTTTGAGGACTGTAAAGCCCGATCAATTTGAGCCGGCAGTGCGTAAAGTAAGAGCTCACAACGGCAATGACAGTGACGCTGAGAATGCCGATTTAAAGTCGTAATTTAATGAGAAAAGAACCAAAGCTGTCAGTTTATCAGAGCCATGCTCGAAGCTGGAAGACGTGGAGCATCTCGTGAAGCTTTATTTACAGATCGGTTTGAAAAACAAAGAAATTCTGAACCTTTTGGTGACTCGAAATCAAATCATCATCAATGAAGCTGACTATCCGGGTCGGTAATGCAGAGTTTCATATGCAAAATAAGGAACTTAGAGACATGTTTGCAGGACCGTCCGCCACTTTATTATTGACTTTATTCACATACCCGGAAGCTCTTTCACCACCTTACTGCATGTCTCTGACATGCGCAGAAACCAAAGGAGAATGTAAACAGAGCTCCACGTGAATCGTCCCGTTTCAACAACAACAACAGAGAATGACAACAGTCTGTCACGTTAGCTAAGTACACTGAAAATTCCAGAAACGATTCCTCTTCAGATGAAAGCATCACACAGAAATGAATGAGATCTGATCTTTCACGGAGGAAGAAATGACTGAAGTGGACAGCTGCGCGTGTCGATGGTTTCATCAACGGATCTGCAGAGATCCTGCAAGCCACCATCAATGATTAATAAACTGCAAATCAAACAAAGAAACTTCCAAACATGTGCAATGTTTTAAACATTCAGTTTACCTGTTGAAATCAGAAGCTTTTCACAGTTTAGTCGGTCTGGTTCTGTCACAGTGTTCATCGCAATAGGCTCATTTTGATTGTAAATCTCGTAAATTTACGACTTTAAAAATTATA
The DNA here is from genome assembly GCA_003999625.1 of Oryzias javanicus. Classification (NCBI taxonomy): domain Eukaryota; kingdom Metazoa; phylum Chordata; class Actinopteri; order Beloniformes; family Adrianichthyidae; genus Oryzias; species Oryzias javanicus. The sequence continues at coordinate 36,031,465 of CM012439.1, forward strand.
ATTTAATTTTTTTTTCTTTTTTGTGGCCCTAATACTCCGTCGTACCATAACACCGACGTTTATAGGATTCAACTTTGCCGCAGCGCACACACATACACGTATCTGCAGACACCCTGGGTCCGCCTGCATTCTGCCGCTGGCGCTGTCTTACCCATGTGACGTCAACGCGTCACGTGACCCAAATCGGGCCGTTTCTGAAGCAGGGCGAAATTTGTCGTTGATTTTGTCAAATTTTACAAAAACCTGCGTTTGTCAACGGTAATTATTTGTTATTTTTGATACATTAGAACATATGGAATATATCTGGATATGCATTTTAGCTTTGTCCCAGCCCATTACTAGTCCTTTAATTCATATTGTTAAAAGCAAAACTGCTCCAATTGGCTAATACTAAAAGAAATAGTGATTTAGGAGGATGATAATGTTCCAGTCATCTTTTAATTTAACTATCATGAAATCTTTAGTTAAATTTCAAATAAAAAAAGCTATTAGAATAGTTAAAGAAGCGTTTTGTGAACCAACAAATTTTTTATTTTCTTTGACTAAAAGTTTAAATTTAAAGGACATTGTTCATGTTAAGGTAATAGAAATTGTTTATAGAGTCGAACACAATTTAGTTAAAAAAATATACAGAGACTATTTACTTTAAGAGTTGTCAGTATAATTTAGGAAGTCTTTTTACTTTAAACAGGTTAAAATTTGAACTAATGTTAAGGCGAGATGTGTTTCAGTTCTTGGTGTGAAATTATGGAACAAATTGAGTGATGAGTTAAAATTGAGCCCTTTTTTAATTTAAAAAACAACTAAAATGTTAACTTATAAATAGCTATAAAACACTTGTGTAAAAAAATTTTATTTACTTGTATTTATTTGTAATTTTTTATTTGTACTTGATTGTATTACTTTGATTTTTTTAAAATAGGCATCCAATAAGCGTCATACGCTTCTGCCTATTCTCTCTTTTTATTGGTTGTTTGTCTATTCTTGACATTTTTTTCAATAATATAAATATGGCAAAGTAACCATTAAACATTGATTGATTAATGGATTGATTGATTTTTAAAGTGTTCCCAGTGGTCTTTAAATTATGATGACGTGGGTTATAGGCTGTTTTCTAGAACATAGTTTCTGCAGAGTGACAGAAGTTGGTTAGATATTTGCCTCAACCCCACCCCACAGTTCTACGTTCACGCTCTCCCGCTATACCTCAGCAGGGAATTTGTAGCCCGCCAAGCATATTTTGTACATCACAAATAAGCTTTTATTCAAAATGTATTTTTCGTCTGCTCCATTTGAATGAAAAAAATACATCAAAATGATATCATTTTCATAATATCATCAGAAAAATGCCACAAGAACATGTTTAAAACACCAAAATCCCAATTTTACTATTTAACAGAATCTCAAAATAAAGTCACGAAACTCCTCGTTTTGAGTCCACCCGGCCTGACCAACACTTAGAGGCATTTGAACAGACGTTCACGTCCATTTAGGAGAGCAATCTGTCTTGAAACCCAGTGACTCTTATTCTGAGGAACCATATTGATCCATCCAACTGCTCTCCCTGTGTGTGTTTGTGTCCGGTGCCAGGTCCCATATCTGTTCCCGGTGCCGGCTGATTACTGTGTGCTGCTGCCTGGCCATAGTTCACAGTGATTTGTTCTGTTCGGTTTGTTTCACCTTGTTAAATGGTTACATTCCTCCCCATTCCCCTCCCACAAGTCGCGCGCACATATGCTGAGAGAATAAACTAATCTGGACGTGAATCTGAGGCTTTGACCCACTGATTAACGTTTGGGAACACACTTGTGCCGTCTTAGTCAGCTTATCAGTGTCTACATTTTTATGTCTCAAACATATTTACTTTTCTGTTTTGAGATTTTTTTTTCTGCTTTTAATGAAAATATGTAAAGCAAACAACAAGGTTCTTTTCCTTTTTTTGTTCTCAAGTCATGAAAATGTGGCAGCTGAACAATGTAAAAGGGTTTTGTCCTTGCAGGAAGTGAGTCCTACACAATGCAACTTCTTAAGATACACAAAAATGTCAATTACATTGATGGCATGCAAAAACGTTTTAATTAAAAACAACAAAAGTTCACTCAAAGAAAAATACAAAGTTGAAGCCATTTTCCAGAACGATCTTTGCAGCATCATCAACATTTGCATGAGAATTACCTAAATTACTAAATATTTTAAGAAGTTTTTATTTTCTACTTTTCTAGCTGAAATCAAATTGTGTTCAACATTTCTTATTTGTACCAAAATGCAACATTTTTTTCAATAATTATCTAAATTACTCTCCTCGATTTTTTTTTTTTTTTTTTTTCAGCCAGTTTCTCAATTGTCGGATCATCTCTTTGGTATCTTCCTTGTTTTGGTGATCTTCTGATGATTAGCCTGCATTTATCTATTTTTTATTGCAAACAGTGTTAATAAAATCCCTAAAATGTGCTTGTAAGACAAGAGATGCCCTTCTTATTAGGAAATGCTTCTTCAATTTTGAATCTTAATCACATGAAGGCTTTCATGTGTGTTTGTTTCAAGGCTTCACCTTAATTTGTTGAGAAAGTTTGATTCACTTCTTTTGTAAAGTTTTTACTTGATGTGGAATATTTTGCGCCTGACCTTCCACAGTTCCCTCCATTTGTGGATCGTTGCTGCATTTTTAATTTCTGCTCAACATTGTTTAATTGCAGCTGAAATGAAAGACTTTTTGCAGCTGTCGATAATTTCTTAATTCTCACGCCAGCAGTTGGGATGTCTAGTTTTTAACACAAAACTCTGATTCTCAGTAGAAACACAGAAACAGCTGAATATATTCCGAATAATATGTAAGAAAAACTCACTATATACAGTTAATTTTCTAATGCCGCGTTTCCACTAAGCAGTCCAGACCAGACTGGACCGAACCGTTATGGTATTTTGAGCGTTTCCATTATAAAATGAACCCATTAAAGGCTGAACCGATTGGTACCATTTTTGGTTGTCAGTTGGTCGTGTGTCCATTGAATAATAGAACGGACCTGTGAGGGCGGAGCCTCCTTGAGTTCTATAGGAGCTGTTTAGTAGAAACGAGCCATTAAAGTCTCAATTTGATCATCTATTAATCATTTTTTAAAGTTTACCCAGTTGTCTTTTTTTATTATGATTACCGGTATGTTGGTTTATCCAAAGTTAATTATTTTAGGACCAATTTTGTCCAGTACAGCAGGAGTTGATTAGAAATTTGCCTCTGAGTTGTGGGTGGGTCTGTTGCCGTCGAAGTAAGCCTCCACTGATATCCCATCATTCCTTTATTTAAGCTTACAGCGTCTCAAAACACCAACTTAACTTTATCGGTGCAACAAAAATGGTGAGCAGTGTTAGAGCTATGTACAGTTTGTATCTAGTTGGGAGCTCAGATGAGGAATAATTATGACGTTAATGGATCTATTTGTCTTAAAGTAGATGTATCAGAATAGAGTGGAGCAGGGAGATTTTGCCCCTCCATCTAATTTCACTTGCTGCATCGCGAAAAAGAGCTTTTTTTAAATGAAATACTTAGTTTTAAACCTAAATTCATTTATATGTCTTACATCAGAGAAAAAAAAGTTACAACTCCAATGGTTTTTTAATCTATTTTCAAAGCGTTTCCAGTGGTGTTTTAATTATGATTAGGTTAGTTTTAGCCTAAATCAACAAAAACATTTTTGGTAAGAGCGTCAGTGTGGAGCAACTCCGCCCCTCTTTCCCTCACTATTGCTGAGAGCTTAGAGCAGGGAGGTTATGGCCAATCCAAGATATTTTCTAGGTCATAAATACGTTTTTTTTTTTTTTTTTCAAACTCAGCAATTTGGATAAAGAAATACTCAGGCTATTTTAAGATTAATTTTCTTTATTTATGCACTCCATCATCAGAAAAATGATACAAGAACATGCTAATAAAAAAAAAATGGTTTTTTTTATCATTTCAATTGAATTAAAACTTACGTTTTCATTTTAACTCAAGTTAAAATGAAAGTACCAAAATAATCCATAATTTCAAACAGTATAGTGTGTGGAAATAAAATGTCATTGATTGTGAGGCACACACAGTTGTTTTGTTTCGACAAAAATAACTACTGAGCCACAAAAGTGACTGAGATTGAGCCAATTTTAAATTGCTTCTTCCTCGTGTATCTGTCATCTGAAAATGACAGAACTCTGGTATTAGATTTTAGGACAATATTTTTCTCTTTTCTTTCATTTTGTCTCATGTGAAGTCCTGGTTTTTTTTCTCAGATGTCAGAATTTTGGAACAGCTGCAGAACATATTCTTTGGTTCCCACAACACCTTTTTTCTCTCTAAATTATGATTTATTTTTTTCTTTTACAGTATTTTCTTTTTCTGAATAACCACCTAAATGTGAGATGAATATATTTTTATAAGCAGAAAAGCTTGAATGACCATAAATATCAGTTTCTTCTCATTGGTTGTTTATAATTGGATCTGTAAACTGAACTATGTTCAAATAAAAACGAAAAAAAATAGTATACAACATATCAAAGTATTTTTCCTTTCAGTTGGCCCTTTCTAGCTCGATTCGTTTGATTGTTTGAGCTTTTTAAGCCACAATAATCAGCCGAACAATTCCCAATGATATTTTTGTCCAAGTCCACAGGGTGAACTGTTGCTCCACTTTGTGAGCACAACATTTGTCCCATTATAATGGAAGGCTTTCTCTGTCTCAGTCATGATCTGCTTGTGGGCAGCTCTTGGAAATTCATGGAGCGAACAGCCTGCAACAATTTCAAGTGTTGGCAGTCAACTCAACAAAAAGCTAATGAAGCATAGCAAACAGCTTGTGGGGTGTAGCAAGAGGGAGAAGTTACATCAAAGGCCGTCATTGCCGGCTTGAGCATGCTTAAGTGAGCAAACGGTATCCTGAGGCTGCTGAAAAACAGACATAATCCATTGATATGTGTACAAGTCAAAATAAGATAAGTAGCAGGCTGTATTGCACCACAGAGCAGTCGTCATACATCACAAAGATTCAACTTGAGTCACTGTGAAAATGAATCACACTGACTTTTACATGGAGATTTTTCTGGATGGATATTTGATATACTCCACATATGGCAACCACAGTTCATTCTGTTTGGTTCTTTCTTTTGTTTCAGGTCCAAAGTTGCTAGAATTTAAAATTATTGTTGAGTTTAGAATTTCTGCAAATAAATTCCAGTAGAAATGACAGGTTTGATGGACTTTTGTGGTTTATTTTAAACAAATTTCACAAGCAATTTTACAATTTACTTTTGGCGAAAGCAAGAATTTGTAGAATGTGATCGTGTGACTTCTTTTTTAAACACAGAAGGGGGCAAACGTGGAAAAAATATTGTTATAACCAAGTTTTGCCTAGAGCTCGGGATCACATTCTGTTTGCTCTACTTTAACTAGAAATGACAATAGAACTCTGATCTTGTGTCTTTTAGTAAACATAACCTTGTAAAATATTATATTGGGGTTAGAAAAAAAGCAGGTTGGGTGTCTCAGTACTTTTCTACGACAGAGTATTAGGGTCACCGAAAAAAAAAAAAAAAAGTAATATTACAAGTTTTTTCTCGTAGATTTACAACTTTAAATCTCGTAAATGTATGAGTTTTAATCTTGTAGATTTACGACTTTTTTCTCATAATGTATTAAAATCGAGGGGAGTCTACATTCCAGCGAATTTATGCCGTGAACTGAAGCAGACCGACCAAACTGTGAAAAGCATCTTGGATTTCATCAGGTAAACTGAATGTTTAAAATATTTCAAATATTTGGAAGTTCCTTTATTTGATTTATAGTGTATTAATGTTTTATTCGTTGATGGTGGCTTACAGGATCTCTGCAGATCCCGTTGATGAAGCGGTCCATATCCTCCAGCTGTCCACTTCAGTCATTTCTTCCTCTGACAGACCAGATCTCCTCCAACTCTGTGATGCTTCCGTCTGAAGAGGACTAGTTTTTGGAATTTTCAATGTTCTTGTGCTAACGTTGTCATTTCTCAATGTTGTTTTGTGTCGAGACGGGACGTTTCATTTGGAGAAGGAGGCGTCCGGAGCTCTGTTTACATTCTCTTTTGGTTTCTGAGCATGACAGAGACATGACGTAAGGTGGAGAAAGGAAATGAAAGATGTAATAAAGTGACGGTCCTGATGAACGTGTATCTCTGAGCTCTTTATTTTACATATGAAACTCCGCACTGTTGTGTTTTGAAGTTAGCTGTTTAAGAACTGCATTACCCAGAAGGCAAGCGACTGGTCACATGTTCGGTGCACGGCAAGTGGTAAGCAGCAGATGAGCGCTAGTCATGCACAGTGCAGCAGTATGAAGAGACTGTTAATAAAAAGTCTGTTTAACACAATAATAGCGCCTCTTTTGCTTACTTGAAGATACGCAAGACAACACACGCACTACCGAACCCGGAAATAATTTGATTTTGAATCGCCAAAAGGTTCAGAATTTCTTTGCTTTTAACACCGATCTGGACATAATCTACACCAAATTCTCCACGTCTTTCATCTTCAAGCACGGCTCTGGTAAACAGACAACTTTGGTTCTTTTCTCATTAAATTACGACTTTAAATCCCGTAGATTTACACGTTTTTTTCTCATAAATGTACGACTTTATTCTCATAATTTAGCAGTTACGACTTATTTCTCGTAAATTTACGAGATTTAAAGTTGTAATTTTAAAAATATTTTTTTCTTCATAAAGTGACCTTAATACTCCGTCGTACTTTTGAAAGCGTGAAAAAAACAACTATTTTTTTAATGAGTTTGGTCCGCTCTAAATTTAAAGAGTTCAAGCTTAAATTTATATGCAATATTACTTTGATAAAGTGATGGAATATTGAAAGTAGAGTTGAAAAGACTGTCAACTGTATCTCTGGTTGGTCTAGTAAACCCAGCCTCTTAAGCAGCCCATTGATTTGCTGCAAAACTTTATATATGAAATTAATGGCAAAATATAATTGTATAACACTTTTCTACATTTCTCGAAGGCCCAAGGTGCTTTACAATTCCATTCACACACTGATGGCGTCTCCTCTGCTGAACAGTGGTGGCAACCTTCCACCAGAGGCTCAGTGTTTTGCCCAAAGACACTTTGAAACAAGGGCAGGCAGTGCATTAATCGAAATCTTCCACCCGAGAGGTCGTCCGTCCTGCCGCTGCACCACAGTCGCTCCTAAATAAGTTTAAGAAAGTGACAGTAGTGGATGTTTACACAGCTTTTTACACAATTAAACTGCATAATAAAACAGGCAGAAACAGAGCTTAAGAAATCAAACAAAATATCTCAACAGAAAAATGAAGAGAAGTTTAGTAAAAATCCTAATCCTCACAATCGATCATGATCTCAAACATTTTACATGAAACTTTTTGGCCATTTGCAGCACTAAGAAACCCTTTTTTCCCCTTTGATTTGACAAATAGAAAAATATATAATAGGACATGAGAAGTGTTGGATCACAGAGTGAAGCATTCCAAGGTAGAATGATGTTATGGGTCCATAAATATCACTATGTCTTTAATATTTCAGGTGATGTTATGTGTATAAAATACTCCGACTCCTTTTCTATGACAGATTAAAACATCCAGTCTTTTTATAGGAACATTTTGAAACTGCTTTCCTTTAGATGTGAGTCAGAGGTTAACTTCAACACACATTCCTTACAGTCGTGTAAGACATTTTTAAAAAGACACGGCGGTCCACTTTTCCAAACCATCTTTTTTGATAGATATTTACAAGGCAAGGCAAGTTTATTTGTATAGCACATTTCATGTACAGAGACAATTCAAAGTGCTTTACATAAAACATTAAAAGAAACAATCAAAAGAAATAGTAAAAATGTCATTCATTATTCAAATCATTAAAATAAAATTAAAAGAAAGTAAAAAGATTTTAATTTAAAACAAGCATAGATAAAAAGTGCGGACGTAAACTTTTGAATACATATTAATCAAATGCAACTGAGAACAGGTGAGTCTTTAACCTGGATTTAAATACACTGAGTGTTTCAACAGATCTAAGGTTTTCTGGAAGTCTGTTCCAGATCTGTGGTGCATAGAAGCTGAATGCAGCTTCTCCATGTTTAGTTCTGACTCTAGGAACTGATAAAAGACCGGATCCTGATGATCGGAGAGGTCTGGCTGGTACATACTGGGTCAGGAGGTCAGTCATGTATTTTGGTGCTAAACCATTCAAAGCTTTATAAACCAGTAACAGAACTTTAAAGTCTATCCTCTGGCAGACAGGTAACCAGTGTAAAGACCTCAGAACTGGACTGATGTGGTCTACTTTCTTGGTCCTAGTGAGAACCCGAGCAGCAGAGTTCTGGATCAGCTGCAGTTTCCTGATGGATTATTTTGGTAGTCCTGTAAAAACACTGTTACAGTAATCAAGTCGACTAAAGATGAAAGCATGCACTAGGTTTTCCAGACATCAGATCTTTAATCCTGGAGATATTTTTGAGATGATAATAGGCTGATTTTGTGACTGCCTTAATGTGTTTATCAAAATGTAGGTCTATGTCTATCACTATACCCAAGTTTCTGGTCTGGTTAGTAGTTGTAACCCTTCCGTTCTCCTTAGCTTGTTTACATTAAAAGTGGGGTCATCTGGACACCACAGGACAGTGCGCTGAACTTTTTTTTTTCACTGATTTCGGAGTTTCACTAATGTCCATGGCAGACATAAAATCCTGTCCCCCTTCGTCCACATTTGTCATGGAAAAAATCGCATAACAATATGTGGTTGGAGCCATCTGGACCCCAAGGAGAGCGGAAGGGTTAAGATGGATAGACTGAAGCTCTGTAGTGACATCCAACCTTTTTTCTTTAACCCCCAAGACAACAACCTCAGTTTTGTTTTTGTTTAACTAAAGTAAGTTGTGGCACATCCAGTCATTAATGTCCTTAATGCATTTACCAAGAGCCTGTACAGGGCCTCGGTCTCCTGGTGTCAGTGTAATATATATCTGTGTGTCATCTGCATAGCTATGGTAACTTGTTGTTCTTTAAAACCTGGGCCAGACGGAGCATTTGTATATTAAATAGAAGTGGTCCCAGGATGGAGCCTTGGGGAACTCTGCATGTAATGTCTGTTGGCTCTGATGTGAAGTCACCATTTGAAGCAAAATATGTATTGTTTTCTAAGCACGCGTTGAACCGATTTGGTACTGGTCCAGAGAGACCCACCCAGTTTTCCAGTCGTTTGAGTAATATACATAGTGTGATCGACTGCATCAAATGTGGCAAGGTGAACCTAAAAAGCATTTCATATTGCACTTGAAATAGTAACTTTAAACAAATATTATGGATGGCTTTATATGTTCTCTAAACCATTTGTCCAACTGGAAGTCGGAGCCTAGTAGAGCCTAACCCAGACACCAGTTTTATTTTAGACTATATATGGTTAGCTAAAACATTTCTACTCAAAAATCAAGATAGAAACCAATCAGATCTGATATAAATATAACATAATTTAAAAAACAGTTGATAGGTATCTACAAATCTGCAGTGTTATATTATAAACACAACTAAAAAATAAAATAAATAGTTGACTTGTGATATCATTGCATTTTTAAATGCAAAAAACCTGCATTATGAGAAGCCTTCACATATAATACTAAAAGGAAAAGAAAGGACCACAAAGGCTGAGACTAAAACAAAGCAATAATACCAAATTTAGTGGATTTCTGTTGCATCATCATTGCTGCTTTTTAAAAAAATAATATTTATAAGATATTTTCAAGTCCTGTGACTTTTTAACCTAATCCATCCTTCCAAACTTGATCCCCTCGGCAGTTCTCCTCAGTCTAAATCCCGGCCCTTCGTTTTCCATGCAGGTGTTGGACTTGCAAAGTGAATGGCAGCATGAATGCTAATAGGCCGTTGTAATAAGGTCTTTGAAGTGTGCAATACACTGTTACGGAATCATAATGCGAAATTCCCTTTTGAATGCAGAGACTTGGTTCTGCTTGACAGTTGCAGGGTTTTTACTCAGTCCTTCTCCCTCTTTTTTCCAAACATTGACTGTCTCAGTTTTTCTTGCTCTACTCCCCCCCCCCCTCCCCCCTTTTCTCCTACATCTTTTAACATTCAGTCGTGGCAGAAACGCTTGCTTTGCTTCAATAAGTTTTGGATGACGAGCAGGGTTTCCAAATACCAACATCTAGCGGTGCGTGGGAAAAACGTGAAAGAATGGACCCACAGAGGAGGGGCCGGGATTATTGGTTTAGGGGAGAAATGGAGTGGGTTTAAAGTCTGGTAGGAGGGGGCTGGTCAAAGGCAGGTAGCTTAAATCAAATACACGGGTCAATTTGAAGGTTTGTAAAAGAACTTTTAAGGTTTAGATTCCAATGCAGTTTTCCTGAGGCAGCCAAGAGGAATGTGAAGTGATTCTAAAAAAGTTTACGGGCTTGTTTTCTCTTCTCAGAAGCACTTTGTTCTTTATAATGGATTCAATTCGATAGCTTACTTTGTGTTTTTGCCTTTTGACATTCAAGCAGGCGTGGTGCGTTTTCCATCCTGCAGAGGGTCACGTCTTTAGCGCTCCCTGCCACTTCCAAGCAGCTCTCCTGCTGAGGTGCAGCATTTTCAGAAAATCTCTAAGCAGGCAGGAAGCATCAACGAAAACAAGAAAACATCCATTTAATGTGAAAGCCACACAAAAACTCACATTTCTAGAGTCCGCCCAATTTTTAGGGCACCAAACATGCCAAAAAGTGGTCTTAGTAGCCCATATGTAGTGCTATTGAAAATTAAGTAATCAAATGGATTAACCAGAGATGAACATAAGTTAAGTAGTGCAAGTCAAGTAGTGTTTGAGTCTGTTGAGTTAATTGAGACTTGAAACCAAGTCTTAGCCAAGTCCCAACAACAAACAGACTATGTTTGACACAAAAAAGATAAAACTGTCATTTGGCCCTTTAACAAATATTTAACAAATGGACGATATAAAGATTTAAAAAAATCAAAATTTTCAGCCCAATACTGGATTAGCAAAACAAACTCAAAACATTATTAATGTATGGACTGCATGTATGTATGTTTTGATTAATGTAAAGTAAGTTGACTAGATTTCTCTGAATTTTTTATTTGAATCTTTTAATTTGCTTTATGACTTCACAATTGGCTTTTTCTCTTCTTTAAATTATCCCTAAACGTTCCCAGTGGGGTTTTAATTAGGACTGTGAAGTTTTTAACAAAAATTACACATCCTAAATGTCTTAAAAAGCCATTTTTCCTGTTGATCTGAAGAATTTTTTCCAAAAAAGAATTCCTCTGTGTGGGTGTGGCTTATGGTGCTAACCCCGCCCCTTATTCCCCCACACATACTAGTGAGACATACACTTTGATAAGCCCATGAAAAAATAAAAATACAATCAAACATTTACATTCAGGCTGCGTTGCAGCAGAAGCAGCACTAGCTGGGGTTCAGAACTGATTTCATGCTAGCTCATGCTGACTGTTGAATTCACTTCAACAAGAAATCTTATGATGTGTTGATGTTTTTAGACGCAGACGAAGAGTTACGTTCAGGAGAACGGTTCCGGTGTCCGGTTAAACCACCCGGTGGATCCTGAGCGCCGCTGCCGCTCCTGCTGTGGCTCGCCGCTCCGAGGAGGATCAAACGCGGACAGCAGATTCGTGACAGTTAATAGGATTTTAGTTTCATTTTAAATACGTGAGGCCAACTTAAAAAAAAAATCTTGGACGCAATTAAAATACGAGCGGGCCATGCAATCACCGTCCACTTGAAAAATGTCTCTTTTTCCGCAAATAATTTAATAAATTTTGACGTTGCTGTGACCAATAAATCCAATCCATGTTTTCCTCAGATTCCTTGGGAAAATAATGAAATCTAACATCAGTATGACCTTTCACTGAAACAGCACAGAAGTGGGACGTTATATTATCTTCTCCGGCCCCTACAGCTGCATCCGGGTTAGCTAGCTACTGTGGCGTAAGAAAGTTTTCAGGAATTCAAACAGAGTTTTTCTCGGGGACTTTGATTGACAGCGACTTTAAAGGAGAAATACTCGGAAATGCACTCCATCTTACATCATATTTTTTCTCTTTCAGAAGAAGAATGCCACATATACATGTTAAAAACTCAAAAAACATGATTTTCATTGGAGGGAGACTATAACGTATCGATTTATCATTGAGAAAAATCAAATTTTAATAATTTTTGGGATGTCGAAAATTATTAAAATTTGATTTTAATTATTAAATAATTATTAAAATTATTAAAATCAAATTTCAATAATTTTTGACATCCCAAAAATTATTAAAATTTGATTTAAATAATTTTAATAATTAAAATCTAATTTTAATAATTTTTGGGATGTCAAAAAATCCCAATGAAATTAGTAACATTCCATGCCATGTATCTTCAAATCAACCCGATTATTTCCTAGCCTTTGCAAGGATCCAGTCTCTTAGACTATTTTTTTTTTAATGTTTTTTTTTAATCTCCATTTACTGCACCATACGCGGTTCTATAAACTGCATTGACTTGGCCTCACCATCATCCTCCTCTTTTCCTCCCATTCGTCTCCTCTGTCACTTCATCATTTAGGCTCCTGTCAATCATCCAGTCCTGGTTATAATAAAGCGTCTGAGTTATGAAGCGCTTTTATTTGCCGTAAGCTCCATTGAACTTGACCCGTGATATAGCCTTGACAGGGAGCGCATTAATGATGGAGCCTCGCTGACAGATGTGCAGCTGTACAGAAGAGGGTTGTGAGAAGTTGACCTTTGTCAGCTCCATCCATCGTGAGCGTCCGGTCTTCTGCTCACTTACCAGCTGGAGAAATATTGACCTCATGGCGCTTATTATTAAAATACTTTCTTGCGTCGTTGCTATAGTGCCCGTACTCCTGTCACTGACACTTTTGCAACTTATTTCCATCTTTTGTGCTCATTTGCTTTTATCGGCGTCTCTCCTTGATTTCTCATTACTAAAGGTGATCACCCATTGAGCTCATCAGCCCAGAGAGAACGGCCTTTCCTCGCTGACTGATGACGCTGTCGCCACACTGACAACTTCTAAGCAGAACGTCTCAACTACCTACAGCAAACCCCCCCCTCCCTGGCAGGCTTCACGGCCCTCTTTGCTGGTATTTCTTAAATGCCAACGTCAGTCAGGAATAGGTCAAGACAACAAGCACTTAAATAAGGCTTTGTCACTGATTAATGAGAGGTGGTGAGGACGGGAAGGGCCCCCTGACTGCCTCGCGCAGATATAACAATGAATGTTTTGTAAATAGCCACGGGTGCCTTTCTCCGTCTCCGCCATCTTTCTCTGTTCTCTCCAGTGGGGAGGAACGCCGCCGCCGCCGCCGTCAGAAATACTGACAGCTGCTCTGGGGATCGCAGAAACACATGTTTCCAGCCGCAGAACTGGAGGAAATCCAATCAGATGCCAGCAAGCCTGTAGTGGCTCAATTTGCAAAGCCAACAGGCCTTTTACCAGCACTGTTGTAATGGTATTAACAGGCTGGATCCTGGCCAAGGAGCACTGTGGCACTAACATGCTGATGTTATTGACTACTTATCCATAAAAATGCATCCCTTCGTACAGCATCATACTCACACGTGGCAGAAATGGACTAATCTGAGTAGATTAAAGTCACTTAGAGGAGATTGCGGTTCACTCGTGTTTTTATTACAATACAAAAATCTAATCAGGGACAATGTGTAAATTAGACAACTGAGAGGGAAGGATGCTCAATGCAGTAAAGCGCCGAGAATATAAGCATCTTTATTTTCTCCAGTCTTGACAATCAATCCAAAACGGCGCCTGAACGTATCGACTAAATCTGATTACGCCTATTGAATATGTGAGTTTTGAAGCACATTGTGTTAATATAAAACTGCTCTGAATGCGTCGCGAATTTCAGATAGTTTATATGTAAAGACGGATTCTTCCGTATATATCTGCAGACGCTGAGCAGATTGTGTAAACGATCAATCGATGAGCAGTGTTGTTCCCCTGCTGCAAACCTGGCTCCCACGCCGCACAGATGCCTCCCCCTCTCAGCCCTGTTCATTTTTTCCAAAGCAATTAACTTGTGGAAATGATTTACCCTTGAATGGTTGTCAGATCAATTTCTCATTGGAGGCCATGTAAACCTGCTGTGGCGCGCACCGCCTGTCAGATCCCGGCCACTGGGCACATCAGGTCCCACTCGACTGGCTTCGGAGTGCAGCTCTCCGTTCGGTCAGCCTTTAAACAAAGACTGGACTCCTGGAGGTGTGAAGTAACATTTCACACTCCACGTAAGTATTGTCAGGGAAACTTTCTGGTAATGGGAAAGCGTGCTGAGGAAATCTCCACCAATGCATTCTGGATGGTTTTCAGTGTTTGTTTAAGCTCTGCTGAAGGTACATTTTCTGCAAAAGAGAGAGAGGGAGCACATCACCGACATCCAGGGTCCTCACCTCTATAGCTATCTTACATTTTTATGCTCCTCGTCACGGTTTTGGAATCCCAATAAAATAAAGTTGGTTCATTAAAAGAAAAAAAAACATATTTTGATTAAAAAATAACAACAGAGAAATGAGGAAAAAAAGTGTTTGTAGACCTGGCACTGATGTTCTTGTTCTTATGTGTCATCTTCATAGTGACCCTATATCACTATGATGATAAAGGTCTCTAAACGGATAATAATCTTCTTTATGTTGTCACTGTTATGACCCATTATCAACATTATGTGTTCTTTTTTTATTTCTGCATTTAAAATTGGTTTTGAAACAGAGAAACTAATGTTAAACCTAAAAGTTTGATTTCTTAGTGTCACCTTCCAACTGACATTTGAAGGCAGTTAAGCTCAACTTTGATGCTACATTTATAGTTTGAAAAGAAACCCCCAGTTAGATGAAATCTCAATTCAAAAACGTTCCCTTCTTAGGTCAGAAATTAAAGACACATTCTAAAAGCTTCACTGATTCAAACTTTAACCAAACTTTTTCTTTCTTTTTTTTCATTCATAGCAATGTTGTGTGTACAGAATTTGGTAAAATTGTAACTTATTTTCATGGGATTCAAATATAAAAATAAATATAGATATAAAGCATGAGCTGCAATAATGCTAGAGTGAATGCTTTTAGCTGAATGTGGGCGCCGAAGATGCTAGCGCTAATAGCAA
This sequence comes from Oryzias javanicus, assembly GCA_003999625.1. NCBI lineage: Eukaryota > Metazoa > Chordata > Actinopteri > Beloniformes > Adrianichthyidae > Oryzias > Oryzias javanicus. The sequence goes on from CM012439.1 coordinate 36,046,630, forward strand.
AAGATACCTAAAAACACTGAAGCTGATAGCTAGCTAAAATATTTGTGAACTGGTAAAATGTATAATTTAGCCAAAACAGCTCGCATAATGCTAAAATATTAGCTAAATCCCAAATTAGCCTAAAAAACAAACCCAAAAAAACTAAATTAGCCAAAGCAGCTAGCATGATACTGAAATATTAACCAAAATTTCAAAATGGTCTAATTTTTTTTTAAAAAAGCCTAAATTAGCCAAAAAAAACTAGCATGTGGATGAAATATTTGCTAAACTCCAAAATAGCCTAAAAACTCTTAGTAAATGTCAAATAGTCCAAAAATCTATTATGATGCCAGTGGAACGGCAGAAACCCCAAAGTAGCTCAAAACCTCCAGTAGATGCCAAAACTGCCAAAACAGCTATGATATTAGTAGCTAAAATATTACATGAATCCCAAATTAATTTAAGATATATAAACTCTTATATTTACAGCACACAGTCGGGGGGGAAAAAAAAAAACAAAAAAACCTTGAACAGATATAAACCACCTGTGGACTGCTTTTGGAAAAAGCTGTAGTTGATTGAATAGTTAAAAAAGTTAAAGAGTTATGAAGCTGAAACTCTCAAGTAGTAATCTCATAAAAGAGCTGAATATTTTGACAGCTGAATAGGTAAAAGGGTTTGAAGAGCTGTTGACGGACAAAAAACGTGCAGAAGAAAAATGGATCACTATAGTGTGAATGCTCCACAGCATTCACACTGTTAAACTCTAGATTGGATGTCTTGGGTCTTTACTAGTCACTAACTAACTAGAATAAACCTTTAACGTGCGGCCTGATATCACTAAAAACCAAGTAGGCTGGATTCAAAAAAATAATTGAAGTTGCTGCACAGATTAACCTTGTAAAGAGGTCTAATAACAAAATGAAATTTAATTCATTAACTTCTGGCTCACAAAGTAACACAGTCATGCATAAAAGAAGATATTTTGTTACACAAATCCACTTTTAGAACCTTGAGAGTTTTAGAAATATTGTTCGATTACGTTACTTTGAAAAAATATTACAGCATAATTTACAATGGACTGAAAATGAAAATATTTTTTCTACAATTGTACCTAAAAGTGAAGAGACAATTTAGAGTTAATGATTGACCCTTCTGCTGAGTCTTCACTTTTCTTTTAGAAAATATGTTTTAATTGAACAATAGAATAAAACGTAATTGATTAATTTGATACCATATAATTAAAAAACAGTAAAAATGTATGTAAAATAGTATCAACAGTAATGTGTGTGATAACAATCCTCTCGCAGACCATTTCAGATTAAGAGTAGTGGAAAATAGTCCAGTAAAGAGTAGCAGGCATGTCACTACACTTATTTGGTGTAAAATTAAATAAAAAAAACTCACAGAAGAACAAGTAATCCAACTCGGATCTCTGGTGACTGGCAGGCTACTGGTTATCGGGTTTGCTCTTGAGGCAACCACTCTGAAATACGTTAGAATTTAAGTTCCCCAAGTGGAAGAGTTCATGTATCTGGATGTTCTGCTGACAAGTGAATTAAGGACAGACAAGGAGTGAGAAGGGCCGACCAATTGAGAGAGACCTGGAGACGGAAAAGATGGCGTCTGAAAATCAGAATGGAAGTCAAAGACCGGAACATCAGCCCACCCCCATCAATACACACCCCTCTCTCGCCTCACATTTCGGTCAAAAAATGCTCCTTTTTTAATTGAAAAAGACTAATATAACCGGCAGTCCTAACAGATATGTTTATGCTGTTATACAGACAGTGATCAGTCTGTCTGTCTGTGTGGCCCAAAAATAAGAATTTCTCTTCTACGAGCACTGCTGTCCTTTTAATATTTTTCCTGTAATTTCAATTTTTTTTTTTCTTTTTTTCAGTTTTTCTTTTTTCTCGTGTATTTTCCTTGTTGTGTTTGTGAGGAATTATAAAAAAGGTTTAAGGGAAAAGTTTGATCCAGCTGGATTTCAGGTCGGCTTGGCTGGAATCTGCTGACAAGTGGGGCGTGTCCGTCTTCTCTGTTGCTCTCCTCTCGACTTTTGTGGAGAAACGCAAAGCAATTTTTTGACAATTACAGTGGTTATTGTAGTAAACTCATGTTGGACCCCATCCCAAAAATTAAATTATGATTGATTTCCTCCTTGTGGGATTTCTGATAACTGACAGCTCTGTTTAGCTCCGCCCCCTCGTGCAGCCGACAGATCAAAGTTGCCTTATTTATTAAAATAAAAGATCACTTTTGTCCATAAACTACAAATAAAGGCCATATTCTGCCTTTAATTCAATAAAATATCAGTTATAGGACATTGAAAAAACTTCATTTTGGACAGACTTTTATCATGTTGATCTCACAGCTGCACAGCAGGATGCCTGTGGGTGTCCGTCCATTCCAGAGAGGTAATGTGGCTTTTTTCACAAATATGCAACACATTATCAATATAAATTAATTTTGGGCGGCCGTGGTGCAGTGGTAGGGTAGTCGTCTCACGACTGGAAGATGGTGGGTTCGATTCCTTGCCCGCCCATGTGTCGAAGTGTCCTTGGGCAAGACACTGAACCCTAAATTGCCTCTAGTGGGAGGTTGGCGCCAGTGTTCGGCAGCGGAGCCACCACCAGTGTATGAATGTGTGCGTGAATGGGTCTGTGACTTTGAAGCGCATTGGGCCCTCGAAGGAGGGTAGAAAGCGCTATACAAGTATATACATTTACCATTTTACCATTTTTATATTAGTGCAAAGCCGCTTTTCGCTTCGATAGAATAAGATGAATCTCGTTGGAAGAGGTTAAAGTTAATTGCGATCAAATCTAAACACTGGTCTGGAGCTAACGCTCCAATGTAAAAGTTTCAACAGTTTTACAAATCTGAACACTTTTGTTAATATCTTTTAATACAGTTTACCCTCTTTTGACACATTTTTAGACAATTCTTAAAAAAACGTTTTCATAAAAGGGCCTACAAATCTTGTGGGATATCTGCTTTCGGGTAGTGATTTCCAGCCACCTTCCAGTCCTCTTGGACCAGCATCCAATAGGAACTTAGTTTGTACCAATCTGTAGTCGTGAAGAGACGGTTATAGCTCCTAATTTACCAATCCATTGACATTCCCAGCCTCACTTAAGGCCATGAGCAGTGGATTGGAATCAAGTCCAGAACCGCATTGATATACAAGCAGCTAAAACCGGTTTCCTTTGGCTTAAAGCTCAGATCTCGTCCTTGTTGAGGAGCCAGTTGAGATGGCTTGGACATCTGAAAATAATACCTTCTTAGTGAAGTGTTATGTTTGAAAGACAGAAAGCTCTTCAGCAGAACCAGAACCCCCTAGAGAGATTGGGTTGCTCAGCTGGCCTTGGGACACCTCAGTATCCTCTCTGTGGAGCTGAGAAAGGCTCCCAGGAAGAGAAGTCTGACGTTCCTTTTATTGAGACTTCTCCTCAATGACCTGAACCTTGAAAAAGCAGAAGATTTTTACTGGATGGAGGGGATGAATAAGTAAAGAAAGAGTTTGTTAGATCATTACATTCATTTTTTGTCTTGGTTCTGAAAATCTTTCCTCCTCATTCAAGTCTTTGCCCCGAAATTCATGAATTATTTCCATGTTTTCACAGAACACTGGAAACACAGCAGCCAGTCCTTAAATCTTTCATGATTGTATAAAAGACTTTATTGTGAATTTTTAAAGTTACTAACTGGGCTCCCCACTGAGTTCTTGTGCTCAAAATGGCTCAGCCGACAGTATGTAAGGTTGCTCTTTAGTTTACAGTCGTTTTCTCTCCAACACTCTCCACCTGCACGAATCTCACACTGAGCAGAGGACTCTATTTACAGACTCACGAAGGGTTCAGCTGCTTCATTTGGCAATTCCATGCCTGTGGTGAGGAAACTAATTGGTCATATTAGATGGAAGTGCCTCTGCAAGTAGAGAGCTGCTTTGAGTCGTAGTTTGAACCAAGGTCTTTCTCTCATTCACGTCATCCCAGTGTCTTATTCTTGACTGAATGATACATATATTAACCTTTTTGTGATTGATACTTGTACCCGAGTGGTCTTTTTATGCCTATTTATTATTTACGGAATGATTTAGTGGGCTGTGGCGTTGAGGATGATGCTCCTTGCATTCTTCCTGGCAGCTTCCCAAGGACAGGCGGAGGAAAGCAATTGCTATTAGTGGGCACATATAGCGCGAGCAGTTAAATATAGGCTGCTTTTAGCAGATGAGCCACAGCACCATCAATTAAGATTAAGGCAAGTGCTATCACAGTGTCATAAAGAACAACAAGGCAGGATTCCTTTAATGTCAAAGGTAAGATGAACACGCGCAATCTGTTGGGAAATCAAAGAAACCCTGATAGCTCATATGCATAATGCTCACAATGACAAATGGCTATTGATGTTTATTTATCAATGAAAGTGACAGGCCTCAAAGAGCTTGGAGAGAGGCCTAATCAAAGCTGAAGTCATCGCAGCTTTTGGTGCCGGGGACAAACCCGGGAGGACAAGGTCCTGTGAAGCTGAACCCCTCCTCCAAACAGAAACATTAATAGTCCAGTACCTTCAACTCGCGGTGAAAAATGAAATCATTTCTCTTCTGTTCTCCGCTCCTAACTTGTTCCGATTTTTCACTACCTTGTTCTTTCCTGCTGTTTCCTGTCTCGTCGCCCATAGTGTCCTCTTTTCTCCAGTTGTAGAACAGAATGTGGCAACAAGCCCTGTGCCATGCCAGAGGGATGTGGACAATGTGTGTGCCCCGTGACTCTCCAGTGGTTTTCAAGTAAAGGCCATCACTCTCCCTAATTAGCTGGTCTCTTTTGGGCTGTGACTAAAATCACCTCCGCGGCTTCTTTCTCCATCGGATCACACCTAATTTTAATTAGACCCTTCGGAATATTAGCCAGGGTCTTTGTTCCGCTTCCTCTCATTAAGGAGCCAGACAAATGAGTCGTTAAAGTCCTTTATATGTTTCCTCTGCGTTTCTCCCTCTACCTCCACCCCCTTCCATCCCATTGTCCCCTTCATTTTCTCATGCATGCTCTTTTGCTGTGATATATGTTGCATAAATAGCTCCTGACCTTGCAAAAGTCATCTCAATATTGATTTGCTATCTAGTCCAAACGTTTCAGCAAAGTCACCATCATGACATGTACTTACTAATCTGTAGATTTATTTATTTATTTTATAAAATGCTTTCTGACAGGACATTATTTCTTGATAGTCTTTTTTTTTATCTGGATGTCCTTGTAACACATGTTCATTTTGAATATTATAACAATAATTCTTAAAATATTTTGACAAACCATTGAACGGTAAATCAGCCAGAAGGGGAAAAAAAAACTCAAACGCATGTTTTAAAGAGTCTGTTTCAAAGCACGTCTATAAAAAGGAGTCTGAAGAAGAGACTGGAAGGAAAGCACTGATGCTGCTTCTTCATCTCCTCGGGCAGGTGGTTGTTCCAAAGTCCTGTCAGCAAAAGTTCGGTGGCGTTTAAAGTTCAACCTCAACTTCAGAACAGCCAGAAGGGCTGAAGCGGAGGGTCTGAGTCAGCATGGTGGCTCATATTGGGTCAAATTTCCTGAAGATAACTGAAAAATAACAAATACAAAAACTATCAATAATGTTGTTTTTTAAACCAGTGAGACATGCAGGAGTGTTGAATTGAACTGAACAAAAATTGACTTTATTTTTGCAGTGGTAACAGAGAGATCCTTTGAAGGACAGCTTACACCCTAAGCGCATAACCATTGAACAAACACCCACATTTTAAATGAACTGCATGTATGCATTGTTGTTTTCAGCTTCAGTAAGTGATTGCTTTAAAATGAATCATCCACTTTTATTTCTGACTAATGAGGTTTTTTTCAAAAGTTAGAGGAGCATTTTCATTTTATAAGAACCAACCGCAGTCGGTTCAGTACTTTAGTACTTAACGAAATGCAAGTCTAATGCTATGTTCACACTGCCCTCAGCAACTCACGCTTAATCAATAGTTCCAACTTCCAATGAAAAATAAAGGTGCATGTGTGTTTTGGGCTGTCGCAATAAAAACTCTTGCATTCGTGCATCTTTACGAAGGTTTCTACAACCATTTTCAGGCTCTGTGTGCAAAACCTGCGGCCATTGAACGCAGGTTAAAAGTTAAACCAGGTCTAACGTTGACCAATAGGGACTTGGTTAGAGTCTATAATTGGTATGGACGGGATCCTTTTTTAATTCCTGGTAATACCAACCATTTGAATCATTGATTATGAAAATGGAATAATCATTTTAATTGTGGTTTCTGTCCGGCTGAAATTCCATGATACCAATTATTTCATACATGGGAATAGAGCTGGTAAAGAAAAACCCTAAAAACCCTGGAGCGAGATTCGTGAGAGTTGCAACGCTACAACTTTTTGCATCAAGCCCTTTTCCAACTATAGGGGGTGATGGTTTCTTTGTAATAAATAAATGCTTTTTTTTAAATACTTTGTTAAACTTTTATGCTTCGATGAATGCTTTTGCTTATATTAACCCACATGGGGCTCCAGACCAGCTGAAACCGGTTATGCGGTATGGGAGCTAATCAATACTTTTCCACTGAAAAACAAAGCTTTACGTTGCCCTGCTGGCAGGAGCAGGGGGACAAACATATTCTCATTCTCAACTCATCACATATTGACGTTTGGTGAAGGACTCCTCAGAGTCACTTTTTGACGTTTTAGGTTTTCCCAACTCGTCGTTTTTGTGACGTGCTGGCTGGAATTGGTTCAGGACACAGAGCGTATCCTAACCCTGTACAGGTTTGCGATCTGTACCGCTTCTGGTACCGATTTGAGTCCGGTGACGGGTTAGGGTACCGGTATTGTGCGCATCCCGAGGACCAGTCTGCATCCGTTTTGAGGGTTGTGGACCCTTGATTTTATGAATAACCAGTACATCACAAAGCAACGAGTTGGGGAAACTGATCAACCCATAAGGATTTTACCATGGCCTGGGCTTGTTTTACTATTGTAAGATCATCTGAATCCAACAAATCAATTATTGATGCTCAATCAGACTACTTTGAAGCTCAATGCAAACGTTCAAGTGAAACATTTTAACACAAAAACATTTTATTTTACAAAACAGAAGAACTCAAAACTCATGACTAAGCCTGAGCGCCCTTCCCCTGGATCTGCTCACTTGAACCCGCTGCACAACTCTCCTTTTTTCTGTAGAAGTATTTGCATGAATCCCTTTCACAATTTCTCTGAAATGAGAATCTGAATGGATGATCGTGTTTGATCATTTCTATGACCGTTCAAAAGACTAGATTCCTTCATGGAAGTCCGTCTCTATGCAAACAAGTACTTTTTTTTCCGTCTGTTCTTTTCCATTTGCAAAGAAAGGTTCCACATGCAACTTTTCTTGTGTGACACGCCGACAGAATGCTTTTAGCGCTCAAGCTAATCAAGAGAATCCAGTCAATTTTCAAAATGAAAGATTTCTGTCTCATTAAGGAAAAAAGGATATAATTTATTAGTTATTCCGGGGCCCGGTGAGAGGGGTTCCACGGGCCGGTACCGGTCCACGGCCCGTTGGTTGGGGACCACTGATTTAAGGTATCTGTGGACCATCTGTGGCTTATCTGTTCTGGCAGACACTGACCTGAAGCCACATAAGGAAACACTCTTGTGGATGTATCTGTTGTGTGCATCCTACTGGGTATTGTCTGTCATGGTGGCGATCCAGATTACTCTGCATGACTTTGATCCAACTTTTCAGTAAAAAGACTAAATTCAAATTGAGTTTTCTTATCCTCCTCATCAATGAACACACAGAGGCTAGCAGATATCCACTAATAGTAGACCGTAGAAAAAGCCCATCCCTGCTTGTCCAGTGTGAACTCCATGGGCTGAACATGCGTTCAAGAGACCAGCGTGAATGTAGCATAAGAACAAAGGAGCAAATGCTAAAGTTTTAGTTTACATGCAAAAAAAGACACGAAAAACAGAAAAGGAAAACCTGCCTGTTATGATTTCTGCAGCAACAGGGTATGCGTTTAAATAGTTTAAAGATGTGAGAAGCAGATTGTAGCTTCATGTGCCTTCAAGTGTTTAGAGGTGACAGTCTTTGCTCTGAACACAGCGAGCCTGTCAGTCTGATTTGCTCTCATTAATCTCATGCCAACTGAGATGACTCTCAATCATTGTCGACACTGAAGATAATCTTCTGCAGCAGTGTGCATCATGACTGTCTTTGACTGTTTGCGAGCAGGAGGTGAATGTCCATTTGGACATGGGCAGGCTGGAAAAAAATGCTAATGTGGAACAAACGTGAGCGAGAATGGGATGGTTTGAATTCAATGATCTATGATAAAACTGGTTAAATACAAAAAAAGAGTCAAAGTTTTGACGTTGTTTTCAAATAGAAATTGCAGTAAAAGTGAGAAAAATGTTTGCTCTGTTTTCATGTCACCATGGACATATTTACTGTGAAGCAGGTCTGAGGATGAGCTGGTTGAGTAATAGATGCTGGTTCCTTGCCAGTTCCACAAAGCCCGTGTTTCATGAATTATACAACTAGGAGTAATTGTAGCGTTTACTCAAATTAACAAAAGCATGCTGCATCCAGATTGTGAGTGGGTCACTGCTTGCTTATTTCCCAGCGTACACCTGGGTTTACAGTAAACAGAGAGTGTCAACTTAATGCATCCTGTTCTCCACGACATGCATATATGTCCCATCCAGTGCATTAGCACACACATGATCTTTTCCTGCATGCTTATTTCTGATTCATCTTCCTTTTCTCTCCATTGTTTAGAGAAGTGTTTATGCTCTTTAAAGCCTGTGATTGCAAGATTTATTTGTAAATACTAAAGCTGTTTTTTTTTTAAGTTAAGAATAAAAATGTTTTTTTTATTTTGCAGTTCCAAGACATCAAAATGTGATTTTTTTTTTTCTTTTTAATAATAATAATAAAAAAAGTCACACACAAAATAAGAATTATTAAAAACTTGGACTGACAAAAAACTCAGTTTTAAACAAATAAACAATTAAAAGTAGTTTCACAGTGAGTTAAGCACCACATGCTTTTACTGAGGCATCTGATTGGTCAGTTAACTATATATATATTAAAATATATTTAAAAAAAATTGATTAGAAAGAAGATGCTAAAAATAGGTACTAGAGCAAGAGTGCTTATTCTGACAAATAAAATCAGAGAAGTAACTAAGGAGAGAAAATAGATTTGTAAATTTGTGTGTGTGATAAGTGTTTTAAAAACGCTTATTATGACTTTTCTGAAATATGTTTTTAAGAAAGTGGGAAAATGTAAAGTTTTCCCGGGTATTATTCACAATCAAAGTTTAAAACGGCTGACAAGAGAACTATGGTGAACAAGTATTCTAGTAGTACTTGAACGCATCACTCACGGACGAATTTGTGAGACGTGAAAAGAGTGTCACGGAATATTCGTGCGTAACTGATGTGTTGTGTGTGCGTAAGAAGGGATTTGTGCGTATTTTTAAAAGATTTTTGTGTGTAATTAGTTTCAAACTGTTGTAATATTAATTTGTGCATGTGTAAACTGTATTTTGTATTTTTGTATTTTTTATTTTTTTTTACTTTTGCAAAAAACGCATTATATGTGCTACAAATCAAGAATATGCACACACAGATCCTAATTTACGCACAAATCAAAAATTACGCACGCACAAATCAGAGTGAGTCTATTTTCTCTCCATAAATAACGGTCTATTTCTCAATAAAGTCAATGGGATTTTGACTTTCTTGGAACCATTAGTCACTTCCTGTTTGGAACATGACAGGGGAGGGGTTAAGCTGTCCATTGTTTCTACAGTTAATGGATGGCACTCCCTGCTTAGCTTTTTTTAAGATCTTGTTGGATTTTTTTTTCTTATCTAATAGAGAACATAAGTTTATCACCTGACCTCATCTAGATTTCATTCTTCTCTTATTGATGCAACAATTGACTCGGCCTCTCTCACAGAGAAGTAATGCTGTCTAACAGAGTTTTGCTTTTGAAGAAGAGAACTATAGTCCTCCGATTAACTCCTGGAATTTTTTTCTATACTTGCATTTCTGCAACTTGTCTTAATTTAACCAAATAATATCCAACCTGCAAGCTCGTCAACTTTATGTGTACAGCTCAGCTCAGTAATAGTGCCTCTAGGTTTATAACAAACATCATTGGGAAGATGGGGTCTTCTATGGGGTCAAATTAGGATAAAGTTAAAGTAAATGAAAAACCAGACTGTGTAGACTTACATCCATGCAAAAAGCTGAAAAGTCTGAATTGAAATTGTATGACCAAGTTTCAAAATACTTTTTTTTTTCACTTGTCTTTTAGTTTTTTTTATTTGCCCTTTTTTTTATATTTTCAATAATTTCTTTAATTTCATAATTTGCACTTTTCATGTTTAAAATTCACGTTAGCGTTTTAGTGCAGCAAGAAAAAAAAGTAATATTAGAGGTTTTTTTTTTTCTCTTAAATTTATTACTTGAATTCTTGTAAATTTACAAGATTAAAAGTTGTAAATTTAGCATTTGAATTTTAAAGTCACAGATATACAACTTTACTAGACAGCTATGACTTTTTTTCTCCTAAACTGGCCCTGATACTCCTTTTTTAAAAACAGTTTTTTTTATTATCAATTTGATTTTTTTTTTTTTTCAAATTTAAAACGTCTGGTTTTCAAAAATGGAATTTGGTTTTTCGTTCACTTTAAAATGATCATGATTTAACTACCTGGTCTCCTATAATTCTGGATTTGAATCATTCAGAGTATGGAGGAATAATTAAAAAAAAAAACATTTGGAAAGAGGGAAAATAATGTAACGATATGGTAATGAAATGCAATATTTCTGTAAATCAGTCAATTCATCCATTTTAATTTAAGTCACTGTGATATTAATGTAAAAAAGACACAAAATTAATGTTTTTCTTTGTTTTAACCCATTATTGTTCATCTACTATTTGTAAGTTCAGTGAGACACAATACTGTTCATGCTTTATATGTTTTCAACCAAATGTGTTTTGTTTTATATTTTGGAAACAAAATTAATTACGTTTGTTAATTTCATTTTTACGTCAGAAAAGGTTTTTTGTTTGCACAGATGAAGAAAATGGGTTAGGGTTAGACAATTAGGGCTTCTGTTGGACAATTAGACCAAAAAGAAGAATTTATTCAAATTTGTTCTTGAATTATTTAGATTTTTTTTCTTGGTATACTGTCATATGCATTTTTAACCAAAATCTCAAAAGGGAAATGTTGAAAATGTTAAGAAAACTTCTCAACAATGTAAGCATTAGATCAGGAATGTGGATTTGTTGTCATATTATTTTGGTCGTTCAAGTTAAACTAAAAATCCTCTGAAACTTCAGCTTGATTAAATCATGTCGTAATTTTAAAAACTGGGTGTCTAACCTATTTTTAGCTTTTTTTTCTTTTCTTTTACTTATTATTTTTTGTCGTGAAGCAAATTTACTTCCCACAAGTGTTCTTTAAGCTCAATTACATCCACCAAGACAACTAAACGCTCACAACACCCGTGGCAATATGGCAATCCAGCAACTTCCAATTTCAATTAATTGTTGTCTATATGCAGCATATAATACTTAATGATATGGTTTAAGATGCTCCAAGACACAGTGTTTATTCGCTTTCATTTGCAATTAGCCTTCTGTAATAATAGAGAAGATGGGAGACGACCTTGGAACACGCCTAATTAATCAGCATCCGGGAGAGATACAATCACTGTAGGCTTATTTAGTTTCTGATGAGATTAAGCATGAAAAGTATGATACGCTTTTTTTTTTTTTTTTTTTTTGACTCATCAAGCTCAATTTCATTTATCAGTGATAATTGGCAAAGTGACAACCAAAGCAGGTCACAAAAGCAAACATTCCCACTATTACCATGAATGGGACCTTTGGACTCCAGTTTTCATGTTTTTCATGTTCAAACTCACAATTAGCTTCAGTTAAAAATAATTAATAAATATATAATAACTATCCAATAAAAAAAGCTTTAATTTAATTTAAAAAATGTTTACCTATTTTTGCTAATTTTATGTTTTATATATTGAACATCATTATTTATTTATTTTTTAACAAACTGTAAAAATCTGTTCTGTTTTTATTTAGATGGCTGCTAAATGGGATTTTCATTTTTGCTAAATTACAGTTTTTTTATTGGATGATGATTTATGGCTATAAGAGTGTATGCTATTCTACATGTTTGTCTATTTTGGCCATATTTGCAACACTATCACTGTCTAATCAAACTCATTTTTAATGCATTTACACAAAAAAAAGAACTCTGCTACAGTACAGAAAAAAAAAGATTATTTACCTTTTTTATTTCTTTAGTAAACACAAAGATCAACCAAAGAAAAATTAGCAGAGTTTTGTAGAGATATATTTTTCTTTGTTAAATTTTGGAAAGTAATGTTAGTCTTTTTTTTCTTTTGTTAATGTAGTTTGATATCTATATATTGATAAACATAAAATGCAGTAAAAGCTGCTGTCAACCTCTTTACAGCAGATGATGATCGTTATTCAGTCTGGATCCAAAAGGCACAATGAGAGTGAAATAAAAACCCTTCCAACACCTGAGAAACCTGTTTGACCCATAGAAGAGTCTTCCTGACAGAAATTTGGAATAGTATCCAGCTGTGGATCAACATAGATGTGTGAGTAGATATTCTTAAACATGAGCTCCATCAAGTCCAAATACCACACCCGCCTTACACTTGAGAACTTGCAGATAGTTTCATCTCACATGGAGAAGCTTTCCAGTGACAAAAGTCCCACTAAACCAGCGAGAAAACAATCCTTCTCACATATTTAGTAACAAAGTGTCTGTTGTGTAGAGTTTTCTGATTTTGTCAGTATTTGGAGACACTTCAGGACAACATTGAGTTTTATTGCTCAGGTCAGAAGACTGTCGTGTTTGTACTGAACACGTCTGTTGCTGAGGAAAGAGGAGAGAAGAGGCTTCTGTGTGGATTTAAGTCTCATAAAAACTAAAGAGAATTCAAAATTAAACCGGGTTCACCTTTCACAGTCTCGCAGATTTTTTTTGTGCACAGAAAACAAATCAGAGAAGTCTATAGTTGTGAGGGGTTTGTAACTTTAAAATGTTAATAATTGTAAAATAAGGATGCACTGAAGGAAAAATAGGCGACTCATTAAGTTTTTGTCATTGTGGTAGTGGGCTAAAATGACTAACATACACTTACTGCCTGAACTGCCGTCATATACCACTATTGATCTTTTGCGCGTCCAGACTGATTTGTTTTTCTGTCTTTTTACTCAAATACTTTGAACATTTTGGAGTTGCCGACCCCTGTTCTCAGGTGTTACCACGTTCACGCTTCCAAATTGTCACATTTTTTATTTTTGTCTCCAGTCAGTCTTTGGCTTGTTGATCAAGAACCTCCCGCTAGGTTGTCTCACCTCTCTGACTTTGATCCAATATTACAGTTTAACCAATGAAACATTTAACCAATTTAACCAAACATCAAACACAATTTTCAAAATTTAAGCTAAATATACAAAATTCTTGACTAGTGAGTCAAAATCTCACTTTGAGGTCAAAATAAAGACTCTGTTGTCAAAACTTGCACACACACACCAAATGCAACACACTACAAATCAAAACTCCAAACACAATTTCCAAAAAATAAGCTAAATGTACAAAATACTTAACTCTTCAGTCAAAATCTCACTTTGAGTCCATAATGAGGACTCAATCATCAAAACTAACAAACATGCAACAGTCACAAAACACTACACAGCAAAACACTTGACACTGTTCACAAAATGGTTGACATAGAGGTATTGGGTACTGTCTTGATCCATTTTTACTATAAGTAAAATGTACCTTCAATTCATATTCTTACAATTGTCTCAGTTTGCACTCACCTGTTTTCCCATATATATGTCCGTACAATTGATGCCACAGTGAACCGGCTGAGTTGGGGGTTGACCCTTTCTCTCATGGTCATTCCATGAACCAACACATGGTCAATTACTGTGGCCCGGATCGCATCAGAAATTGTTGTCCTTTGTCTGGGTCTTGGAGCGACTCTGGGTTCTGGTCTTGGTGCGGGTCTGGACCTGGCTGCGGGTCTAGGTCTGGGTCTCTCTGGGGGTTCTGGTCTTGGTGCGGGTCTGGACCTGGCTGCGAGTCTAGGTCTGGGTCTCTCTGGGGTTCTCTGTCTGGTGCTGGTCTGGACCTGGCTGCGAGTCTAGGTCTGGGTCTCTCTGGGGGTTCTGGTCTTGGGGCGGGTCTGGACCTGGCTGCGGTCTAGGTCTGGGTCTCTCTGGGGGTTCTGGTCTTGGTGCGGGTCTGGACCTGGCTGCGGGTCTAGGTCTGGGTCTCTCTGGGGGTTCTGGTCTTGGTGCTGGTCTGGACCTGGCTGCGGGTCTAGGTCTGGGTCTCTCTGGGGGTTCTGGTCTTGGTGCTGTCTGGACCTGGCTGCGAGTCTAGGTCTGGGTCTCTCTGGGGGTTCGTTGGTCTTGGTCGGTCTATTTTCCATCTCTCATCAGTTTTTCAGTTGTTCCAGAACTTTCCTTATATTCACTGTAGTTAATTTGAAACAAGTGTCTTCAGTTTTGACCAGTTGTGTGTTGATGGTTGTGTTGGAACAGAGTTTGAGTTTTGACTCATTGTGTTAAAGTTTTGCACCTTGTGTGTTGTGAATACCAGCTGTGTTTTAAAAGTGAGAATGTGTCTTGTGTTCTGCAAAGAGTGAATTAGAGTTTTGCTAATTGTGTGTTAACTGCAAATTGTGTCTTAGGTTTTGACCAAAGAGTGATGTTTTTGAGAAAAGGGTTAAAGCGGTTGATCAGCTGGTTTGGAGAATTTCACTTAGTGTTTTAGCATTTGAGAAAAACTGTAAAGAAATTTGGAGGTTAAATTGTTTTTTAATATCAAATTAAATTACATTTTTTAAACTGTTCATTTAACTCAGTTGCACTAATGTCTCATTTTGTTGTAAAGTACTCGTTTGTCCGTTTCTTTGAACTACTCATCTGTTTCAAACACGCAAACCAAAGTGAAGTGGCCTAACTCAGACAGAAGGAATGTAAATGGATTTGCATCGGAGCGTGAGGCTCCGCTTTAATGTCATAACGTATTGACTACCGTGGTGTAATTGTAACTTTCATGTCGCATTTGAGAACAGCAGCCTGATCCACCCTCACACTTCATCACAGCTGCAGCAGTTTTAATTTGGGCTTCGCAGTGAGGAGTCTCTGGGTCTTTCTTACTTCATTGTTCTAAGTAATGTCTGCACATTTGCATGAGTAAACACCTACCCTGAAGAAAAAAATAAAACATCTCTGACCTCAGTTGCACTAATGTCAAAAAAGCACTTGACCGTTTTTCACAGGTCAAAAAGCATGTCAAGTCTTGGAACATTTCTAGTTTACATGTTTAATTCATTTTTTTTCTTAACGGAAGACTTTGATTTTTTTTAACAAAAAAAAAATGTGAGTAATATTTTACTGCAGTGAACTTCTGAAAGTGAAATGAGAAATTTGAGACCAAGAAAAGGGAAAGATTTTACATGAGGACAAAAAGAAAGAGGATTTGCTCTCAGCTGGATAAACAGCACAAACATTCAGTGCATGATTCTGCTCGGTAGTGCCAATGATTTCTAGAATCTGATTAATGTGGGAAATCATTCATGATTTCAGGCCTTGACAATTAAGACAGCAATAATCAAACATCTGTGTAATTTTACCATGAAATTAGAATCGGGTCAGATACATAAGAAAGCTTACAGATGCACAAATAAAACTCTGTTTAAACACACAGTGAAATAGAATTAAAAACACTTGATTCTCAGTTTGAAATTAGTATAATAGAAAAATTCTGCCTAATTTTCCCATGTTTTGAACTCTAAATATTGTAACGTGTGTCTTAAACGTGGTTAAGCACATTGTTTTTCAACAAAAAATGAAGAATTCTTTGTACCAATTTTCTTATTCAGTGCAAGAGAAATCAATAAATACTAAATTGTCAACTTTTGTGTACATATATATGTATACATTGCTCACAAAAATTAAAGGACCACGTAAAAGAAACACATTAGACATATCAGATCTCATTCAGTGTTCTTATCAATCTGACCTTGACGTTCCTGCATCCTCTCAGTTTGTTCCTCCTTCATTTTCTGAGAACTGTTGTTGGATATTGGAAGGTAATGTTTTCCCACTAGCTCTGTATAGATATTGCGCAGTGTAAAAATCAACAAGGTCATACAGTTTTAAAATTCTGGATTGATGAAATAAATTGTTAGTGTGATCAAGATAACCGGCTTTATGTATAACTCCGATATGAAGTTGGATATCTCTACAAATAAGGACAATAAAAATTGTCCAAAACTTCATTTCTGCAACTCTAAATACTTTTCAGTATCTTGTGTGCCCCCCACGAGCTTGTATGCATGCTTGACAACGTGGCGGCATGCTCCTAATGAGACGACGAATGGTGTCTTGTGGCATTTCCTCCCAGATCTGTGTGAGGACATCCCTGAGCTGTTGTACAGTCTGAGGAGCAAAACCTTTGGCGGCCACCTAATGGACCCCAAACATAATGTCCCAGAGATGTTCTATTGGGTTTAAGTCAGGGGATGGTGAAGGCCATTCAATTGTTTCAATTCCTTCATCCTCCAGGTACTGCCTGCAGACTCTTGCCACGTGAGGCATTAGGGGGAAACCAGGACCTACTGCACCAGCGTAGGGTCTGACAATGGGTTGAAGGATTTCATCTGGATACCTTATGGCAGTCAGAGTACCATTTCCTAGGCAGTAGAGGTCTGTGCGTCCCTCCATGGATATGCCTCCCCAGACCATCACTGACCCACCACCAAACCTGTCATGTTGAACCACGTTGCAGGCAGCAGAACGTTCTCCTGGTCTTCTCCAGACTCTTTCACGTCTATCACAGGTGCTCAGGGTGAACCTGCTCTGGTCTGTGAAAAGTACAGGGCGCCAGTGGTGGACTTGCCAATTCTGGTGTTCTTGAGCAAATGCCAGTGGAGCTCCACGATGCTCCACGGGGTGGGGCAGTTCTCTGTATTCCCGGATTCCACATGTTTATGGATGCTTTGGTTTCTAACCCCCGCAATTAAAGGGGAAATACTGAACTTCCTTTTTTCTTATCCGTATTATTGTAAAATGCCATTCTTCATTTAATTGAGGAATGTTTCTATCCTTTGTTTGCTCTACATTTATTCATAAAAAAACTGTATTCCAAAGTTATTCTATAATCAAACATTTTTTTTAAAAAGTATCGGAATCAATACTATCCCCATAATTACTTTGTGTCGTATGAATACCCAAATTCTCAGTATCACCCACCCTTAGTGAATTCTAGTAATAATTTATTCCAATATAAATGGCAAAAAGATCCTATTTTGACATGTTTTTCCAATGAATCCTACCTATTTATTTATTTATTATAATTTTTAAAAAGTCAGTTCAGTGTGGTTGTTCTGACAGAAACTTAACTAAATATTACAAAAAATGAGGAAACTTATTTAGTCAAAGTATTTTCTGTAACAATGCTTCTCGGCAATAATCTGAAACCACTTGTTCCTTTTTTCTATTTTTATGGTAAGAGCAGGAATTTGTGGGATAACTAACAGAGGTTGTGGGTTAGTATCTAAAAACCCTTTTTTTTTTTAAATTGCCAATTCTTCTTTGTTAATGAAAATGTGTTTGTGTCAGCAACACGTGGACCGGAACCTCAACATGTTGAACTTTGGCAGTTGGATAGGATTGGATAGGATAAATATCTTTTGGTGGTGGCGGTATAATGGTGTGGGGTGGCATCTGCTTTACTTGTCATTACTGGATTTCATCTCAATGCAAAGGTGAGTCAATGATCTGAATCCAGAATAACTCTCATGCCTTCACAGTACAAACCAAACTACATCCTTAAAATGACATCACTCACCATCTAGGCGGATTGTTTTAACTTGTACATCTAGATACAACATCTTAAGTGCATACTTGATTTTTTTTATAATAATTGGAAGAGATTGAAAAATAAAGAAAACTCACATGGACAAGTAATAGAAGTTTCCTCTTTTTTAGGGCATTAGTCAGTCTTGCTACATATTGGAAATAGTAGAAAAGACTAATCTCACAGCAGCTCTGAAAATCCTAATATTTTGAGTCCCCCCCTCCCAAATTCTACAGCCTTCCTTCTCAGGGATTAGGATGTAAGCACAAGGCCAAATGGATGACATGAGGCTCACCAACAGTTTCCAGTGACGGTGGGATTACAGGCAAACCTATATGACTCCATTTACCACATTTATGAGAGTCTTCAAGCATGTTAGACTCTAACGTCTGGAGACACTTTTTTTCTTGGAAAGACTGTCGAGGAGTTCGTTGGTTATCTGAGAATGTCTAATCTTGAATTTGCTAGTGTTGCTGGCCTCTTGCATATTTTGATTTCTGTTCTTTTTAATTTCCAAAGAAGCAGAGGATGTAAAATACTGAAAAGAAACTAGGAAATAAAAGATGGCACTTGAACGTAGGAGTCAGGCGACACTCCATCACCTTCGCTGCAACCTCTCCTCGAAGCATTTGTCAGAGATCAATGAGCACTTCAGAATGACATTTTCCTGTTTGTGTTACCATTGGTTCATTTGGTTCACCAGCTACTGATACAGAAAGACCATCTGTGTTGTATAACAGCAGAATAATGCTCTTTATAAAATGACAGTTGAGAAGATTAGCTTTTCATTTGCAGACTGACTTTGAAGAAAATGTGAGTTCTACATGTTAATATGCTATTGTGCGATATGAAGGAAGTCTTTTATAACAAACAAGCTTTATATTGCTACTTTGCTGCCAAAGTGCTTTACAATAGTATAATTAAATAAACTATTTCTCACACATATGATTAAGGACTGAGAACCTAACCAGGACCTTGAGCATTTTACACAAAGACAAACATGAAAATTGGTATTCAGGAGTCTTAAACTGGCGTTTATGGCGTTAATGTTTCAGCTTTATGCTTAAAACTTTGCGTTCGCTATAGTTGTTGGATCTGGTAGTCAGAAAAGTCCTTAGCAACAGTTGCCAGCGTCGTTAGTATCTGTCGTTTCACAGGACATGCATTTGATATTGCTCAGTAGTGCATAGATAGACATGAATAAACGTGTTCAGTAGACATAGACAATGGACCATACATATAGATGGTGGATTCAGAAACATATTTTTGACACAAATGGAACCCCATACAGCCCAGAGTCTGCTTCCAGTGGCCCCAAGCCCAACTGAGTTTGACAACTCTGGTTTAGAGACTGTACTATATAAGTGAAATTGGATGTTTGTGTTTTTCTAACAATATATTGCTCTAATCTGGGTCAAAACTAGCAATATCAAACAATTTCAAGAAGCACCGTAAATTTGGGCCTTGAGCTTGACGTGTTCATGGATTTTGGATGTTTTCTAGACATCTGGAACACCGCCTCCCCTTAGTCTTCAGTCTCAATCCTTATTTTTCTGTTATAGTTTTTTACATGTCTGTGTGGCATTTTTCTTTCAAAAGAAAACAAATGTCATAAGAAATCATTTTGATTTTGCATTTCCGAGTATTTCTACTTTTAAATCAATCCAACAGTCTTGGACAGACTCTGTTTTTTTCATGAATGATCTTCTTTCTGCTGCACTAAACCCTCATCTGGTCCGGCTAGCGTGTCTAGTTCAGGTTCTGGAGAAGAGAAGATGGTATCTTCACATTTACTGCAGTCAAATGAGCCGCCGTTCACATTTCTGTGGTCAAATCAGCCGTCACTGGATTTTTGGTGTGAGTTTCATCCAATACTTACGGTAGCAGGACTGAGAACGCTGGAAAATCTCCACCAGACTCCACGGAGCTTCTTCATGTGACCACGGAAATGTGATAATTAATTATAATTAAAACAACTTTTTTTTTTTTTTTAATTTAAAAAAAATAGTCATAAGGGGACTCGTCTGAACTAGCCTCTGGCTAAAACTATGTAACTGGATTGGTTCAATACTGCTCATTTTTACTTTTGCGCCACTAATTCGACCTCGAGGCTATAAGCTAGCACTTAAGCGTGCAAACAGAACTCTCAGGAACAGGGAGTGGATGGGGTTACTCCAAACCAACAGTCCCGCCCACAACCCAGAATTATATTTCTACCGAGTTACTGTTGCTGGGCATAAAACAAGAAAGGCTTTTTGATTTGGTTTAAAAGCTGCACAGTCATAATCAGACGACTACTGGGAACAATTTTTGCAAAAAATAAAAAATGTGGTTGGAGTTGGACTTTAACATCTTATTTTCTTTGACCCTATGTACAAATAAAATACAACAAACAGCTGGAGTCTGCCGTTTCTCACCCTACACATACAATTCAACCGCCTGAGTAAAAAGCTTGAATTTCTTGTTTTTTATTTTCTTTTTTTTTGCATTGATGTGAAAAAATGTAAAAAACACAAAATTTAAGTCAATTTAATGTTTTATAAGGCCTATTTTGTTTCAGTCCAAATTAAGACATTTTTTAAAATTATTATTATATACGTCCATGTTGCAGTGCTCAACTGTTTATAGCCCAGCTCCTGTTTTCCCAATTCTTTGGACTTTCCTTACTTGTTGGACGTTTTGGATTTGTTTTTCTTGTATTTGGTTGAGTAAAATTGATAAATCTTTTAACTCTTTATCCAGTGTCATGAAATGAAATGGTCAGTTTATGCCAATAATACAACAAGTTTAGATGGGGGAAATAAAAGTCTAGTCATAAAAGCAAGCATGCTTTATTCAATATGTGGATATGTAAGACACTTTCATTCTTTAAAAATAAATACAAAATTAACCAATGACTCTCTTTATTAAATACCTTTAAGATTTCTCTCTGTCCCAGTTTATAAATACATGCATTTTGTGGAGTTACGTCCCATTAAACTAGCATTTAAGTAATTTTATATGACTTTTTTCCCCATTTGTATAAACAAAAGTGAAAATATTACAAGTTCTTCAATATATATTTTTAGAAAAGCTTCTTTACCTCTTTTTTAACCTGAACTATGTGTTTCACCATCGGTGAAAGGCAGGACAGGTAGTGGTAGATGATAAGACGCAGCTCGCCATCCCCTTTGAAACTAGAATTAGACAGCCATGTAAATAGGAGATTTAATGGCACCATTTGAGCAATTTGAGGAAAAAAAACCTGTGATCGACTAAAAACCATGGGTGGCTTCTTATATTTTTGTATTGCATAGAAATTAAACAAAAATGATGGACAAATTTTCCCTGGGATCGCACGGTTTGCATTGTACAACCGTCACACAGACCTGACATTTGGGATGAATGCATGTTGCATGTTATTTTCATACTGTCACACTGCAAATTTTGCCTCCAGTCTCAGTTTGGTTTATACTCTGCATGAGTTGCCTCACAATTTTTACCTTCTCTGAAATACAAGAACTAAATCACTATGATAGTCATAACTACTATACCGATTTTGAAAATTGTCGATGCCTTTTATTCTGAAATATTTGATATTTTTAGAACATAAAGACATGACAAATTATATTATAAATGAAAATTGCATTTATCAAATATATTACATATTAAGGACACCTGCAGTTAAATTCAAAGTGGATACAAATACATATGTTATTTGACCCAGAGTAGTAAAAATCTATTGGAAACATTTGTGAATGGCCACCTTCAGCTCTGTTTTGTAGATAAGTTCCTATTAAATAACCTTAAGTTGTCAGACATATGAAAATCTGTACAAACTTTTTCTGAGGGAGATTTTTTTTTAAGATTGACAAAGGGCATGGGATCAAATTGTTCAATGTGACAAGACTAAGATGAGCCTAAAAAATTATTTTCTCTACTTCAAATTGTCCTTCTTTAAAGCAAACATTTGGGCAGAAAGAAAATTACATTTAAAAATGTGCACATTTAAGTTTACAGTGACTTTATTTTATCATATATAACTCCAACTCCATCAGTTGTCACATTTTAGAACTTCCTTTTAACAACTTTAGAAGTGCGTTTGCGACCGTCAGACAAAAACTGAGACAGTTTAAAACTTTCAAGTGTTTTGAACTCGATGGAAGTTGCGGCTGGATTGTAGCTGTAATGATTTTGAAGCCACTGATCCCCGTTGAGCTGCTGTCTATCTTATCTCCAGGTGGTTCCAGATGAGGCCTCTGGCAGAAAAGCCATCGCGTTTTCTCCAAAAAGCCCATCTACTGCTCTGCGGGGGCAGCAGTTTAAAACGGAGTACGTCGCCAGGTCAAAATGAACCAAACAGAATCCTTTTTTTAAAACGGTTTTCCTTGTAGAAAACAGTTATGCTTTATTAAAGAATCCTTCTAAATTCTTGAATACAATTAAAGACTAAAAAAGAAAAAAAACCTAACTCCACTGGCTGGTCTGGAAAAAATGTTTTTTAGTGATCCCATCAAACACTGACTTCTCTCTGTATTTTTTAAAGAAATCTCAGAGAGAATAGGAATATACTTTCCATCAAACTCAATTTGACAGGTGACCTTTGACCCATCAATTAAGCTCATTTGACAGGTGACAGATGGCTTTATGTGCACTTTATATAAAATGTATACATTGAACGATATGTAAGATTTAAACCGAATTACTAATAAAATAAAGAATTCTCAAATAATAACTATTGATTTTTTTGTTTACAATTAAAGATGCATTTTCATATATATTTTATATAGACTTTTTAATATTTACATAAAGGCTTCTATCGCCTGACGGATGATTTTGATGGGAAGTATATTCCTATTCTCTCTAACGTCTGTCTACATTCCAGCCATTTTAATTATGTACTTGTTTTAAAAATACATTTATAAAAAATAACATCCAAAAAAGAGGCAACATTTTTTTTCCATCATTATTTAAAAAAGCGATTTTATTTCTAAGGGTCTGGTGCTTAACTTTATCTTTTGATTCTTTGGCAAAAAGGCAGCAACATGTTTTTAAAAGCGAGTTTAACATTTTCAGGTCAATTTTGAATCTCAAGTACTTAGAAAAAAAATATGTTTCCTCCTTAAAGACAAAAGCAACAAGGAAAAAATGCAGCCATCTCTATGTTTGATGATCTGTAAACCAAAGTCTGAAAAATAAGGAGTTCGGGATTTCAAAATTGTGATATACAAAAGGTGAACTACTTTATACCTGTAGTATTTATATACATACATATATATATATAATTAAATTTTAAAAAAGCTTATTTGTAGGTAAGTCAACCTGACCTGGCCAAAAGGCACAAAGAGCAACATAAGAACAGTAAAACCGTAACAGTAAAATAGTTTTCCAGAAAATTGCACTTAATAAATAACAGTTGCAAAAATAAGTCAAAATAGAAATGTTTAGCAAACAATAAATACAACAAAATATACTGCCAAATGTTAAAAGAATTGTATATTTATGGGCTGAGCTTTCGTCTCTGCTGAAAGTGAATCCAGAGAAGGCGGCAGAGTTCAGATAGAGGTTAGCCTTGTACATGATGATGTCATCAGCGTATAGGACAAAATAATAACGGCAGCATCTGTAGTTATTGTGACGTAGATGTCAAATAATGTTTATAAATGGACTGCCTTGGAAAGTGTTTGTAAATAAAATACATGTTTTCAAGTAAGACAAAATATATATAATTTTTATTTGTTGGCTACGTTTTTTGCGTGCTTATACACAGATCCAAAACCACTCAGACTGGACACCATTGGTCCCCTTAAAGCATGTGTCAAAGTCAAGGATCCTGGCCGGATATGGCTCATGGATATTTGTTCAGTCACGTGTCAGGAAAAAAAAGGAGGTTTTTTTTTTTGTACTTCGGCCCCATGTAGAAGGCGGGCATCTGGGATCAGAGGGCTCCAGGGGATTAGTCATGGACACGTAGAGCTCCATACCATTGGTTTAATGCATAAAGGGCTTTATTTGATTTGTTACTTCAAACTACAAAAATATAGGAGTCGACTTATCGCAACTTTTGCCTCCTTTTGCGGCATGCATACAGCGATGACGGTAAATTTTCTGTTTATTTTGCAGGCCTACTTCTCACATTGTTTTCCCGACAATTTATATGTCATAAACACTTAAATGTCTTAAACTGGTTAGTATGTTTATAATGTTTAGATATTATGTATTTTGTAAAGGACTACAGATGGAAATTAGCTACTAAGATACAATCTGGTGCAAGCATCTTTGCTTTCTAAGCTCAATGTATTTGTACACTGTCCTGATAAATTAATAAACTAAACTAAACTTATCAGCATAACTCGTAGCCGTAGCGTCTTCAGTAACAGTCTTCCAGTATGCCTCCACTGTACCAAAGTTGCAGTTAAAACTGTTAAACCAGACAGACAGTCATTCAAAATTAACCGGCAAAATAAGAAGTTTGAACAAGTATTTGCAAAGTGCAGCTTCTCCATCTTTCTATTTTTGTTTTGACCTGTGCCCATACCCTAAAACTGCTGACCAATGACTACAAAGATCTTTAGTGACCTGGTTGTGTTTACAAGCTTTGGTCCTGAACAGAGATCCCAGTCTGAAAACAGTCTGAATTAAGCAGATTTGCTCTGGAACTAATATTTTTTTCTATGCACTCAATACAGTGTTTTACTTAAAATTCATTTTTGTCTTATGCAATATTTGGTTTGAAATCTACCACCTAAATTGAGAGGTATTATGTTTTCTTGCTTTCACCATTGAACGTGGAGTCTGAGCACAGAGAATAAAATGTCTCCTTGGTTTCTCCATCCAGCTGGAAATAGGATTTGGACTCGCTGGAGGTTTTCAGTTTTAGGGGCATTCAGCTTGCAGCAGAGAGCACACAAGCGTCCAGAAGCACAAACTTTGAGGTAACGGATGCAGCCATGGAGGACACAGGATAAGATGTAAATGCTTCACAACATGCCTCGGCTCTCCACCTCCACAAAGCATTGTTTCTCTCGCTGTGAGTTAAGAAGAGCTCACCTTGAGTTGCTCTTACGTTTCTATGGTGATTCAGATTTTGATTTTCCTCACTTGTCTTAAACATCTTTCTAGTTTTCTTCACCTTTTACTTTGCTGTTTTTTACTGGGAAGAAATTTTTATCTTGAAAGAAATTTCCTGAATGACCAGTACTGTGTTAAGTTTCATCATAATTCTCTTGTGTCATATTGGAATTGCCAGGAGGTCAGTTTAGGTTGTGTAGGGGAAATGAAGGTAAAATTAATCCCATTCAGTGAGTGGAAATAATGAATATGTGAGGGTTACAGCTGCGGAAATAATGGAATCTGCAACACTTGAAGCTAATTCAAGCTCCGGGGAGTTCCTTTATGACACACTTTGAAATAATATAATATTCTATATTACAATTTTTTGCCATAAACTCTTATCGGTGCATTTGCAGGGATGTTGCTGTCTGTCCAAAACCATGAAACACCGTCTGACCGATACAGAAAATGAGAAAATTATAGTCACGCTCTATTTTTATCTTTACTATTCTTTAAGAAGGAAAGAAAAAAACGTAACTTCTGTCATTTTTAAGACACATTTTCTCCCATTATTACCTGAGGCTTTACCCACCTGGTAAATCAAATCAACAGCAGCATGAGAAGCAAACATTCGTCAGTAGAGAAGGGTGTGGGAAATAAAACCAAAAAACCAAGACTGGAAATTGCTTCCATTATGAACTGATTTAATTTAAGACCTAATTGGGTCTATTACATGTCACCAGCAAAAAGTTTTTTACTGCTCGGTGCGGCCGGGCCCCAATGTCCTCTGTATCCTCCAAAGTTTATTGCCTGTTTTCTCTTGCATCCCACAAGCCATTGCTGCTTATGAAAGTCATTCAGAACAATTTAGCTGCATCGTCCCCCAGCTCCATTGTTCAGTACACTATGAATACACCGCCACCTCACATAATGCTTCTGCGGCAAGCCAATCTCCACCAAGAGACACCTCAAGTATGAATCAATACTCATGACTTCCATGAGACAAATGCTAAGACCTTGTCAGGCTAGGATCCATTTTAGCACTGATGACTTTCCCATGTGAAGAAGGAGCTCAAAAGTCAGTGTTCTGATTGAAGTCCACCTTCAAATCACGTTAACGCTGTCATTGCTGAAACTACAGCTTCAATTTTCATGTCCCAATTTAGCAATTATAATTTCCAAAAAGACATAAAAGAACAATTAATGTGAAACTTCAGAGGGATGAATGTAATTCACACACTCTTCAGTGAATAGTGAAATGGGAAGTAAATATATGAAATATTTAGGGGCTGGGAATAGAAAAAATGAAATTAATTAATCTCAAATATGGATAAAAAAAATTAATCGCGATTAATTCAGTAACAGTGTTTTCCAACCACTTATTATCTGCAAATGATTACAATATGAAATCCCATCAAAAACTGTAAAATTAGAAATTTTATTTTTAATTAGTGCTGCCAATCGATTAAAAAAATCATAGCGTCCGTTAATTACTATTTGTGATTAGTAATCATGATTAGTAATTAACAGATTAAACAAGATTAATAACAATTAATAATTGGGATTTTTCACAATTAATCACAACACATAATCACGATAAATAATTGTGATTAATCACAATGTTTTATACGTACATTCTATGACAATACACAGGTTTTAAACAAATACTGGCCATTTTTACTGTCTTAAATGTTTACACTTCTGGGTTAACTCTTTATAAATGTAATTAGTGAGCACCAAACATCAACAGTGAGATTATCAGAGCTCTTTTAAGTCTGCAGTATTACTCCAAGAAAACAAAGATGCTGACATACAGCTATAAGAAACTTTCAAAACATGTTCAAAAGTTTTCTTTCATCATCTGGACAAAAACAAGCGGGAAGAGGTAAACTTTCCCTCTTAACCTATCATGACGATTAGCATTTATATCGTTTTCCTTTGCTGCTGCAATCAGGCTCAGCGGTTGTCGTGTTATCATGACAATGCGCCGCACCATGGATCAAATGGTCGGCTTTTTGTGAAAAAGTGATCTAAACTGCAAAAAATGACTAATAACTGATTGAATACTTATTTCTTTTGTAAGTGACCATGAATAAATGGGATGATATCAGTGTTTTAACACAAGCCATGGAAGCCTGAACCACCGACAGGGTTTCTTCACGAAATATGCTTTAATAAATTAACGTGTATCACACCAGCTGACACGTTAACAGCCCTAAAAATAATTCATATTTTAATAAGCAAATACGCTTTAGCAAAAAGGATTGAAGTCCCACTCTGATCCTCTTTTGATCTATTTTAAAGCATTCCTTTTTTGTTATGATTATTCTCTTTTAAGCCAAAATAACATGAAATAAAATAGTTGTCACCAATGAGGTGTGGGATGTACTGTTGGTGTGAAGTAAGCCCACCCGTATTCCCATCATCCATCTTTTTACACTCTTTCCTGCTAGCTTACAGCCCCTCACAACTCCAACTTAACATTAGCGGTGCATCGACAATGGCGAGCAATATACAGTTTTGATCCAGATTGCAGCTCAGACGAGGAAAACAAAGACGTTCACGGATTGAGTCGTCTACAAGTAATTAATTATTACTATTACTAATTATAGAAATGGAAAGATAGTTAATTAAACTTAAAATTTGGTTTGAGAATAACAAGCAATTTTTAAATGAAAAGAAAACAAAATTTATGGTTTTTGGTACAGATAAAGCAAAGGACAACATAAAACTTTATTTTGATGGAATAGAAATTGAACGTATTTACAAAACAAAGTTCATTGGAGTCATTATTGACCACCAGCTCAATTGGAAACCACACGTTGAATATATAAAAAATAAAATATCTAAACCCATAGGTATATTTATAGAACTAAAAGAACACTGAGTACAAAATGTTTACATATTTTATATTCAACCTTAATTCTTCCATACTTCCAGTATTGTAGTGAAATTTGGGGAAATGTATACAAAACAAATTTTTATCCAATAATTAGACTTCAAAAAAGAGCTATTAGGCTAATAAATAAAGTTGGTGTTCGGGAGTCCTCTAATGCTCTGTTTAAAAAATCTAACACATTAAAATTTGAAGATATTGTTCATTTAAGAATGTTGGAAATCTCTTTTGGTGCCTTTCTAAATAGTTTGCCCTTGAGAGTGCAATCATTTTTTAAGAGAAAAGATGAACATAATTTACATAATTTAAGAGATAATTTTATGTTTGAATCGTGTAGGTCAAGAACCAATGTAAAATTGAGATGTCCTTCTGTTTTTGGCACAAAACTTTGGAATGTTTTAAATAAAGACCTCAAATTAGTCAATACTTTTAAAAAAATTTAGGTTACTGATAAAATGTAAAAAAATTGATCAATATTAGTGAGATGCAATATTAGTAAATATGTATGTATGCAGCTGTAATATATTTATTTAATTATTTATTGTATATGTCTATGATTTTGTACATATGGATATGTATTTTGGTCAAAGTTTTGTTTCTGTGTAAGTGATATTTTTTTGGATGGGCTTTCATAAGCATGATGCTTCAGCCCATTCCCTTTTGGTTGATGTAGATTATCATTCAAAGGTTGTGAAATGTTGAATGTATGTAATCAACCAAATAAACTTCAAACAAGTGGATGCATCAGAATGGTGTGGAGTGGGGAGCTTGTGGCCCGCCGAATGTTGATTTTGTAAACTTTTCCGAGATTTTTTTCATCTGCTTCTGATTCAGGATTTAAAAATGAAATACTCAGATGCGATTGTAAGCATAATTTTTTTGCATTTTTCCTCCACCATGAGAAAAATGTAATTTTAAAAACATGATTTTCATTCTTTAATGCAACATATATTCTTGAAGTACAAGAACAGCAGAGGATTTCTCTGACGGTGGCAGCCAATACAAAAAAAAAAAAAAAAAGTGTGCGTGAGGCGCAGTTGCATGGGTCGATGGGGAGTCACAAATCTGGGGTCCACTGATGAGTTTGTTTGGAGTCCAGCTGTGTGTTTGCCTGTGACGTCTAAAATCCATTAGAAATCTGCTGGGGGTCAGGGCTCCACTTCGACTGTGATGGCTGCGTGCCTCGGAGAGGCCCGAGTGGCCCACCTCAACCTCATTTTCTCCACGGAGCCGGGGCTGTGAGGCAATCAGGCTCCACGGGACAGATTGCCTGGAGAGGCCTGGAGCATCAAAACATGCCGTCCAACCTTCTCCACCAAGTCCAACTCGCTGCTGCTGGCTGGAAAAAGATCTGGAGGAGACGGCTAATTATATGGCGGGGGGACGCATCAACGGCTTTGGGGAGAGCAAAGCTTGAAATATGTTTCCAACAAAAGAATTTTGAGATGATAGTTTTTTTTTCACCAACAGCTTTCTAGCAGAACATTTATTATTAAAATGGGCAAATATCTTCATCATGTTTGTAGGTCAATGTGTATGTCCAACCATCATCAGTAAACGGGACAATTAGCATTTATACGTTCGCGCATGTGGGGTGGGCGGTGCAACGGATTTGCGTCCGCATACAGAAAATGTAGCGACAGCCGCATCTCCCGCGAAAATGTGCTCGAAGACTACATGATGAGAGCACTCACTCTGACACAGATTTAAAAACTTACCTGAAATTACGGATGTCTCACTCTGACAATTTATCCAAAGCGAAATGTTAAGCAGGCTTTACTCGAAACAAATGCTACTTTTATGACTGAACTAAAACATTACAGTCAGAGTGATTTGGGTTTGATGTCATTTGCTCACCATTAGAAGATATCAACACTAGGAATGTAAATTTACAGCTAAAATATGTAAGTAGACTAAATTACCGATTTATTTATATAGTTATTGGGTTGAAGATAATGTTTTCAAATTAAAAGCACTCTACTGCTGTAGAGAGAAATGGATGCATGAGCTGCATTTAGCAGTCTGTGAAGGGGGCAGAGGAGTGAAAACAAATCTATTTTGCATTCTCGGTAATTCTGGAGATGCATTATTTACTTTGATTTATTTAGATTATTTATTTGGCAACATTCTGAAAAATTGGGGGAAACAAAGTAAAGTGACTGTTTTGTTGGATCAACCCATTGATTCATTTACGATCCAATCCGAATTCTTCCCTTCTCCCTTCCCCTTCAATCAGCCCTCCAAATAAAAAGTAATGACAGAAGTGTGTCCAATAATTCGGACTTCACTATCGTTTGATGACGTCATCAACAATCGCCAGTCCTCTAGTGCTAGCTGTGCTCAAATATACAAAACAGCGGTTTTATAACTTTAAAAAGGTCATGCTACAACAAAATGTAAACATGTGCTTTAGAGCGCACACACGTGAAGAAAAGCGCTTCTAACCACGGTGCGGTTTACCCTTGCGACAGAGGACTTTGTATCCCCCCACTAGGAGTGTGGGGTGTAAAAAAAAAAAAAAAAAAATTCTGGACGCACAAAAACGGAGGGAAAGGGAAACATTTTTTATAGATTACCTGGAAGCAGCATAAGCAGCTGTCCTGAAGAGAAAATAAAGCATTTATACAGTGGTCCCTCTATACAGGGGTGCAATTATGCATGCTTTTTTTTTATTTTAGATCACATGTAATCTCTGTTGTGATTGGCTCCAAGCAATTGTCAATCAATCTCCTCTGTGTCACATCTCCTGTACAGAATGTGTTCTGTTTGCTAAAACTACATTAATCCTTTTTTCATAGTATAAAATTGAATAATTGTTTCAAAGGTTTTGAGATTTTAAACAAGAGAGAAAAGTTTGAACATTCTAATTTGTGTCTGTTTAAAGTGTGTAAAGTGTGTATTGAGGAGTTTTACCACGAGTTTTATCATACTGTACTAATTGGAAAACAGTAAAGATGACGACTTTGCAGGTTTTGTCTACTGTTGGTTATCTTTAGATCAAAACTCCTGCCATAAACGAGGTACCGTAATACATCAAAAAAGCTTTTGAAACCAGGCTGTTTCTTGATTTATACTAAGATTCTTTAAGATTGCAAATCGATGATATATCCCAGTCTTCCCAATCCAGTGGACTTTTCCAAAACTTAACATTTAATAACAGCTAATTGTGTTGGTTATTTTTACACTCAAAGACACACTCCAGCAAAAAATATTCTTGTAGCATTTTTTCCTGATGAAGGATATTTATAATGAAAATTAAGAATAAAACTGCATTTCTGAGTTTTTGTTTTTTTTTTTTTTCCTTTTTATGGTTTATATAAGACGCATTTTAAGGTCCTGGAGGGGCCTAGCCAGTGTCCAGATCTCAACCCCATGTAAATCTTTGAAGGGACTTGAAAGTCTGTGTTACCCAGCGACAGCCCCAAAGCATCACAGCTCTAGAGGAGTTCTGCATGGAGGAATGGACCAAAATACCAGCAACAGTTTGTGAAAACATTTTGCCTTTCATAGTTGAGGTATCTCTGTTATGAAAATTACAGGTCTCTTTCATCTTTCTAAGTAGGAGAACTTTCACAATTGGTGGCAGAATTCTTGTTTGCCCCACTGTACGTCTTTGTTTTCCTCGTCTGAGCTGGTTTCTGGCTCAAAACCGTATGGCTGCATAGCTCCAGTATTGTTCACCACATTTGTTGCCCCAGGAATGTTATGTATGGGGTCGTGAGGGGCCTCACGATAGCAGGGGATAAGCAGATGGATGATGGGTAATGAGAGCAGGCTTACTCCAACCCAATAGTCCCCTCAAAACTCAGAGACGAGTTTGAACTCCTGGCGCTCACAGAAAATATGATCTCGAAAATTATTTTATTTTTTTTATATGGCCTGAAATGTCATTTTTCATAAATATAAGACAATTAAGAATGCTTTGAAAATGGATCTAAAGAGGATTAGAGTGGGACTTTCAAACAAGGTTTTTTCCACTTTTACACCAATGCTGTGAATTTGGCTTCATATGTATTTTGCTTTATATTTGATCCTTTTGCTGGAGCATTTTCTGGCGCCCTTAGCCACAGACAAATGAGGTGAATGACGAGCAAAAACTAAACCAGTCAACACACTTTAAGTAAAGCACTGAGAGATAAGTCTGAGCTGCAAAATAAATGTCAAGGAGAGTTGACAAGTTTTGAAAGAAGAGCTCCAGTCGAGGTCAGTCTGGAGTATTTTTATTTTCTTCTTAATATTGAGAGTGAGGCAGGTCTAAGGAAAGGTTGTCTATTTTACCATCGGGGATCAAAGAGCTGAAAAGTTTAGCTCCTGATCTTTTGCTAAGTGGTGCAGGGACCACCGGTTGCCTTTCTCCGGCAGCGCTCAGTAAGCAGGAGGGGTCGCAGACCTGAATGAGGGAGTTCGAGCTTCAGCTCTGATGCAGCAGAAGTTGGAGAAAAGAGCAGAAATTTGAACAGTGTTACATAATCATCTGTAGAGAGTTATATCTGCAGGCCGGGAAAAACAATCATTATTATAAAGAAAACGCTGATTTTTTAAATTTTATTGCGTATTTTTTTTGTATTATTTTATATTCTGTCTTTTACCTGTGTCGTATAATTGTATGTGTACTGTTTATCTCTTAAATTTCCTCTCGGGATTCCAGATGTAAACTGAGCCTGCAGCCATAATGTGGCATATTCACATTTGTTTTAGTGCTCATCAATATGCATTGTCCCTTTCTTAATAAAGTTAATTCATTAAATTAAACACAGATGTTTTAGAAGCCAAATCTGTTTTCTGTAAGGCAGTGGACATGTTTAGTCTAAATTTAAACTTTAAATTCTGTACAGAATTTGTGTTCAATTACTGATGGATCCCATGTTAACAGTGAAGCTGTACTTTTGCAGAAAAGAAGAAAAAAAATAATCTAACTTTATCATGGCACTTTTATGAGACCCTAAAAGTCACAGCTGTCTATAACCTTGTAAAAACCTGTTTAATATTAATAGTAATATTAATAATAGGCATTGTATGACCCACAGAATCTGACCAGCCTCACCACCCACCCATTACCCAATTTTTTTAACCTGCCCCTCCTTTACCTCTAAAAAACTGGTCAGAGTTGCATGTGACAAATTCATGAAAAGTCCCTTTTTCAAAATGGCGGCTTTTCTATTGGTTTTATCTCCATAGCAACCATTTAATGTTTTGGTGTCCTGGGGGTGACGAGCGGGTCTATGTTGTTTTTAGAAGATTTGGTGAAAGTAAATATTTTGATTTCCTTGGTAACAGATGTTGTTTTCCTATGTTCCTATGCTACACATTCTCACTCCTAACTCGTCATATATGGACGTACGGTTGACGTGGTCTCCACGTCTCTTGACGGATGCTTTGGGTGTCCCTGACCTTTTTTTTTATTTATTTATTTTTTTTACGTGCAGCCAGTTCTCATTAAATTACGGGTCACCAACAGTTGGTACGCAGTAACGGACCGGTCCAGTACTGGGTTAGGATTAGGCTACCAGGTTACGGTACAGGTATGGTCTGCGTCCTGAGGGTTTGGGACCCCTGATTAGCATCTGTGACCCAGTACCAACTGGCCCTTGGGCCGGTACCAGTTTACAGCCCAGAGGTTGGGTACCCCTGATTTAATGGGAATAGCCAGCAAGTCAAAAAATTACCAGTTGCCCCGCCCCCACTCACTGAACAACCACCCGCCTCGGGAGGTCCAGGGGGAGCCAGGCATGGGGCGCCCACCCTCGCCCAAGAGAGGGACACCTAGGAGAACCAGGGATCCCGTAGGGTTGTTGTACACAAAACCCGGCCAGGCTAACCCACAGATGGAATTTTTGAGCAGACCCAGGTCCCGTGATCAAGGATCAGAACCCGAGACATGGACACCCCCAGTCTCTGATGTAGTTTGAGCCCCTCCCACATTCATTTTTTTTAATGGTTTCACCCGCTCTGATGTCATCAGAGTAGGTCATTCACTGTGCTCAAAGTTCATTTTGGCCAGGTACTAGGTGTGTTCAAATTTGGTGAATTTTTGAGCAGCATACGAAAGAAGAAATACAAAAAAAAAAATATGGAACTTGCAGTCCAAGACCACTGTGGAACATAAGCAATATATCATTATGTATGGGCTCAAATTAAGGCCACAAGTCAAGCTGTCCAATCAAAAAGCAACCTCTATGGCTCTATTTTGAGCCCACAAATGCATTACTTTAAAAAAAAAACCTTAAATGACAATATTGAAATAATGATTCTTAGTTGTGTCCAGTTCATAAAGATTTTCCATTAACTAAAAGCAGTTTGGAGCTAAACTAGATTTCTCCAGATGAGTGTTTATAAGCTTTGTTGATGTCCAAACCAGCTTCAAACGCAGTTTTTTCTCAGGCAGTCCTGGAACCATCCCAGAGTCCAAATGACAAGTGAAAGACGTGAGCAAGAATCCAATCGCTGCCCCCTGCTGTGCAGGTATAGACGGAAAACATTTCAGGGACGAAGCCGCTTCACTGCAAAGCCTCTCGTCTGTGTTGAGAGCTGGTAAAATGACCAGGTCTTGACAAGACTTCAATTCACGGGTCACAAAACATGTCAGAGGAATGGCAGAAAGGTTGAGAAGCACACTTAGCTTGACAGGTTCCTTTTAATGCTGGCTGCCTCCAATCTGTGATCCACGTGATACAGTGCACATACAGATTAACTCTGAGCCGACATGGTTTGCATGTCAATGTCGCCCCTAATGTCAACGTGCAGTTCTCATCCTGAATCCATAGAATGGAACGATTTCAGAGACTCCAGAAATAAACAAACAGAAAAAGGTTTCTTATCATGGTCTCATTAATAAGTGGTTATCCAGCGCGGCTGGATAACAAATGGTTTTTGGCTCATTTGTGGCCCTTTAAGAGGTGACTTTATCACTGGTGCTTGAAAGACGTTGTGCCCCTGAGTAGCAAATGATTACCTCTGAATGAATCCCTAAAGTCTCACTGCTTATGCAGAACAATAGCTAGTCAGAATAGGGAGGCAATGCTTTACTTTCAGATCTTTTTTTATTTTTTGTACTCGGCATCATTTTTTGCTTCACTGATCTATCACTAAACAACAGCTGCTGAGCAGAAGCCAAAGAGGCGCACTGCAGGGAGGACGAGGCAAAGTGGGAGAGACACGGAGGAAGAGAAACGGCGTCTAAAACTGGAGACAGAGGAGTTTTAAGAGGGGAGGTCACTGGTGACAGCCCCGAGCTCTTCAGCAGCGGTGGCCCACTGAGGAGGAGAGCGAGGAGAGGGATCCTGGCAGGTCTGCCTCTCTCATGACGGATAACAAGTCACCTGAAATGGCTGCCTGGGTGGCAGCCATTAGACAGACAATTTGCAATCATCCCCAGCCCAATTTCTCTCACCTTCTCTCCCTCACTTTTTCTCATATTACTCAGCTCCTCGCTCTGGTGCCCCGTAGACCTTGGCAGCTTGAGTGACAGGGACTTAACTAGTCTAGTCACACAAATGTGGGAGAGGAAATGAGGAAAGAGAGAGGAGAATTTCATTCATCTCGCAAATACCAAATAACCTCTGCCGCCTGACCCCCATTTACATATCCCCTCCACAGTGGCCGGGTGCACTGTCCCGGTTCCAGTCCGTCTCATCCGCCGTGTCACGCGCCGCCGTCGAGCGACACCCCAGAGGCAAAAAGCAAAGGTGTAACTACAGCAGCGGATGTAAGTGCACAAAAGCGCAGGCTTTGTATCTCCACAAACGTTTAATGCATTTACACTCCAGCTACACAAATTATACTTTTAACAACAGGACTTTAGACTCTCAACTTTCAGCCTGAAATCCTTTGAGTTCCCGCGGTGCAAAGATTGTTTCATCTGTAGTCTGTTAAAGTGCTGAGCCAACTTTTTTTTTTTCCCAAAAGAACCTTCATTTTTCTTTACAAGCATCTCCCTTAATGCTGCCAACAAACTAATCAGCATAAAACTTTTGCATCAGGATTCTCTAAAGAATCACCCTCACTCTCCCCCTTTGCACCGCGGTCAACAAATTCATGAAAACACTGTTTTTGTTTTGTTTGTTTGTGCGTTTTTTTCTGTTTGTTTCTTCTCCATGTCAGCAGTTTATTTTTTGGGTGTTTTCCAGATGATGAACAGGTCAAAGTCATTTTTAGAAGAATCAGCAAATGTAATTTTGGGGATTTTCTAGGCAACAGAGGCTTTTTTTTCAACCACGCCCACATATGTTCTATTGTTTGTTCACCTTTAGCTGACAAATCATTTAAAATTTTCACAAAAGTCAGGAGAAAAAAAGAAAAAGTATCGTCAACTAGTCGTTCAAAATCTACAGACATAATTTCTATCATTTTTCTCAAGTAGCTTTCCAATGATGCACAAGAGATTGTGAGGATGTAGATTGAAATACTTAGAAGTTTATATTTATAGAAGTATTGACGTTTTTTTTATTTCAAAATGGCGGCCTTCTTATAAGGTTAAAGGTCAATGAAACTTCTCTTGCTAATAAGGATTTATGCTGGTATTTCCATCTGCAATTTTAGAGGGCCAAAATAAACATTTAAGTGTTTTATACTGTTCAGTCCTCACTTTAAAGAATCAGAATCAGAATCAGAATGATCTTTAATGTCATTGTTTCACAAGGATTTGCGTTACAACGAAAAAACAGTGGCTCTCCAGACAAGTGAATTAGATACGATAAATAAAAGTCTAAAAACTCTGTAGAATAAAAATAAGAATAAAGAATATTATTTACAAATATTGTACATGGAGGATAAGTTAAGATAGTACCAATATCAAATTGTTATTGCACATAGGTAGGATTGCACGACTGAATATTGCACATTTATGAATGCAGGTTATCAGTTCCCTCTTTTATTTAGTATGAATGTTGCTCTTGGAAAAAAACTGTTTTTGAGTCTATTGGTGCGGGCCTTGTGTGATCTGTACCGCCGGCCTGAAGGCAGCAGCTGGAAGAGGTGGTGGTTGGGATGGTGGGGGTCCTTTATTATCCGGTCTGCTTTGCTTTTGTAGCGGGAGGTGGATATGTCCTCTAGGCTGGGCAGGGGAGAGTCGGTGATCTTCTGTGCTGTGTCGATCACCCTCTGCAGCGCTTTCCTATCAGCGGCTGAACAACCACAAAGTGGTATTTTGATCCATTCTGAGCATTCCTGTACAAACCTGCTCTCTGAGAACCAGCGCCTCCCAACCAACGAAACCCAGTGGATTCTCATGAGCTGATGTCTCAAAATGAGAGGAGGAGTCTGTGCAGACACCCCCGCCCCCAGGCACACACACGCTTTCAGTGCTCAGGAAAACACTTTCATTTTAAATGCACAATACCGTATATTTCATCCAATTGTTTCCAATAAATTCCAGATCTAACGTGTTTGTTGCTTCGGCTCGTTTAAAACACAAACACCCGGTCGGGGACAACCGTGCAGACTAGGAGTGCATTTGTGTTGTGAACCGGCGCAGTGGTGCCCGAGGCTATTAATGGCAGATATGTGGTATGCGAATTCATCTTTGCAAAAGATTTTGTTTGTTTTTGTGGCAGAAACGTAGACACGCTGGCGAGATCGGCTCTAGGATGACCCACAAGCAGCGAGAGGCGGAGCCTCAAAGATCGAGGAGTCTTACTTCCGGGTAGGAAAAAATTCACGAACATAGCTTAATAAATAAGTAATTGATTTGTGTTCAACGGTAATATGAGAACATATGTGTGTGTATATATATATATATATATATATATATATATATATATATATATGGATATAGTTTACTGTGATAGACTCGAGAAAATCATGGTTTAAGCCCTTTATTCTACTTTTGCCAATGTTTACATTTTTGTGAAGATTCCTCAAACTGAAGTTTTCTTTTACCATTTTTGTGGAAAGAAGACTAAATATCACACTTTCCCACTACATAACTGCTAAGCTGTAGATTCTGTGGCCATCCAAAAATGTTTTCAAAACTTCTTTTGGATATCCCTGACACGATTTGATTTGATTTTTTTTTTAACCCTTTAAGAGATTTTTCCCCCATTTTGTTTTTTTTTAATGGTTTTTCTCACTGTAATTCTTTTTTTTTTTTTTTTTTTGGGAAGGGGTGTTAGGATGTTTTTCACTGTGTTCCAATTGATTTTCACCGAGTACAAGGTGCATCCACATTGAGACGATCAAGGTTAACATGAGATTTTGAGGAGTTAAAAACTTTCGCTCAAACGTGGAGTAAGTCAGATTTGTACAGAGAAAATTAAATCTGAAACAAAAACTATCAGGTCAGTGCAATCCAGCACCATAAATATCTACAATTAACACTGTATCATGCAAAGTGTTGACGGTTTTTTTTAAAGATTAAAGTTTGTAGATGTTAATCAATGAACAGAAGGAATATGTCTGATTGGTTCTTCAAACCAACGAACCAGAAGAGTCGCTACATTAGTGGCAA
Organism: Oryzias javanicus; assembly: GCA_003999625.1. Lineage (NCBI taxonomy): Eukaryota > Metazoa > Chordata > Actinopteri > Beloniformes > Adrianichthyidae > Oryzias > Oryzias javanicus. The sequence goes on from CM012439.1 coordinate 36,084,961, forward strand.
CATGAACCGATATAAGTGTCAGATTGTTGCAGATTTAGAGGTTTCCCAGTTGAAACATCGTTTTGAGCAATGTTTCAGAGAGTTTAACACATTTTTTCCCTGCTCCTAGTTTAGCATTTTGTATTCTCCTTTTAAGTCATATAGTTGCACAGCACATTAAAGCAAAGTTTTTTGTTTTCCCTCCAGAATAAACTCCGTTTCCAAGCCACAAAGCATTAAGACTGACCAGATTCTAGTTTGTTCTAACAGGAGTTTATAGCCAAACCCTCTAAAGATACTAAATGGGGTCATTAAGAGTTTTTAAACGATATTTTTCCTAAAATTTTAGGAAAGGAAAATAGTTATCTAAAGTGGAAAAATGACACATGGATCCACATGTACACTGATATCATTTGGGCTTTATGTTAATAAAGATCCTATTGTCTAATCCGTGCTTGTGATTGGTTCATATTTCTTTCTTTCTTTCTTTATATTGATGACATTGATTGACTATATATATATAGAGAGAGAGAGATGAGATTATTGATTCTTATTCCATTTACAAATTGTCCTCTGAGTTATATAAACTCATTAAACTTAAAAGGAAGAGTTTTAAAATGCAGCAATCATTGCTTTAACTCATCACAGCCCTTACATGATATTTTAATAGTCTGTCTTTCAACCTAAATCACAAATATACCCAAGTTATCAGAGGGAAAAAAAGAAATGAAAATGACCAAAATCAGCGTTTTCCTTCTAATATTCCAATCCTCCCCGAGTATTTGCAACTCCAGATGCCCAATCCCCCAGGCTGCTGTGCCTGGAAACTTCACAGCAGGAGTATACATTTTGTAAATAAACGGGTGACAATGGTCAGGATGAATAGAATATACGGTTTCTGTCTCGCAGAGATAGAAAATATAATTAAAACGATTCTGAAGGGAAAAACAAGTTTAGTTGCGTTTACAGAACTGAAGCAAATAACAGCTTCTCGGGAAGCTGGGAGATCTTTCTGACCGGAGACGGACGCTTTTAGAACAGCTTATTACAGTTAAGTATTCCCTGCTATTGAGGTTCAAAACGTCTTTTATAAGAAACTTACAAACTCATAATGAAATCCTTTTGTGTGGAGAGTGACCAAGTAAGAAAGAAACCATTACAAATCCTAGTCATACACAGTAGAGGACGTTCTAAGCATTCACTTTTCATTATATGAAAGTTCTTTATGATTTAATGTTTAAAACAAGATTGTCCATTTTTGACAAGAATTTGATATATTTGACCTTTTATAAATATTTAATTAAACCATTTTAGTGTTATCTTTGTAGCTTGTGTTTTGAAACGCTAAACAATAAAAAAAAATTGCGTGTTTGACATATTTCTCTGTTTTAGGGTGTAATCAAACTGAATACTTTTAGTCTGATTAAATCGAGCAAAACTCTGTTTCACCTAATAATCCACAACAAAATTTCGGTCTGAATTCACCCAAATGAACCCTAGTTCTGGACCAGGAACCACTCTGACCCGTCTTTGGAGGTAGTCGCGGTTTGTTTCCAATCAGACTGAACTGACCCCAGATACCCAGGGCTAGCGTTAGGGCTCTGATGTGAGCGCAACGTCTTTACTAGGGCTGTGGATCGTTGCTTAGGTGGCGATCCGATTCACGAATCAAGCTCGACGATTCACGAATCGCACCACGATTCTTACTTTTTAATACTATGCTTATTGGTACGTGAATATTTACTAGATGGAGGAAGATTGAAATGATTTGTATTAAATCACCAACATTTATACCTTTATTTAAAACAGTAGATCAGAATCAACAAAACTGATTATAACAAAAAAACCAAAAAGATTCAGATAGAAAGAAATTTGTCATTTTAAACTTTTTTTTTTTTTCTGGTTAAGTTCAGCAGTAACATGAACAACATAAAAAAGATAACAATCTCTGCTGTTTTGTATCATTTAACAACAAAACTTGAAAATGTTCCCCACAGTTTTTTTTTTATCCTCAAAGTTCTTCAATATTTTTCGGTGCAGAGCCCGTGTGACAAAAGTTTTTTTTTTTCACAGCAAAATCCTCGATTCACGTTGATTTACATCCTCCTTTCAGCAGTGTGAGGCTGCGTTTCTTCAGAATAAGATGGAGTTTCGTTAATTGTGTCAACTGTTGAAGAGTTACCATAGCCAAAAGAATGTAAACACTGGAGCTAAAGCTCTGATGCTAAAGCTAATTCATATTTTCAAAAGTTTTGTCAGTGAACAGAACTTCAGTCTCAGTTTTTGAACGGAAAAAAGCTCTCGTGGGTTTTACTTTGAAAACCGGAAGCTTCTCCGCAACGAAGACGAGTGTTTACTTCTGGTGACTACCGCAGCTCTTTCAGCCTTGTTTTAGTTCGTAAACTTAAAATAATGCATTAATCTGCATTCCAGAGGAAAAATACATCATTCCCAGATAATATTTTGATCAAATTTTACTACAATTTACTATATTTATAAATATCGCAAATTAGCGACCTTGGACGTCGCAAATATTCGTACTCGGATTTTCGGGAACAGATCGTGAGTACCCGAGCACCCGGATACTCGTTACAGCCCTAGTCTTTACCCAACTTTTAAAGTGTGAGAGGAAATCCCACTGCAGACGATCATGTTTGACACTTCTTATGTTCTTCATCCTAAAAGCCACATTGTATTTCTTTAACAGAATTGTCTTAAATACAACACCACAACAATAGCTGCGTTTCCATTAACTCGGAAATTTCACAAATTGGAATTTCGATAATAAATTCTCCCAATGGAAACACCACAATTTTGAAAAAACTAGCATTTTTTGAAAAAAAAGTTTTTGCGCTTGGAGGAGGTGGTATTTGGGTTGTATCGAAACAGATATTTTTCGCTAAACTGTAATGGAAACACTTTTTTCGAAATAGATGCACCTCTTTGTATGAAGTGTCTGTCCTGAGCGCAGCACAGCGGGCGCCACAAGAGATCCAACAGCTTCACAGCTCATTATAATTTGCGTGCCATACGGAATCGTGCAGCTCCTCCATAATAAAATCACCAAGATTTCCTCATCGCTTCATCTGCACTTTTGCAGCTTGGAGCCTGAGTAAGACGCAGAAGTCTCGTTTGAGGAAGAGCGCGAGTGCAGGGACAAACTAAAATGGATCTTGTGCTGTTTTCAAACAGAAAAAAGGGTCCAGCAGCTTACTTGCTAGAATGGTTATTTATTTAAAAACCGCTCAACAGGTTTCTCATGTGCACCTGAGACTGTCAATAGACTGTGTGGCACGCAGGTGCCAGACAGTGCTGTGATGTCACCGCAATGCTCCTTTTTTAGTGAATCAAATAAAAACACACTGTAATCGCCGTGTTTTTAATGACTCATCGCGTGAGTTGGTTTGTGCTTTATCGCAAAATGATGGTTTAATGGAAATGGTGTCATTTTGAAACCGTGTTTTTTTTAAATTGCTAGAATTTCGAAAATTCCTATAATTTCGAAAAAGTTTTGCGCAAATGTGTAATGGAAACGCAGCTAATGAGGCACAGCAATTCATTGAAACAACTTTTATTGTGATGCACATTGCTTCTCACACTTTTTTCCTGACAATCTGTCATGAACACTTCTGAAAGAGAACAAATGTGATCAGAAATCATTTTGTTTTTGCATTTCCGAGTATTTCTCCTTTTAAATCTCTGTCAATCCAACAGTCTTGGACAGACTCTGTTTTTCATGAATGATCTTCTTTCTGCTGCACTAAACCCTCATCTGGTCGGGCTAGCGTGTCTAGTTCAGGTTCTGGAGAAGAGAAGATGCTATCTTCACATTGACTGCAGTCAAATGAGCCGCCGTTCACATTTCTGTGGTCCAATCAGCATCACTGGATTTTTGGTGTGAGTTTCATCCAATACTTACAGTAGCAGGGCTGAGAATTCTGGAAAATCTCCACCAGACTCCACGGAGCTTCTTGATGTGACCACGGAAATGTGAACGGCGGCTCATTTGACCGCAGTTGGAAAGGATTTTAAATGAAAGAAAGAGTATTTGGATGTTAGCTTTCATTATTTTCTGCTCTGAGAAACCAATGGATTGAATGGATTGATCACAGCAACGTCAAGAAACATTGGAGAATGAGCTGAAAGAGTCTTTGGTGAACTGGAAGGAGAAAGAATCAGGATTTTGGAGGAAGTTCTGTCCATGAAGATCTGAGCTGACATCCGGATCAGAACCATACGGCTGGACATTACCCAGATTCATGGACATTTTTATGTAGCAGCGGGGAAGATTTTCACTAGGGAGACACAGAGATATCATAATCAGACAGGGGGAATGAGGGACAAAGCTGCTCAGCTCAGCTCCAAAAGCCACGCCCCCTCAGAGGAGATTTTGGAAACAGAGGCTTCAGATCAACATGAAAAATATTTTTCTTTTTTTTAATAAGACATTTAGGTTTTGGTTAAATACTGTATAATCATAATTAAAACACTGCTGGGAACTTTTTTTTTTTTTTAATTAAAAAATATATCATAGAAAGGCTTTAAAATTCCACAGCAAAGCACTTCCATAATTTCCACCTCTGGTTGCTTTGGTCCGCCTTCGTAATTCCTGGTCAATGAGCGAAGAGATCTTTAGTCATGTGGTTTCGTTTAGAGTCTGCATGACAGCAGTCTGAATACAGACCAAACCCATGGTTCGAGACTTGATCTGAACCAAATTAAGCAGTCTTGGACCGGAACGAATGATTTTACCAGTCCTCAGTGATTAGGAGAAATTTGGAATTTTGGAAAATATCGACTCATTAAAAATACATCCATATCTGCTTGATGTTCCTGTAATTTGGAATAAGCAATGTGGTCTTAAAGACATTGATCAGACTTGCTGATGACTTGTCCCAAAGGTTTTGTTGTCTGCAATCATGTTCATATCTTCACACAGCAGACAAGAAAACACGGTCTTTGGAATTCCTGAAAAAACAAAAAACAAACATTGTACGACAAATTAACACATCATTAACACCTAAACCACCAGGCAGACTGTAGTTGGCGCAACACATTAATTAATTTATTTATATTTATTCCCTGGACTGTTGGGTTTGTGTCCTACCACTTGTTTGTTGGGAGGAAAATCTACTTCAGACTCACCCTTCGCTCTCAAACAAAATCCCTTTTTTTGATTAAAACACAAACTGTGCTCGGAGAGTTCATTCCCTTTAATATCACTTCAGCTGTGCAAAGTAGCACTGTTGCTAAACAACTGATGGAGCAAAGAAGCAGTTAAGTGTTGACAAAAACACCCAAGAGAAGTAAGTGAACCATTGACTGAGAAGAGTTAACAAAGATCAATCATCAGTGCTGCAGGTTTGAAAGAATCTGAATCCAATCCTCTTTTCAGAGATACAGCGGGACTTAAGTGGTGTGAAGCCTGGAAGAGTATCTTTGAAAGACAGCCTACTAAAAGTGGAATTTCCAACCGAGAAGAGATAAGGCTCGTTCAAACGCTGCGAGATCCGTCTCACACAAACGTTCATGAGGGCCCGCGAGATTAGGGCAGGCCACCCTTATTGTCGGGACATTTCATACCTTCCATGACACAAAGCAGGAGAATCTTGCTGCCGCATACTTAACGCGCCTCATGTATTGTGTGAATTGACTGTAACAACAAAGGCAGCAAAACAGAAAACAGACTTTTCCCTCAGCAGATAAAAACCAGTGATTTTCCCTCTATAAATGATTGGACATTGAATCTTCTTTTAGCCTTTTGTCGTTCATAGCAGCTCAGTGCCAGAGCATTCAATTGTAGCTTCATACTTGGTGAAACAGTTCTCGAGTTTTCCTTACAAGGTAATCTATGTTGTAATATAATTTGGCCATGATTGTAAACCTTCTTAGGAAAGGGAATCATTCCGATGAAAACGGCAATAGATGTAACAAAGAATAAAAAAAGTGAGTCTCTAGTCTGTCATTCGGGTTGCTTTCACACCAGGACAGTCCAGAGGACTGACGTTTGCATGGGTGGTGGGTGTCAAATAACTTCACACCTTCTATAGGCTCGGTTTGCTTTCACACAAAGCACCCTGAGGATCTTGCCAAAAGCTCGAAGGAACCACAGTGATGAGTTTCATCAGCTGCTCATTTGAGAGCGCTGTTTTTCAAAACAACCTCTGACCAGCAAGGTAAAAAAAAAAAAAATAAGACATTAATGAATCCAGCAAGTCCTCAACCACCCATATTCAATAAGCACTTGCACCACAGTGTTTACCTTCTATATCTTCTTTAAGTTATTTTATTCCTCCACCACTGGGTTGCCTCCCCCTTCTGGTCTGCAGAAGTTTGAGTACCTTCACACCAAGTGAACTACACCAGAGTTCATTTGTCAGTGAGCCAATTTCTTGCAAAAGGTGAACTAGATTGCCTAGATGCATGTTAAAAAAAAGCTGCTTGTTCATTTTTTTGTTAGGAGAATTAAAATGTTCTTTTCTTTACCTGTAACTATTTCTTGTGTTTAATACACCCCTTATATAATTTAAAATATAAATACTGGATATTAGGGCTGCCACGATTAGTCGACTAATCGATGACTAATCGACTATTAAAATAGTCGACAACTAATTTAATAGTCGATTAGTCGTTACTTTATAATATATGGAGTCAGGCTGTAGTGAAGTTGAAAGTTATAGTGACATTCTGCTAGCTTTTTAGACTATTTTGGCATTTATTAAGGGTTTTCAGGCTATTTTGGAGTTTAGCTAATATTTTAGCTTCATGCTAGCTATTTTGGCTAATTTAGGCTTTTTCAGTTTTTTAGGCTAATTTGGAATTAAGATAATATTTCAGCTACATATTAGCTCTTTTGGCTAATTTAGGATTTTTTCAGTTTTGTAGGCACATTTGGAGTTTAGCTAATATTTCATTTACATGTTAGCTAGCTAATTCTAAATGTTTACAGTTTTTTAGGCTAATTTGGAGTTTTTCTATTATTCCAGCTACATGCTACCTATTTTGGCTAATTTGGAATTTTTACAGTTTTTTTAGGGCTAATTTGGAGTTTAGCTAATATTTCACTATTTTAGCTAATTTGGGATTTTTTTTTTTTACAGTTTTTTAGGCTAATTTGGAGTTTAGCTAATATTTCAGCTATATGTTAGCTATTTTGGCTAATTTGGGATTTTTACAGTTTTTTAGGCTAATTTGGAGTTTTGCTATGTCTTCAGCTACATGCTAGCTATTTTGGCTAATTTGGAATTTTTACAGTTTTTTAGACTAATTTGGAGTTTAGCTAATATTTCAGCTAAATGCTAGCGATTTTAGCTTATTTAGGATTTTTTTGTTTTAAAGCTAATCATATTTCAGATTTTCTTTACATCCACTTTGTCCATGATCCGATTAGTCGACTAATCGGAAAAATTAATCGATGATTAGTCGACTATTAAAATAATCGTTTGTGGCAGCCCTACTGGATATACTATAAATAAATACACCACAATAATAGGCTGCGGCTGATGCATGTGGCCATTATTACGTCTTTAAACGGTACTGTCACTCATTTATTGACCCCTGAACAGGTACGATGGAAATGATTGACAGCCACCCCTCCGTTAAAGAAGTCCCATAAAAGCTCTTGCAAATGCATGAACAGTTATGCTACTTACTGTGAGTTGAAGTGTTTTGGTCTATGTGGTTTAAAGTTTTGGTGCAGACCAGGACATTGATGGATGTCCCCAGAGGGTAGTTTAAGAATATTGGGATCTTGTTCCCAAGTTAGGAAAGGATGAGGGAAGCTAAATGGGAGGGCTTTGACATTTCTTTCAGACGCCTCTCTGGGGAGGTACTCTGGGTATGTCCCACCAGGAGGAGGCCCCGGGATGACCCAGGGCACACTACAGAGAGTGTTTCTGAGCTGGTCTAGCAACGCCTTGGGGCTTTTCTGGCAGAACTTAAGAAAGTTTCTGCGAAGACAGCTCTGGGCATCTTAGCTTAAGTCAGGCATGTCCAAACTCCGGCCTTTGGGCCAATTGCTGCCCGTGTTCAAATTTCTGCCAGCTCTCAGGCTCATGTCTTAAAATTATTAATATTTGTCCCCTAACTACCATTTCTTAATTATTGTTGGCTAAAGTATATTATAATATGGTGTAAACCTTGCAGCAGCAACCTGTAGCTACTTGACCTTAAGAGTCTTAGGGGCCAAATGAGAAGAACATTATTATTAATTAGATGTTTCTGTTCATACGATTTCAATTTAGTAGTTGCATGTTTAAAATGTAGATGTGAATAATACATAGCATTTCATATTAACCCAGATTTAATGTTAATTTTTTGAGTTTTTTTCCAGAATAAATTTTTATTTTATTTCTGTTCTTCAAATATTTAATTAACGGTAATTTTGTTAAGAATGTAATAAAATATGAGTCTGTTCCATGTTAAGAAATGAAACGTATCCCATTGTAAAAAAAAAGAAAATACTATAGTTCATAAATTTGCGCTGATGTCATTGACTCAAGGATCGGCAAAGTCAAGACGACGTGGTTGTAGAAAACAAGATGGCGTCCACACATCATTAGCCGGAACAGGAAGTTCACCAACCTATCTCTCCCATCCCCATTATGGTCGGACAATGCTCGTTTTTTTTGGTTGAAAAACTCTCATTTTACTGGCCACTAACAGTGACGTATTTTTCAATTTTGGGCTTTAAACCTGTAATACTGTCTCTGTCAAAACCTACTAAGCCCTTTGACACACCGTAACTCAATATGAATCAGCTGATCTGCAGAGAAAAACTGCTTTGCACCAGTAAACAACACTTTAAAGCAGCTTTTCACCAACATGCAATACATCATTAATATGAAGTGTTGCATACCAGTGTGACCGACGACAGAATATGCTTGATTCACATTGACCACTCTAAGAGTTTAAAAGGTATGGTGGTCAAAGGAATGTAATCACTGGATCTGAAGCCCAACAGTTTTATAAAACAATTATATATTGACGATTAATAAAAAGTGCAATGATTGTGAAATCTTGTTGAATTTCCACTTCTGGCTAATGATGGACGGGTGCCATTTTATCTGCTACCAGCTCCCCATCCGTGTAGTGGAAACCAAACTTGCAACCCTAAGATCAAAGACCTTGCAACAGAATTCCAACTTGATCTTCTACCTCTGAATTCATAGTATTACTATGCAAATTAATCCCAAATAAAATACAATTATTGTGGTAATCTAACAATTTAGGCTTAGTCGAGGAAAGTCTTTGAAGAGCTGGATGTCAGTAAATCAGTAGATGTATCATTTCCTTCTCTCAGATAATTGGAAAAAGAACTACTAACATAGCTGGTTGTGTTTCTATGGTGAAGTGTAAGAATGAGACACAAAAGAAATGACATCCTGTTCATCAAACCATTGTTTAGCAGCATTAGCAATCAAACGCTCTGCAGGGCACTGCAATGATTAGAGACACTCTTTGGATCAAAGTGGTGTTGGTAGAGACTGTTGAAAGTATACCATGCCATTTGCAGAAATGACATGCTAATGGTTGCTTTTAACATTCAAATGTCAGGTTAGTGGTTGAAAAGAAAATCAGAACTACGGCAAATGCGGAAAAACTTCATAAACTCTTCATTTTCTCCATTAAAGCGTCTGCTGTCTTGGCGGAGCTGGCCGCCGTCCATGTGTGTGTGTGCAAACCAGCTGTAGCCCAAACATTGCTCAGAAATTGCGCTTGTCTTGGTTGAATTTGCATTCAATGTCTTGTTTGGGCTCACGGCGGTGCAGGCGGGTGGGGGGGGCTGCTTCTGAGGAATATTTAGTGAGCATCTGGCGCTCCCTGATGTCACGGAGCTATTTAGCTGTCTTTCAGTGACTTAAACTTACACCCGTAATGCTTTTAATTCCACCTTAATTAAAGTCAACCGCACACTCAGATGTCTTATTATTATGCAGAATCAAATGATATCATCCAGTGGTATTTACTGAATGATACTGTCCGCAGACATGGATGCATCTTTTTATTAGTTTGTTTGTTTATGCTTGTCCTTGGCTTCGTAGTCTTCCTCAGAAAGGGTTAGGGTAATGTATGAACTACCGAATGTTATGTAAAATGATCTTTATTATATATATTTTTATTGACCTGGACCAACAATCCGTTTCATTGGGTTCAAATTTTTGCCGGATGCCGGAGCCAAGTAGGAGCGCTTTTTTTGAAGTTGGGGCTATTAACGGCCAAAACTGGAAATATGTGAGCAAATATAAAGTGCATCCAGTACATTTCATTCATTTATTCATCTTCTTAACAGTTTGTCCTTTTCGGGGTCACAGGGCTGCTGGGGCCTAACCTGACTACTGATGGGAGTCGCCAGTCTGTTGCAGGGCCTCAATCACACACCCATACACACTCACACCTAGAGACAATTTAGAGTAATCAATTAATCTATGAAGCATGTTTTTGGATGGTTGGAGGAAGTCGGAGTCCCGGGAGAAAACCCACGGATGTACAGGGAGAACATGCAAACTCCACACAGAAAGGTCCCCCATTGGTGATTCTGTTACAGGTTCCTCAGCCAGGACTCAAAACATGGCCTTCTTGCTGTGAGGCAATAATCTTAACCAAAGTACCCATTTTTCAAAGTAAAACCTATTTTCCGCTTTACTCGCTGTTTTCACCATGTTGTAAACATTACATCATTGTGACAACCAACCCCGGCCCGCCTTACTTGTTATACAATACGTGAAGTATGAAACGTTTGGGCCTTAAGGCGCTTTGGGAATTTCCCCGGAAGCACACACAGTGAGTCAGGCTGATCCCACCAGTTCCTAAATCACTACTAACTAAAAAGTGAGCGCCTGCATGGAGAAATGGCATCAGCTGACTCAGAGGTGCTCTAAAATATTCAGATAATCGCAGAGGATAATTATCATTTGGAGCAGGTAACTTCTTCTAAATGTATTTTTATTATTTTTACAAAGCATGGTCAGAAGTATTTTTGACGACTATGGATTAGTAACGGACATTTTTCGGCCATGGGGCTGGGGGTTTTTTGTTTTCATGGATGTCTCCAGTCCCTAACCCTCACGGATAAGAGTGGAGGTTACTATACATCCTATATGAAAGGCGGGTTATCACTTGAACCCACGTGAGTTCGGAGTTTCTCGAGGTCGGCAGCAGAGCCTGTGACTGCAGACACTGCGAGTCATCTACAGTAGCTGGACCGTTCCCGCGTTAGGCCGTTTGTGAGTCCAGGGTAACAGTCAGACTGCACTCTTTTCACATGAACTCAGTTATGACTGTAGTTTTATTGTGATACTTACACCTGATTTAGACGGGACGCCAAAGCAGCGCGGAATGGAGGCCGCTTCCATTCCGCGCCCTTGTTAACCTATGGTGTGCTTCACACCAGGCGCCTAGTGCTGCGGTCCTCCTCGGAATGATCGCTTCGGCATCTGGTCTATTTTGTTCGCGAACCGCGAGTGATCCACGTTAATTCTGGCAGGAAGTTATACGAACATACATGAGAAAATCTGGTTTATTTTCAAAATGTAACCAATTTGTAACAATAAATCACAGCGAATGACAAATGCAATCTTGTTTTTGTATCTAGACTGTAGAGATGAAAATAAGCTTACATATAGGGGGCCGTGGTGCAGTGGTAGGGCAGTCGTCTCATGATCGGAGGATAGTGGGTTCGATTCCCTGCCCGCCCATGTGTCGAAGTGTCCCTGGGCAAGACACTGAACCCTAAATTGCCTCTGGTGGGAGGTTGGCGCCAGTGTTCGGCAGCGGAGCCACCACCAGTGTGTGAATGTGTGTGTGAATGGGTGAATGGGTCTGTGACTGTGAAGCGCTTTGGGCCCTCGAAGGAGGGTAGAAAGCGCTATACAAGTATACGCCATTCACCATTTACCATAAGTATTTTATTAATTTACCCATGAGGGAAAAAAGACAAAAAAAAAACCTCTAGCAGAAGCGCCTGTTACGGAACCGCTAGTGTGAATTGCAGGCGAGCAGGAATCCGCTCCTCTTCCGCGTCCACTATGAACCTAGCGTTAAACCTAACAAAGTTATTACTACAGCCTAATGAATAAGCAATCAATTCTTATCTTAGGCAAAACAAAAATAAAATTTCAAGGGAATTTGAGTTTTAAGAAATACCGTTTTGCAAGTTTTTCATCGATTTCACGTGCATCTTGTTATTCTTAGCAGTTTTCTCCTCCATTGGAATGTCCAAACCAGGAGTCTAATCTGTTTCTCTTCAGAGTAATGGCAGAGACATTTAATGTCGCACTTTCCCATGACAGATAAATATAAACTAATGAACCTGTTTTTATGGCCCAATTTGAACAGAATGCATGCTGATCAAACTCATAACATTCAGTAACACAACTTACCTAAATGAGTTCCTTCTTCAAGTAATGTTTCCCTAACACATATTTATAACTACGCCTTTCATGAAAGTTGTTTACTTGTGTTACATGATTGAAAGCTTCGGTTTATCATCTGCAGAAACAGACACAAATTTATGCTTGTGTTCATAGATTTCCATGTGTGTCCTTGTGGAACAAATTCAATCAGCGAGTTTAAAATAAAAGTACTTTAGTCGTGCTTCTTGCTCTCGGTAAGTCTTTAAGAGATATTATGGACCTCATCGAGAAAATACAACAAGGTCTTCAATATTGCGACGTCCTCTAAAGTGATAGTTTATGTCTCCCTGAGCTCGACGGCGACTGGGAGACGGTCTGAGGATGAGAGTCCTCACGCTCACCACCTGTGCAGCTCTCGCTCTCTACGTTCAGGTAAGACAGGCTTCATCAATGTGGGAAAACAGAAAGCAGACATGTCGGGGGGTTGTGAGAGGGAAAAGTCGCTCTAAATATATTTGGCTATTAAAATCAATGTGAGAGAAATCTATTGTCTTATATTTTTCACAACAAAATGTATATAAAAATGCATTTTGTTGGAGACTGTTTTTAGTCTATGACCCTCCTAGAGCCTCCAGGATCTCAGGTAAAGGTCTGCTGGTGGTCCAAAATTCCAGACTTCGCCTGTGGAATGGCCTGCTTGAGGGTGTGGGGGGCTTTATCCAAAAAAGACTTAAAACTCATCTTTTTAGCTTAACTTAGAAGTCATTTTTACATCATGTTTTTAATTTGATTTTGTGCGCTGTTTCTTCATTACTATTTTTATAATATTTTTTCTCAATATCATTATTTATAGTATTATTTTTGCTATATACACACACAGTTGATATTTGAATGATATGCTCTCAACCTCAATTAGAAAACTTGTCAACAACAATAATGGACTCTGTGATTCTTGGTAGAAACAGGGGAAACTTTGTTGTAACCCACAGATAGACAAACATGTGACAGAATTATTAAATATATAAAGGGAGAAGATGCAAAAAAAAACTGTCTGGATTCAAGCTCGAAATTTGTCAGTCTTATTATTATTATTGGTAATATCATCATTATTTTTAGGATTTTTTTTTCGCCTAGAAGTGAAAAAAAACCCACTTCATCTGCAGTTTGCAACAATTTATTTTATCTTTTTTTTTTACAATTATTTTCAGGTTTTAACCCTTTAACATCAGAGATGTTGTTGGGGACACCTGAATAACACACATTTTGACATTCTGTAACTCTTCACTTGCTTAATTTGTGCTGATTCTGACACAAAACTGCCAACCTAAAAAAAGCCCAAAAAATTCTGGTCACTGCTTTAATACTTCATATCACTGCGCAGGCTGCTTTAGAAGATTTTTCTTTTAATCTTCTAAAAAAAAAAAAAAAAGCAGCAAGAGTTGAACTTTTTCTCTGAACTGGAGCTTTATTTAACCTATCATGACGATCAGAATTTTCATAGATTTTTTCTGCTGCTGCAGTCGAGCCTTGGCGACACGTGTCATTTATTTAACCATGACGACCATGGATCAAAAATTCCGCTTTTTTGCAAAAGAGGGATCTAAACTAACAAATAACAACATTAAAATAATAAAAAGCGATTGAATTATTATTATTATTAACCTTTATTTAACCAGGGGTGGATCCCATTGAGATTTAAAACTTCTTTTTCAAGGGAGCCCTGGGGAGGAATCAATACAACAATAAAATACAACATTTGTTAAGCATATAGAACAGAATTACAATGATGGTTAAAATGTCATATAAATTAATTAGCTAAAACATGTACAATTTAAAGAAGCAGTCTCAAGTGCTCTTAATCTAGATTTAAAAGCATTTATGGAGATAAGTTCTCTTAGTTTTAAGTCCTTTTGAAGCAAATTCCATGAGGACGGAGAAGATGAGAAAAAAGCCTTTTTCCCAAGCTCAGTACGAACATTATTTTTTTGGTAAATAATTATAGTATAAGTTGGGGATAGAAAACGTTTGGATGTAGACTGTTGATGATTGCTGCTCCATGAGGTGCGATTCATTTGCTTCAATAAATATGAACGCGTTAATCATAATTTGTTGTGCACGGCCCTAATAAATAATAATCACATACACGACTATAGAGTTAGAGCACGTGTCAAAGTCGAGGCCCGGGGGCCAGATCCGGCCCTCCGGGTAATTATTTCCGGCCCTCCAGATCATTTTATTGTTTTTAATGGCCCAATGTTATCTTGCTCTTATTTTTACCTTGTATAATTTTGACAAAATATATTTTTATAAGGAGTACATTATTGAAAGTTATTTAATGTTTAAGTTGATTTATTCTGGAATAATTACAAAAAGTTATGGTTTTAAAGTTTAAAAATCTGGCATTCTGCTAGCTCTTTGGACTATTTTGGCATTTACTAAGATGTTTTTGGTTATTTTGGAGTTTAGCTAATATTTCAGGAATATGTTAGCTGTTTTGGCTAATTAAGGTTTTTTTCAGTTCTTCTGGCTGTTTTGGAGTTAATCTATTTTTTTCAGCTACATGCTAGCTATGTTGGCTAAGCTTTTTTGTCCAATTTAGCATTTGGCTAATATTTTAGCTGGCTATCAGCTTCAGTGTTTTCAAAAACTCCCTTTAAATCTGATGAAGTGAAGGCTTCAATCTTGGTTTTTTTTTCACTTTTTCAACCTTCAAACATACAAAACCTTCATCCTTTAAAAAGACGATGCAGAAATAAAAATCTTTTTCCAAAATCTTCGTCACTCAACTCTGATCCCAACACTCAACCGTACTTTGAGCTAACAGCCTCTGATTTAAATGACAAGATTTTCTCTTAACATTTACTGATCCTAAAACAAAAAAAGCCCCAAAAATTCTGGTCACTATACTAATACTTCATATCACTACACAGGCTGCTTTAGAAGATTTTTTTCAGCTATTAGCTTCAGTGTTTTCAGCTATCAGCTAAACCGTTTTTAGCTATCAATTTCAGCATCTTCAGCTCCCAAATTCAGTTTTTACCATTCATAAAAGCATAGTCACGGATAATGCTATATATTAATAATCATCTTAAAAAGTTTTTAAAAAATATTTTTAGAGTGTTCAATAAAAGTGTTGTTCAGCCCATGACCGAAGGTGTGTTTTGGATTTTGGCCCCATGTGCAAATGAGTTTGACACCCCTGAGTTAGAGAATTTGACTAAATAAAACAATATTTTTTTATATTAATAACTTACATTTTTCATATCTCTTTCACTAAATGTGTAAACGATAGCTATGCAGCCATTTAATGTTTGTGTCTTACATCCCTGGTTTCATTTGTCAGATAGAATATAAAGATCATTCTAGGACAGGGGTAGGCAAACTACGGCCCGGGGGCCACATGCGGCCCCTTAAGCTACTTAATGTGGCCCTCCAAATTAAAATACATTGAATCCAAAATCCTAATTATTGTTTTATTTTCATTGTATTTCTGGTTTCTTCCCATGAATGGTGTTGTTTCTCTGACGTTCGTGTGTGTTCCTTTCTGAGTCAGATGGTGATCTTTCGGATTATTCCTACACCACATAAATGCAGCATTTCTTTGAGTTCACATTTTCCTCTGAAGAACATCAACCCATTGGATCACCCAAAAGAGAACAAAAATCAAAATTTAGAAATTAAAACTCCCAAATTTTCTGTTTTTAAATTAATATATGTGAATTTGAATCCAAATTAAAGCATGTTTTTATCTAAATTCCATATTATTTTTTTAGTTTATGAGGTTCATTACCCAATCTCTCCTTCCATCTGCTCCTTGTCCGGCCCTTATGCCAAATTTTAGAACCCTATGTGGCCCACGAGTCAAAACAATTGCCCACCCCTGATCTAGGATTAAAAAGCCACATTATTTTTTCAACAGATAGACATATAATGAAAACAACCCATTTTTCAAGTTATACATTTTTTATCCCAACTTTAACCTTTTCTCTTTCAAAGTCCTCCAGCTTCACCTGATCTCCAAAGTGGCGGATAGAAAGAATGGCACAATCATTCATGCAGTTACCAAGTAATGTGTGCTCACATGAGCCGCTTGATGGCTTCAAGCCAACACCAGCGTTTATTAATCATATCTAACAACTTCAGATACAGCACTAAACTGTTTGCCCTGCAGGATTTCCCCACCACTGCAGTCCGTGTTCAATATGACGCCCAAGGCATGACTGCAGTGCACGCGGCGAGGTGTGTGCACCTTTGTGTGTACCTCCACACAGGAGGAAAAAGAGAGAGAGAGAGAGAGCCGCCTGATCTCAAGCGGCAAATTAGGGCCTCTCTGAAATCGATAACAGGGGAGCCATGCACAGATTTCATTAGTTGGAAAACGTGTGCAGCTAAAGGGATGCAAACGGATATTGATTTTTCAGATTGATTGATCTCTTCTTTTCTCAAAAATGTACACACCGAGTTGCAATGCGGGGTTTGTTTGCTTCCTGGGTGCACATTCAGTCTTAAATACCAGCATGCCTGTGACCTTTATCCTGGAAAAATAAACTCACTTTTATTCAATAGATGGCTATCTGTTGAAAATACGTATCACAAAGTTCTCAAATGGACTGAGTCAGTGGAATGATAGTCATGCGCGACCTGCCCGGCCCGCCCCAGTCCTCACTACCAGCCGCAAAAAATGTCTCC
This sequence comes from Oryzias javanicus, assembly GCA_003999625.1. Lineage (NCBI taxonomy): Eukaryota > Metazoa > Chordata > Actinopteri > Beloniformes > Adrianichthyidae > Oryzias > Oryzias javanicus. The sequence goes on from CM012439.1 coordinate 36,101,982, forward strand.
TACAAGATCTAAAAATCGATGAACAAAAGTGACATTCAGGCCTTTTGCATCTTAAGCAAATCCACCTTGCAGCAGAGGTGGCCTCGCAGAAAATACAACTAATGCACTTTGTCAAGTTAATGTAGCAGCTTTATGTGCACCAGATTCTATTTTCTCTTGCATTTTAGCCTAATTAGGTCCCAGATGGGTGTGGTTTGCCATGAAGGAGAAACCGGAGTGCAGGAAAGGTTAGACGATCACGGCAAAGTCAGACGAGGGGAGGTGATGGACTGCTTCCCTGATGCTGTCTGAACGCCGCCGCTAAGTGAAAAAGCACCTATGTGGCAGTTAAAGCTGTTCTTCTTCAGAAAAAAAAAAACAAAAAAAAGGCTTAAGCCAATGAGTCAGGACTTGTGGTGAAGAGACGGCAGCATTCACAGATCCTCAGATTTTCATCTGATACCTCTTGTCTGATAACTGCTGTTATCAGCAATTATTCTGTTTACACGGTCACTTAAAAAAAACCTGATAACTAGAAATCCGATATTGATTGTGCATGCAGACGAGCTCACGGTGACAGTCTGCAATGATTAACTGAGCTCGAGTTTGGGCTTTTGAGTTTCCACTCATTACGGCGCGTCGCATTTCATCCGCCTCACGTTTAATCATCCCCGCGTGCAGATTGAGGGTCTGCACCGCACCTGTGCAGCAGGAGTGACTCACCTGGTTCCTGCGCTCACGCTGCCCACAGCCCCATCTGCTTCACAGCACCCACACACACACACACACACAGTGATGAGGACTCACAATCACTCGACATAACGCTAGAGAGTGGTGACCAAAGGGGGACTCTTGGTTGAGCGTACAGTTCTGACAGAACAAGGGCTTTTTGATGCTTTACAGGAAGCTCAAGAGCAGAGCTCAGTTCTGTGAAGAGGAGAGGCGCTCGTTTTTAAGTATATTTACTGTTACTGTAAGCATTTGCTTAAGATATAAATAGGGTTCACTTAGACACTCATCCAATCCAATCGACCCGCTTCTATCAGCATGCATCTCCTACACAGAAATCCACCTCTTGCAAGAACCAAATTTACTTTAAATTCCCCTATTACCTTTTTTTTTTATTTAAAAAAGGGTTTTAATTATGATTATGAAGTTTTTAACCAAAATCCCACAACCTAAATGTCTTAAAAAGCCATTTTTCATTTTGAAGCCTCTGTTTCCAAAATCTCCTCTGAGGGGGCATGGCTTTTGGAGCTGTGCTGAGTAGCCCCGCCCCTGATTATGTCTGATTATGATAGCTCTGTGTCTTCACTGCTGCTACATAAAAACCTCCATCAATCTGGGTAATGTCCAGCCGTCTGGTTCTGATCCAGATGTCAGCTCAGATCTTCATGGACAGAACTTCCTCCAAAATCCTGATTCTTTCTCCTTCCAGTTCACCAAAGACTCTTTGATGTTTCTTGACGTTGCTGTGATCAATCCATTCAATCCATTAGTTTCTCAGAGCAGAAAATAATGAAAGCTAACATCAAATGCTCTTTCATTCATTTACAATCCTTTCCAACTGCGGTCAAATGAGCCGCCGTTCACATTTCCGTGGTCACATCAAGAAGCTCCGTGGAGTCTGGTGGAGATTTTCCAGAGTTCTCAGGACTGCTACCGTAAGTATTGGATGAAACTCACATCAAAAATCCAAATTTGACCACAGAAATGTGAACGGCAGCTCATTTGACTGCAGTCAATGTGAAGATAGCATCTTCTCTTCTCCAGAACCTGATTTCAGCAATTGACAGCAATTTAAAAGGAGAAAAACTTAGAAATGCAAAAATGAAATGATTTCTTTTAACATTTGTTCTCTTTCCTAAGACAAATGCCACACAGACATGTTAAAAACTAAAAAAAAAAAAACAGGATTTTCATTGGAGGGGGAATTTAGGTGTTTGATCAGACATCACATTGGGCTTTGACAGTGGAACTGATGAGAAATCCACTGATTTGGAACCAAAAACAAAATTTGATCAAATTTGAACATTATAAAATTAAAGTTTTCTGCATTTAAAGGACTGTTTTGTCCAGTTCCTCAAAAGACTGATATCGATGTTCATTGTTGCTGATTTGGTTGTATTTATTTTCCTGCTCTCAATTAAAGTGTTTTCAGTCCGGTAAAGTAAACTGCATTAATTGCATTGTCACCTGCTGAGTGCTGAATAACTTTTCTACAACATTTTGTTTTTATGACTCAGCAACACATTTAATTGTGATTTACTCTGATTGTGTTTTGGCCAAATGTATCTCAAACTAAAAGTAAAAACTGAGAATAGCACAATATATAATTTATAGATTTTACACAATTTTTAGTGTTTTTGTTTTTTTCAATAATTTCAAATAATGACTTGTATTTACTGACAGATTAACTGTCTAGTTTAACATTTTAAAATTGCAATTCTAGTGATTTCATAATGTTGACTATTTTCAAACATTCTAAAAAACATTTGCAGACATTCTTGGCCTTGGGTTTTTAATTTCTAATATTCATAAAAAATGTGCATAATCATTTTTTCTTCAAATTTGGGCACCACATGGCAGAGCCAAGCTTTATCTGGAGTATAATTTAAATAGAAACATTCTCTCACTTCTGTCCTCAACAAATAACAACTCTTTAAAGATGAAGGGAAATTGGGTTTTTAACATGTTCTTGTAGCATTTTTCTCAATGATTTTATTTTCATTAAAACTTCACGAAAGCTTTTTATATATTTTTGTCAAGTTTGTTCATATATTTTAATCATCGGAGGATCATTATAATCTGAAGCAGATGTTTATTATGAATGAAGCTGAACCGTCTATTGTTCTGAATTAAAAGAAATAAAAGCAATTCTCCAATGTTCTTCAAGTAATGTTTACAATGCATTATCTGACGGGTTTTTTCATTTCTGAATCTTTCTTTATTCAGATTATGATAGATAAGTAGCAGATGAAAAAAAAAGCTTGAAAAAGCTAAAGTTTATGACGTAGCAGCTGCTGTGGGCGGGCCAAAATCCTTATCAGACAAACAGATCCATTAGCATCGTCATTTTCCTCATCTGAGCCGTCATCTGACACAAGACAGCACGGCTGGACAGCTCGGATATTACTCAACAGTTTTTTTTTTTTTTTTTTTTTTTTTACTAGGTGCTATAAGCTAACGGGTGAGAGTTTAAACAAAGGAATGCAGATGGAAAATGAGGGTAGCTAACTTCCGCCCACAACCCAAAGGCGAATTTCTACTGATGATCATAACGAAACAAATTTACAATAGAAAAAACAATAATTTAATATGCAGCTCAAAGGGTTAAAATCTTTAAAAATGTTATCTTTTAAAGGATCAGCATCCACTTTTGACATGTTGTCATGTCGTGCAGTCATACTAAGGAGAGGGTATAAAACAGAAATATGAATCTTTTAATCACAAAAAATTGTCAAAAGTCTGTGTTTGTTTAATGATGAGGGCAAAAACAAGATTTAACAACAATAAAATTAGTTTGACTTAAATCTGCAGCGGTTTTATTTCTCAGCCAAATTAATTTAAAGCTATTAGCGAAATCAGCGTCTCGCATCAGTAATCCTGACGTCCTGGGACAAGAGAGGAAGTGGAACAGATTATGAAAAAGCTCTAAATAAAGAGCCAATGATGAAATTCTGACTGCACGTGCAGCTCTGCAGAAAAGAAGAACAGAAGGAGGGAGTTTGATAGAGTATCTATAGGATCACTGAATATTTGTGGATGTTTTTGAGTTAAATTTGACGTTTAGGACGTTGACGAGTTTTTAGCCTCGGGGCTAAGAAATGTGTTACATTCTTAATTAAATTCACATTATCCTTTAGTACAGCAGATGTTGGAATCCAGTTTGTTTTTTTGTTGTATCTAACATATTGTCCAGGTAATCAGTCACACAGACAAACATTTTTCATCAACTTTCATTTTTTTTTCTCTCTCTCAATCTTAAATATTCTTGAAATAGTGCAGTTGCAAGTGTGAAAATGTCAAAATATGATTAATATAAGGAGAATCCCTGCAGAGAGACTCATAAAAACTGAGAAAGATGTAGAATTATTCATGATAGGTACAGTAGATTGGCCTGATACCTCGGTGGAAATGGAAGCATTTCTCTGCAAAATTTCAGAAGCTCCACTGATCAGATTCCTTCAGGTTACTGATATTTTTTTTTTTAACTCATTTCCTTTGTGGGGAAAAAAATAAGGCTTCATTTAATTCAAAAAATTAGTTTCTTTCTAATTTTAAGCCATAAATACACCTGTTTTGTTACCTATCAAATGATTTATTCAGACAATGCCACACACAGATGTTAAAAACTCAAAAACGTGATTAAACTTTAAATCATCAGACTGGGAGTGGCTTAACATCAATTGTTTGCATATTTTTAAAACTTAAGTTAACCTTCATCCTGATTCCACCGCGGGATATTCTGCATTTCTGTGTCTTCAGCTCACAGATTCTTCTTACTCCTAAAGAAGAAAGCTGTGCGAAAATAACTCATGGTGACATGACAATGGGAAAGTGGAGGATTGGCGGGGGGGGGGCTTTTGGAATGATGGGAGTGACTACCTGGGTCCCAAAACTGAACAACCAGCAACCCCCTCTTCAAAACGGAGAACGATTTTCTCTTCTTTTCCGCTGAGCACGGGTCAATTATCTCTTTATGACATGAAAATGCAGATTTTCCTGCAGGCTGCACGCGCCGAAAGACTGATGAAGGACGGAGGATGAAGAAACTCTCATTTTTTGGGGGGCTATCTATGTGCTACTTATGCAGTAGACGTGCTGCAAATGAGGAATCCAGGGTCATAAACAAAGGCAGGATTTCACTAACCTAATGTTGACTTATTCTTTGAAAGCCAGCCATAACCTCCGACCGCATTAGAGTGGATTCACTTTGACACTTTGAAGCATCAGCACCTTTTGCCTGAGTGGGAAAAGAGCTTGTTTTTGGCACCTTGATTCACAGGATTGATGCCGCGCCACAAAAACCTGAAGTTTCTGCCGGTTCTTTTATTTTACTTACTTACATATCCAGTTTAAAAGAGATTTTTCAGAAATGTGTTAGTGAAAAATATTCCGACCCCTAAATGGGGCATCAGGCTCTCCCTAATACTGTTCGGAAACCAGTTTGAAAGAAATCCTGGAAAACTTTGAAGAATCCAGCAATTATTTTTGCAGCTGTGAGAAAAATAAACACGGGAAAGGTCATGACAATATGCTCATGATGTTTTTCCAGCGTTTAATGTCAAGCTTGTCGGCTGGTGAATTTAATTAGTCTTGAAGGAATAACAACCTATAAACACATTTGTGTTTACAAAATCAGATTCTTAAACATTCGGTTCAGTTTGTCGGCAACAATTACGGAGAATGGAGATTAGGAAGTTCCTCTGAAAGCTGCTCTGGATGTGGAATAACTGCAGCTGTCTCGTTTTAGTGGCTTCATCATGCATTTTTTTTCCGGCTCGTCCCGTTTTGTCGGAGCCAAGAGGGCTCAGTCTCTCCTCGGCGGATTGCATTCAGACTGAAAAAAACATGTATGCAAACTTGAAAGCAATTGAGCTTCCAGTTCATTTAACAGCAGCCACAATGGCCCCTGTTGGCTGTGCTCGCATTGTTGGCTAAGTCACTTAAAAAGCTCTTACTGATTACTCATAACGTTTTACCAAATTAAATAGTAATTGCATTATTTCACTAATTACTCATCAGCAAATTTAATTGGATTGCCTTTTTATAACTTCCATCAGTCTGCAAAGATACTTTTAAGGAGTTGAAATCCTCCTGCAGCCTCCGTATCTGCATTTAAGAGGAGGAGAAACAGAATAAGACGAGCTAATTGGCCTGTGAGGCTAACATATTAGCTAGTAACACCCAGCAACTTCAGACCTTTTGGCAAAGCCTTAATATCTACTCTGTCCTCCCCCTAAAGCCGCACTGGAAGGTTTGGACTTATTAAAACTTTAATTTCTTTTCAAAGTGTAGCTTTGACTATTTATTTATCTATTTTTTGCAGCCGTCTGCGCTAAAATGTGGGGATTTTCCGTGACTCACGTTGCACATTTCTTCCCCCTGCTTTCTCTTTTAAGCCAACGGGAGAGGCTTTGGTGGCGGCGGCGGCGGCGGCGGCAGAATGCAATATGCATATTCTAAAGCCGGAGCACATTTTGTCCATGCCGCCTGAAGCATGATGGAAAAATATGGCAGAAGGAGGGTCTTTTGGAGCTGTTGCAAGGAAGTTACTTCAAAAGATGTTTTCTTGTCTGTTGGATTAAAGAGCAGATTTATATGTTTAAAAAAAGAAGATGTTTTATTTAAATGATCCAAATCAACAGACTATCTACATTCAAGAGGTTAACTTGGGGATAAGTAGCTGCATAATTTTAAATTTTATCTTGTTTGTTTTGCCTAACAACCCACTTTATTCTTTTTTTATTTATTTTTATGGCCCGCAGCAGCAGTCTACTGACTGCAAGGACCAGATTGTTTTTGCTTAGAGCGAAAAAAACGTAAAATTTCTGCGCCTTTGAACGAAAATTATCCTCCCCCGCCACATGAACGAAAAGTACCTCAAAATCGGACCACACCTAGGGAAAATTGAAAATGAATTTTTGGCATAGTGCGCGTCACCCCGCCCAAAACGATGACGTCACGGCGAGCGTTCCCGCGAAACAATTATTAATTAATTAATTATTTATTGACACACATGAAATAGTTATTACAAGCACAATAAATGAAAGATTTGCTGCATGGGGGGTTTTTGCTTTGTTTTTCAAATTTTTTTAAACGTCAATAACCAATCCTTCTGTGTTCTGACTTCAGAGGCCGTCAGCATTAAATAGAACTAATTGTGCAATTCTGGATTCCGCCCCTCTGTGGCGCAGCGGCATAAACAGGTGACTTCCCAGTCAGAAGGTCTGAGGTTCAATTCCAGCTCGGGACATTTGACATTTATTTTTATTTATTTATTTATTTTATTTGTGTGATCCCAAAACAGATCAATTTAGGTATAGAACACATGAAATAGTTATTACAAGCACAATAAATGAACGATTTGCTGCATGGGGGGTTTTTGCTTTGTTTTTCTAATTTTTTTAAACGTCAATAACCAATCCTTCTGTGTTCTGACTTCAGAGGCCGTCAGCATTAAATAGAACTAATTGTGCAGTTCTGAATTCCGCCCCTCGGTGGCGCAGCGGCATAAACAGGTGACTTCCCAGTCAGAAGGTCGGAGGTTCAATTCCAGCTCAGGACATTTGACATTTATTTTTATTTATTTATTTATTTTATTTGTGTGAACCCAAAACAGATCAATTTAGGTATAGAACACATGAAATAGTTATTACAAGCACAATAAATGAAAGACTTGCTGCATGGGGACTTTTTGCTTTGTTTTTCAAATTTTTTTAAACGTCAACAATCATTCCTTCTGTGTTCTGACTTCAGAGGCCGTCAGCATTACATAGAACTAATTGTGCTGTTCTGGATTCCGCCCCTCGGTGGCGCAGCGGCATAAACAGGTGACTTCCAGGTGAAAAAATAACGCAACAGTCACTAGTTTTCCTTTCACGTAAGACATGTTGAAATTGTCTTACTGTTGCTCTGTTTTTAGTGATTTTGTGAACAACTTTAAGTGGTCAGAAAAAGATCTTCTGCCGCTCTACGCCTCATCCCAGCCGCTGAAAGCTAGCGTTAGCATAAATTAGAAGAAGAAAAATCTAAAAAAAAAAGCATTCCTGTAACCTTCGTCTAACTATGACGGGGTTGTCAGAGAAAAATCCACGACTCGTTTAATATCATTCATATGAATTTGGGAAAGCAGCTGTAAATTGGAGTAATACAATAAATAATTTTTTTTTGGTTACTAACTGGTGCGCCCCAGTTAGTGAACAGATTTTTTGAACTTCAACCTAAAAAAAAATAATGGGCAGGAACTTGTAGATAGGATTGGTTTTTCTAGAAGTAGAAGTAAAAAAAAAAAACATTCTGGTAAGTAATTGGTACATACCAGATAGCAAGTGGTGTGCACCTGATAGTAATTAGTGCGCTCCGTATAGTAAATAGTGTGAACCAGATGGTATAACTGGTGCAGCAGCAGAAATTTAAGTAAAAATAGTTGTTTTGGTCTGTAATTGGTGTGTACAAGATAGTAACTGCTGTGCACCAGATAGTAACTGCTGTGCACCTGATAGTAACTGGTGTGCACCCTATAGTAACTAGTGCACACCAGAAGGTATATCTGGTGCGCACAAGTTACTACCCAGAATTTCTTTTGAGAAATTTAAGTAAAAATAGTTGTTTTGGTTTGTAATTGGTGTGCACCAGACAGTAACTGCTGTGCACCAGATAGTAACTGGTGTACACTTGATAGTAACTAGTGTGCACCCTATAGTAACTGGTGCACACCAGAAGGTATATCTGGTGCTCACCATTACTACCCAGAATTCTTTTTTGAAAAATTGAAGTAAAAATAAATGTTTTTGGTTTGTAATTGGTGCACACCAGATAATAATGGCGCACCAAATAGTAACTGGTAAGCACTAGGGGTGTAACGAATCACAAAGGTCACGGTTCGGATCGTGTCACGGTTTTAGGGTCACGGTTCGGATCATTTTTCGGATCAGTAAAAAGTACAAAAATTTAAAAAAAGAAAAAAACAAAATGAAAAAAAAAAAACAACAATATCAAACGTAATTTAATTTTTGGAAACAGTTTAACTCATAAATTCAATAAGCATTTAAAATACCTCACACACACAATATTTACATATGCAACAACAAAACATCTGCTTATTGAAGCCTATTTATTAAAACAAAACATATTTATACTTTAAACACAAACAAATTACTAAAACATGTAGTTTCTGATGACATTTACATGTTTTTAGACCAAATCTACAAAAACTAAGAGAAAAGAATGATTAGAAATAGTGTTGAAAACACCAAATCTATCTGGATTATCCCTTAAAATTAAATCATAAATAAAACAGTTACAATTATTTTTTTTAGTATTAACTGCTTTATTGAAACTAACTGTGGGAACATTTAAATGTTTTAAATGATAATTTTCTGTAAAACGTGGCACTTCTGCGTCAGCTTTTCTTGGTGAATTTTGACATCTCTGGCTTGCCGTACAAATGTTCCGCGATTCCACCGGAAAGCCCGTAACGGAGCTGCAGCTTTCTCCTGTGCGGGACAGTTGCTGCGTTTAACTGGGAGATTCTGTAAACCCACTAATGGAAATGTGTACCGATGCTTTTATTCAGCTCTTAAAATTAAATAAACCTGATATTTATCCATCTGCTTTCTTCATTGTGAAGTCGACAAAAGTTTTTGACAGAAGCTCCTCCCACACGCAGCTTCAGGACAGGTGAACAGACTTTAAGATAAACAGAAAGCAGCTACTTTAGGGCTTGTCAAAACAAAAAGGATTTACAGGAATTTGACACAAATTCCATTCGATGCGAACGGACAATTGGTTTTAATTATGCTAGCGCGAGGTGTCCGCGTTTGGGGGGTAGAGTGTTCGAGCAGTCCGCGGTACACACGTGTCCCGAACCGTGGCCTCTGATCCGTACGGACCACGGATTTTCCGTGATCCGTTACACCCCTAGTAAGCACCAATTATAACCCAGAGATTTCTTTAATTTTTTTAAATTGAATTAAAAAAAAAAATTCTGGTTTGTAATTGGTGCGCACCAGATAGTAACCTTTTTGAAAAATTTAGGTGATAAAATTCTGGTTAGTGATTATTGCGTACTTCATAAAAAAAAAAAAATACACTTAAATGTCTCTTTAAGGGGCTCTGTAACAACCGGTAAGATTACCTGTTAATAGTTAAGTAAAATTGCGTTAAACAGAGTTCAGCTGTCAGCTTTCCCGTTTTCAACCCTTAAACTGGAAGTCCGTTTACCCATAGTCGGCGATGTCGTCTTTTTGTCTGACGTCTCGCGAAAAAGGATCTATATCCATTTGCACATAACTATCTCCATCTTGCTGCATCGATCTGTGAGGGTCACCGGCAGCTCCTCGTCCTCGTTACGGCAGACGCCTCCTCTGCGGCTGATGTTTACCGAGCACGCGTCAGCCGCCCCACGGCGACCGCGGCAGTGTGACGATTGATGGAAGATGGGAAAAGAAAGCCCACCCCCTCCTCCTGCACAAGGTTAATCTCATCCTCATCCTCCACTAGGATGTCACTCTAATGAAGCCCCAACAGACGAACACTTAATAATAAGAGTTAAGAGTATATTAACCTTGAAGACTTTGCACGTATCGCTCCCTTTTTTTTTTTCTCTAACACCATATGAGACTTCCTGTGATCAAGGACAGACGTTCATTTAGATAGAAGAGGTCAGAACAAGAGCATTCCCCTGATGGTTGCAAATTCTCTTTGTGACATCTCTTCTCTGCACGGAGTGCCGAGATGATGATCGGCCGGTGTTTTCCCACTCTAATGTTGTCTGAGGCAGATAAAAAGCTACAAACTGCTCCACTTCTCATTCCCCCCTCTTTTTTTTTTTTTCCTTCTCACTGCTGATCAATGCTCTTAATGACGGCAATCAATCAGGAAAATGAAAGATTTACTCTCCAATATTAATTTTGCTCAGCATCGATTGGGGAGAGAAGAGTATTACTGCCATTAATGCCTTTTGAGGTGCTTTATTGAGCTGCTTGCCTTCAAAAACAAGTCGTTCATCTTTCATTTCAGCACTTTTATTACGCCTTTGAACATAATTACAAACAGATAACAGTCACTTGAGGTGATGTTTGCCAAACTCTGTGATAATTATGGTAAACTTTAGGGTTTTGTTTCTTTGTGTAAATGTTCTCTTTTGCCAGTTTTGCTCATTAGCTAAAACTAATGTAGCCAATCTCTTCCCCGGACGAGTTTTTTTTAAATTTGTCATACTGATCAGGTGGTTTCAGATGCCTTTGACTCATATTTTACAGAAATAATTTTGTCTCTCAGACATCATTTTGAGGCAGTTTTCTTGTGTTGACTGCAGACGGCTTTAATGACACACTGGGGGCAGTCCCCGTGCCAATGAGAGGCAATTATAAAAAATATAATGTAAAAGTTTTAGTTTATTGGGTTTTTTGCATTTTTTTTCATAGTTTAGCTAGAGATGAGACTTTTACTAAGGAGCGACTTATTTTTTTTTTGTTTTTTTAAAACATAAATAGTCTCATGTTCCTTATTTTCCCACTAACAACGGTTGTCCTTTAGCATTTGTTTCTGCTAGCAACCACTAGAGGGCAGTGTATGTGTGCATCAGTATTTGTTACTGACAGTGCCAGAAGAAGAAATGTCATCCAAAGAAAATGTGGATGAGAATTTGACCGATTTCCAGATAAACTTTGTGATTTTTCTTGTTTTCATCTAAACAGTATTAGTCTTTTTTTCATTTTTTGTGCCTTCGGACAAACGCGGAACAGAAAGTAAAAAAGATTGGGTTACAGAGAGACGAAATAACCGCTAAAAGTGCCGTCATTGGTGTTAAAAGCTCAGCGTTCTGATGGGCTTGGCATATTTTTTGGGAAACATCAGACTTCCTCCCAAAAGTGCGACTTAAACTCCAGAGAAGCTTGTATGTCGTTGTAAATAAGACCGTGTTCTTAATAACTTACCTGGATAAATAAAGGTTTAATAATAATTATTATTTTAAAAACATGTAACATCTCATAAGGTAAAAAATCAAAGATTTTAAATAAAAAGGAATTATACATAAACAATTCTGAAAAAGAGCAGATTTTTTTCACTCATCTGTAGTAGATCTATTTAACAAGTCTGCTGCTTATTTGGTAAAAAAATTATAAAATTTTATTTCTAAATTGAGGATGAGGGCAGGAAAAAACGTACAAACAGCAAAGTTGTTTGTGCTAAGACTCCGACACAGCTGTCACCACACATTTGTTTCTGATAACAAGGAGCAACATTATCTGCATTTACATCACACATGCAGAAAACTTTCTCGAAGAAATTTGTAAAAAACAAATTTGCAATTACAGTGTTTGCATTAAATCGTCATTAGGGAAATAAACACAAACCAATTCCCACAATAATTCATTTAAAAACACGGTGATGGATGTGAACAATACTTTGATTTACTGCAGATACATTCAAACTTCTGCGATTGCGCTAATGATCTTCGTCATCTATCAAAGGAGACGTCTGCGTCTTATTTATGGAGCAACGAGCTACATGAGAGCAGCTACAGATGAAGAGATTTGGGGAAATAGTTGTTGGGGATTTTACAGAGGAGCTGTGGATCCTACAATTCCACATGACACACTCAATTTCTTTGATTAGCTGTGTGATAATGCGGGACCTCTTGGGGCGCCCGTTTCACTGTTGGTCATGTGACTCGTTTAATTAAAAAAAAAACTGTTTCCATTGTAGTTTTGTGAAATATTTATAATATGTTCAATACGCTTAAAAAAACACCTCCAAGAACAAAAGCTTTTTGTGTTTCATAAATGCAAGTTTTTCGAAGTTGACGTATTAACCAGGCAAATTTATCTTTGCTAATCCAATAGTCAATAGAAATGCAGCTAATGATACGATTGATCTGAGTTTCTAAATGGTCCAATCAAATAATGATGTAGAAAATAAAAAAAAAAAAACCTTCATTACAATAAGGTCACAGTGCCACTATGTATATTTTGCGCATGTTTTATGAATGTAATTTTGGCCTTTCGTGATACATAATTTATAAGTTTCTCATGCGTTCCTCATTCCTCGATGTCCCTTGAGTAGAAGAAGTACAAAGAAACCACGATCAGACCCATATGTCATTGAATTTCTTTACTTCTTTACTGGGAAGAAATCACATTGTGTCAGCACCATGGACAGCACCCGCCGGGGCCCCAACAATGGTTTGCTTTGATTGAACAGTCCGATTCCTCTGTATGGTTCTTGCATGAGTCACACAGAATTATGAATGATTGGCATACAAACTGCATATGAACCAAACATAAACCGCTTAATCTTCAAATACATACAAGTTTCAAACAGCAAAAACTGTATTCAGGTAAAGTCACGTCTGCGGAGATCCTGTCAGATGTCAGAAGGTTACCTGATCACATCGATGAATGAGGAACACAAGAAAAACTTAAAAATTACTTTTGTCACATATTTATCATGAAAGATTGAATTTCGTTTGATTCACTAATGAAATGTGCAATAATCACCCATGGATGTGCGTATTATATGACAGGTATCGTCCAATCTTTCCCCCCTTCAATGTCCGGTGTCGCACTGAATGCGCGTCGCGAGAGAATTTGACTCTGAATGCGCACCAGATCCTTCTCACGGATCTCCCCGGCAGTGGCTTCTGCTGGGGTTCCCCAGTCTCTGCGCCGAGGCCAGGATCTGGTGCGGACCAGGGGAATCCCAATGTTTAATTAGGACAAAGCATCACAGTGGCCCCCTGTGGGTGATGTCGCCAAGTGATTTCTGCTCAGTGCTCTGATTTTCAAAGTGAAGAAATTCAATGACGTGCAGATTTACCTGATTTTCCGTCTTGTGGTTTTAACGTGGTTCATTTGTAATAAATCTGTGAAAACGTCATGTAAAAGACCAAAAATGTTTACAGGTATTTGCACGTCTGACCAGTTAACTTACCTGGAACATTCATAAAATGTGTGTAGTGGCAGTGTGATGCGAGCTTCACGAACATGCAAGTTTGTCAAAAAGCCTCCATCCCTGTTTTCTTTCAGTTTCACCTTTTCTGAAATATTTTCAGCCGCATTCAGAGGACAGAATCTGCTCCACAAAACGTCTCGGTTATTGCTTGAAATCTTGTCCTGACGTTGGCACGGCAAATCTTCTGACTGTTAAAACACACGGTAATGCTTTTAAGCTGGATTGGAGGAATCTCCTCCATCTTGCTTTTGTGGGTGAACACATGCTCCACAGTCGGAGTGAGAAAAGTGGAGCAGGTTTTGTTGATGACTTAGGGGATGGAGGCGCACCGGGGCCTCTAATGCACAGAGTATTTAAATAATCCCCGGGTCTCCTCTTTCCTTTTGATGCCTTTGTTCACTTGGAAAAGTTGAAATCACTACACACCCTGCACCTCCTGGCTTTTGGGAGAAGATGTTGAATCACGCCGTCTGCATCCAGGTCCCAGAGCATGAAAGAACATCCGAATACACATCCCAAATCTTCTCGCTCCTGCTGCCGAATTCCGCTCTCTCCAAGCACTTGAGAAAGCAGCGCAAAGGGAACCGAGGAATAATCAGCCATGCTTATCTTCCTGCAGTACTGAGGAGACCTATAATGAGACTCACTCATCCATAGTGGAGAGCTTAATAATTCATTGTGGTAGCTTTGCAGGTGAACCCTATCACATTACAATTTAAAGCTCTAAAAGCTAGTATTGCTGAAGGGGAGTGCAGCATGGCTGAACAATGGGCTGAAGCGCCCCTGAGCATACAGCTGTACAAACACCAGCAGGAGTTGTTTTTGGACTCTCTCCCTTAAGGTATCACTGCCAGGACATATTTCTGATGTTGGAATACATATTTTAAGAAAATAAAGCTAAAATTGCAGTTCTGGGAATTTTATTCAAATGTGCAAAATGCAGTTTGAAAAAGAGCATATCTGTGACATAAACAATATGTTGATCTACTAGTGGACGACTGGATCCATCTACGTTTTTGTTTTGCTCGTCTGCCGGCATCTGGCTCAAAACTGTACGGCTGGATGTCTACAATGTTGCTCACCGTTTTTCCAAAACTGGCTAAAATTCCTCAGTAAACTAAAATAGGGAAAAACATTAGCATGCTAAAATAAAACCTAAACTCTAAATTAAACTAAAAACAGCAGTAGATAAAAAATTAGGCAAAAACATTAGCAAGTTGCTTAAATATCAACTAATCTCACAATTAGCATTCAAAAAACTCCAGTAGATGCCCAATTAGAAAAAAAAAGCTAGCACATCGCTTAAATACTAGCTAGACTCAAATTCCTCAGTAATGTAATTTAGCCAAAAACGTTAGCCAGTTGCTAAAGTAAAAGCTAAATTAGCCTAAAAACAGCAGTAGATAAAAAACAGCCAAAAAACCCATTAGCATGTTGTTAACATATTAGCTAAATTCGAAATTAGCTTTGAAAAACCCCAGTAGATGCTGAATTAGGAAAAAAAGGCTAGCTCATTGCTTAATTACTAGCTAAACTCCAAAACTGCTTAAAATCCTCAGTAAACTAAATTAGCCAAAAACGTTAGCATGTTGCTAAAATAAAACCTAAACTCTAAATTAAACTAAAAACAGCAGTAGATAAAAAAAACATTAGCACGTTGCTAAAATATCAGCTAATCTCACAATTAGCATTCCAAAAACCCCAGTAGATGCCCAATTAGAAAAAAAGCTAGCACATTTCTTAAATACTAGCTGGACTCCAAAACCGCCTAGAATTCCTCAGTAAACTAAATTTGCCAAAAACGGTAGCCAGTTGCTAAAATAGAAGCTAAATTAGCCTAAAAACAGCAGTAGATAAAAAACAGCCAAAAAACCATTAGCATGTTGTTAACATATTAGCTAAACTCGAAATTAGCTTTGAAAAACCCCAGTAGATGCTGAATTAGAAAAAAAGGCTAGCTCATTGCTTAATTACTAGCTAAACTCCAAAACTGCTTAAAATCCTCAGTAAACTAAATTTGACAAAAACATTAGCACGTTGCTAAAATATCAGCTAATCTCACAATTAGCATTCCAAAAACCCCAGTAGATGCCCAATTAGAAAAAAAGCTAGCACATCGCTTAAATACTAGCTGGACTCCAAAACCGCCTAGAATTCCTCAGTAAACTAAAATAGCCAAAAACGTTAGCATGTTGCTAAAATAAAACCTAAACTCTAAATTAAACTAAAAACAGCAGTAGATAAAAAAAACATTAGCACGTTGCTAAAATATCAGCTAATCTCACAATTAGCATTCCAAAAACCCCAGTAGATGCCCAATTAGAAAAAAAGCTAGCACATCGCTTAAATACTAGCTGGACTCCAAAACCGCCTAGAATTCCTCAGTAAACTAAAATAGCCAAAAAGGTTAGCCAGTTGCTAAAATAGAAGCTAAATTAGCCTAAAAACAGCAGTAGATAAAAAATAGCCAAAAAACCATTAGCATGTTGTTAACATATTAGCTAAACTCGAAATTAGCTTTGAAAAACCCCAGTAGATGCTGAATTAGAAAAAAAGGCTAGCTCATTGCTTAATTACTAGCTAAACTCCAAAACTGCTTAAAATCCTCAGTAAACTAAATTTGACAAAAACATTAGCACGTTGCTAAAATATCAGCTAATCTCACAATTAGCATTCCAAAAACCCCAGTAGATGCCCAATTAGAAAAAAAGCTAGCACATCGCTTAAATACTAGCTGGACTCCAAAACCGCCTAGAATTCCTCAGTAAACTAAAATAGCCAAAAAGGTTAGCCAGTTGCTAAAATAGAAGCTAAATTAGCCTAAAAACAGCAGTAGATAAAAAATAGCCAAAAAAAACATTAGCATGTTGTTAACATATTAGCTAAACTCAAAATTAGCATTAAAAAACCCCAGTAGATGCTGAATTAGAAAAAAAGGCTAGCTCATTGCTTAATTACTAGCTAAACTCCAAAACTGCTTAAAATCCTCAGTAAGCTAAATTTGACAAAAACGTTAGCATGTTGCTAAAATATTAGGTAAACTCCAATTTTTTTTGAAAATTACTATAAAACATGAAAACATAGCCCATGAATGTATTTAAATAGTTGTTGCTAAACTACCTAAAATTTTGAAAGCTAAAGCCTTTTCATTCATTTCCTGTGGGGCATATTTTACTCAATATTTCAAAAACTGTGACGTTTATGAATACAAAAAACACAAGCAGCAATGTCCTGAATGAGTTTTGATATCAAGATGGCTGAAATTGTTGAAAGTGTGATTGAGTTTTTACTCGTGGAAAAGCGTACAGAAAGGAGCAGGAGAATGACTATATTTAAGAATGACAATTATTTAAAAATGATCGAACTGGGACACTAAGGTCTTTTGGAATATTCAACCATCTCTTAAAATCTAGTAATGTTAAGTTAGGGGGTGTGAGGGGCTGTAAGCGTGCAGGAGAACGCATATACATAGGAGCTCTCAGCAGTTGGGCGTTGGGGCCAAAAAGAGAGAAATTTGTGATGAATTCCTGTAGCTTTGCAAAAATTATGTCCACTTTTTTTTTCTTTTTTTTTGGTTAAAAATGACAATCATAATTAAAAGACCACTAGATAACAAAAATAAGCTCAAAAGATGATCAGAGTGGGTCTTTGCACTGCACGGGCCTTCACCTTATACGACCCACACCAGAAACAATGAAAAAAAAATTTCCTAAAAATTGTGAAGAAAAACATTTTTTTTAATTTTTTTTTATTTTTTAAGAGTTTGACAATGACCATTGGGGAAAAAAAACATGTCCTCCAGGAACAAGCATTAACATTCTGTCGGCACAGGAAAAGTACTCTGAACAAAAACCGTTTCGGCTTTATTTTGTCTCAAGGGCAAAGAATTACAGTCCAGTCGTGTTTCATCCTCCCAAACCTGGCAGGGTTCCACTCAAAGTCTTGTAAAGAGGGAGAATATTAGTATTTCTGAGTCGACACGCTTGTTTTTCTGAGGACCTTTGCTCTGATTAAGGATCTCGAAGAGTGTGCTGGCGTTTTTTTTTTTTTTTTTTTTTCGTCTCAGCTAAAAGTCATTTTCTCACCGGGAACCTTCAGGTATTCGACGAAGATGGGGTCGGCTTTGTCGGTGACCCCTGGCACCCTCTGTCTGTGAAGAGCATCCCAGATGGGTTGGACTGCAGCCCAAGCTTCCTCTTCTTCTTTCTTTGAGTCTCCGTATCTGTTGCTCCCTCCATTCCCCACCTCACCCCACCCGCCCCGCAGGAAGAGCACGGGTCGCTTGGCACAAACGCCGCGTACAGCTGTGACCTTGCAGGTCTCCTTAATGGAGAACTTGGCATTGTTCCACAGTTTCTCAGCCAACAGACATCCCAGCTCACACCAGCGCCGCCCTCCCTCTAGATCCGGGTTGTACTCACCTCTAACCCACCGCTCCCCTAACATCTCCACCCAGGAGCTGGGACGCATCAAATCAGAGACATTAATTGTCACCCACAACAGTGGGTGGAGCCATCCGGGAATTTTCTGGGCTCCAATGAAGCTGTGAAACGAGATGACAGAAGCGGGCCTGGTTTGTGCGTTTGCTTGTGTTCGTATGTAGAAGAAATGCCAAAACACGCTGGAATCTCATTAGCTGGCTCTAACCTTCAGGGAATCAGTCTGATGGGATTAACTGATAAGAAGATCATTCACATCCGAGCGTATTATCCGTGGAGGAGAGGGGTTGGATCATCTCAGATTATGAACACACTTCCTACTATGAAGCAACAATAAGATCATCATGCACAGATTGCTTATCGGAGGAAGTATTTATTGAGTTTAATGAACTAAAGGCAGATTTTTTTGTTTCAATGTGAATGTTTGGTAACTTAATTGAGAGCTCTGAACTTGAATTAGACAACCGACCAAAAGAAAAATCAAATTATTTTTGCTACAGATTCAGATGATATTAACTAAAATCTTTCTAAAACTCTTTGTTTTATGTCTGATGCCATAAAATAAAAAGCAGACTTATTCAGAAATATTCCTTTATTAGGTAAAGTAGTTCCATGCACGGCTCAGATTTCATAATCTCAATATTAAGTGCATTTTTAAAGCTATTTTGCACGATATTTATTTGTTTATTTTTCACCACATTGTGTTCTATGACTTGATTGGTTGACATGTACAGTATAGAAATAGACAAACAATGCTGTGATGTTTTTTCGCCATTTTGGGGCCACACGACGTTAGTAAAATGTGATTGGTCCAGGTTACAATATAAATGTTTAAACTCAAAAAAGTTAAAAAATGTGCAGTTCTTTTTAAAATATTAAATGTTCTTGAAGCCTTCAGATTTTGCATGTGTTCTATTGTTTTATAATATGATTTAAGGTCCAGATAGAATAAATTAAAACAGGGTTGTGAATTTGACCATTTACACTTGTGAATATGGAATTTCCCCAAAAATAATAAACAATTCAATAGCAAAAATAAAATTCTTGGATAAACCATGTGAATCAAAGTACAACATGACATCAAAAACATTAATTCTTATATTAACATTCAGTTTTGTTATAATAAAATCTTCAACATCACACCAAAATTTTCTGGTATAAAAACAATGAAAGAATAAATGAAAAATGGTCTCTCTACTCGAGTGACAAAAAACACAAGACTCATCTATGTTAATTTTAAATCTTCTCAATGTATCTTTGACAGGATATATTTGATGTAATATTTTATATGAAACTTCTTTTAATTTATTATGAATGCAGTATTTGTAGATAGTGGTGTTTGCTTTTTCCCAGTTAAAGCGCTCCATGGTTGAATACCAAAAAAACTTTGCAGCAGAAGGAACTTTGATTTCGGATATATTTATTGGTGCATCTTTTCTTTGTAATTTCTATTTATGGCAACCTCTCTTACAAATCAGGATAGAGTTGGTTGGAAAGCCACACCCCTTCCACTGAAAACCGCCTCGGGGAAAATCTGTCAATCAAAAATTATGAACGTTCGAGGTGGGGCTAGTGAGCGCCACATGCTGATTGGTCAGTTTATAATTTGAATAATTTGCGATGAGGAAAATATATCATGAATAAATGATAGAGTAACAGCTGGTTATTTTTCAATAGAATTCTATCTCAATAACTGAATTCTCACCATAAGCTATAAATACTAAAAACTAGTGCAGGATTACATAGTGCATTGGATTTTAGAAGCAATTTCGACATCACGCTCACTACTTTCCTTTTATTTCCTCAACCTCAGAGATTTTACTAAGTGAGGTATCACTAAATACATTTCACAACAATTATTTGTGGCTCCATTATGTTCCGATGATGAAAATGTAGATGGTTTATTGAAAATATTACATTAAAACACAGTTTTTGGGTAAAATATGTTCAACCGCAATGCATTGTGGTCTATATTTGCCAATATAAGCGAGCATCGATGCATGCTAGTTTTATCGGATGCTTTCAAATGTTTCAGTATTAATAGTCTTTATTGAAAACTCAAATAAAAGTCAAAGCTTTAAGAAGCCAAACTGCTCTGGATGACCCAGAACTTGAGTGGTGGTGACATGGCTGCAGGACATCACCGACTGAACCATGAACGTATAAAAAAATCAATTCTGAAAGTCGCAGGTAGCAGCAGCAGAGATCCTTTCCCCTTCAAGTGTTGCTGAACCAAGTTGTTAGGGTGGAAGAAACATTTTTTAGCAACTGAGGAGAGGAACAGAGTGAGTCACAGTAATCCAGAGGAGAAAAAAATACATACAGAAGACTTTCTCCTGGTGTCTGTGGAATGGAAAAGGCTTATTTTGAATACATTTCTGCTGTCTGCATGGGGGGTTTCTTGGAGGTGCAATTGCCCTGTCAGGGGGATAAGAGTCCGGCTTAGCCGACCATCACCAGACAGGTTAGAGCATCATTTAGTGGATAGAAATAAAAAAAAGAAACGGTAAAAGAAGCAAACATTCAGTGTCTAATGTTTGATTTGGTTACACTGTTTAAACCAATTCCAAGTAAATCTTTATATAAGCTAGTCCTGAGGGGCTTTCTTAACAAAGTACTTTGAAGTTTAAAAATAAATAGAGATAAGAAACAAGTAATGTTCCTAAAGTGGAAAAAAAAAATGAAATAATCACACATGATTGGTGTTTCTCCATCATTAAACAAAGGTTAACAACTTTAGGATTAATGCAACTGTTATGTGATCATTACTGTTATGCTACATTTACATCCAACAAGATTTGGATATTTTGATACTGCCTTTATTTTTTTAATTTAGTTGTTTGTGGGGCTTTCATACTTCGATTTTGTTACCATTGTGCTTCTTTGAAATGTTATAATAGTTACTATTTTCATTTTAATTAGTAGTGTATTATGTCATTATTAATACGAATGTTTTATATTTGATGTATTTTCAGTTCACAGAGTTTTAATTAAATTAACATCTTATTTTCTAAAAGTCTTTTTCCTGCATTTTGCGCTTAATTAGCAAAAATTATTCTAGAATTAAAAATTTCAAGGAAAAACTATCAGCAATACTATCCCTGAAATGACTTTGTATAGGATTGATACCCAAATATCATCACTTCATGAAACTGACGCTCTCGCTGCATTTTTGGAGGAGCTACTGTCAATTTTTTTTAAATATGATAAACATGGATGATGTTAAGAGATCAGGTCTATTTTATTTAGAAGAAGTCAGTAATCCCGTCTCCATGTGTGATTACATGAGATCCTTCAGAGACTCTCCTAGAACGACAGGTGGACGCTTTCAGCGGTACTTCCCTCTCTCTGTGACCCAGTTTAAAGACAGACAGGTGTTGCCAGATTGGGCAGTTTCCTGCAGAAGATTGGGTGGGTTTTTACTCAAATTGGGCTGGTTATTTTTTGTGCCCAATCTGGAACCACTGTTGATAGACCTGGTGCTTGGAAGAACTCTATAAGTAAGTTCAAGCTCTTTACTTTAAGTATTAAAGAAAAACTACAACAAAAGTATTGATTTCATCACGCTGGTTTAGATACTTCGCCTTGATATCTATAGTCAGATCGATATGCATACCTCTAATAAGCGCACTTTTGGAGAAGAGTCAAGCAGCGAATTTACATTACATTAGTCTGAGAAAGGAAAAAATATGAATAGAAACAACATTAGAGGAACCTTTTATTGTTTTGTCTCGATACAAATAAGAAAAATATCATGAAGTTCAGGAGAACAAACGGCAATGGTTCGCTTTTCTGCCATGTTGGTTTAGGAGTTCATATCATCAACATCTCCATGTCAAAGATTTTTGAATTGTAAAAAACGTTTGCGCTGGGAATCAGGATTTTTGTCATAGAATCGTGCCGCGCTCGACGCTCAAAACGTCTGACTATATCTTCACATTGACTTTACATTGAAATTGGATGTCCCTGCTGTGTATATGATGTTTGATGTGAATACAGCTTCATAACAGTTGTACTTGTTTTTATATCCTAAATTACCAAAAAAAAAATGTTGCCAGTCATTTTTCATTTTTTGTACTTTTTAAAAGGGTGTAAAAAAATCCAGTTTAATCCAGTTTAGAAACATTAGTAAAAGTTCTTCAATGCTGCCCAGTGAACCTGAAAAGTATCAACTGATGTCAAAGTTTGAGCTTCACCATGTACTCAACGGCAGGAAAAAGTGTTCTAACTTACCTGAAACAACAATAAAGTTGAAACTTCTCCAGATGCAGTCATGACTGAAACAAAAGTCTGTTCTGTGAAAGCAAAAAGCACCCGAAGACGTCAGCGGCGCCGGCGAGGCTTTCAGCAGACATTGTGCCTTTTCTGGATTTCAGGCACAAACAAGGGATGAAGAACACGTTGTTGTTCAGGAAAAAGAAGTGATCTCTTTTCAAACTGATTCTGGGTTCTGCTTCTGTTTGAGCAAAGCTGAACTACTGATCATTTTTGTCTTTCTTAAATGAAATCTTCATTTTTTTTTTTTTTTTTTTAGAGTTTGTGTTGCTGTCATTCATAGCCGACAGGAGAGAAAAGATGAGTCCTGGTTGCCTGAGGCCTTTTTGCTCCAAATTTTTTAAACATTTGTTGAATATTTATACCTATTTATCATGTTTCTGCTTGAGAAGCTTCCTGAAACTATTGCAACATTTACTTGCATCACTTGAACGGTAAATTTCCATCCATGGTATTTAATAATAAAATGACTAACTATTAAAAAAAACAGTTGCACCACATTTTCTGTGGAAATGGTTCGAATGTTTTGGTTCCTTTAACTATTTTCAATAACACCACTTTTCCCTTCCATCCCATCGTTCAAGTATTTTTGGAATTTTTGATCAAGGCCTTTATTGAATATTGTGTAACTGTGCGTGTGAGTGTGAGACTGCAGAATAACTGATTTTCGGTGGATTACGAAGGTTTCCATAGTAATCAGTCGGCTGAGATTTATTCTCTTCTTAAATATGTGCATATTAAGTGACATTAATGACCTTTCCTGTAATTACTTGTGGAGCCATGTCTTTCAACTTCAAATCCGTTTTCTTGCTTTAAAAAGTAAAAAAAAAAAACATCTAGACAAGGTCTGAGATCCACTAAAAAGCCGGTCTAATGTTCAACAGATAGTCTTATGCAGATCACAGAGCAAATGTTTTCTATTCAAAAAGTATAGTCTGAGAGCTGGAGTGTTGGTGTCGACACGTCTTCCAGCATGTGGGCTACAAAATGTGTTTAGCAGGTCTTTGAAAATCAATTCAATACTTTTGTCACTCTTAGATCCAATGATATTTGGTTTGGCTGTGGTTTGACCAGTTCTAAGTTAACTCCA
Organism: Oryzias javanicus; assembly: GCA_003999625.1. Classification (NCBI taxonomy): domain Eukaryota; kingdom Metazoa; phylum Chordata; class Actinopteri; order Beloniformes; family Adrianichthyidae; genus Oryzias; species Oryzias javanicus. Next base: position 36,125,448 of record CM012439.1, read on the forward strand.
CCTCAAGTTCAACCTTAAATCTGACCACTGGAGAAATAGACGCTTGTTTGTTGTCCGGTCCAGTAAGGAGTACTATGGTACGGTCCACTTCATTCCGGCGAGCATTTCCACACAGTTATTCCTCACTTCCACTGAGCGGTTTGTTTTCACGGCACATCTTTAGTGTAGACCGCTAGAGTACCACTAGCTCACCCCGTATCGCACAGCCACTGAGAATAGCGGTTCCACTGCAGGCCACGCCTTACTGTTGTCATGTTCAATATAGACTCGTGACCAAAAGAGCACACAAGAAACCGCACAAACCCGGATGCTAACAGAGGTTAGAAACGTTAGCTTAAATTATCGCTAAATTGGCACAAGCCCAAGCCCGTCTGTTCCATTCTTCAATGGACCTACAACTGATGGGGGTCCTGTTCATGGGTCCATTTTACGATAGAAACGCTCTAAATACCAGACCGGACCACTCAGTGGAAACAAGGCTTTGTGAAGTCTCCTGGGCCTTTTCTATTTGGTGGGACTCGAGGGTCGCATTCCTGCATGTATTCTAACATACTCTGCTCTGGCATGTTGTAACTGGCTAGACACACCTGAACCAGGTAATCGGTCATGAGTAGGGTTTAGATATCTGAACGTTGTTCAGACACAGCCACGATTGGCGCCTAAAGTTGCCTTTCTCTGATCCAAAGTAACACAAATTCTTCTAAATTGGTGAGCCTTATCAGTTGGTCTGCCACACAAAATCAAAAGCCTTAGCAGCATAACCCGAACAGAGGTTGACCCCAACGGGGTGTCCAAGCCCGTGGAGGGTCATAGAGGTGAGTGGCTGCATTTTGTGTTCCCTTGAGGCTCGTACAACCACCAAAAAAGTACATCATGGAAATGGAACACACCATTGCCATGCACGTTGTGAAGTATTTGTAAGGCTGATCGATGTTGCCTGCATTGGTGTGCAGGTGAAACGTGAGTGCCGTAGGATGCCCAAACAAACTTCACTCTCTCTAATTTTCTCATTTCTAATAGTCGGTCTCCCCACAAGGTGCGTGCAAAGAAAAAAAACGTTCTTAAGGGCTGCTTGCACAGTCCTCAGGAAAAATGTAAAGTCTTTATGAGGCACCTTTGTCTCACCTACACATTCTCACTCTCAACTCGTTATACATGGACGTATTGTTCGGGCCCCTTCCGAGTGACTTTTTGACATTTTGGGCGTGATCACGGACATTGAACTGGTACATGGTCAGAGTACTGGTCCAGTCTGTATCTCTGTACCGGTACTGGTCCGTGTCCCGAGGGTTTTTCGCTATGCGTACCAAGTGGCCCTTACAGTTTGCTCACGGTTTCATGCGTACCTCGATATCAGCCTCAAGGTTCAATACGGTTTGAGCAAGAAAAAATAAACCCTGAAATCCTACAAACCCACAGATTATTTATTTTAGAAATACCACAACAAAAAAATGTTTCCAGTACACAGTTCTTGGCAGAATCACGTTTAAATAGAACTCTTGTATACTTGTGAACATTACAACTTTAATATGAACTTCAACAATTTAAGCATTTCTCTAAAGTTTTAATGGCTGGATGACAAACACAATCTGAACAGAACCAGTTTAAAATATTTAACTGACTTATTCATCCAAATAAATGATAGAAACACAAGTAAAGTGCAGTATCCCTTAGCTGTTAGTTCTTTATTCATGTACCATTTATTTAAAAAAAAAACAAAAAAAAAACAGAGTATCTCAGTTGTTCAGTATTTAGCTAAAACTTTTCTTAGCCAGGGAAGGGGAGAGTGGGCGGGGATTTTTAGCAGGTACCTCCGAATGGTACTGAAGAAATAAAATGCCTATTGTGAAAAATGTTAAGCGCATATTGAACAGTTCAGTTTTATATTGAATATCGTCAATACGTGACGAGTTGGGAGCGAGAGTGTGTTGGTCTCACTTACTTCCCCCTTTCTTACCTCTGCATGTTTTGCAAAGACCAGGTCGCTCATAGAAAAAACTGCACAAGATCTTTTACGCTGTATGGTCTCACCGAGCGCCCTACGACCTTGGTGCGTCATGCCGGCCACCCGCGTTCAGACTTTCTCATTTTTCACCCACAGACGGCCCACATCCACCTGTAAGGACATTTGTGATAAAGGTCCAAACAATATACAGAAAGAATACACACATGTGAAGATGGTTTAATGTCATGTCATAATGTCATGTTATAGATCTCCATTCTGCACACCTGCAGGTCCAGTTTTACAGTTTCTTTTAGCTTCTCATTTTCATTCGACTTAACTTAAAAAAAAAAGGGCAGAACAATTGGAAGTGTATATTGCCAACAAAGATGGAGAACTTTGTAGCCGATGAAACCTTCATCTGCAGCTTTGGAGTTGTTCAGACGATGGTCTGTAATTTCTCTGTTAAGAAGACGAAGACGATTACTGCATGTAATCCATTTGATAACTCTGTGAAATGATTGTACAAGCTGTGATTTAACACTGGAGTTTCACTTTTGAATGACAAACAGACCCAGATCGATGAAAAGGAACATAATCATAGATTTCTATTTCATAACCTGCATCTCTTTGTTTTCCATTATTTAAAAAAAAAAAGAAAAAAAAAATCAGCCATTTTGCAGTTTAACAATACTAAGTAATTATTTGTCTACCGTGATCTCTTTTTGGCAGCAAAAAAGAAAAAGAAATCCCCTCTGAATGGCATTTCCTGTCCTGACACGGGTCTTAATGATGCCTCGATGGTGGAGGACGGCAGTTGTGTTCTTTAGTGTTGTTCTTTTCATGTGTACTCTTCAATTTTTTTTTTTTTTTTTTTTCCCCATGAATGGAAACCAGAACACAAAGAAAGCAGAAACATATGTTTTCCTTTGATCTGCAGCACGTCGCTGTTACTTTTTCTGATTCTGAAGAGGTGATGAAATGTCAGTGTTGCATTTAGAGCTTGTTGCTTTGTGTCAAAGTGGAAAAAAAAAATCAATGTGGGTTTTTACTTTTATTTAGTTACATATAAAAATTTGACTTCAACGCTGTAAAGCTGGAAAGAACAATGGAAATGCAGCTCATTAGTTGACCAACTTGTTCCGACACACTGGCAGGGAGGAAGAATTAATGACGTTTCTCAGTGGCTGCTTGTTAAAAACGAATGAAATGAGCTTTTGTTTCTACAATTGTTAAAAATAAATAAATAAAAGCTGCATTTTGGTCAATTTCTTTAAGGATGACTTTGCCATGGAAGGCATTTGTCGTTGGAATAATAAAAGATTAGCAATGCCATAGACCGTCGATAATGATACGCTTACATGTATTGATATGCTGAAAGCTCAAAGAACGGCGTGTTTGTCTGAAGGCTTAACGCAGATCAATACACCTGCGAGGTTCAATGACATTATGTTCAGCAGCTGTCACTGCCAGCAACAATGCGCCGCTTTTTTATGCAGCCATGTTAATATAACAATCAAAAGTTTGGACAGGTAAAATGTTATATAATTGTGCATAAATAAGTCAAGGAAAGATCTAAAGAGATCAGTTTACAGATGAGACATTCTTTTTTAATGAGTAAAAAAAAAAAAAAAGGATATTTTTCAACTTTTACACTGATAGCATCAAGTTAGGGTCTAAAATGAGCTGAAATCCTTCTCCTGGTGAAATGTTTCCTGTTCCACTGACTGCAATACAAGCTTACGATTGAGTCAACCCAGTGCTTTACAGTTGGACAGAGGTTCTTCACATGAAACTCTCCACTCTTTCTTCTCTAAATGCACCTTTGCTTATTGTGGCCTCAGAATTGGTTTCCAAAATGCACCAGGCTTATTTATCAATCAATCAATCAATCTTTATTTGTATAGCACTTTTCATATAAAAATAACACAAATTGCTTTACATTAAAAGCAAACAATATACATAATATAAAAACAGGTAAAATTTTAAATAAAAATAAAGCCCCCTGCTCCAAAAGAGCCCACAATACCCTCATCCCTTTCTCACCACCCACTCCCTAACCGATAGAAATGATACAAAAGGAAAATAGAAAAATTGGCTGAGCACGTAAATTGACTCTGCGAAACTAATAGTTGGGACCTCCCTCTCAATGAACAGCCCGCAAAGCCAGCCAAATGCAGCTTCACAGGCGGGGTCCCGCCTCACCACAGCTAGGCGGTGATGCAGGTCCCCATCCAGAGCCGCAACGGCTGACCCAGAGAGAGAGAGGCCCCAATTGAGGAAGCACTGGATATAAAATTTAAAAATGAATACAATTGTAAAATGAGAATAAAAGAAAAAACAAAGTAAAGGTAATAAAGGAATTAACAATAAAACAATAAAATAAGGAATTAGCAATAAAACAATATAAGGAATATTAAGATCAATTATTAATAAATTAATGTAAATTCATAAAGCATGATAAAATAGATAAACAGATAAAAGTAGCAAAATTAGCTAAAAGCAAGGTTACAAAGATGAGTCTTGAGCCTTTTCTTAAAAGCATGTATGTTCTCTGCGGCTCTCAGGTCCTCTGGCAGATCATTCCATAAACGAGGTCCATAATACTGAAAAGATGCCTCTCCATGAGTTTTGGTTTTCACTGTAGGAATGACCAGTAGACGAGAGCTAGAGGATCTCAGGGTCCGCGAGGGTTCATAAATGACTAAAACAGGGCTGCTCATTCCTGGTCCTCGAGATCTACCACCCTGACTATTTTCCAGATCTCCAAGCCCTGCCACCTGCTGATTGGCTCAGTCAGATGTCTCCACAATCTGATTGAAAGGACACACCTGGTCCAGGTAATCAGCAGCAAGCAGTACAGGGAGAGCTGGAAAACAGGCAGGGTGGTAGATCTTGAGGACCAGGAATGAGCAGCCCTGGACTAAAAGATCAGACAAATAAGAAGGCCCAAGACCATTAAGACATTTGAAAACCATTAAAAGTATCTTAAAATCAATCCTGAAGCTTATGGGGAGCCAATGCAGGGATTTTAAAATTGGGGTGATGTGGGCCCGCCTCCTGGTCCTGGTGAGAACTCTTGCAGCAGAATTCTGGAGAAGCTGAAGGTTCTTAATGTTTGTTTTTGGAAGACCAGCAAGCAGGGCGTTACAGTAGTCGATTCTACTTGTTATAAAAGCATGCATCAGCATCTCCATATTAGCAAGAGAGAGAAGTGGGCGGACTCTAGCCAAGTTTCTCAGATGATAAAAACCTGTTTTGACCACATGTTTAATGTGAGGGATGAACGTTAGCTTTGAGTCAAAAGTAACGCCCAAGTTTTTGACCGTTTCTGAACAACTTAATGAAAGTTCCTTAAGTTTCAGACATTGTTTCTCTCTCTTGGCTTCAGGACCGATAACTAAAATTTCAGTTTTTTCCTGGTTCAGCTGCAAAAAAATTATTTGCCATCCATGATTTTACATCTATAATGCAGTTAAAAAGTGCTTCTATTGGCCTTGTGTCATCAGGAGACATAGCTATGTACAGCTGGGTGTCATCAGCATAGCTGTGAAAGCTGATGTTGTGCCTCCTGATGACATTCCCCAGGGGAAGCATGTAGATGTTAAAAAGCAGGGGGCCAAGGACAGATATATGTCCTTGGCTTACATGTTCATTTATGTTCATTGATTTTGTGGTATAGGAGAGGTTTCCTTCTGATGACTCTTCCATGAAGACCACATTTGTGCAAGTATCTCGTGACAGTAGCACCACTCCAGGGTCTGCAGGTCTTTCTGGAGGGATGGTGCAGACAAACGAGGGTCTGGACTTTCTTTCCTCACAATCCTGCGAGCTGCTCTGTCTGAATTTTTATTTTTACTTTAACTTCCACTATTCCTGCTGGCTGCAATTACTTTATTGGATTCCAAACATTACTGGTATCAAAAAACGCTTTGCTATCTGCCGCTTTGTGAGTATCGACTATTTTCAGTTTTGTGATCACATCACAAAAGTCTGCCACGTAACATACAAAAAAATGTGGAAAACGTAAGAACAATTACAACCTAAAATAACAGGAAATTTCAAAATCAATAAATTCAGAAAAAAAATGAAGGGAAAAAGTGTTTCGGTGCAGGGTATCAAACTATGGCATAATCTTGAAAAATCAATGAAATAGTCCAGTTTAATTATTACATGTAGTAAAAAAAAAAAAACAATGCTCACACAATATGATTTATAAGGTTGTTGGGAACGGGTTTAAAAAAAAAAATCATTATTTTCTTGTTGTTTGTTGTTGAATCTTTTGCTGTTTGTTTGTTTTTGTTTATCTGCTTTTTCCAGCCAGTTCTCATTTTAATGTCACAATATAAAGAGATAGATTTCATCGATTTAGTTAATGTGGCAGAGACAATAAGTTTTCATTTCCACCAAGGACCAGAGTATCATGAAAGTTTTTTGTTGGAAGGTTTTGAAAATGAAATAAATCAACTAAACTAAACATCCGCAGCAAAACAAAACAAGTAAATCAGAGGAACTGATCAATTTATAACTGATTGATTTAATTGCATAGAATTTTTTCTGGAAAAACTACTGTGGATTGTATAAAACTGACAAAAAAGTCGGACTAAGTTGGGGTGAGTGAACTGATCAGGCAGGACGCTCGGCGGCCCTGGATTTTGTCATTCAACCAGTTTTTGGGGGGGGTTTAGGGACATAAAGGAAGGGGGCTGGTGCATGGGACACAATTTAGATATAATTTACAACAGTCTCTGCCGCTTTATTCTTCGTTGTCCTTGTACAACTCATCATTGTACATTATATAATAGTTTGGGCTGGCTATCACCATCGGGCAAAGGCAATATCACTGGTTACAGTTTGTTTTTAAATGTATTTATTTTGACTTTCCTTTCTATTTGAAACAGCACTTGGTACCCTATACTTCACAACATAATCTACGCCACAATAACCAGGTTTTTTTTTTTGTGTACCAAGAATTCACAAACATTCTGGTAAATTTGCATTTTGTTTTAAGGCACCAAATGACTGGAACATCCTCCCTCCATCATTACGCTCTATAAGGTCCTTCTCAGCTTTTAGAAGAGCTCTTTTGGTTCATTTTGAACACACGTGCCATTGTTTTTAGTTTTCTTATTTTACATCGCCTTTTTAATTGTGTGAATGCATTCAATGCATTCACACAATTGTTTTTCACCTATTTACGTTTTCTTCCGTACGTTTTTTGACACGTAAAAACTCAAGCACGCTTTATGCAATTTCAACGATCTTGGTATCAAAACGTTTGTGTCATTAAGGACATTACTGCTTGTATTTTTGGTTTTCGCAAATTTTACGGTTTTCGCGATTTTGCGCGATTTTTAGCCCATGTTAAGTCAATGGGGACATTTTTCAAATCGTTATAAAACTTTGTGTACTTTTGCAACTTATGCAATATTGGTGTCAAAACGTTCCGCAAATTTAGTACATTCATGCCTGTATTTTTGGTATTCTCAAAATTTACATTTTTTACGCAAATTATTGGAAATGAATAGAATTTTTCTAATCCTTCAGAAACTTTATGCACTTTTACAACTTATGCAACAGTGGTATCAATACGTTCAGCTTGTTCAGGACATTCATGCTTGTACTTTTGAAATTCGTACACTTAACAATTTTAACGCAATCTATGCTAGATTACTAGCCTCATTGACAATTAATGGACATTTTTAAAATCGTCATAAAACTTTGTGCACTTTTTACACTTGTGCAATCTTGGTATCAAAACGTTCAGCTCGTTAAGGACATTACTGCTTGTCTTTTTGGTTTTCGCAAATTTTACGTTTTTTGCGATTTTGCGCAATTTATGCTAATTTTTAGCCCCTATGTTAAGTTATGGGGAAAATTTTTCAAAATCGTTATAAACTTTCTGCACTTATGCTTTTTCGGCTAATTTGGCAACTTTTGAGGTTTTTTGGGGCTGATTCGGATTAAGTTGGCATATTAGCAACGTGTAGCTTTTTTGGCTAATTTGGCAACTTTGAGGTTTTTTGGGATGATTTGGATTTAAGATAGCATATTAGCAACGTGTTAGCTTTTGGCTAATTTGGGCAACTTTTCAGGTTTTTTGGGCTAATTCAGGGTTAAGCTAACATATTAGCAACGTGTTAGCTTTTTTGGCTAATTTGGCAAATTTTGAGGTTTTTTGTGCTGATTTTAAGCAAAAATCTTCAGCATTTTCAGCAATCACATTCCGCAAAATGCATTCACACATGCATTATCGGAGGTAATGCACTTTTCTAGTTATTATTTATTATCATTAATATTATAATTATTATTTTATTTCTTGTTTTGTTTTTATCGTCAAATTAGTTTGGTTAAGTTTTCAATGTGATATTTCTTCTCTGCCATTCTTGGTTGTACCCGATATTTTTTTGAAAAGGAAAACGAGATGTTTCATCTCAAGAGGCTTTATCCTCCCATTCATGATTTCAAATGTTAAATAAATAAATAAATTAAGGCACTTGAGGAGTGTAGATCCACTAATAAATCCTAAAACAAACCTAAAAAAACAACTTTTGAGGTGTATTTCTCTCGCTTCTGTTGAGAGTTGACGGTGTAAAATGTAAGGTGTTGGCCTGCATTAACCACAACATAAACAGGTTAAGTCTTTGTGTATCAATGCAGTAAAAGGAGAGAGGGATGCTACAGTATATCATGAGGAAAAAGACATTTGTTTTCTCGTGATAACGTGATCCACTACCTCATTATCACAAGAAAAGAGTCAAGTTAAAGTAGTCATTTCTGACTTCTGTAACTGCATTTTTGAGCTTGATTTTTTTAAATAAATGTCCTTTATTATCAAAAAAGTGTCACAAGAACATGTTAGAAGAAGAGCCCCAGTTTTCAAACATCATCATAACATTAATTTACATTTATTCGTATATATTAGAAAGAACAAATAATAAAGCTATATTGTTGAATATGAAGGCCGTCAGCCTTGAGTGTCACACATGAGGTATCACTGAACTTCAATGCTCATTGAGTCATAGCAGCTGGTGCAACTTTATTTATTCCACGTCTCAATTCCATCACTTACTATCCTACTTTATTACATTTCTTTGCTGGGCTCTTAAGTAGTTTTTCTTCATCTTCTGATCATGATCTAAACACATGCTACGAGTGTCAAGAATCCTCGTCACACGATTGGTGTTGAGCTTTGACAGACTTAATTATAAAGCTGTGAATCTATTGGAGAGAGTCTGACGCCGTGTCAGTTTAAAGCTCATTTATGGTTATAGCATAAAAGGAAGAAATAAGACTTGAAAAGAGACGTGGCAGTAGGAAAGAACTGAAGAGAAGGCATAAAAGAAAGGAGGGAAGTGGCTCTCTACGGATGGCTTGTCATCTGAGGTGAGACTGAACAGAACAGAGGTAAACAATGGATGTTTGGTAAAAGGCAGAAGCAGTCAGGCAGGCAGTAATAAAAAAAAAAAAGAAAGAGAAAAAAGGAGGAAAAATAAAAACAGCCGCAAGTCTTTCTTCGGGGAAGCTGCCAGAGTCCATTTGTCTGAGTGTGCAGCACACTGTCAGCTGCCATAACTACCCATCAACCCCCTTGGATTTTTCTGCCCCAACAATTCCCCGTAGCACGGTGATTGTGTGTGTATGTACATTGGGTGTATGAATGTGAGTGTGCGCGTGTCGCGTGGCCCAGACCGGTGTGAGGGCTTGTTTGAAGTCTTTGACAGAGATGCAGGTACTGATCCCAGATGACATTCTTGACTGTGTTGTGGCGCCTGGAGTGTTGACCTGCTAAGGTGGCAGTGCCGACACAGGCCATCTGTCTCAGCTTATCTGGATCTTCTCATCCTCCTGCTCAGAAACAATGTTTGCTTTTTCTTCCTGTGAAAATCAGAGTTTCACATTAAAGTCTGTCTGCAAGCTCGCCATCAGACCAAGGTTTCAACAGGCAGAATGACAGCACAAACAATATTTTTGGAACAATGTAAGGGTGGGATTTCATACATTTTTCCCACCAATTGAAATAATTAATTACACTTTTAAAATCACTATTTTCCAGTGATGTGCGGTCAGTGGAAGCAGTTGTACACATAGGTAAAATAAAACTAAAATATTTTTGAATTAATCCATAGGAATTCATAGTGAAATCAGTGTAACAGAAAAATAAAGACATAAATAGATAACAGTACAGAATTTACTAACTTCATGTTAAAATGCATGAGAAAGCAGCAGGTGAGGCAATAGAAGTCAGTGCCTACCCTGTGCATTCATTTCACTTATTTAAAAATATACCAACTGTCAGATTACATCTGTTCCAGTTTGTGACACATTTAGTCTTTTTATCCGCTAAAAATGCACAAGGTAAGGCCCGTAATACACGTGCCTCAAGGCAAGAGGGCGCTGGTGAGCCCACAGATTGTTGTACCGCCACCAAAGAATAATAGAATTACTGCTAGCACGTCAAGTGCCGCCATCCAGTTACTCTTTAATATTGTTTAGCATATTTTCCGAAGTGCAAGATTAGATGTCTAAATTTGTAGAGACACTTCACTAGTAAAAGTCTATCAATAATGACAGTTTTGCTGATTATTTATTCTATGTAACAGTTTGTAAACAGACAAAAAAATGTTGAGATGAAATTGTAAGTAACACACTTTCACTGTTACTAATCAAATGGTGAATCAGCATCTCTGTAGGTTTCATATGTTTGTAAATCTGACTGATGATATCGATGTCTCACCAAACCGCACGACATTACTATATTCTATTCAGTGTGTACTGTATGTATAAGTCTAAAAATAATATTAATAACAATAAATAATGCAATTATTATATGAATTATTGATTAAATTAATTAGATTCTAATCATTTCCCTCCACTGTTTCTAAAAAAATGTGATAATCTCCACATATTTTTGATAACTAATCTGCATGTGTGATGTAAATAATTATTTTAACATAATCATTATATAGTTCATCTTTGTCATGTGATTCATTAACATGAGGATTCTTAACGGACTGAATCTGTGTTGGTAAAGTATAAAAATCTAATTAGAAGTTAAGAACCGGATAATGATCATTTAAGTTAAGAAAATGGAAAATGAAAAGTAGGTAAGGCAAAGCTGGGGCGGGATTAGATAAATTCACTTCCTCCCACTCTCTTTCAATCAATTTGTTGAACTTATGGTGACAATACTAGATAGTACTTAAGAGTTACATTGTATTATGTCCATACTTGTACTATGTCCATATATATATATATACTCAAATCAACTCACCTGAGCATCAGTAGGGATTTCTTTTTATCATAAATAAACAGAAGCTGTTTGCATCTTTGCACAGCAGCCACCATATGGCAGCTTTTTTTGTAAAAATCACAGGAAGTATTCAACCATAGCTTGAGACCAACTGTTTTAGCAAAAGAAATATATTTGAAACCTATTTGCTAAAGACTTTCCCCGGCGCTAAAATCTAAAAAAGCCGTTTTCTGTAGACGGAGGAGAACGCCAAATGTTTTATTTTCAGTTTAACAAAAATGAATCCAGAAAAACAAAACCATTGAAGTATTCCTTATATGAATATTTAAGCACGTTATGATTCAGTTTGTTTTGCTCTGGCAGGACCTGAATAATTTACAATCATTCAGTGAGCCATTAGCCTCTAAAAGTCCTCCTGAAGCACAAGATCACCCATCCTCTGCAGTTTGGGATCAGCAAATATCAAATGTTAGTTTTTGAGCTGGTTTTTAGTAAAGCGTTGTGACTCTAAAACATACAGTATCTTTTAGAATTTCTGCAATATGTCTAATTTATTGGGAGAAATGTAAAGATTTTTCTCACCTTTTTACTGGTATGTTGTTTTTTGTCTATGATTGTGCATCGGATTGTTTCAAGTCTATTTCCTGCAAAATAATCTCCAGTGTTTTTGCATCTGTCACTCTTTCCTGTCCTCTCTGACTTTCACTTGTCACAGCAAACAGTGACACGTTTTCATCTCCAGACTTTTCTTGTTGCTCGCTCAAAACAGGGAATTACATAAAAAAAATCTGTCAGTTGACTGTTGTCATTAAAGACCCACTCCCATGAAAATTGGGATTTGAGTGTTTTTAGCATTTTCTTGTGGCCTTTTTCTGATGATGGAGGACAAATATGAAGAAGATTGAGCTCCTGATCACATTTTTGATATTTATTTTTACAAAGTGCAACAAAAAATGGCATAATAATAATTAAAAACAACTGGAAATGCATTTACGACAGATCTAAAGACGATCGAAGAGGGACTTTAAAAGGCAGACAATGCTGTGGCCTTAGTGGGATGAGCAAATTATGAAACAATAATCCTAACACATTTGAAATCAGTTGGATTGTTGCATTCATGAGTAAGTTAAGCCTTTGTTTTAAACTAAAAAAACATTTGTTCTTCCTTTTTAATTCTACGGTTTCTAGAACTTTTTATAGCTTGCATTCATCTAAATTAAGCAAGAGCAAAAAAAACAAACAAAACAAAAAAAGTACACTAAGAAACAATACGGACATTTAATTAGAAATCTAGATAGGAAATCTGATAGTTGTCCTTGTTATTTATAAAAACGATAGGACTTTTTTTTTTGTTTTCACCATGGAAATTGAAGAGTTGTCCGTTCACACTGAACACGCTTCGCTGGAAAATCCGTGTGGCCCGCCCTTTTTTCGCCATGTGTTCCATGACGTGTGTGGGAAGAGCCACTTTTAGCATTATTGCTACATGGAGCGGTGTCTGTGTATATCTCACTTAGAATATATGAAAGACATAGATAGGGCTGTGGATCGTTGTTTAGGGGGCGATCCGATACGATTCACGAATCAAGCTCAACGATTCACGAATCGAACCACGATTCTTACTTTTTACTACTATGTTTATTGCTATATGAATATTTACTGGAGGAGAATTTAAATTATTTGTATTAAATCACCAACATTTATACCTTTTTTTAGCAGAATCATCTGATTCACTTTGATTACATCCGCTCTTCAGCAGCGTGAGGCTGCGTTTCTTCAGAACAAGCTGGAGTTTTGTTAATTATGTCAACTATTGAAGAGTTACCATAACCAAAAGAATGTAAGCACTGGAGCTAAAGCTCTGATGCTAAAGCTAATTCATTTTTTCAAAAGTTTTGTCAGTGAACAGAACTTCAGTCTCGGTTTTTGAACGAAAAAAAACGTGCTAGTTTTACTTTGAAAACCGGAAGATTCTCCGCAACAAAGACGAGTGTTTACTTCCGGTGACTACCGCAGCTCTTTCAGCCTTGTTTTAGTTCGTAAACTTAAAATCCTACATTAAGCTGCATTCCAGAGGAAAAATACATCATTCCCAAATATTTTTATCATATTTTACTACAATTTAATATATTTATAAAGATCGCAAATTAGTGATCTTGGACGTTACGAATATTTGTACTCGAATTTTCAGGAGCAGATCGCGAATACCCGAGCACCCGGATACTCGTTACAGCCCTAGACATGGATGATGTTTAGTGACGAGGTTTATTTTTAAAGACTTTCAAAGACTTTCGTGGTACCAGAGGCTTTTATCTCGCTGTGGGGCCTGTGTCTGCATGACAGCAGCTCCTGTGGTGTTTCTCCACTCTCTTGTTTTTGATTGTTGTCTCGAAGAAAATAAGAAAAAAAATCACAATGTTCAGGAGGCCCGAGCCGGCAGCCCCCACAGCGGCTCTCTGTCTGCTGGCGTATTGAGCCAACAAGCTCCGCTGGCCCACTGGGTGGCTCTCTGCCTGTAGGCGATCTGTCCAACAGGAGCCTCGACAAGCTCTGGTAACCCCACAGCCCCAGTAGGTTAAGAAATTAGGTGGAAGTTTGGGACAAAAACGCTCGCATTGGATTAGTATTCTACCTGCTGAAGAAATCACGTGCTCAAAGCTGCGTCCCTGATTGGTAGATGCTGTGCAGTGACCAGTTAAAAGTCTGATATTTGAACTCTGGCCGCTAAAATTTATAATGCTGCCAGACCGCCGTTTTGCGCCTTCTGCTTAAATTGCGCCACAGTTCCTCAATTCGCATCTTTGCCATTGACTTAACACTGAAACTGGCGAATTGTGTTCGTTATGAACTGTAGCATTAGGGATTTTTTTTAACACAGGGGCCAAACTCCAAGCCTCGTGGATCTTGTCTTACATGTGTAGCTTCTCATTGGCAAAACACACCTGATCCAGGTATTCAGCAGCAAAAAGGCCTGGGTCTTTGAAGAAAAAATCCAGGATGTTGGCCCTCAATGTCGGGAGTTTGACACCCCTGATCTAAATAAATAAATACCCTCCCTGCAATGAAACAAGAAGAAAGCTCAAGCTTGATTTTCTTCCTAAATTCCACAAGGATGATATTTAAACATCATAATAAGGTTCTTTTTCACATCCTAAACGTTTGTTAATTTTTTTCAATTTTGGCAACTATTTCTAAATTGTGGTTATTTGCAAAGAAGATGCACACTTTTAATTTTGACTTCATAAAACTAACACAATTCCACTAAATCTGAAGAAAAAAAAACTCATTTTACAAGCTTTGCCTAAAAAACTCTAAATATCGTCCTGTTTTATTTCCCAGAGGTTCGATATATTTACAAAGGAGAGGCTTTTGTCTTTGCATAAAAATCAAAGGTTGGAGTCACATATGACACCCAGCTGTTGGCGCATCTGTCAGACTTTGAATGAACAGAGGACCTCCACAGAACCCTTCCCCACATGTTCGCCGCGGTCCCACTGTCAATTCGGCTCCCTCTCACTTCTGCAGAGGGTGACAGAGTGTGAAAGCTACAGCCTTCACCTTTAAATAGGGTAAACTTACCGCTCATCCAGAGCAACATTTTGTGTCAAGGGTTGTGAATCAAACTCGCTGTTGGCTGCTAGTTTGGAGGTAAATGTAACTGTCAGCTTCTATGACTTGCAGACAATATTCCAGTATCAGACTGCTGTCTCTGTCTAGACGTGTTTACCCAAGGATAAAAAAAGAGATTTCCACAGACCGGCCTTAAATAACACATCTGATGGTGTTTTCTTCCCCGGTATCAGCCTGTAATAGTTCATGTCGTGTTCGCCCACCTGTATTTTTATTTATTTCTTTTCTTGTGAAGGACAGCAACTCCAGGTGCGGCGAGGAGCGATGCAAATCAATCATTCTATCTTGAGTGAGATAATTTATGACGCGCTCGGAGGGTTACGGTTTCAATCTCCGCCATGTTCCCACTGTCATGTCCCATGTTTGGGGCTGTCATCAGTCTTCATCAGGCGCCCCGCTTCACTCCCGCCGTCCCCATCCTTGGAGCCGCGATTTATCCCACGAATAATTGATTATGACAGCTCGCATGCAAACAGAAAGAGAACTAAACATGATTAATCACTTTGTTCGATTAATTAGAGCAGATGATGCATTTTAAGCACCAGTCTCACAGTGGACGATCACTAGAGAGAAACCCGTATAATCAGCAGACCTACACCTGGGAAAGGAAAAATCAAACGGCCATTTGGAAAAGATTTTCTCGACACTATCTGGGGACAAACAGTAATTCTTCTCTATTTTGTTTGATCGGGGTTGGAAAAGGTACTTGATGCATATAAATCGAAGGGACGGTGATTGACTTTTTAAACGATGATACTGCTTACGTCCTTTGAAATGTATTTTAGGCCATTAAAAGTCCAAGAGCAAATTGTGGAAAGCGCGTTGCCCTGTCTGACTTTCCTTGATATTCAAAGTAATACAATACAATTCCCAGTGAAAATTGCAAATCAGATCACATAAGCAGGTTCACAAAAAAGCAATTAAGATTCAGTGAAACATGTAATTTAATCAGACTGAAAAGGAAATATATTAAGGTTAAGAGTGCAGAGTTTTGCCCTTTTTTTCCTTGCCCATTATTCAAATGAAGTCACCAGTCAAATAGGGATTTTGATGGGCACAAAACTATCTGGAATGACAGACGGTGTGGACTCACTTAGACAATTTACGCCTCTAAAATCAGCTTGTCTGATAACGAGAGGAAGGCTTGTCAAGCGTTCACTTGTTTCATTGCTTTCTCGTTCAGCATTCTGCTGTGACTCTGCATCAATTAAACTTGCCATACAACAATCCATACGGGTAAAGCATGCTCTTGTCGGACCAGGCATTAAGTCAATTACTTCCAAATTACAACAAATTAGAGGGAAATAGACATCAGATGCCAATATAAAAGGAATGCCTTCACTTCCTCCCGTAATGTCTGTGGACATTCACTTTGACTTCTTAAGGAGAACACCTGCTAGTGGACAGTTGAACCTACGGATGCAAAGAGCATTTTTTTTTAATTTATTCTCAGAAATCGTTTTAAAAATTAATACTAACATTGTGATTATATTTACTGTTGGTCTTTTTTATCCCTATTTGGGCATCAACAATTCCCGACCATCGTCTTTTGTCCTGTGTGATCCTTTCTAGTAGGGCTGTCACGATTAGTCGACTAATCGACTATTAAAATAATCGACGACTAATTTAATAGTCGATTAGTCGTTACTTTATATTGTATGAAGTCAGATTGTAGTAAAGTTGAAAGTTATAATAGCATTCTGCTAGCTTTTTGGAATATTTTGGCATTTATTAAGGTTTTTTTAAGCTATTTTGGAGTTTAGCTAATACTTAATCTAAAAGCTAGCTGTTTGGGCTAACTTAAGCTTTTTTAGGCAATTTTTGAGTTTAGCTTACATTTCAGATATATGCTAGCTGTTTTGGCTAATTTTGGATTTTTCCGTTTTTTTAAGACTTATTTGGAATTTAGCTAATATTTCAGCAGCATGCTAGCTATTTTGGTTAACTTAAGCTTTTTTAACTTTTTTTAGGCTATTTTGGAGTTTGGCTAATATTTCAGCAGCATGCTAGCTATTTCGGCTAACTTTAGCTTTTTTACGTTTTTTAGGCAACTTTTGAGTTTAGCTTATATTTCAGCTATATGGTAGCTGTTTTTGCTAATATAGGATTTTTCCGGGTTTTTTTTAAGGCTAATTTGGAGTTTAGCTAATATTTCAGCAGCATGCTAACTATTTTGGTTAACTAAGCTTTTTTAAGTTTTTTTAGGCAATTTTTGAGTTAGCTTATATTTCAGCTATATGCTAGCTGTTTTGGCTAACTTTGGATTTTTCCGTTTTTTTAAGACTTATTTGGAATTTAGCTAATATTTCAGCAGCGTGCTAGCTATTTTGGTTAACTTAAGCTTTTTTAACTTTTTTTAGGCTATTTTTGAGTTTGGGTAATATTTCAGTAGCATGCTAGCTATTTCGGCTAACTTTAGCTTTTTTACGTTTTTTAGGCAATTTTTGAGTTTAGCTTATATTTCAGCTATATGCTAGCTGTTTTGGCTAATTTTGGATTTTTCCGTTTTTTTAAGACTTATTTGGAGTTTAGCTAATATTTCAGCAGCATGCTAGCTATTTTGGTTAACTTAAGCTTTTTTAACTTTTTTTAGGCTATTTTGGAGTTTGGCTAATATTTCAGCAGCATGCTAGCTATATCGGCTAACTTTAGCTTTTTTACGTTTTTTAGGCAACTTTTGAGTTTAACTTATATTTCAGCTATATGCTAGCTGTTTTTGCTAATATAGGATTTTTCCAGGTTTTTTTAAGGCAAATTTGGAGTTTAGCTAATATTTCAGCAGCATGCTAGCTATTTTGGTTAACTAAGCTTTTTTACGTTTTTTAGGCAATTTTTGAGTTAGCTTATATTTCAGCTATATGCTAGCTGTTCTGGCTAATATAGGATTTTTCCGTTTTTTTAAGGCTAATTTGGAATTTAGCTAATATTTCAGCAGCATACTAGCTATTTAGGCTAACTTTGACTCTTTTTATTTTTTGGCTAATTTGGCATTTAACTAATATTTTAGCTGGTTATCAACTTCAGCATCTTTACATCCACTTTGGCCATGAACAGATTAGTCGACTAATCGGAAAAAATAATCGGTGATTAGTCGACTATTAAAATAATCATTTGTGGCAGCCCTACTTTCTAGCTCCCTCCATGATCTTCCTCGCTTTCTCTTCTCTGGGGATTTCAGGCCAGGGCTTGACAGATGATGCAAGATTTTGGTTTTCTTACGCCGGAATGGAGGTCATTGGGCGACTTTGTTACCTTATGCTGTGGTTCAAATGAGAGGCAAAACGCTTCTTTTTTTCCAAGAGATCCACATCAATCCTGGCAGGAAGTTACGCCAAGAAACACGAGAAAATCTGGTCACTTTTCAATATATAGACAATTTTTCACAATAATATGTTGATAAATGAAATCATAGTTTTGTATCTAAACAGACTGTAGAGATGAAAATGCAGTACACGTGAGGTTAAGGACTGGATATCTCTGTGAATACGGCAAATCCGCGAATACAGAGAACCCCCAGTCTCCGTCTCACCCTCCTACAGCGGAAGAATATTTTTTACCGATCCATACTCATCAACAACACTTCTGATCATGCTTTGTAAACATTTATCAAAGAACACTGAAGTATTGCTCGGCTGGGGTTAGAACGTGGCCCATCCAACTCCATCTTCTCCTCCAGGTCTTTTATTCTCTGGTTTCTGGTTTGCTTCTTGCCAGAACTCTTTTTTTCTGCTGGTTTCTGGCCATTGTATCTCTCATTGTCTCTCATCTCTCGATGGTAATTATTAATCCTCTTCATGCTTCAGCTCTGCACATCAGGACAGACTTAATATTTGAGTTGAACAGGTGAATCTTGGAGTGTGTTTTTGAGGATGATGAAGAGTGCCCTCGCCTTTACATCCATGTTCGTTCCTCTTTGTTGGTTCACCATACTTCCAAAATAGGTGAAGGTCTCAATTTTTTCTAATTTGTTGCTGCCAAGCCTCACTGGCTCTGTGTTGGTAGTTGATCTTCTGGGAGTGGATATGGAGGGAATCTTAGGAAGCTAAATAAGCTACACTTGATGTTTTGTAAGCTCTAATGAGTCAAAACTTGAATTAGTCAGGTGTTATTGTGCTTAAAACCAGGTCCCACCAAGTGCAGAACCAGAGAATAAGTGAAGCTGAACACATGCAAATTGGGCATATATAGAACTATAAATAACCATAAGTTGCTATATTTATACGAACTTGACCAGAATAATATTGAAAAACTTTAAGACTTGATATGTAACAATGGTTGGGTAAACCTGTGTGTTCAGATGTTAAAATTCTGTTATGTAAGATTGATTTTTTTCTTAAAGTTTTCTTAACCCTAAAGCAATATCTCCAGGCAAAAGTGTTTACATGATTTTCAATATGTTGCATTTTTCTGAGTGTCATGGGTGCCTGGGTAAAATATCAGGAATGGATGAACTAAAGCCTAAGTCTTTATCATTTTTAAACATTTTTTTGTTCTCAAATTCCTAAATTTTCAGTAATTTTCATCTTATATTTTTATTTTCCATTTTGTTACATACAGTTGATCTATTTTTTTTATAAGAAATGCGTTTTATTGGGTATTTTATATTGGGTATATCTGGTGTTACATATCTCAGTAGCTTCATATTCTATACTTCCTATAATATATGACTCTTAAATATTTTTAATTTACAAAAGATCCTTTTGCAAAGTGAAGTGATTGATTTCACCGTGATACATTTGGTATATTCTAATAGATTAATTGAAGAGAAATTACTTACAAATGCTTTTGTAACAAATTTAAACGATTTTGTCCTCCCATCTACAAAAATAGTAAATCTGTTATTGAAAATAAAGACAATTTACTCATTAAAATAACTAAATATGGCAACAAGTATGACTCGTATTTCCTTTATATTGATTTGACCATGTAAGAAAACCTAAATGTACAAGTTCTAATGCGCTAACTACACCACTCATTTCTTGACTCTATCTAAAAGATGAGACTGTCACTCAGTTTGGGTTACTTATGTCATTCTGGCCAATGTAACCATTGATGGAGCACTTTCAGTCTTTGACATGTTCTAAAACACAGAACGGTCGTCATCTTAAAGCTCGTTGAATGCTTTTCTGCTGAGTGAGTTTCTCCAAACGCCATCTTTCACCAACTTTACTTTGTTAAATCCAAGCATGGATCCATCCTCCCCTTAATGCGAGGAGGAAAAAAATCGGTTGCCCCTCAGCACCACCCCCATCCTCGATACAACCTGGGTGAACGAAAACCAGACAGACAGAGATTTTTTCTCTTAAATAATTGAGGTTTCAGCAAACCTCCGTGCATGGATTGTTTCTGAGTTTACATTGAGGGTCACTCGCTCGAATAAAAAAGGCAAAGACCCTGACAACTAACAATTGTAAACATGGCAGCAGGGGGAGAGTGGCTCCTCCCATGTCACCATGGCAACCGGATATCCTTGAGCACCAACAAGTGCCAGGAGTATAAAATCATTTGATAGTCTGTGCTTGTGCGCACGATGCCCTGGAAAAGGGAGATCTTGACAATTAATCTTTCCAGCATCCTCCGATTTCTCCAAAGGCTTTTTTTTTTTATTGTAGATCTGCATTGAAATTCTTGTTCAGTGACATGTTGTTGAAACTATCCTAAAGCTGCTCCGCCTGGACATTGGATGTTCAATTTCTCTTCATTCCCACCAGTGTAAACTTTTTGTGATTCGCCTACAGCATCCTCGGAGCTCACTCATGCTTCCTGTTAGTCATCGAGGTGTTCTGCTACCAAAAACTGTCACTTTTTTTAAAAATAAATGTACTTTGCATCACCCACTTTTCCATTTCTAGCCTCTTCTGGTCAAAATAATCTTTGCATCCAGATAATGGTGATTCTATCTTGAAGCAAAAACACTATTTGTTTCATTTAGCTTCACTCATTTTACCTCTTTTTGCATTAACGTTTGTCCTTCATGCATGTTTCTCAGAAAAAAACCTCCACAACCACCTCCTCCTCTGCTTCCACTTCATTGGCCTCAGAACAGAATCATCTTTAAGTGGCTTTTATGGCAGACTCATTTGACAGGGTTTGTATTTAGAAGGACACACCATGTGTTCCTTTCTTAGATCTCTCACCGCAGCGTCGTCGTCTGAGTTCACAAAGTACAGTCTTTTTCATCATGTTTCTTAACCCTCCGCAGGTTTTATATTTGATATCACAAGTATATCTGCTTGTCTGCAAACTTTTTTTCTTTTTTTTCTTTTCTGCTATGGCTGTTGAGCTCTCTTGTGTCACACAAGAGCTGTTGAACTGAAGAGACTTTACACACAAAGCTCTTCAAGTTCAGATCTTTATATTTGCACTCATATTCAAATCAGCAATATAATTAAGGCGGAAAAAAAGGATATTCTATAATAAAACAATTAAATGTACACTTTTCCTATTGTATGGGAGTATATGATTAATATCTTGTGTAACACAAGTGAAATTTCAAGGTCAAAATTCACAGTAGATTCATCATTCATTCATTTTCCTTAACCGCTTTGTCCTATGGGTGTAACGGATCACGGATAATCCGTGGTCCGTATGGATCGGAGGACACGTGTGTACCGCGGACCGCTCCCCCGCCCCTGCACGGACCTCACGCTAGCATAATTTAAACCAATTGTCCGTTCACATCGAATGAAATTTGCATCAAATTCATGTAAATCTTGAAGTCTGTTCATCTGAAGCTCCCGATGCATGTGGGAGGAGCTTCCGTCAAAAACTTTTCTTAACTTCATAATGAAGGACGCGGATCGATAGATATCAGGTTTATTTAATTTTAACAGCTGAATAAAACCATCGGTACACGTTTCCATTACTGGGTTCAAAGAATCTCCCAGTTAAGAGCAGAAACTGTCCCAACGGGGGTTTATACTTAATAAACCCCTGTTGGGACATTAAAATCTGTCCAATGCAAGAGGCTCTCAGCCCGTATCTGCTTGCTCAGCTGTTGGACAGGACAAGTTTAAAAAAAAAAAAAAAAAGAGCAGCAACTGTCCCGCACAGGAGAGAACCGCTCCGTAACGGACCTGCCGGTGCCATCAGGGGCGATTCTACGGCAAGCCAAAAAGACCAAAAATCACCAGGAAAAGCGAGCGCGGAAGTGCCACGTTTTACAGAAAACAATTATTATTTTACATTTTTAAATGTTCCTACAGTTAGTTTTAATAAAACAATTAGTACCAAATAAAATATATTTCAACTGATTTATTTATGATTTTCCTTAAACATTGGGTGGGATGAGATCATTTGTATTTTAAGAGGAATTCCAGATAAATGTGTGTATTTTCAACACTATTTTTAAACATTCTTTTCTCTCAGTTTTTTGGTCTAAAAACATGTCAATGTCATCAGAAACTTTTCTTTCTTTTTTATTAATTCTTTTTTTCTTTTTTTATTAGGGATCCCCATTAGTTGCAACCGAATAGATTGCAACTATTCTTCCTGGGGTCCCGACATTTTTCAAACCTTCTACATTATAATATTCCATGTACATATTCCAGTAATACCATGTTTACAAAAAAAAAAAAAAAAAAAAAAAAAGACAATAGACAATAATAATAATAAATACATAGATACAAAAACACAGAACCCAGTAACTGCATCACTCAACATGATCAATAAATAGTTATTTATTTAAATAAGTATGCTTTTAATGATGATTTGAATGTGGATTTGCTTTTTAACTGTGAAATTGCTGTGGGTAATGAGTTCCAATATGACATCCCTCTGTACAGGACAGTCTTCTTGATGAAACTACATGTTTTAACATTTTGTTTGTGTTCAAAGTTTGTCTTAATAAAAAGGTCTCAATGACCAAATGTTTTGATGTTGCATAATTAAATATTGTGTGTGTGAAGTACTTTATATACTCATTGAATATACGATTTAAAGAGTTTCCAAAAATTAAATTAGCTTTTAAATTGTTTTTTTGTCAGTTTTTTTTTTTACTTTTTACTGATTCAAAAAATGATCCGAACCGAGACCCTAAAACACGATCCGAACCGTGAGTTTTATGATCCGTTGCACCCCTACTTTGTCCCTTTCGGGGTCGCGGGGGTGCCGGAGCCTAACCTGGCTGCTGGTGGGCGAAGGCGGGGTTCACCCTGGACAGGTCGCCAGTCTGTCACAGTAGAGTAAAAATCAAAAATATAAATAAAATTTGTTATTGTGATTTATTTTAGTCATTAAATTCCAGCATTAGTTATATGTTGTTAGTTTAGTAAAAACATTAATTCAATTCTCAGACTTGACAACATTTAAGTGTTGTTTTAGTATCAATTTACTCCTTTTGACAACATCAAGAATCATCGATGCTTTTTAGACATGAATTATTAAGAAGCCTTAAGCATGAAATGCACCATAAACCACAAAGCAATCTAAAACAATTCTGTTTTCAAGCTGAGATAGTTTACATTTTAGATTAAAGCATGTGAGAACTCGTTCTAAAGCACTGGCAGTCTCTCTGTCTCCCTAAAGAGGATGATGAAATAAAATATGGAACAAGTCTGTTAGCAGGAAACATTCCTTTGATTCTTTGTAAATACATTTGCTGTTGTGCGTCTAACATGACTGATTGAAAATCAATCAATTTAGGCTTTTGTGATTGATTTTACATCTTTTAATAAGTGCTTTACGAGAATAAACAACTTCCACTGCAAATGTGAAGTCTCAGCAGCTGCCAACATCAGACTCTACTCAGCATACGTTATTCACACTCTTCATAACCAAGTCATTTTTCTTTTTTGGATTAAAAAATAGCATTTTGGTAACCAGATTTCTTCATCAAAGTGTTATTTTAAGGAGACTTTTATGTTTTTAAAGGAAATACTATTTTTTTCAAACTATTTGTTGAAATCTAGGAACATTTATATTTGATACATACATTACATTATGTACTTTTTCTTTATTTTATTGATTCACTTTGAGCTAAATATACCAATACATTTTTTTTAATTACTTTTTGTTTGATTATTCCTTCAAACGGATCCTCCACACCAGTGATAATGCCTCCTCGTTGCAGTCAGATCTGCTTCCTTGCTTTATGACACTCTGATCCTGTCATATGTGACCATGAGTGGGATGGTCGCTGGTGTGGACGTCTAAACCCGTTTTGTCCCTTTCTGGGTCATGGGGGTTCCCGGGTTCACGGAGGCCGCTTCCATTTGGCGCCTTTGTTAACCTTTGGTGTTTGTTTGGTGTTTCGTTTGGTACCAAAAGAAGCTGCTGCAAACGGTGCTTAGTTTCATTGAAGATCTATTTGTCTGTGGACATGTCAATCACTTCTACATAATTCACTACTTTGAAGTTCTAGCCAATCCCCTCCGCCTTTCCTAGTGTGCGGTCTCACACCGCGCACCGCTCAAATGTCTGGCTGCATCGCATTAGCTTATCAGGAACTCAGCTTTGGGCACGTGACGTTTTCAGTGACCTGATCAGCGGGTAAAATATGAATCCAATACGAGCGTTGTATCCCGTCGCAGCGCGGCGGTCCTCGGGCTCTCGGACTTCACATGCCAGGAGAAAGAGAGCCGCTGCAGGGAGCGCGGGCGACCTGCCCAGGTCCCCCGAACTCTGATATTTTACTTATTTTCATCAAAACAATAATGAATAGAAAAAAAAGGTTAATGCGGAACAGCCTTCAAACTCAATCACAGAGACACAGAAACAGTGGAAGCGACTGTCATCCAGACCCCACCCCCTCAGACAAGCTCAAGATCACATGTTTGACAAGCGGCGAGCAGCGGCGGGGCATCAGTGCACAGACATCAGGCACTTTGTGTGAAAAGTGCTTTATTATTTAAGTTTGATTTCAAATTTGAAATACAGGCCATTTAAAAAATCTTAAAAGTGGTCTTTATCACATTTTTAAGACTCATTTTTTAATGTAGTTTGATACAAGAACTAATAATAATAATATTCTGCTCAGCATGGAGAGTTTGTGGCATTGATTAAACTGGTGGCAAGAAGAAAAAAGGAAGCCGTGGACCATAAATTAAGAGGTTGTTGAGAGGATAAGGGGAAAAGCCTGTCCTCCCTCGTGAATGTTCCAGACTGCTGATCTAGTAAGTCCGTGAAGTCTGTCTTGAAGTCGAGTCCTATTCCTCAGAGTCTGTCACAAGAAGCCAATACTTAGTCCCATCAGAATGATAGATGGAGGTATAATCACACACTGACACTCTTGACTGCGAATCTCACTCCTAAAAACACTTGAGTCAGCTCGATTGATCATGCATTTTTGGAGCTGGATACTTGAAAGAACTTAGTTTGTGACAGATTTCCTTTCGTGAGGTCAGTCCGCTCCAGCTAATGGCTGCTTCATCACAACTGTGACCCACCTCTCAGACAGCTGCCTGTATTAGAGATACACAATAAGGTTAAAAGGATTTTGCTGGAGGACCTCATGTGCTCCTCTTGCATACATCTGCCAGGTCCTGACAGAGTTATAGATGAAGTAAAGATCGAGATCACACAAAAAGTGAAATGACAAGATGAAGAATGTCCTTTAGTGCTGTTTCTAGCACAATAACTAAGGCATACTAAGTTATCCAAATAATATAGTTTGACATATGTCAAGATCCATTCCATGATTTTGACAACTCAGTTGAAGCCAGTTGATGCCAGCGAGGGAAGAAAATTAAACGAGATACATAACTTTAATAAAATACTAATCCTGTTCTATGTTATTATCTTTCATTTTATTTCAAGTTCTTCTCCCTTATAAACACACTGCAATAAATATTGTGTTTTTTTTAGCAGGTTTCTGTGGCATTTTTCTGATGATAGAGAACATTTATTAGGAAAATTAATGTCAAAATTCCTACCTCTTTGTTGAGATTATTGCTGAGAACCGCCATCGCAGAAAAAGAAGGAAACTATGGAAAAATTTAAAAAAATACATATATCTGCAAACAAAAAAGCAATGTCAGCAAAAATAAAAAGTAAACATAAAAGTGATCGAAACTAAAAATATATATCAGCAGAAATATAAAAGTAACTGCAAACAAGTTTGTGACAGATTTCCTTTTTCTTTGTGTCCGATTTTCTGAGAAAGCTACAACAGAAGTTGATGATCGGGGATTGTTTTGGATTGACCGGAAATGTTCTGGTTTGAGAAACATGTAGAGAGCGTCCACTAGCGAGAGGATAATCCAGTTCTGTGATCTACACCACAGACTGTGTAATATTTTACTCCACTTGATTATCTTTTTCTTAGTGAACTGTCTGTACTCTAACGACAAATCGGCCTCCTTCGATGTGTGGTCTAATCTAATAACGTACATAAATGGTGATATTGAACAATTTGGTTGTGCTCTTCATTTCCTCCTTCTCATTGCTTTTTTTTTTCTTTTCAAAACACAAACGACATACAGCAAGAAACAAAGAACAATGAAATGTGGATCAGTTGTTCAAAATAAACCCCAGAGGGATACAAACACGAAATAAAAATGATGTTAAACTAAAAAGCTGAGCAAGATTACGTGTTTTTTTTTTTTTTTTTTTTTTGTACTGGGGGAAATGGATTGTATGTAAAAACAGATTTGGGTCAATAAATTAGAAAAATTGTGAATTTTACTGTTAAATTTAGTTTTGTAAATATAATCCTTGGTTAACAAAATCTGGAGATTTATGAAATATTCTTCTCGCAGCAAAAACAATCTCCGATAATTAACTTCCGTTCCGTTTCTTTGCGTCACTTTTATTTATGCTATCTGCATAAATAAAAGTGACGATTCTTTTTCTTTTTTTAGCTGCTATAACTTTTATATCTTCAGTAAGTTTTTTTTATTTTTGCTGAGATTGCTTTTTTATTTGCAGGTTTTTCATTTTTATTTTTACAGTTTCCTTTTATGTTTTTTTTTTTTTTGCACCGATGGCATTTCTCAGCTACTGTATATTGTGAATTAGGAGCAAACAAAAACATATTTTATCAAAAAGCTCATTTGTGACATAAAACCTTAATGTATGTAATAAAAGACTACTGGAAACACTTTGAAAATGGATCAAAAGGTGATCAGAGTTCAACTTTAATTTAAACTGAGTGGTTTTGTTCTTTTGCTGCACATTTTTTTTACATATATACATAAATAAAGTACATTGCATTACATCCATAGATTTCATCCAACAATTGTTGAAAATTTGGACGTACCATTTTTAGCATGTTTCTTATGATGCAACACAAAATAGAAGGGCTAAACATGTACTCACAGGAGCTGAGCTGCATCCAGTCGCAGTTAATAGCATTTTTGTCCTTCTAGGGGACAAAACTGTTAACCCAACAACACAACTGCATGCTGGCGGGCGCTCTGTCACGTCAAGCTGCGACCCAACGAGAACTGCAAAAATAAGAAAATAGCATTCTCATCACAGACAAAAAACCTTGAATGTGTCTTTGACACAAAATAATTCAATGTGCTCTAATAAATAGCTGCAGATTGATTTTGAAGAGAGAAAACAAAAAGGAAAATGAAGCCTGGTCGACAAATAACACTTATTCAGAGGTAATCAGTTGAATGCGAGGAGAGGTCACCTCGGCGACCGCCGTTCTTGCGTTTGCTCAATCGTCTGAAGGTGAACACAGTTCAGCAAGCTGACCCCGAGGTGTTAAGCATTAAAACTCTCAAAAAGAAAGTTTGACAAACGGTTGATGTCACCCTGAAAAGGGCTCCTTTTAAGTGAAGATAGTTTAAATGGTGAAAATGACAGGTAAAAGTAGAGGGTGTAGGGAAAGATGACACGTTTACCCCTTCAGCAGATCAAGCTGCAGCCAATAAATAAAAAAACATGTTCAAAAGGATGAAAGACATGTGGTCGTGCTTTAAAAGAAGTCACATAAATTCCAGGAAACACTAAAAGATCGTGATATCTGAAGACGATGCACTAATATATTGTCAGATGGTATTTCTACAGTCCCACTGTGACTGTGAAAGGATGTGGTTTTCATAGATATAGATGAAGATGTGTTAGAAAGAGTAGACACGTTTGCAAAAAACAGGAAGCATGAGCTTTTAAAGGGACGGATGCTACATTTTCCTGTTGGTCAGAGGATTTGTCAGCTCATAGATTCGACTCACATTTCTACCTTTAACCATGCTGATAGCACTGAAACAGCAGTTTATGCTTCTGAAGTTCTCTTATTCTTGCCGCCGTTGGTTTGACATCCAGCCGGGCTTCCGTAGCTGCAGGTTTTCAGGTGTTCTTGACTGGTTCAAGAAAGAAAATATAACAAAAATGAAGAAAATAAAAGTGCACAGACCAATGCTGCACTATCAACTCTGAAATGTTTGTTTGGGTTGTACTGGAACTAGGGCTGTCACGATTAGTCGACTAATCGATGACTAATCGACTATTAAAATAATCGACAACTAATTTAATAGTCGATTAGTCGTTACTTTATATTGTATGAAGTCAGATTGTAGTAAAGTTGAAAGTTATAATAGCATTCTGCTGGCTTTTTGGAATATTTTGGCATTTATTAAGGTTTTTTAGGCTATTTTGGAGTTTAGCTAATATTTCAGCAGCATGCTAGCTATTTCGGCTAACTTTAGCTTTTTTTACGTTTTTTAGGCAACTTTTGAGTTTAACTTATATTTCAGCTATATGCTAGCTGTTATGGCTAATATAGGATTTTTCCATTTTTTTTAAGGCTAATTTGGAGTTTAGCTAATATTTCAGCAGCATGCTAGCTATTTTGGTTAACTTAAGCTTTTTTAACTTTTTTTAGGCAATTTTTGAGTTTAGCTTATATTTCAGCTATATGCTAGCTGTTATGGCTAATATAGGATTTTTCCGTTTTTTTAAGGCTAATGTGGAATTTAGCTAATATTTCAGCAGCATGCTAGCTATTTAGGCTAACTTTGGCTCTTTTTATTTTTTGGTAAATTTGGCATTTAACTCATATTTTAGCTGGTTATCAACTTCAGCGTCTTTACATCCACTTTGGCCGTGAACAGATTAGTCGACTAATCGGAAAAAATAATCGGTGATTAGTCGACTATTAAAATAATCGTTTGTGGCGGCCCTAACTGGAACGTAATTTGCTGTCAGTGAAAGCTGCGCATATGATAACAAAAAATTAAAGAGGCAGCATTGTGGGGTAAATTGTTTTATTTGCGTCTATTTCTTTGTCACTCTGATCAGCATCATTGTCGAGTTACGAAGGAAGTTATAAGCTTCTGCCTATTCCTTTTTTTTGTATATTGTGTTAAAACTGGATGATTTGTTTTGGAGTTGTTCATTTTTAAATCAATCACTCATTAAAAACAACAACTGCAAGTATCGCCCAAATTTAACTGAATCAATATTTTCGTACCGTTTGCTCTGATTATATCAGGGGTGTCAAACTCAATCACAGGCGGGGCAAAAATGCAAAATACTCCTTAGGGTCACGGGCTGAACAGGATAAACATTTATTGAGCACAATACGAATAAAAGGAATATTATTCCAGAATAAATCAATTTTCAACATTTTACTCTCTATAAAAATATAGTTTGTCAACATTATACTAATTACACTTAAATTCCTTCACGTTTATGTTATTTTACTTGAGAAGATTTTCATCTCTATAAAATATATCCTATTAAAATTATCCAAATATAGGAGAAGGACGACACCCTAGTGATGTCAAACGCTGTGTTCCAAAAGGAAAACCACAGATTATTAGAACTGATCTCTCAGCCTCCGTAATCCTAATGTTGCTCTAATATGTTAATATCGGGCCATAAATAACAATAATACATAATGATCTGGTTGACGTGAACAATTTGAATAAAGAAATATTCAGAAATGCAATTTTAGACTAATTTTTTTAAATAAATGTCCTCCATCATTTAAAAGAAAAATGTTAAAAGCACCAAAAATGTAATTTTTATTGGAGTTTGTCTTTGAAATTAGGGATTTAAAAAGCTCTAGTTGATACTTTTAATAGTCAAAAGTATTTTCAGTTTCTTAAAAAGCATCAACATCCAACAAATATACAATAGGTCTGTGCTGTCTTTATTCTATTGATTTAAGTATTTGCTTGTATATAATAATAGGCTTCTTGCATTTGCAAAATAAAGGCAGCACTTTCTCGTTTTTGTTGTTAGATGTTGGATCAAAGACAATAAAGAAAGCAGAAAAACCTGATAAACACAAAAGCTGCTCAACCCTATGATCCTTTGGAGACCTTTGAAATGCAATTAATGGGCAGAAACTAACATGCCACTCCAGCCTGTCAAAAAAAAAAACAAAAAAAGAGCTGTCACGGCGGTAGAAATCTGCTTTGTAATAACTGACTGAAGACAGAATAAAAACAGAATAACCTTTGCCTTTTCCCTTGTTTTGTTTGTAAAATCTCTTCCTTTCATTTCTCCTCCGAGCTGAACACTTATTGAATAATTGTTTAAATGTTTGTTCTTTCTTCCTAATATCGGCTTAATTATTGTCAAGGGCAAAACAAGTTGCTGAAAATATCCACGTTTTTTACTCTTAATTCCTACAATATGTCATCCAGACAAATGACACATTACAAGGACTCGCCGCGTGAGCATTTGACTCACAGGATTAATAAAATCATTAAACTGAATAAAAGCCCTTGCCATTCACTTCAGTTCCCCACAGTGTTTCACCTTGTCTGCTTGGCAGCAAGGTGTTCTCTGTCTTGTTGAAAAATGAGACGAGGTTAGTCTCGGCTCTCGCCGCTTTTGACGAGCCGCTCTACGTCTGCTTCACTCAACGCCATTGATTACCTGATGCAAGCAAAAGCCGAGCGCGCTGCCCTGATCATTAATCCTCGCGCAACCTGCTCTTAAACAACAGTTCCCCCTGTGCTTCCTTTCCTCTTCCTCCCCACTCCTGGCATTTATCGAAGCAATAAGGCCACGGGCTAAATGAGGCCTGCGTGATGGAGGATTTGCAAAGCAAGATTTTTCACATGTGAGGTCAGGGCGCTTCCAGAACGGTCAAGGTGGAAAAAGCTCTCTCTGCTCGAGTAAAACCGCTCGGTATAGAGGAAAAATTAGCATTACAGTCAGGATTTCATTGATGGAGACGTTTTAGACCAAAAAGGAAAAATCTGAATTTGTTCTTTAAACTTTAGTGACAAATCAGGATCTGCATCAATTAAACAACAATAAAAACAGCTAATGAATTTAGTAACACGTCGTTCTGCAAAGCAAGATGAAACCAATTATTACTAATTGTCATGAAATGGTTACTAAATATTTATAAAATGAAAAGTATTACTATTATTATGTCATTAAATATTTTCTATTAGCTTCTTTAGACTCTTTAGAAAGCATCCACAGGAAATATCAATGTTCTAGCTTATTTTCAATAACATTTACATTTATATTATGATGCTATTAAACGTTTACCTAAATCTACTTCACAAATTTTTCACGTATCAGTTTTTTCAGCAGACTCCTGGCAGGTTAAACACAAAAGAATTTAAAAAGCAACAAATTGGTAACTTTATATTAAATAGTTAGGTAACACTTTAGATGAGGTGCTGCAAAACACTCGGTATAATATTGACAAAGATAGTTAATATATTTGTTAAGATTGTAAACAGTTTATTAATATGGCCTGTGTAGATAGATGTCTCAATTTAGATGGTAATACATCTTTCTAAGTATGTTAATAAACCTCATTTGGCTTATTATGCTTATAAATGCCTTATAAACATCCTATAAACACATTATTAATGTTTGTTAATGTGCTCATAAAGCTTGTTAGGGAATCTTATTATGAAATGTTACCAACAGTTATTGTCATAAACTTAATTTAAAGAGCAGGGAAGTCATTAGTTTCATATATTTTTCTTTTTTGCTAAAATATTTATTTATTTTAAATGTAAAAGATAAAAAATAATATAAAAAAAACACATCTATATTCTTTTTAATATGAAATGGTTTGAGAAGAACATAAGGTAAGAAATCCAAAAGACTCAAAATAAGAATACAAAAGCTTCTTACACAAATCCTCATTCTATGTATATTTAGTTATTTTTTAAGGGAAGAACTTAATCACTGAACTAAATCATGCACACAAAAATAACTCTCCATACATAAGAGACATAATACTTTTCTGGTTCCAGCATGTATTTCTATATATACCCCAGATAAAGTGTTTGAACGAAGACCGACAAATTGAAATCATCCTGATGGGCGGGTTTGTGAGCGGTTGTTGGGTTGCAAGTTTCACTAACAACTCTGTGGCAAAATTTAACGGCAAGTAAAAAAAAACAGGAAGTGCTTTGGATCAAGTGAGATGTTCCTGACAAAATGGCAGTCATATAAATCATATAAATGAAATGGGTTTATGTCAAGAAATGTTTCTTTTTCCTATGAATTTAGACTTATGGGACACCCTGTAGAGAAATTTGACAAGAAGAAAAACTCTGAAGTTCTGATCCAGTTTATCTTTTTTTTAGATTATCTTCTCTGGTTTGTTAGACGATCATGTTAAAATCAACTGAAGTTGCTAAAGTTCTTGTCTTAACACTTTGGCCTGTTTGTTGTCTTTCCCTTGTTGGCTCATTTTTTTCTTCTATTCTTTTGATCCACTCAGTCCAATTCAATTCAGTTTTGAGTTTACACATTTAGACATGCAGTTCTCCTGGAGGGCGTTTCTGTTTGGCCACTAGGTGGAGATCACGCTAGAACATTACACCATAATCCAGAAGAAGAAGAAAGCAAAAAAAAAAAAAACTGTTTTAAATATTTCCTTAAAGGGCCATACCATGATTTTCTTAAGCATTTCAGAGTAAACTATATCCATAAATACAGTATGTTCATATATTACATTGGGAACATTAGAAAACAAATTATTTATGAAATATGAGTCATTTTTGTGGCTCGTTTTAAAACCCGGAAGTAAAACGACTCAATTTCTGAGCCTCCACCTTTTCACTCCTCGTCGGTCCCGCCCATTTCCATGAACCCGCCTCCTCAGCATGAACAAAATTTGTAAACAAAACCACGAGACTAAAGATGAATGCAGTCTGCAACATCTAGTGAGAACGTTTCCCTTTTTCAAACTTTTTATTCTGCTGATAAACGTTCTAACAAGTAAACGGTTGGAACAATTATTTCCTTTTGGATAACTTGATCATTTATGCTCTACACATTAATGCTCTACATTTGTCCGCGGCTCGCCTCATTTCTACCGTGTTTACATCACGTGACTGTCGGGTACGGTGGCCATTTTGGTTCAGTTGTTCCGCTCTCGGTTCGTTTCATATTCAGACTGAGGAATCTCAAAGGGAACCGAAGTTCGGTCCGATTGGAAACGAAGCGAGACTGCATTGAAAAATGGGTCTGGAAGGTAGTTACCTCCTGCCAGGAAACAGATTCTGGCAGCAGGGGAGAACTATCTCAGCACCACAGGTGGAGGAGATGGGGGTGGGTTCATTGTGGTCTGGGGGCGGAGCTTGCAGCACATACTCTTCCAGGGGGGAGCTGTTGGCAATGATCTTACATCAGCACGTTTCCAACCGCTCGTTTTCGTGGGTATGGGAGGGGCTGCTGCAGACTGTGCAGGTTTTTAAAGGATTACTCTTAAATAATCGGATCAAAATACCGTTTTGGGGTTCTTTATAGTGAGGAATGAACAGTAAAATGCATTTAAAACCTCAAAAAGTAGAATTCTTAGGGTAGGACCCATTTAAAATAGTCTGTGAGTTTATAAAGAAGTTCATTTAGTCAGCAATGTATGTTTAGGTCGACCGAGTGTTAGCATTCGCCATCCTATGGGTAATCCCATTAAACGTTAGCATCAAGCTAGCTTTATGTGTTAGATCAATCTCTACTTTTATGGATCGATTATTGATCTTTCGTGGATTAATTGAATTTTTCATCCCAGCACTGGCTGCCACAAAAACAAACAAAAAACATCACCCAGTTTTACTCCCAGGCAACGTGTCTCTTTGGCATTTGGGTATAGTAATGCAGTAAAACAGGAAAAAATAAACCAATGTTATATTGATCTATAAAAAAAAAAAAAAACTGTTGAAATCAGAACAAACGGCCAGCAGAGCAGCTTTGACTGCAGCATTAGCACAGCTCCATGGTCCAGTGTACACTCCTCTAGGTTACAGTTTGGACTCTTTGCTGAGAAATCTTTTGTGTTTGTCAGTTTTAATGCACTTTAGAAGTTGCTGACACGACTCTGTGACTTAAAACTATTTTTTCTGCTTCACGACTGGCTTGCTGCTGCTGCTGCTCCTCCAGACTCTAAATTCTAATAATCTTACTTACATTTATTATCCCAGTAAATTTTCTTAATCTGTTTTGGTGCTAAGGTGGCACCCTGTCGTATTTACTAGACTTTTGGGATCACGCAGTGAAAATATGAGTTTTGATTGTTAATATTAAAGCCCCTGTATGGTTTGAAAGACGAGTAAAAGACATTTCTGAGAAAATATATTTACAATTGCCAGTGCTATGAGGGAAATCACAGAACATATGAAAGGAAAATACAAATCTGTTTTGTTTAACTTTCCTTTGATTTTAGATCATCTCCAGGACTCCTGTAGTTTTGTTAGAGGCGGAACATCAAAAAGAAAACTATTATTTTTGGAATTGTTTTTTTTACTCATGGGAGGCCACTTTCAGAACATGCATCTACACAATAGCCTTGGTGCATGTCCTAAAAACCAGTCAAATATGAGTTTTGTGACTCCCACACATCATGTGGCAAACACACTGACTGTGAGGAAATTTCACAGCAGGTAATTATCTGCAATTTTTTTTTTTTTTTTGCCTCTGGGAGGAAAAACGGGCTGCACAGAGGCGGTATTGGTTGAGGGGTGAGGTTTCCGTTCCACCCTCAGCTCTAAGGGTGAAAATTACACCGTCTCCTCTGTGGGCTTGGAGGGCCACCAGACCTCATCAAGCAGCAGGTGAGCGCTTTTTTTTGCATTTCTTCCTCAGTGTTGTCGTGCACAATATAAATAGAACAGTGTGGCAGTGCGAGTCACATCTCATTTGATGTGTTGTGTCTCGGCGTACCTCCGCTGAGACGCCGGGCAGCGAGGGCAGCGGGGAGAGAGCACAGCTTCACTAATGGACAGAAGCCAGGCTTGAAATTTACAGACCCAACCTAAAAAAACCATTGTTGCCCCTTCAATGGAAACACAGTTAGAACGATGTTTTGGCCTATTTTTTCTCCCCCTTTCGAGTCGATGATAATTAACTGAATGGATACATGTCAACATGTAATTACTGGGGTTTCATGTTTGCTTTATTTGCTTTCGATTGTGGAAATTTTGCAGAAAAGTCGTTCATCTTTGAGGGGGATGAGAGCACAGCAAAACTGGCAACCTAAAACCGCAATGTTCATAATATTAATATTTAATAAAAATGATTAATCTATTTTTTTAAATACTTACCTGAAGTTTAAAAATGTTTAAAAATAATACAGAAGCCTCTAAAATTATGTTTTAATGAGTAACTAAAGTGATTCATTATTAAATTATTACATTTATTGTGAAAGAGCCCTGCCCCAAAAGAAATAGAAAATGAAAAAAAAATGTTCAATTATTAACAGTACATTTTTAATTTAATTTTTTTTAATTTATCCTTTATTTTACCAGGAAATCCCGTTGAGACTTACATCTCTTTTTTAAGGGGGACCTGGGCCAAAAGGCATCAACACAAGAGAATAAAATACAGTAAAAACAATTAAAATAGAAATAAAATACAATAACAATAAAATATAATTGAAAATAACAACAGGACAATGAATAAAAGGTTAATTGAGAGTGGTACGGATAAGTCAAGAGTTCTTTTACAAGCTCAGAAAGTTTTGCTTTGATGCAATCTGTAGAAAATCATGACGACCAGAAAATAAAAGATGAAACAGATCAAAAGAAAAAACTGATGGCAATCAGAAATGTCATAACTCCACCCAGATTTAGACAACCAATATTTTTATTGGACAAAGCAGAAAAGTTAGAAGACACAGAAATGTTTTAATGGAAATTTAATTTTACTCCAAAAATGCAACCGCAAACACTTCAAAAGCGGTCAACATGGCTGACCTTAAAATAGTAAAGTTGAATCAGACTGTTAACCAGAACTGAACCGACACACATAATATGTACTGTTGCCTCGGATCAAACCATCAGAAACCCAAAAGAATAATCCAATGCAACCACAGAATGATGATGGCCCTAAATTAAGAAAAAAACACTCAATTTCTAAATGATAACATACTTTTTTGCTTCAAGTGAACTATATTTTATAATTCCTAATAATAAATATTCTTTCCACATACGTATTTCATTTGATTATTTAGACGACAGTACTGTTCTTTTCATGATGCTGGAGTTTTGTGGCTTCAAGCATAAAATCTCATCACTTCATGTAGTCACACTTAAATTAATTTATTTTCTGCTGTTGCAAAACAAATATTTTTTTTTTTTTAAATGTGGGAAACAGATTATTTAGTCAGCAGATAAAAATGTAACCTTGCAAAGATAACTTGAATCTTTAATACTAATTAGTCTGTTAGATGAAAGCATGATATCTTTTATTATTATTATTCTAAATGGAACAAACTGGAATTGGAACTTTAGTAACTTTCTGCAGTCCAGAAACATGATCTATAGGTGGATTGGCATAGATTCTCCCAGGTGTGCATGTGTGCACTTTGAGGTCACGTGGTGGCAGGCCAACAGGTACGATGACGTTACGAAATCGGCTGATAGCTGGTTGGCCGCAGAATTGCCAGCCAGCAGCAGCTTTAATTGCACAATGTGTAAATGTCTCCATATCGAATTTTCTACTGATCAAAACTAATAAGGAGCCATTTTACTTTAGCTTTTAAGAAATTTGGATTTTCTTTTTTTTTTCTTTTTTTTTTAAAGAAATATGAAGTGTCTATTTTTTTATTTTTTGCACGAACAAAAGCAAAAATTATAAAAAGAAACTAGCATCTCTCTCATACCTTTTACCTTAGTGGATACCAAATTAACCAAAAAGCAAACTTAATTACTAGCTAAACTCCAAAATATCCTTACATTTCTCAGTAAACTAAATTAGTCAAAAATGTTAGCATGTTGCTAAAATAGAAGCTAAACTCTAAATTGGCCTAAAAATCGCAGTAGATAACACATTTGCCAAAAACGTTAGGATGTTGCTAAAATATAATATAATATTTAAAGAATTGTTGCTAATCTGCTTAAAATTTAGAAATTTGAAGACTTTCTAATTTATTTCCTTTGGGGCGCATTTTGCTCAATATTTCAAAAAGAATAAATACCAAAAATACAAGCAGTGATATCCTGAACTAGCTGAACGTTTTAATACCAAGATTGCTGAAATTGCGATTCTGTGATTATAAATAATGCTAATTAAGTCGTCTGTTTTTTTTTAAAATTACTATTTTATATTCCTTCAACCAAAGAGCCACCATGGAGAGATAAAAGAGCGGATTTAAAATGCTGACAAGATAATATTAGATTAATTATTTACAATGCCCGTCAGCGTCTGTCTTTTGGTTTTCACCTAATCCCCGACCACTAGTGCTAAATAAGTTACATTCGGTAATGTTGTAAATAAACCGCACTCTATTTCTTCAGTCATACTTTAGAAACCTTATACGTTTATGTATTTTTTTTCTTATAATGTTAAACAATTTGTTATTATTAAAAATTGTCCTGAGAAAAAATTTTGAGATTTACCAGAGATTTCCTAATTCTGTCTCCAAGTGATTACTTTTATATGAAATTATAACAAAAAACAGCCTGAAAACAAAGATTTTGCCTATTGATTCCGTTCTGTAATTCTATTAACAAATGTTCTTTTTATGAATATTCAATGATTTAATTTGTTGTATTTATTTCCCACGTCTTAAAGTCCAGTCAGTGAAATATTGTCCGACTGTAAGCTGCTTCGTGTTTACATCAGTCTACACATGAAGCAGCTCGTTAGCATTAGCATCATGTTAATGCTACATCTCGGTGACCGAGTCTACAATTTTTGTTGCTCCTATAACGAGTTTGTCTTACAATTGTGACTGGCTCCCGTTAAAAAGACGTTCCAGTGCTTCATTAGCCGAAACTAAACGTTACACGGAGAAGATTAGCGGAGGTGACCGTGGGGTTTATTTACCCTGCAAGCAGATGAAGGAAGTGGAGAGGTCCAAAATAATTACCAAAATAAGAGCCAGTGAGCATAAATAATCAGATGCAAACATGTACTCGACATGTAACCACTAACTCTCTAACTGTTACTCGCCAAAGTGGAGAAAATACTCACAAGTGGCTAGCGTCAATATTGGACCCTTCAAAATAAAAGTCTACTTCATCATGAGGTTTTAAAATCTATCATTCCTCCATATAATGTTACCGGTTTATTGCCCAGCCCTGAGTAAAAATGGTTTTTACATTTTCATTACCATCATGTAGGTTTTTTTTCTAAGTCATACTCTAAAGAAAAATAGTGAAATATTGTTCTAGTACAGTTTTGGGATCTATCGCGACGCATATCCTATTGTCTGACTGCCATTCATGACCACGCCAACGATTTCCAAAAAATGAGCCAGCAGCAAGAAATTTAGAAGATTCTGAAGATACCTCCCCAACCAACAGTGGCATATTTGTTACCACAGTATTACATATGAAACCTTGGTCATCCATCTTGAGAACCCATCGTACTTCTATTGGGGTCACGGGATTGCTGAATCCAACCCGGGTACTGTCGTCCGAAGGCGGCTTACCCCCTGAACAGGCCGCCAGTCTGTCGCAGGAGAAGATTGGTTACAGAATAATATAATGTGTCCAGTCTGTAGTAGAGCTGCATCTTATCATGTTGTGTAAGTAAAGTAAAAAATGGGGAGATGAAATACTTCTGACTGGTTTGAATGCTTGATTTAGTGATTCCAAGTCTAAAAACTACAGAAAATTCATTGTGATATATCGAAAAGCACTTCTTTACAGACAGGTGGAAACTCTGCAATGATGCGGGTTGCTAATCCTATCAGCCATTCTCTGTCCAGTTTCATTAAATATGAGCATGGAGTATTATCTTGACAAATAGGCAGTGCCTGTAATGTAGTAAAGGGGAACAGGTTTGAAGGTTGGTTATAAATTAGGCCAATAAAGATGATTCTTAAATACAATTTCAACTTTTGATCAGCATTACAATCAAGCTGACAGCACGGTTTCATAATCATACTGGAAAGACAACACAAACTATAAGAAATCAGGAAATGTAGTAATCAATCTGTATAGAGACTGACAGAGTTGCACGGTTTCATAATTCATACAGAAAAGTGGAAAGACCAAAGAGCAGGACAAACTTTAATACACGCCTAAAGCTGTACGGTACTTTATATGTTCATTGGATGATAGGAGCTGCAGTTTCGAGCCGTAGGAAACCACAAATCAGAGAATAGTGGGAACTTTTCAGTCGTTTCAGTGGCTAGAAAACAAAAAGAAATGAACTTATGCATGACCAAATTCAACATAGTTTTGTTCTACTTCGGTTATTTTAATGAACGAATCATGTCTCTTCCGTGACCTTGATGAGCACATTTCACGTCTACACCACCAATACAGCCAAATGCCAAATTCTGAAACCCAAAATAATATGTAAATGTTAAAGTGTAACGAAACCTAAATCTTAGAGCAGGGGTGGGCAAACTTTTTGATTTGTGGGCCAGAAAGGGTTCTAAAATTTGGCATAAGGGCCGGACAAGGAGCAGATGGAAGGAGTGATTTGGTAATGAACCTCATGAACTAAAAAGATAACATGGAATTTAGAGAAAAACATGCTTTAATTTGGATTAAAATTCAAATATATTCGTTAAAAAACAAAAAATTGGGGAATTTTAATTTTTGTTCTCTTTTTGGGTTGATGTTCTTCAGAGGAAAATGCGAACTCAAAGAAATCCAAAAAATCACCTTTTGACACACGAACGCCAGAGAAACAACATCATTCATGAGAAGAACCAGGAATACAACGAAAATAGACAATAATTAGGACTTTTGATTCAATGTATTTTAATTTGGAGGGCCAGATTAAGTAGCTAAAGGGGCCGTATATGGCCCCCGGGCCGTAGTTTGGGCCACCCCTGTCTTAGAGTCTTCTCATTCTAAGTGTCTCTGAGCTGTGCCTCACACTGCAGCAGAACAACATGTAAAGGGGAAAAGCTCACCAGTTTTAGTATTAAGGCTCTTACTCCTTGAAGCGGACAGGATGGATGCAGAAATGTGTCTGTCCACCATGGTTTGAGTAGATGAGGATTCTGGGTTCGGGTGGCTCTGCCTCTCAGCTTTAATCTCCAGCCAGCACGCCACAGAAACACTGCTATTTCAGAGGAGCTGTGACATGCCTTGAATTTACACTTAACATTTATTTTTACATAAAAAGTGTCAACCAGACGTTTTAGTCATTGATACCCTAATAACTAAAACAAGGATAGTGACATGATTTAATCCTGCTGAAAAACAAGAGCAAGGGTTTGTTAAGAGAACTGCTTAATGTAAATGTGTATGTATTTTTGTTTATATATGCCTATTCATTTTCTTTGTTAAATTTATTTTTATTTAATTTGATTTGGTAATAGTGGTAAGTTTTCTTCTTTCTGTTCCTTTTCATTTATTAACTGTTTTTATCTTTATCTAGTGTTATTTTGATGATATGTATTTTTACTAAATGAAGAAAAACTCTTAAAGGCGTTTTAAGCATATGTTAAATGTTTTGCTATTTGTTTTGGACCCCCTTGAAAATGAGATGGTACATCTCAAGGGGCATTCCACTAAATAAATACTAAAATACTAAAAATATGGTGTTCGCACTGATGTTAGCATGTGTACTCACACTTAGGCGAGGTTTGGTACGAAATATCAGAGCGGTTAGTTCCAATCAAGTTTTATTTTCTCTACAGCTCTGTTTTGTAGTTTTAGACAGAGTATTAGAGTCAGTTTACAAACTTTTTTTACTATGACTTTAAAACTTCTAAATTTAAGAGACAAAAGTTGTAACTTTTATATTAAGGAATAACATTGTATATTTATGACTTTAAAAAGTCAGGTTAAATCTATGAGTTTTGTTTTGTAAATGTATGTGTTTTAAATTAATTACTTTAAATCTTGTTAATTTACAAGACAAAAGACTGTAAAATTACAAGAATAACATAATTAATTCATGGCTTAAAAAAGTCAAAAGCTAAATATGACTTTCTTCTTGTTAATTTACATGTTTAAAAGTTGTACATTTATGACTTTAAATCTCATGAATTTATGTCTCTGGAGTGAGCCGTTGACATGATGGATTTTTGGTCATAATTTCTTGAGGAAATGGATGCATCGATGTGCATAGAGGTCGATCCTCGACAGACAGACTCGACTGCAGATATCACATGAAAGCTCACGGTCGACTCGCTGCTCGCGGCTTCTCGCTGTGCTCTTTTGTTTCCAAGTGATGACACACGATTATTTTCAAAGTGCAGAACGGCCCTCACGCAGCGTGAGCGCCACAGTATCCTATCCGGCGCCCACAGATATGCCGCGTCGTTTCCCGTTGATCTTGAGAGTGTCTTTATAACGTACGCCGTAACCGAGCTCGCTGTACGAGATAGTTTTAGGCCGCCTTTTGTCGTCCAAGCGAATCAAGCGGCCAGTCCAACGAAGTTTAGAAACGCCTCGATGCCAGACTTGTTGCAAAGCCGAAGAACTTCAGCGTTTGTTTTCTTTTCTTGCCATTTCACGTGTGCAATTCTTCGGGGGTACCGCATGTGGAACTGCTCCAGCTTCCTCTCACGACGTCGGCACAGCCCCCAGACTTCAGATCCATACAACAGAGAAGACAGGATGTCGGCTGTAAATTTATGACTTATAAAGTCTGAAATTCACAAGAAAAAAAGTAATAATTCAACGAGAAAAGAGCCAAAGTTGTCTGTTTGTAAAATAATCTAAAGATGGAGCATCCTGGGAAGCTTTATTTCCAGATCAAAATCAAAGATATTCTGATCCTTTTTGCAACTCAAAATCAAATTATCATCAGTGTGGCTAACTTTCCGGGGTTCTGTGTCAGTAATGCGGTTTTTCATATGTAAGATGAAGACATTCACCTTATTCTGCCCTTTCAATTCTCATACCCAGAAGCCGATTTTCCACTTTACATCTTGTATGCACAGAAGGACCAGCTAAAGATGAAAACAGAGTTGCAAACGCCTCCTTCTCCAAATGAAATGTCCTGTTTCAACACAAAACAACAAAGAGGAATGAAATAGTCTGTACCATTAGCAAAAGATCATTGAAAATCTCGAAAACTATAGACAGAAACATCACACAGACTCGGAGGAGATCTGGTCTTTTGTGGAGAAAGAAATGACTGGGAGTGGACGGATGAGGGAATATTAATGGTTTCATCAATAGGAACTGTAGAGATCCTGCAAGCCGCCCTTTAAAGAAAACATTTAAAAAACGCTATCTATACATCACTATCAAATCCAAGTCCATGATTTGTCAAAGTTCAAGGTTTAGCTTTCTCACATTTTATCTTATTGCTGGCGTTTGGGTACGTAAAGCCTGAAAACCACCTTAAACACCAGAATGCGTGACTGTGAGAGTTTTAAAGGCAGAAGTCCAAAATGGACGTTTGCACACGATTACATACATGTTCCTTATTTTGATCTGGAGGTGTGTGGAGACAGAGGACCCGGGACCATAGTTTATACGAGTTTATTTTCTCCAGCAGGAACCAGCGTCTTCCTACAGCCTCTGTCGAGTAAAATAAAATCCCGAGAGTTTTGCACGCTAAAACATCAGGCTTCTAAAAACATTACAAAACGCAAGAATAAAACAATAAATAAGTGTATGCATAAAAACAAACTCTCAGGTACGCTAAAAAAAAAACAGGTGACGGAGGGGTACTTAGCTCGAAGAGGGGTGTATCAAGTAGGGATGTCCCGATCAGGTTCCGAGTCATTGGATTTTGTGGATTTGCCGATACCGAGTCCCGATCCGATACTTTTGTAACATATTTAAAACATGAACAAATTGAATAAACAGATTTGTGTTGTCCCTTATTTATATTTCATTAACCTTCTTTTATCATTAAAAACTTTAATAGCCAAGTAAAAATAGAGCAAATATAAACTAGGGAAAAAATCAAGTTTAGTAACTTTAACGTTAATATCTTTAGAGCTATTGAACATTTTTGACCAAATGTGATTCCTGTCCTCACTTAGAATTCTTAAAAATAAATCATGACTGTTTTAGCATGAATTTGATGAGTGTTCATGACTAGATCATATCATTAATAA
Organism: Oryzias javanicus; assembly: GCA_003999625.1. Classification (NCBI taxonomy): domain Eukaryota; kingdom Metazoa; phylum Chordata; class Actinopteri; order Beloniformes; family Adrianichthyidae; genus Oryzias; species Oryzias javanicus. The sequence goes on from CM012439.1 coordinate 36,168,579, forward strand.
TTTATTAGTTTTTTGTTTGTTTTTTAAGATTATGTGCTTCTCTGTAAACTCCTAAGACATCACATTTTCGGTTTTATTATCAGAGAAGTTAATTTTATTAACTTTTATTTCTCTTTCAGATAAAAAAAAACAGGCATATCAAAGGACAGCTCGGGTCCTAAGGAGTATCACGGTGCTAGCATGTAGCAGTTAGCAGCTGCTGTTAGCCATCTCTCTGCTGCATGAAGAGTTTAACATTAAAAAGAAACAAAACTGTCTTTTTCTGTTGAAATGCCTTTAAAGGTTGTCGTTTAGAGACACTGGCTGTTAGTTTAAAACGTTTTCAAAAGAGTTATTGATCCCGGAAGTCTGAATCCGTGATCGGCTAGCTAGCTAACTTTACATCAGTCCTCTGCTTGAACTGTTGCCGTTTTCTGCTGCGTTTTCCGGGAATAACATTTTGTCATCTGTTCATGACATGCAGACTTTTAGTGGAGGATTTATCCGGAATAATAAACTTTAAATATAAAGCGCTGATTAGAATAAAAATAAATAAATATCCGATCCTGATCGGACAACGGAGCCCAATTCGAATCGAGTCTTCAACCACGTGATCGGGCCCGATTTCCGATCACGTGATCGGATCGGGACATCCCTAGTATCAAGACCACACCCCTCTGCTGCTTTCTGTCGCTTCCCCCCTCCAACTTTAAAAAGGGTCCCTGATCAGGCACACCTCTGCTGCACACCTGTGCCCAATTCCCCTTTACGAGGTGGTGCATTCCATTTAAAAAAAATCCAAAAATAAAAACGTGTTCACCCCATTACAGTCGCTTGAACGCACATTTTTTGAGCCCATTGTGAATGTAGCTGTTCGTCTTTAAATAATTATACAATCAATGAAAATGTAAAGAAACGAAAAAAACATATCGATCTAATGAAATCACTTCTATTCTATAGAAAATGCATTCTCAAATACATTGAATAAAAGGCCAATAATCCGAGTTTATTGAAGTTTTTCCACACTCAGACTCTCTCTCTCGCTGTCGGAGGGTTCAAACCATCATCCTCTTCATTAGGTATACAGTCAGTGTAGGGGAGGACGGAACAATAAAGGTCTCGGCAGCATCTCCAGAGACTCCCAGAAAAACATGGATTAGGTGGAGATTATTAAATGTCAGCTCTTAAAACGAATACTTTTTACAGCCTCAAAGTAAATCAATACTGCTTATCATTGATAAAAGAGTCAGAGTAGATGTGCCAGCAGAGGCGTCTGACAGCTCCTCCGCTCTCTCTATTTCTCCTCCAGACCTCTTCTAATAGGATTGAAACATCCCTCAGGAATGTTTTCAGAATTCATTCCTGTGCATTTGTGATCTTTACGCAGATATTGTATCTTTCTTGTAGAAGTGTGTTTTCCATAGTTTGCCCTTTCCATCTCTGGTCTTTTGATGGCTCGTGTCGATGTGGTTTTAAAGCAGCCGCTAAAAGATTGTGTTTTTATGTTTCCACGATGGAGCTCAAACCAAACTTTTTGAGTTATTATTACTGGATAGTTTAAATTTATTTTATTTTTTCTGAGCTTTGTGTTTGATTTTTCTACTGCCCAAACATACCCGTATTTCTTTCTTTGCAACCCTCATCATGCCAGGGATTTCTCTCAACATTCAACTTCATGCTGAAAAATCCATTTTCTCAAAGGCACACGGATTGACATCTGCAAATATTGATGGTAAACAAACCAATCAGAAGAGCTGAGTAGATGGCTACATGGAGCTCGCTCCCAGACCTCATCTCCTTTCTTTGAAATCAAGCGCAGAATGCGGCGCGCTGCACTGATCCCTCATTACTCCTGCAATGATGTGGGCTTGGAGTTTCAAGTGCTTCCGCAGAAGGACTCCGCGCCATTATTTCAGCTTTGTTCTCCGTATTGGTGTCGCTGTGAGTGTGCATTTGTGTATGGTTTGTAGCTCACCCTTAGTGCTGTCACACTGCCTGCATTCAAATCATAATTACAATGTAATATCACGCATAAGGCAGTGCCCCCGCTGTTGTTTCACTTTCTCCAAGGCTCCCCTTCTATGAATATCAAATACCCTCATGCTGAGCCCCGAAAGCTGCACGGCTCCTTCTCAGACACTCACACAGACAAGGGGAGTCTGGTAGGTAGGTTTTACTCTCCTCCGGCCTTGACAGGAAATGCCAACTGTGGGACCTCGAATTTAAAAACACGTGTACATTCCTACTGGTCTAGCGTTAGCCTTGTCCAAGCTGGAAAATCTCATTTCCTATTCACACGTCCTTTGCAGGGTGTACATGATATTTTCTTATTCATGTCACACAAGCTGACAAAATCCCAAACGCTGTGTTAGATGCAGTGTCGGGCCGGGTGCCAGAGTCTTGGCAAGGCTTTGTTATCGCACAGAAGAAACCCGCAACGCTTCCGCTCCGCCAGCTGCTTTCACGAGGAGGGCATCTGTCAATGCAAACAATAACTTCCTGCAAAAAAGTGTGTGCACCCACCCCCCTCACAAAGTATGTGTTCTATTTAAAACATGTAAAGTGTTAAATGTTTTTAATATGTTCTCATGATGGAGGAAAATTAATCTTAAAATTATATTTCTGAGTGTTCAAATCTTTGTGAATCAGTTTAGACCAGAGGTCGGCAACCTTTCACACTAAAAGAGCCATTTGGGCTTGTTTTCCATTGATCAAAACCTAGAAGGAGCCGCATTGACTTGCGTTAGCCTTTAAGAAATTTGGGTTTGTATTCATAACCTTCTTTTTGTTTTGTTTTTTTAATAAATGTGAATAATGTCTATTTTTGGCACGAACAAAAGCAGAAAAATATATAAAAAGAAACTAGCATCTCTCAAAAAGGGATTTTTTTTTTTTACGTTTTTAATGTAAGTAGCAAAAAAGCTAGCTCGTTGCTTAATTATTAGCTTAACTTCAAATGAGCATAACATTTCTCTGTAAATTAAATCAGCCAAAAATTTTAGCATGTTGCTGAAATAAAAGCTAAACTCAAAAACCCCCAGTAGATAACAAATTAGCTAAAAACGTTAGCCTATTGCTAAAATATTAGCTAAACTCATAATTAGCACTAAAAACTAATTAGAGGCCAAATCTGCCCAAAAGCTAGCTTGTTGCTTACTTAGTGGCTGAACTCCAAAATAGCCTAAAATTCCTCAGAAAACTAACTTAGCCAAAAACGTTAGCATATTGCTAAAATAGAAGCTAAATTCTAAACTATAAAAAAAATCAGTAGATAACAAATTAGCTGGAAAAATTAGCATTCATTCATTTTCCATACCGCTTTATCCCTTTCGGGGTCGCGGGGATGCCGGAGCCTATCCCGGCGGCTGATGGGCGAAGGCAGGGTTTACCCTGGACAGTTCACCAGTCTGTCGCAGGGCCACATTCGTGCACACAGTCACTCACACATTCATACCTAGGGGCAATTTAGAGTAACCAATTAACCTATGAAGCATGTTTTTGGACGGTGGGAGGAAGCCGGAGTACCCGGTGGGAACCCACGCATGCACGGGGAGAACATGCAAACTCCACACAGAAAGGTCCCAGTTGATGTTTCTGATCCCCCAGCCGGGATTTGAACCGGGGCCTTCTTGCTGTGAGGCAAGAGCGCTAACCACTGCGCCACCGTGCAGAATAAAAATTAACATTTTACTAAAATATTAGCTAAACTCCAAATTAGCATAAAATTTCTCAGAAAACTTAGCCAAAAACGTTAGCATGTTGCTAAAATTCTAAATTAGCCTGAAAACTCCAGTAGGTAAGAAATTAGCTAAAAATGTTAGTATGTTGCTAAAATAATAGCTAATCTAATTTTTTTTTTTTTTTAAATTACTATTATTTCATTTTTCTTCAGCCAGAGAGCCACCATGGAGAGATAAAAGAGCCACATGTGGCTCTGGAGCCGCAGGTTGCAGACCTCTGGTTTAGACCTACGTCTTTTTTTTTTTCTCGTCCGAGCTGGTATCTGGGACAAAACTGTTCGGCTGGATAACTCCAAGGCCCAATCTGAATTCTTCCCTTCCCCCTACCCCTCCATTTGAAGGGTCTTGTGAAGTCCCAAAATATATTTTTTTATCATCCTGCCCTTTAAGCGGAGGGATACAGACCATTCCCCCGCGAGGAGGTTCCGCGCCGCGTCGCTCTGGACTAGAAGCAAATTCCTTCATGTGGGATTGGTTTAAAGCATCATTTAGCGAGCAAGTAGAACACAGACAGGACACAATCAACTTCTGTCTGGGTGTTTCATTTTATGGAAAATTCGGTAGACTCCGCCTCTCTGACCTGCTCAAAAAATGGAAACAACAGAAAACCATTCCATTTGCTGAGAGATGTCTTGTGAGTACGAGAATAACTCATTTTAAATAAAAAGCTTACAGAAAATAAGCCTAAAATTACGGCTAATTTGTCACTCCTTTATCTAAGTTCGTTTAAAGAAGCCTGCACAGGGATACAGAATACTTGGGCTGTGTGACCGGAACTTCTTTTTTAGGTCTGCATTATCACTTTAGTTCATTCCTTTTTAATCCACACCCAGCAGCCAATCAGAATCGAGTATTCATGTAAGTAATTACTTTTTGTTTTAGCACGACCTTTTTAAAGTTATACAACCGCTGTTTTTATGTTTGTTTGAGTGTAGGAAGCTCCACGCTAATGCTAGCTGACGGGTGACTATTGACGTCATCGAGCGACAGTGACATCCAAACTCTAAGACATTGTTTTTCCGTAACTCTCTGTTTGGAGGGCTAAATGTACGGGAATGGAGAAGGGAAGAATTCAGATTGGATATTATATTGCTCTTCATTTTTGTCACACCAGTAATGCTAGGTTATTGTGAGGGGCTGTAAGCTAGTGGTAGAGCAACAGGAAGAGGGTCGCTTTCAAACAATTGTCAGAATTTCAAGTAAGCTACTGTTGTTTTTCAGAATATTTAAACAAAAAATGAATTTATTTCACTTTTTTTGGCTAAAAATGAAGTGATCGTGATTTAAAGGCCACTGAAAAGGGTTCAAAGTGTGTCTTTAAGAGCCTCTGTGACAAATTTTATCCGTTCAACCAAGTAACAAAGTAAAAAGAAAGTTACCCTTCTCTCTGGCTAAACTGTGTTTACCGAGCGAAAACACTAAATCTAAGAAACAGCCTCGGGCGGTAATATAAACAAATGATCTCTTCTGCACTGCACGGGGGTTCTCTTTCACCTATTTCACAAATCCGAATCGAAAAACACTAGTATGCTTTGTTATATTTGCTCTGTGGGCGACAAACAGATGGAAACACCAGCAAATTTAATAATGCTTCTGAGCTTGATTATATCAATTTCTGGTTGATGGAGGCATGTTTTGATTTCTGAGAGTCATATTTGAGAGAAGAAAGGATTTCATAACACAAACATGTATTTCTTGGCCGGGTATCGTGTATCAACGGGGGTTTTTTTTTAACCCCTGGGCACGTGAAACAGTAATGATGACAAAGCTGAATTAACGTCTTTCAGCAAACTTTATGATTAGTTCCAAAAATGTATGCTAAACTTGTTTTAAAAAGCAAGGGAGTGTTTATAGGCAGAATAATTCCCCTACAATTTTACTGGAATTTTATGATTCAATACGCGGCTGACTAATAAGCAATTCTCCCCCGGTGCCAACAACTGTACATTGTTCACATGAAATATTCAAATGTTTTGTGTAAACATGGACTTTTGTGTAATTGCAGTCATCAGAAATGCATATTCGGAGTTTCTAAAACAGTTTTTGTGCTTCGTCCAACCGCCTGCTAAGAATTTAATGGAAACTTGCAGTTGTCGACACAGAAGACAGATGGTTGTGCGTAAATAGACCCTCTACGTTTTAAGTCCTAATAAACTAAAAGAATGTAATCGTTGTATATGTATACCGATGTAAACAAGCTCATTGTGAAAACACAAAAGGAGAGAGGGAGCTGTACATTTATACCACAAAGCCCATGAACATATCCTAAAGGGATAAAGATCGCTTTGGTATAGAAACCTAACTATGCTGGTGTTGTGTGTAATTGCAAAGGAAAGCTTGTGGACATGCTGGCGTTTGTCGTGTTTTAGTTCATGTACACAAATCTCCTCTCAGCATGGTGCGTTTGTGTGTCTCTGGCCCTATCATTTTAGCTTTTTCTTTTATTCTGTCCTGTTTGTGCCTCATTTCTACGACAGAGTCAGACCTTGCTGTATTTTGTGGATCTTTGTGCGTCTTGTAATTATGGTTTTTAGGTGTGGGTTTGATGGATGGTGGCTGGTTAGGCCAGAGCGGATGGAAGCAACCTTTATAAAGCCAGCTCTTGAGTAGGGCTGTAACGAGTATCCGGGTGCTCGGGTATTCGCAATCTGCTCCCGAAAATCCGAGTACAAATATTCGCGACGTCCAAGATCGCTGATTTGCGATCTTTATAAATATAGTAAAATATGATCAGAATATTATCTGTCAATGATGTATTTTTCTTCTGGAATTCAGATTAATGTATTATTTTAAGTTTACGAACTAAAACAAAGCCGAAAGAGCCGCGGTAGTAACCGAAAGTAAACATAACTTAGTTGCGGAGAAACTTTCAAAGTAAAACTCGCGAGACATATTTTTCCGTTCAAAAACCGAGACTGAAGTTCTGTTCACTGACATAACTTCTGAAAAAATGAATTAGCTTTAACATCTGAGCTTTATCTCAGTGTTTACATTCACTTGGCTATGGTAACTCTTCAACTGTTGACGCAATTAACGAAACTCCATCTTATTCTGAAGAAACGCAGCCTCGTGCTGCTGAAAGGAGGATGGAATCAATGTGAATCAGCTGATTCTGCTGTGGAAAAAAATACTTTTTTCACACGGGCTCTGCACCAAAACATATTGAAGAACTTTGAGGATAAAAAAAATGTTCGAAACATTTTTAAGTTTTGTTGTTAAATGATCCAAAACGGCAGTAATTTTTATCCTCTTTATGTTGTTTATGTTACTGCTGAACTTAACCAGAAGGTTGACAAAAAAAAAGTTTAAAATGACAAAATTTCTTTCTATTTGAATCTTTTTGGGGTTTTTTTTAATCAGTTTTGTTGATTCTGATCTACTGTTCTGAATAAATGTATAAATGTTGGTGATTTAATACAAATAATTTCAATTCTCCTCCATCTAGTAAATATTCTCATAACAATAACCATTATATTAAAAAGTAAGAATCGTGGTTCAACTCTTGAATCGTTGAGCTTGTTTCTTGAATCGTATCGGATCGCCACCTAAGCAACGATCCACAGCCCTACTCTTGAGAAGAGAGCTCAGCTGCGTTTTGTTTTTATTTATTTTTATTTCTTTTCTTTATGTAGTTTTGGTTATTCAGCCAGTAGCTGGGTTTGGGTCAACAGTCTCCCTGACTTATTTTATATTTGGCCAAGGTTCTAATTCCCTTTGTTTTGTCGTTTAGTTTTAACCACTGATTGTTTTTCCCTTTTCAGGACAGTGTCTTTGGGTGTCTCTTTTTCTCACTAGTGACAGGTTTTTGATATGGTCCCATCTTTTGGTTTTGAGCCAGGTCTGCCCATTAGGGCCGTACCAGCGATAAACTTCTGAGTGACTTTATACTTTTTAATCGATGCAATTATTTTTAACTAGTGCTGTCAATCAATTAAAAAAAAAAAATCACACTTTTGGGCTCAATCATGATTTTTTGCCGTGTTTTACTAGGTAAATTTTATTTTATTTTTGAACAAAAAAGGCCAGAGAGAAAATGTTTCCCTTTATTTTTATTGTGCTAACTGAGAAATGTATTTGTGAGCAGAAAACACATCAACAGCAAGATAAGAAGTACTCTAAAGAGTTTTGTTAGCAGTAATACTCCAAGAAAACATAGATGCTGGAATACAGGCATTATGAACAAACATTGTCTTTCAATGCTCGATTCTGATTGGCTGCTTGGTGTGGCTGCATGCCTAAAAAATAAATTGCAGTCACAGTGTTTTAATATATATGTGCCGGCTTCTTCAAAACAACCTTTTTCTTCATCTTCTGGACAAAAACAAGCGGTATGAGGTGAACTTTGATACTTTTTTAACCAATCACGATGATCAGTTTATCGCTTTTCTTTGCCACTGCAGTCGAGGTCGCTGCCGCTCAGCGACGCCTTGCCATGTTACCGTAACAACGAGCCACATTACCTACCAAATTGAAAAATAAAAAAGAACTAAACCTAGAAGATAATTAAGTACTAAAATTACTTAAATATTTATTATAAGTGACCGTGCACTGAAAAAAGGGAATATTTTGATCAATTAACAACAGTACAGTGACTTGTTACATTTAAAATTATTAATCTTTTTCAAATTATTTTTTAAGCTTTTTAACTTGATTCAAGAATTTTTTTAAAAATCATATCGATGCAAAAAATGTATTTGATTTAAATTAAAAATAGGACTTATTCTAATAAACACAACCTCTTTTTTATTTTGGTTCAACTCAATAATATTCTTTAAACTAATTTGATATTTATTTATTTATTTACTAAATTGCTTTAATTTGTTACATGTAATTTGGTTAAGCTATTTGAATAAAAAAAATATTCAGTATAGAGGGATAATGCCTTTTGAAGTGATCATTATCATAAATTAAAGTAGTTAATTTCTGACAATAGATGCTTCAAAGAAAATTATCCCTTTTACGTACAATATTGTTGTCAAATTTGAAATTTTAAGTCCTTTCAAATTTTTACTATTACTGCAATTTTTAGTACATCTTTTAATTGGTTTAGATCTTACTTTTGGAGGTTGCATCTGAAGCTTGTTATGCAGAAATCAATTCAATATTATCAATAAATGACTTTTTTTTCTTCTGTAACAGTTGTGAGCAGAGGCATCCTTCCAGATTACTGGGTTCAAACCAGTTAAAAGAGTTAGTTTAATGAAAAAAAAAAAGATTTTAGTTTTTATTTTAAAATGTCTTTGCCAGATTATGGTTTATTAATATAAACTATGGCTCTTCAAACTGCAGCAGCTAGACAAGAAACACAGTACTAAAACACGGGCACTAAATTCTTCATGTTTTATTCTGCACTGCAGTTAGATTTTATATGCGGTTTTCAAAGGAGGGCAAAACGCATCACTTCAGTAAATGACATCCAAGAGGAAAAGACATTAAATTTCAATTATCTAATGAGAAAATTTAGTGCCATAAGCTGCGTCGCACCAAAACCATTACCAAACCAAAAGTTTACAAAAAGCCTGAAGGCAAAAGGATTCAATCTGTCAAATTTATGAAGAGTTCACAACAAAAATAGCTGTAAATGGTTTTAATATGTTGAACAGGAGCAGGTCAGTTTATTTCCTGAATTAAACCAAATTTACTATTTTAGTTTAACGACTTTATGCACAGAAACATTTAAAATACAAAGATTCAGATTCGTTTGAAGAAGTTAGACAGTCTTGTGTTTTTTACATATTCTATTAGCATTTTTGTCATGATTGAGGACGGTAAAGAAATTAATTTTAAACTTTTTTTTTTTTTTTTCTCAATTCAAATCGTGTTAGACAAGGGGGGGTAACGTCTCCCTTCCCCGCTACAATTGTGAATCAGACAAATAAATCCACCAATGTCTTCATTTTCCTCGCCTTAGCTGCCACCCGGTTCCAAACTGTTATTGCTCATGCTTTTTTTGTTGTTTTTATGCTATGCTAATGTTAGCGTAGACTTGTGAGATGCTGCAAGCTAATGGAAGAGAGTGTAAACAAAGAAAAGTTGGGAAATTATCCCAGCTAACTTCCTTGCCAACAGCTCAGCCCAAAACTAGAATTACATTTCTAATAAACTCCTGCTGTTCTATAGAAAATTTGTCTTCAAAGACAACACAGGTTTGATTTTAGCTAATAAATAAATATAAATTATAATAAAAAGACCATGGGAACGATGTAAAATTAAAAGAAAAATATATTTTGACTGGGACTTTATTGAGGTAGTAGAATCACAAAGAACAGCATAAACAAGAGCTGTAAACTCTGAACTATCTGAGGTCATGAGGTCAGTTCTTTCTCCTGGATTCTTGAGGAGATTGCTGTAGTTTAGCTTCATGTGCTTAGATCAGGGGTCTGCAACGTGCGGCTCCAGAGCCACGTGTGGCTCTTTTATCTCCTATTGGTGGCTCTCTGGCTGAAAAAAAATAAAATAATAGTAATTGTTCAAAAAAATTGGAGATTAACTATTATTTTAGAAACATACTAATGTTTTGGCTAATTTGTTTTCTAGTGGGATTTTTAGGCTAATATAGAGTTTTAGCTTCTATTTTGGCAACATGCTAACGTTTTTGACTAAATTTATGATAATTAGGAGTTTAGCTAATATTTTAGTAAAAGCTAATTTATCTGTTGATAATTTAAAATTTAGCTTCTACTTTAGCAAAATGCTAACGTTTTTGACTAAATTAGCTTACTGAGGAATTTAGGCTATTTCGGAGTTCAGCTAGTAATTAAGCAATAAGCCAGCTTTTTTTGGTGGATTTGGCCTCTAATTAGTTTTTTATACTAATTTGGAGTTTAGTTAATATTTTAGCAAAATGCTAACATTTTTGGCTGATTTAATTTACAGAGAAATGTTATGCTCATTTGAAGTTCAGCTAGTAATTAAGCATCAATCTTGCTTTTTTTGCTACTAAAGTTAAAAACGTTTAAAAAAAACACTTTTTGAGAAATGCTAGTTTCCTTTTATATATTTTTGCTTTTGTTCGTGCCAAAATATACATAATTCATATTTATTTTAAGAAAAAAACAAAAAGAAGGTTATAAATGCAAATCTAAATTTCTTAAAGGCTAATGTAAGTCAATGCGGCTCCTTCTAGGTTTTGATTAGTAGAAAACAAGCCAAAATGGCTCTTTTACTCTTAAAGGTTGCCAACCCCTGGCTTAGAACAAAGATGAAATTCAAGTTTCTATTGAACTTTAGTTTAGCTTTTTGATCCACCTCCCAATCAGTGAAACTAAGGGAGAAACTAAATAGAGAGTTATGGAGAAAGACTAGTGTCTCAGTTTTTGGACGTAAATATAAAAATATAAAAAATATATTTCGGGCACAACTTGTACTTCACAAGCCCCTTGAAACGAGGTGAAATGGAGAAGGGAAGAATTCGGATTGAGCCTAACAGCCATGACAGATTGAATCCTCTTTTCTTTTGTTCGTCGAGGGTACGTTTAAATGAATTTTTTTTTTAGCCGTTGAAAATTTTTGTTCGTTTAAGGAAGATGCAGTTTATATGCAATTATTACACAAATTTTGTGCAATTTTGTGGCTTTCGATGACCGTTCCCCGTCTGTCGATATCTGTCTCGTGGACTTTTCATGCATCCAATGCATTATTTATATTCGATTCTGATTGGCTGTTGGGTGTGGACTGAACAGTAATAAAACACGCTGATAATGCAAACCTAAAAAAGTAGTTCCGGTCACACAGCCCAAATGTTCCGTATCACTGCGCAGGATTCTTTAAAAATACTGAACCAAAACAAGCGGATAGAGGTGAACTTTCTCTCTGATCTGATGCTTAATTTAACCAATCACGACGATAAGTATTCATATTGCTTTCCTTTTTGTAAGGTAATAATAATAATAATAATAATGCATTTTATTTGAAGCGCCTTTCAAAACACCCAAGGACCCTTTCCAGTAAAATAGCAATAAAATAATACGCGTAAAATAAAAAAATTATTAAAAAAAAAAAACCAAAAGATTAGGTACTAGGTCAATGTTCAAAAGGCGGATTTGAACAGGTGAGTTTTGAGTCTGGATTTGAATAGAGGGAAAGAGTTGATATTACGGAGGTCAGGAGAGTTCCAAAGTTTGGGAGCCGAGCGGCTGAAGGCTCGACTCCCCATGGTGTATGGATAAATTAGTCTAGCCTCGCCCGTAATGTTACTTTTATTTTAGTTTTTTTTATTTTTTTATTAGTTATTCTCATATTCGTAAAACACAACATCCAGTTTACTGAATGGTGTAGTTTTCTGTTTCACCACAAGAGGGAGTTTCTGTTTTTTTTGAGCAGATCAGAAGAGCGGAGTCGACCGAACTTGTCGCAAAATGAAAAAATGAGCTTGGATAATAAATCAAACTCTCACTAGGGCCCGCGGTGGGTGCTGGCAGGGGTTTTGATGCGTTGTGATTTCTTCCCAGTGTTCTGAATGTTAAAGTGAAGAAATGTATTGAAGCGCGGGTTAGCATGTTCTTTGCTTCTTGCTTCTTCTGTGGTTTTAAAGTGGTTCATCTGCAATACATCTGCAAAAAATGTCACATAAAGACCACAACCGTTCTCACTTTTTCTACGTATATTCACTTATGACCAATTGTCATCATACACAAACTGTAGGTTACGGCCTTTAGATATAATCTTTACATTCATGTTTTAACAACAAAAAATCCTGTCCTTGGTAACAAGACAAAGATTAAGTGAATGAAATGAAGTAAATTTTGACAAGAGTTTAGCCCCACACATAGGTAATACAATTTCCTTACTCACAGTAATATGAATTAATGTAATCGTCTCCTTTTCATACCTGCTTTGCTCATGGAGCTAGCTTCTTCTTTGGAAAAAAAAATAACTTAAACCTCTTCATCTCATCTTTATTCTTTCATTAAATGTTGACTGAAAGTGTTATATGAAATTAGTCCACATGGAAAATGCAGCAATGCAGAAGCATCTGTGAGGACCCGCGGGCAAGTCAAACTTTGTTCTTTTATTATTTATATGCAATAAACACAAAGCCTCACAGTCACTTTAATTATTTTGTCTTTTACTTACTAATGAAGATGTATCTTCTGCTATATTTTAATGTAAATATTGAAAGGAGCTTAAAAGCAGTAAAAAAAAGTCAGTTTTTGCAATTAATCGTGACTTCAGAAAACTTTTAAAGCTACAAAAGGTGATTTTAATTTGTCTTGTAATATGCCCCCTTTACCTGAGACTGTGCTTTTATTTGATACAGCAAAGGTCTGCACTGACTTAAAGTATGATAGAATATGTTCAGTTAAAGATTGATTAAATTTAACAGAACATTGATGAATGGTAATGAGCTTCCCAACCTTTATCAAGATGTAAATGAAAGAATCTGCAGCCGCATTGCAGCTCAAGGGTTGTTTGTGGTGTTCAAACCAACCTTCAGAAAGTTTACGGAAAAAAGTAAAAGTATTTTAAAGCCTATTTTCAATTATGTCGGTGCAACTGAGTTGCTAGTACATTGTGTGTCTGCGCGACATTAACTGAGGCATGCAGGATTGGGTTATGTGGCCCAGATGACGCGGTGCGAGTCGAAATCCATTTGGCTGTGATTCAGTGGAAAATGTCAGAATATTGTATCAGATTAATTTAATGAGGAACATTATGAGGGAAACATTCACACTGCACTTGGCTGCAAACATATTAACATTTAGGCTATAATTTATTCCTCAACCTCCTTCAACTTTAGAAGGCACTTGATGGGAGTCAAGTTGTTAGTAATCACGTATGTGTCCACTAAAGCTGAAGAAGTGAAAAGCTATTACAGCAGCACAGATTACACATAGGTACTCGCTTATTCCTCTGTCACGGCTCACTCCGGCATTCTTCATCAGATATGGAAGATATGGAAAAATAAATCAATGCTGCAGCCGCCGCCGCCGCCGCCGCATTAGTAAGGTGCTTCTGCTGCCTGCTGTCTCGTGGGAACAAGTGGGATGATGGCTGAAAATTAATTTGTGACACTGAATTGATTTCCTAATCCCACATGGTATTTGATAAATAACCTTTCAAAAAACAAACACCTCAGACGATAAATACAGTTATTATCTCTTAGAGGGATAATTAGTGTTTCCTGCAAAGACGGAGCGTCTGTGGGCTCCGCTGCAGCACCCCAACGCTCTGAGAAGTTATAGGATTAATACAACTAAAAACTTTGATGATTTTAAAGGGAACCAAACAGTAAATCAACTTTTTTTGTCTTTTGACCTCCGTAAATGGGGTTTTAAAAGTGCTTTCTGTTGCCACATTTTTGACAATTTGAGTGTTTAATTCCTGAAATTCCAGTCCACGACTGTCTGTGTGCTGCCCCCTACTGGTTGAAAGGAGGTATTACAGTTGAATTTTGTGATTGGTCAACTGGTGTAAGTCCCACATCATTCCAGTGTAAAAGCCCCGCCCATCTTAACGCAGCGGTCGGTCATTATTGTGCTAGCTTTAGCATCGCTCGTCGCTGTATTGCATTCGGATGTCAAACATCTACCGGCTTGACCAGCTTTCCAGCAGACATGGAGGTTTGGCAATAGTGCTTCAGTGCGATTCAGCGAATTCCATCCTGGTGATGGATTTGCATTGAACAATGAACAAATTTATGTATTTACTTCAGCTTTAACATTTCCTTTGCTGATGCTGATTTTTGTTAAGTAAAACTTAGTACCACTTCATATATTAAACAGAATTTTAGAATAAACTTTTGTGCTTTTTCCCAGTCTTAAAAGAGTAACCCTCAGATTTGATGCAGAATCCTTCTAAGCGGCTGGGATCCCATCTTCCTCGCTCATACATCCACCCTCTTGTCCTCCTTCTCTACATCCATGAACGTCCTCTTTGGTTTTCCTCTAGACCTCTTTCTGAGCATCTCCAACCTCAGAATCCTTTTAGCAACGTCCTCGTCTGGTGTCCAAACCGTCTCCATCTGCTTCCCTGCATTTGTTCCCTAAAATATTTAACGGGATCTGTTCCTCCGATGGATTCATTTCTTGCTCCTATTCTCTCAACAATCTCATCTTCAGCTCCGCTGGCTGTCCCAACCTGCAGTTGGTAGATCTAGAGACAATCGAACAGCAAATCTATTCAAAGCAAATGCTGCCTCTGTGGTTCTTGTCTTTGGCATGAAACCAAACTGATGCTCACTTCTGACTTCAGCCCGGCCTCCACTACTCTTTCCGTACCTTCATTCACTCATTAGCTCTTTTCCTCTCAACTCAGCATGTCAACCTTCTTCTTAAAAATGGGCACCAGAACCTCCTTCATTCCACTTCCTCTGACTCTCCAAGATCTTGTTAAACAGCCCCACTTCCACCTCCACCTCCACCCTGCATGCGCTGCATCACTCTGTGCTCCTGTCTGCTGTTCTGTCGTCTCGATTAGTCAGGATTTTCTTCCTAACACACTCCTGAACTTCTTCATTCCACCACCAAGTCTCTTTTTCTCTCTCGAGAAGGCACAGCAGATGAATTCTTCCAGAGTTCTCTGGTTGTCCAGTTATCTGGGAGATCCTCCTGTTTCAACTGTTCTTCCTCCTTCTCCAACTCTCTTCTTCTCTCGTCTTTCCATCTTTTCATCATCTATATTCTCTTTATAAAATTCGATGCAAGTTCTTAAATATTTAAGTCTTCAAAGATTCTAAACAATAAATGGCTTTTACTTTCTAACATCACTGACAAAAATACTGAACTTTTCTCATTGTTCTAATATGTGAGATGTACCTGTACTGCAAATGGATTTTCACTGATTTACCAAAGTAAAACCATAAAACCACTTCAGTTTATTCAAAATGTGTCTCCATTTAGTTTGTTTTAGTTTACTTTTTTTCACTTTTGGTTCAAAACACGATTTAAAAGGATTACATTCGAGGCATTTCATATTCTGACTTTATTGTCAGTATATTTTATGTCTTATTAATCTATTTTAATTAGTGCAAACTTTAAATTTTGTTGTTCATCTGTGTGTTCCAGTCTAGAATTGCAGTCCTGCCTTTTAGCATTTGAAGTTCTGTGGATCCCGCTACCAGTTTTAGGTAGGATGATATTTTTTTGTATTTATCTTATTTATTAAACTTTTTTTGTCTATTTTAACCAGGAAGATCTTTATTTTCAGTGTTTGGCTTAATTGGCTTCATTATGAAGTTAACCATGTGTCCAAATCAACAAATAATAATAATAACAGAAATCAGAGTTGAAGTTTTATAAGAGTGAGTGAAGATTGTTTGTTGGGCGCTGAGTTGATGCCACAGTAAAAACTTTTCCTTTTAGACAATATTTCATGTTTTTAGTAATCAAAAATCTTACAGAACCTCACATTGATTCCCTTCTTACCCCTCCAGCTTTGTAAATAATCCAGAACACAAAATGTCAATAAAACAGCTGTGTACAGTTCTGTCTGCTTTATACAGATTTAAGGCTTTTCTATTAAGAATAAGAGCGTCTAAATCCCATATCTGCAGCACTATTTGTTTAGTTTGTGCAGTTTAAATATTTCCAGTAGTTCTGCCACAAACGATTATTTTAATAGTCGACTAATCAGCGATTATTTTTTCCGATTAGTCGACTAATCGGTCATGCACAAAGTAGATGTGAAACACACATCTTAACCATCATTAGCTTTAAACTACCTAAAAACTAGATTTATAGCATTACCTGCATAAGTGATAGTGTGAATGCTGTAAGTTGAATTTGGCCACTGAAAATGCTAGTGCTGATGGCTAAAAATGCTAAACTTGAAAGCTGAAATCGCTGAAGCTGATGTCCAGCTAAAATATTAGTTAAATGACAATTTAGCCCAAAAAACAGAAAAAACTAAGTTAGCCAAAATCGCTAGCATGTAGCTGAAATATTAGCTAAACTCCAATATTGCCTGAAAAAAAGCATAAATTAGCCGAAATAGCTAGTATGCCGCTGAAATATTAGCTTAACCCCAAAATAGCCTTAAAAATTAAAAAAATAGTCAAAATAGCTAGCATGTAGCTAAAATTTTAGCTAAACTCCAAAATAGTCTTAAAAAATAAAAGCCTAAGTTGGCCAAAATAGCTCGCGTGCAATATCAGCTAAAATCTAAAATAGCTTAAAAAACAAAAAAAGCCTACATTAGCCAAAATAGCTGGTGAGCTGAAATATTAGCAACTCCAAAATAGCTTATAAAATCTTAATAAATGTCAAAATAGTTCAAAAAGCTAGAATAAAGTCATTATAACTTTCAACTTTAGAACACTCTGATTCCATATAATATAAAGTAACGACTAATCGACTATTATATTAGTCGCCGACTATTTTAATAGTCGATTAGTCGTCGATTAGTCGATTAATCGTGGCAGCCCTAATTTCCAGTCCAACATTTTAGTTATCAAAATAACTTTGTTATAACGAGTGGTGGTGTGACCCACAGCTCATGTCGAGGACCTCTTCTGCTCTTTACTTGCTTGCTTCTTCTTGCCGTTAATCTTCCACTCCTGAATGAGCTTTGATGCTGGAGTCTTAAAGGTGAAATCTAGTTTATTAATAATCAAGTTAAAGTTTTTATTTTTTATTTTAATTTCAGTTGCTGTCTTTATCCTGACATTTTGTTCTCATGCTCTTCAATGTAAATTCAGTTCAGACTCTATCCAGCATCTTTATTTTAAAGTTTTGTTCTATAACTTGATCAAAATATTCTTCGTATTTAGTTTTACATATTCACTGTTTTATATTTTAAACTGCTTACTTGGAAAGTATTAATACATTTAGTTACAGGTTTATCTTAGACGTTCATTCTTCCTCAGGAGAAGACATCTTATTGTTTTTCTATTGGATTTAAAAACTTAACAGAAGATTTGGTGCTAAATCTGTTGCTATTTAATATGAATGATAAAAGGACTATTAGAACGAGCTTATTGAGGTTTTCAAATAAGTGTAACTTGGAGATAAAAACCAAAGTCATCTGTAGCTTCTATTTTTTTTTAATAAGCTAATTTTCCAACATTGTTAATAAAAAAGCCTAAACTCCTGAACTAGGAATACATTCAGATCCACTAAGAAAAGAGACTAAAAATAAAGTTTCAATGTCTGTTCAAATAATCTTAAATTTCTCAGTTAAGTACAAATTCATCATAAAAGAACCTTCGACACATTTTTAACTTTAAAACATTGGCTGTGTTTACATGTGCAAAATGTCTGTAATTGGATCAAAGATTAGATTATTGTTTACATGGGCCTAAAAAACTTCATCCAATTATAACAAACGATTATATGCGCCACACTTTCTGTCGGATGAAATCATTCAGACATGCACAGAATTGTCTAAAATATGGAAACGGGAGTAGAGAAGGAAATAGCATGTTCCAATGTAAACAAACAAAGCTGCAGAATAGATCAAAATGATCTTCCGAGTGTGTTTTATTATCGTTGAAGTGACTGTTCACACATCATTTACTAAATCTGTGCAGCCAGTGATTTATTCTTGGACCCATATCCATATGGATAGATTCCATACCAACAACATTTAGTCTTCAACGCACCTAAAATCCGTGCGGTCAATGCAGCAATGTGCATCTTAGCCACACTTAAACACGTGGGAATGACACCAACCTTTATTTTGTCTGCTCATGATTGGTAAAACAAAGACCATACACAACAACCAGCTGGACTGCAGTCCAAAGCCTCCTCCAGAGCGCACACCGTGACACCCTTCCCTGCTCGTAGACACAAAGCTACAAAGCCCGGCTGCTCTGCATGGAGACACCCCCAGTTCAGTCCTGTTTGCGCCCCAAAGCCCCCTCTGGAGCCAACACATTCTCATTCCCAAGTCGTCACACATTGACGTTTGGTCAAGGACTCCTCAGTGTCAAACATGGACGTTTTGGTTGTGCCCAACTCGTCATTCTTTAACGTGGTGGCTGTTCCCAATAAATCAGGGATCCAGTCATTTTATCTGAAGCGGTATCGGATGTTGACTGGACCTCGGGACGTGGACGGTACTGATCCAATCAATTGAAACAGCTGGCACGTCAAAAAACGAAGAGTTTTACTTTTCAGATGCAATATCGTTTTCCTCCTTGATTGCGCGTCACCTTATACTCTTAAGGTGGAAGGATGAGGCCCCTCCTACGCATGACCAGTGGATTTCTGAGGTCATGAAATGTGTCCACTTGGAAAAAATACGATGTACCGTAACAGGCTCAACAGAAAAATTTTACAAGTCCTACCAGCTGTTATTGACATGTGTGAAATCAATCAAATTGAACAGCCAACCAGGAAGTGTCGATGCCACAAGTAGACCCTAATTTCCGTGGTTTCTGCGAAACGTTTCTGTTTTCCCTTTAGTTATTTGCAGTAGACCATGATAAGTCATCATTTTTTTTTCTTCTTATGACTCATATTTATTATTTCTATTGTTGTCATTACAACTATTATTATTGTTTTGTCCTCATTTGCATTTTCCGTTGCTGTTTGTGTTTGTTTTTTTGGGGTGGGGCAGGGGGTGGATGCTAGAAAATGGAACAGTAATTCATATACTGGCATGTAACTGTAAAAATTGATGTGCTGTTGTCATAAATAAAGTTAAAAAAAAAAAAATGACGAGTTTGGGACACCCAAAACGTCAATTGTTGACGTGGAGGGTCCTTAACCACGCGTCAAAATGTGAGGATCTGGGAATGATTATGAGTTGCTGAAGCACAGACCATCGTCGTATAATGTAAAAACCAGCCGGTAATGGCAATTGGGATAAATTGTTTACATGTATAACAATCAAATCAACAATCGGTGTAACTCACCCATCTCAATTGGAGGGAAACTTTGATCTGAATGCGTCTGGAGTCAGTTTTCATATTGGTATATTTACATGAAGCATGTTTATTTTGATCAGGCGTTTATTCCGATTACTTATATCCATGTAAACACAGCTAGTATTCATTTTAAAGACTGAATGGAATAAAAGCACAAGCCAAAGACTCTTTAAAATGTGATCAAAACATGTTGGCACTCAACTAAAAATAGTGTTTATTAATGGTGCATAAACAATAAGTTCAGTTTTAACAAAAATATCAATGTGTATTGGATTTCCATTGAAATGCGTGAGTTCTTTAGGCCTACACAATGAATATGTCCTTCTTTTTGGTTGCAAACCAGTCCCTCACTGTGCAAAAAGACTTTTTCCAACGAGTGTTTTAGATGCATTACAAACACAACTCTTAGTTTTGTTCTTTGTTTTATTTTTCTGCAAAGTACAATGCAGAGAGGCTTTAAAGGACCCAGCCAAAGTGGAGTGCCTCCTCACTGACAATATGGCATTCACTCTAAATGTAAATTAGAGTGTTTTTAAAAAGTGTTCTGGTCAGGTAGCATATGGCTACTGTTGAATCTACTGCTTTTGTGTTGTCTCAAATATGACAAATGCTGTTACCATGGAAGAGGCCCACCAATGACTATCGCACTCAAATGTCGCGCGCACGTGTGGAGTGGAGAAGAAAGTGCCCTGAACATAATTGGAAGCAGGGAGGTGAAAAATTAGATGCACACGTGTGCAGAGACACTTCAGAACAAAGAGTAACAATAGAGTTTTGTCAACAACGCGTGCAGTTCTTTGCCCACACACACTTGATCTGAAAAGGTTGTTTTCATACAACCGTGCTGTGAAACACACATAAGTGATATTTACTGACCTGGGAAATGAGTTGTGAAAGTCATATCAAAAAAAGGAAAGACATGTATCTGTCTATAGATAACACACTGGTCCTCCAATGGCAAATTTTATAAAGCAATCCTTGGTTTGTTCTCTATTTATCTCTATTTAAACCAAACTAAAAAGTTGCAGTTATTAGCTTGCTCCTTGATTAGCTGATAATCATCAGTTGGAGCTTCTTCATGAAGCTTACGGTTTTCTAGTCTAGAACATTCAGGTGTGTGTTAACACAAGGCCAAGGAGACAGCAAAAAACCTTTAATGATCCTAGAGAATCAATTGTTCTTGCTCATCAATTGCAAAAGGATTACAAGGCTATTCCCAAGCAATTTGGAGTCCATCATTCCACACTGAGAAAGATTATTCACAAGTGGAAAGATGCTGAAGAGAGATGCCTAAAAAAAGGTGATAGAGTCCCAAACACGTTTACGCAAAGATCAACTTGTGAAAAAAAAGAAAAAAAACCATGAAAATTTCAGAGCTGGATGTCTAAACCCATGGACTTTTGAAAGGTGTTATATAAGAAAAATCCCCTTGCCTAATTTAACATGTTAATTGTTTGAGTTCAGGTTATTATATGCTGGTAGAGCCACCCCCGCAAACCCTCAGACTACCTCGAACATTGCAATATATGTAAAATATTATACATATATTTTAACTTTCTTATTCAATAATCAATGTCTGCATTGTGTATCACATTGATACGTCTTTCGTTTCATATTTGTCATACTGCACCTTTACACTTTGTCTGGGACCAGAGATGCAAATTTTATTTCATTCCTGTAGTGAAATGACAATAAAGACTCTTTGAATCCTACCAGTCTTTGCTATAGGTAACATAGGCGGCTGCCAAGGGCGCAATCTGCTAGGGAGGGGGCTACACCAGGATGTTATTGTAAGGAACAGGCGGGGGCGTTTGGATCCATATGCAGAAGGTTGTTTAATAGCAAACACAATCAGGCAAGGGCAAGGCAAGACGTGGTCAAAAACAGGCAGGAGTCAAAGCACATGAAAAGATCATAGGTAAACGCTAGAAGAGAATGTAATGTACAATCAAGATCTCGCACTGAGCAGAGCTCAGAGACAGACTAAATACTGTTTGTCCTGATGACCTGATTGAGAGCACCTGGGAGAGCCTGGGAAGAGGGAGCAAAGGCTGATGGGAACTTGAGTGCTGAAGAGGCCCAAAGTGTCAATACTCAGGTGATGGCTCCCTCTGGTGGTCAAAAGGGGACATGGCAGCCTGAGTCCTGACAGAGCCCCCCCTGCGAGCGGCTCCGGAAGCGAGGAAACACACGGCGACGGGGTCTTCCACGTGGGCGCGGAGCAGGCTTGGAGGGGAACTGGCGATGGAAGTCCACAATGAGAGAGGGGTCCAGAATGTCATCGGAACGGACCCATGAACGCTCCTCTGGTCCGTACCCCTCCCAATCCACCAAGTACTGCAGCCGCCCCGCTCGGCGCCGGGAATCCAGCAGCTCCTTGACTAGGTAAGCTGTGTCGTCACCCACGATCAAAGGGGGAGAGGACTCGTCAGACGTTCCTGACCCCGCGTCACCAGGGCCGACGGCAGGTTTCAGCAGAGAGACGTGGAATGTAGGAGAGACACGGTACTGGGGCGGCAGTCGAAGGCGATATGAGACAGGTGTTATTTGTTTGATGATCTCAAACGGACCGACGTACCTGGGACTTAGTTTCTTGCATGGAAGTCTTAACCTGAGATCGCGGGTGGACAACCAGACCCACTGTCCGGGAGCTAGACTGGGACCCTCCTGACGAAGGCGATTTGCTTGTTCTGTCGTCCTCCGAACAGCATGACGGAGCTGAACATGTGCCGCATCCCACGTCTCCTCACATCGTCGAAACCAATCGTCTACAGAAGGTAGTTCAGATGGAGTCCCGGACCAGGGAAAGAAGGGAGGTTGGACACCCAGCACACATTGAAATGGGGACAAACCTGTGGCCGCCTTTTTGAGTGAATTTTGAGCATACTCAGCCCAGACCAGGAAACGACTCCAGTCCTCTTGATGGTCGTGACAGTAAGATCGCAGGAACCGGATGATTTCTTGATTCAGTCGTTCCACTTGACCATTGGACTGAGGGTGATAACCCGAAGTGAGGCTCACGTTGATTCCCAGACCCTTGCACAGTGCGTGCCAGACCCGGGAGGTGAACTGGGGACCACGGTCAGACACGATGTCTTCTGGGAGACCGTAGTGCCTGAAGACATGTTGCACCAGCTGCTCTGCGGTCTCCAAGGCAGTGGGTAGTTTGGGCAATGGGATGAGTCTGCAGGACTTAGAGAATCGATCAAT
Organism: Oryzias javanicus; assembly: GCA_003999625.1. Classification (NCBI taxonomy): domain Eukaryota; kingdom Metazoa; phylum Chordata; class Actinopteri; order Beloniformes; family Adrianichthyidae; genus Oryzias; species Oryzias javanicus. The sequence continues at coordinate 36,191,316 of CM012439.1, forward strand.
AACAGTTAAGATGATGGTGTTACCTTGAGATCGTGGTAGATCGGTTACAAAGTCCACAGCGATGTGTGTCCAGGGGCGTCGAGGAATTGGAAGGGGTTGCAAGAGGCCAGCGGCCGTTGCCTGGGTACTTTTGCCATTTGACAGGTGGCACATCGGGCGACAAACTGGACCACGTCTGCCTGTAAGGTAGGCCACCAAAAACTGGTTGCTGTGAGTGACTGTGTGGCTGCAATACCTGGGTGTCCAGCGGCTGGAGTATCATGCACCAGATGCAGAACCTGCTGACGATGGGATGGAGGTACGTACACTTTGTCAGGAGGACAAGATGGTGGAGGTGGATGACTGGCATTGATGTTGTCCAACTCTGTCATGATGTCCCACTGAACCGGACTGAGGACCAAGGAGGAGGGAACGATGGATTCTGCTGGACTGCATTCGACCACATTGGTGTCGTGGATGCGAGAGAGTGCGTCGGCCTTTCCATTCTTTGATCCAGGACGATAGGTAATCTGGAAATTGAACCGGGAGAAGAACAACGACCAACGGGCTTGACGGGGATTAAGTCGTTTGGCAGACTTTATGTACTCAAGGTTTCGGTGGTCAGTGAGCACCAGGAAAGGGTGGACAGCTCCTTCCAACCAGTGCCGCCATTCCGTGAAGGCCTCCTTCATGGCAAGCAGCTCGCGGTCGCCCACGTCGTAATTCCGTTCAGCACTGTTGAGCTTGCGGGAGAAGTAGGCACACGGGAACATCTTTGCAGGCAGGCCTTGACGTTGGGACAGCACCGCGCCGACACCTGTGTTGGAAGCGTCAACTTCCACAACAAATTGAATGTCGGGGTCTGGATGGTGGAGAATGGGCGCTTGTGTAAACCGCTCCTTTAATAACCCGAATGCCTGTGATGCTGCGGCTGTCCACTGCAACTGACGCGGCCCTCCCTTGAGCAGTGAGGTTAAAGGAGCAGCCACTGTGCTAAATCCACGGATAAACCGTCTGTAGAAATTTGCAAAGCCCAGGAAGCGTTGCAGGTCTTTTACTGACGTGGGTTGTGGCCACTTTGTTACCGCCTCCACCTTGCCCTGGTCCATGGCTATTCCCTGTGCGCTGATGATATAGCCAAGAAATGAGATTGAGGTTTGATGGAACTCGCACTTCTCACCTTTTGCATACAAGTTGTTCTTAATCAGTCGTTGCAGGACCTGGCGGACATGGACGACATGTTCTTCGAAAGTCGGGGAGTAGACCAGGATGTCGTCAATGTAAACGATGACATGGTGGTGGAGCATGTCTCTGAAGACGTCGTTTACGAAGGCCTGAAACACAGAGGGGGCATTACAGAGTCCAAAGGGCATGACTAAATACTCGTAGTGGCCTGTGGTGGTCGAGAATGCCGTCTTCCATTCATCGCCATCACGGATGCGAATCAAGTTATAAGCACTGCGCAGGTCCAGTTTGGTGAAATATCGGGCCTGGCGCAGTTGCTCTAGAGCTGAAGGGACTAATGGCAGAGGGTAGCGGTACTTGATTGTGACTTCATTCAGGTTGCGATAATCTATGCAGGGTCTCAAACCACCATCCTTCTTCTTTACGAAGAAAAACCCAGCAGATGCAGGAGATGTAGAAGGTCGAATGAACCCCTTTTTCAGCTCCTCCTGAATGTAGGCCTGCATAGCCTCGGTCTCAGGTTGGGACAAGGGGAACACTCTGCCTTTGGCTGGTGTGGAACCGGGCAGTAGATCTATAGCACAGTCATATGATCTATGAGGAGGCAGCTGCGTGGCATGTTGCTTGTTGAAAGCTTCTTGCAGGTCCTGATATTGACAAGGCAAGTAGTCATGGCCCGAGGAGGGGTCAGGTATATTGTTCATGGTAAAAGCTATTTGTCGACTTTGACAACCCCCAGTAGTGTCATTCTGCTGTGTCCTGGTTTGGACACATTGTTGCCGGCAGAAGGTTGAAGCAAAGGAGACTACACTGGTCGACCAGACGATGGTTGGGTCATGTCTCTCGAGCCAGGGAAGACCCAAGATTATGGCGCATCGGGGAGAGTCAATGGAGAAGAATCTGATGGTTTCTTGGTGGTTGTCTAAAGTAGTGAGATGAACATCCGGGGTACGGAACTGGACCCGTCCGGAACCCAGGGGGCGACCATCTAGGGCAGAAACTGCTACCCGCGACTCGCAGGTGAGCAGTGGAATCGAGTTATTATGTGCAAACGTTTTGTCGATGAAATTACCAGCCGCCCCTGAATCAATCATGGCCATGGCTTTAGTAGGCCTGTTATTGATTCGTAGGGTCACGGGTACTTCAAAAGTAAGGAGATTCTCACTCACCGGCCCCCCCGAACGCCGTGGTGGACGTTCGGGGCATGAAGCACGCAGGTGTCCCGGCTGTCCACAGTAGAGGCACAGATTCTCCCTCCGACGTCTCTCACGTTCTGTAGGCGTCAGCTGGGTAGAGCCAAGATTCATGGGTTTGAGGTTTAGAGTTCGTTGGAGCAGTCCTGGATCTGGCAGTGAAACCTTGGGAGTAGAGATTTGTGGATGCCGAGAACGGAACAGGTGGTCCAAACGTATGGCCAGCATGATGAGCGCTTCCAAATCCAATCCCTCATCTCGACACGCCAGCTCCCTCTGTATGTCAGCAGAGAGTCCACGGCGAAAAAGTCTCTTGAGGGTGTCCGGGGTGCAGTCAGCCTGAGCCGCTAAGGTTCTGAACCTCAGAGAATAAGCGGCAACAGTATCCTTGTTCTGTGTGATCTCCATGAGAAGATCTCCAGGATCTTTACCATCAGGTGAGTGGTGGAAAACGTCACGGAGTAGCTGTGTGAACGCAGCATAGTTGTTAAATGGCACTGCCCCTCCAGCCCACACAGCCGACAGCCACTCGAGTGCCTTTCCAGAGAGTAAAGAGCACAGAAAGGACACTTTGGCTTCCTCAGTGGGATAAAGATGTGGTTGTTGCCGCAGGAACAGTTCACACTGCATCAAAAAACCATTGCAGAGCTTAGGCTGTCCATTAAACTTGTCAGGTAGTGAAAGCCAGAAATCACCTGCAGCATTGGAAGCGGGACCTGGGGAATCTGGAGCTGATAGCTGAGTCGGGACCACAGCCGGCGGGACCGGAGTGAGCTGACAAGCTGTGGCTGCTTGGCTGGCTTGCAGGTGTGCGGTGATGGCCTCTGTGGCAGTGGTGAGTTGCTGGAGCTGACGTCCATGGTCCAAAAGCAAAACAGCAAACCTTTGTAGATCGGTAGGACTTGGCACTCTTTCTGCTGGATCCGAGTTTGGCGAGATCTTCTGTAAGGAACAGGCGGGGGCGTTTGGATCCATATGCAGAAGGTTGTTTAATAGCAAACACAATCAGGCAAGGGCAAGGCAAGACGTGGTCAAAACAGGCAGGAGTCAAAGCACATGAAAAGATCATAGGTAAACGCTAGAAGAGAATGTAATGTACAATCAAGATCTCGCACTGAGCAGAGCTCAGAGACAGACTAAATACTGTTTGTCCTGATGACCTGATTGAGAGCACCTGGGAGAGCCTGGGAAGAGGGAGCAAAGGCTGATGGGAACTTGAGTGCTGAAGAGGCCCAAAGTGTCAATACTCAGGTGATGGCTCCCTCTGGTGGTCAAAAGGGGACATGGCAGCCTGAGTCCTGACAGTTATGTTATAACTAGGGATGTCCTGATCAGGTTTTTTTGGTCCCGATCCGATTCCGAGTCATTGGATTTTGTGGATTTGCCGATACCGAGTCCCGATCCGATACTTTTGTAACACATTTAAAATATTAACAAATTGAATAAATACATTTGTCTTGTCCCTTATTTATATTTCATTAAAATATTTTATAATTAACATTAAATAAACTCCTCTATGTGAAGTGCTTAATAAAAATAAAAATAGAGCAATATAATAAAACTTTAGTGAAAAAAAATCATATTTTCTTGTTATATATGTGATTTAACTAGTGGGAAAGTTTAGTGACTTTTACTTTAATATATTTGGTTATTGAACATTTTTGACCAAATGTGATTTCTGTCCTAATTTAGAATTCTTAAAAATAAATTATGTGTGTTTTAGTATGAATTTGATGAGTGTTTATGACTAGCTCATATCATTATTAATTTTAATTTATTCGTTTTTTTGTTTTTTAAGATTATGTGCTTCTTTTTAAGTTCTTAAGACATCACATTTTCGGTTTTATTATCAGAGGAGTTAATTTTCTTAACTTTTATTCCTCTTTCAGATAAATAAAACAGGCATATCCAAGGACAGCTCGGGTCCTAAGGAGTTAAATCACGGCGCTAGCATGTAGCAGTTAGCAGCTGCCAGTTAGCCATTTGTCTATCTGGAGCACGAAGAGTTTAACATTAAAAAGAAACAAAACTCTGTCTTTTTCTGTTAAATACCTTTAGAGGTTGTTGTTTACAGACACTAACTGTCAGTTTAAAGCGTTTTCAAAAGAGTTATTGATCCCGGAAGTCTCAATCCGTGATCGGCTAACTAGCTAACTTTACACCAGTCTTCTGATTGAACTATTGCCGGTTTCTGCTGCGTTTTCCGGGAATAACATTTTGTGATCTGTTCTTGACATGCAGACTTCCAATGGAGGATTTATCCGGAATGATAAGATTGAAATATAAAGCGCTGATCATAATAAGAATAAATGAAATATCTGATCCTGATCGGACAACGGAGCCCGATTCCGATCGAGTCTTCAAACACGTGATCGGGTCCGATTTCCGATCACGTGATCGGATCGGGACATCCCTAGTTATAACTCAGCTTTTCCCTGCCAATTGGTGTATTTTACGTCAAAAAATAAAAGAGCAAAAACTGAAAAGAAAAGGTGGAAGGAAGAAAAAGAGAGACGCAAACAAAAAACAGTGGTACAGGTTTCCTTGATGTGGTCATTTCCAACTAAATGTGTCATTCTAGTAGAGTGGTAACCCTCTGTCTGTTTCTGGAAGTCTTTCAAGCCTCGTCTCCACTGAGCGGTCCGGTACCATCTTGTATTTTTTAGTGTTTCCATTGTAAAAATGGACCCATTAAACAGTACTGAACTGCACCTCTTGGGGGCAATTGTAGGTCCATTGAAAAGAACCGGTTGGGGCGGAGCCACTGTAGCCACCCGCTGATTGGCAGGAAGTAACGCTGACATTACAAAGCGCCAATGTAGCGCTTATTTAAGCTAACATTTTCAACGTTTGTTCGCATTCTAGTTTTTACAGTTTTCTCGTTTACTCTTTTGGTCATGAGTCTATATATTAAAAATGCAACAGCAAGGCCTGGTCTCTGCTACGATCTTAGCTATCCTTGGTGATGGTGTGATACAGGGCGGGGCAGCGGAACTCTAGCGGTCTACACAACAAATGCGCCGTCAAAACAAACTGCTCAGTGGAAGTGAGGCTTAACTAAATGGAAACGCTTGTAAGAATTAACTGGACCATACCATACCACTCCTTTCTCCAGGCTACTGCAGCGTGATAAATAAAATAGCTAAGTTAGCTAATTAATGAATCAACATTAGCTTATTTGTTAAAGATAGTTCATTAGCTTTTTCATGGGAGATAATAGGCCTATCAACTCACCTTGGAAGTGGTTGGACACCACCGTATTGGATATTTTTATGATGAATTCATGTGCTTTTACTTTAAACGTTTCTGCATTTGAGCCAATAGAGGGCAGTGTTGCGGAATTTATTGCTGGACTTTTACTTTAAAAAAACGCAAGGCTGTCGACTTCCTGTTTAGATTTCCGACAGTACTGCCATCCATCTGCTCGAAAGAAATACCTTCCGTGTAGCTGTAAGGTCATTTATACAAAATGTGTAAAACGTATCTTTTGTTATTGTTGTGTTGGAGGTATTTGTGGGTATTTCTGCATGATAATGTATATTTACATGGTTTATACAGAGGACGGGGCTGTGAGTTGTGGTAGTGAAGAGGGTAAGAAAACTGTGCCATTTGCATTACCATGAATATAAAATACACCTAAAAAGTTTTTATTTCATCCTCTATTTGTAACTTTTACAGTGGTTAATGACTTGGAAGTAATTCTTATTTTCATTTATCTGTGGTCAAAGTATTTTGTTTTGCTATTTTGAATATGTTATGGATGGTCAAATCTTTATTTTTTTCCCTCAATACACCAAAGGACCAACCTATGGTTTTATTTTACCTACAGAAAGCAAGTCTGTGACCAGTTTTTATTTTCCTTTAGAAACATTAAATTCCTGCATAAAACCCCAGTTTTTATGTCCTGTGAGGCAACCTTTCTCCAAGCTACAGTCGGGTGATGGATAGAACAGCTAAGTTAGCTAAATAATTAATCAAGATTAGCTTATGTTGCAGATAGTTCATTATCTTTTTTAAGGGAGATAAAAGGCCTATTAAAGGTGGCTGGAACAATGCAGTTAATTAAAAAAAAATAATAATAAAACTATATTCATCAGAATGAAAACTTTATGGAACTCCTAAACTACAAAAATTAAACTCAATTAATATGTTCATGCATGCTGGTATATCAGTGACATCTGAGAAAGGAAAAAATGGTTCTGTTTTTGGCATATTTTGTTTTGGGAGGCGCCGTAGTTGAGCTTCAATCAGCACTGAATATAGGAAACTATTTAAGCTATATCCCAAACTAATGGAACTCAAAGGCTGAACAGAGTTTATGTTTTCAAACTGTTCTGTCTGAAAGATACAGGTAGAAATGTATGAAGGATCTGGAACAACTGCCTGCAAAGCAAACTCCTGTTAAAATAAATCCTCTGTTTTGTCGTCATCAGCTTTATTCAGAGCAAATGAGAGTGTGATGCAGTTTTTTGGTCAGTTTTCTTTGTCTTTGTTTTTGTAAAGGTCACAGCCATATTTGTAATTTTAGTTACACTAAGTGGGTCACATACTAAGTAATGACTAAATGAGGTGAAACGTTCCCAGGATGAGATCAGTTGAAAACCCTTTCCTTTTAAAGCAACATTTTATTTATATTTAGGAGGAAGTTCCTTCAAACTATTCCTACTAAAACTTTTTGAAATAAAAAATAAGAAAATATTTTTAGGTTTTTTTATGTCGTTGTAATTCTTAAAGAGTTTTTGCACATTTCAGTTAGCAAAAGAGCTCCAGAAGTTCTTTTTATGAAGTATTTTATGTGTTCTGCTTCCACAGGGTTCAGATTTGTTGGTGTTGATCAACATAGCAAATTTTAGATGGAAAACTTCCAAAAAAAGAAAAAGGGAAACCACAGTAAATGACAAAAAGGTTTCATTTTTGCCAAATCCAGTCAGAGGGGTGGAGCTTGGGGGCAGGACTGTTATCATTAGGCGTGTTTGAGATCATGCAGGCGGACGCGGCGCTGCGCAGATCGCCTGGATCGCGGTGCATGCTGGTTAGTTTCTGTCACCGACGTCACATTTGCGACGGCATGAAGTATCGCGAGAAAGGGGCGGGTTCAAGGCGCCTACCTAAGCCAGCGCAGCCAGAAAATTGGTACTGCGCTGGCTGCAAGCCGCCTTGATGACTACAAAACAATGCATTGTGGGAAACGGTGTCCTGAAAGTTTTTGTAGTTTAATGTGAAATAACTGGCGCTAAATGAAGGAAATATGTGTATTTTTTTTACTCTTTCTGGAAGGTAGTGAATCACTGATGAAAAAATATACAAGATTTTAAATAATCTGTGGTTATGTGTGTCATAGTTGTCTTGAAAATGAACTTTAATTATTATTTTATCTATTTATTTGGGACTGTGTACATGTAATGAATCCCCCGACTATTTTTTTTATCTGTTTTACTAAGAGATGTGAAAATATACTATAAACGACATAACAGCACAGATCATACTAGGAGGAGTGGCGTATTGAAATTCAGCCGAATGTTGAGGAAAACCCCCAACTCCTCGTTCTCGTACAGTCTCGTCGTCCACCTTCATCTCAGGCGCCTTTCTCCGCCCCCTCCTGCAGCAGCTTGGTCTCGCCGACGAAGCAGGCGAGGTGCAAGTCAACTCAAACACACCTAATACTGGAGCTGCAGATCATGACATCAGACTTCTGAAACTTCCATGGTTTGACCAATCACAAAATTCAACTGTAATACCTCATTTCAACACATAGGGGGCAGCACACAGACGGTTTTGACTATATTTTGAAGAATTAAACAGTTTTATTTCAATTTATCAAAAAATTTGGCAACAGAAAGCACTTTTAAAGCCTCATTTATAGATGTTAGCAGCAAAAAAAGTTAATTTCGGGTTTGGTTACCCTTTAATTAAGAATTCAGGAGCACAATTGGAAGAGTAAAACTTGCAAACTATATCACAATCAATGCAGTTTTAAGCTCTGATCTTTAATGATAAACATAAATCTAGAAAAACATTCTTTCAGCTGAAAAAAATTTGTTCATTTTCATACATTTTATCCTGAGACTAGAATGTAAAGTCTGGGAGAAACTTATTTGAAACTCTCGCTCTGCGTTACTTCCTGCTGTTCCAGCAGAGCAGAACAGCAGAACTTACAATGCGACGCAAATGATGACACGGGATGATGGTCCTCTGTGTTTACTGAGACACATCACTTTGTTTTGTGGACATAAAATGTTTCTATAGACTCAGTGTGATGATGAAATATCATTACAGAGATGGAAACACGCCTATGAGCCCTAAGAATGGAGGATTCTTATGAGCCGTATGTGTTTTACTCCTCACTTTACTTTGTATAAATCTGACTGTGGTTGGGGAAATGTTATTTACAGTTTTCAGCCTGAGCTGCCATCTATCATAAATGGTTGTTTCTATGCATCATCAGGAGAAGCAGCTGGAACCCTCATATACACAAAGTCCTTCTAGGCAGTGGCTGCTTCATACTGTTGGATTCAGCCTATTTAATTTATCAAAACAATTTTTAAATCACATTCTAAAGCCATTTTCATCTTTTTCTACTGTGAGTTTGCATTTCTATTCAGGCATTTACAATATTTTCCTTAATGTTATTGTTTTCTATTTTATTAGTTAGGGGAAATATTTGCATTTTTTTTTTTTGTTTTAGCAAACATAGATCATTTATTCCACTCTCCTCATATTTACTGCAAAGCTTCCAGCAGATCCTGACTGCATGAAGACATTTGATGAGTAGTAGAACGAAATATGTTCCTTCCACTCTTTGAATTCTTCCTTTCACATTAAAAGCTCCAAATGGCCAAGTTCCATCAAATCTATACGTTTCCCTGGTTGGATATTTTTGTTGACGAAGCACTTGTATGGGGTAAGATAACTGTCAAAAAGAAACGTATTCATAAATAATATTTTGTATTCATAAAAATAAATTTGTATTCATAAATACAAAGTTGTGCATACATTTATATTTTGTGCACAACTTTAAAGAAAAAATATGAATACAGCATTTAGTTTTACATTTAACATGTCTCTTTTGCATACGACTTTTCTTCGTTTAGAATACGACTTTCCTTTGTCTTGAATACGAATTTCTCCTCTCTCAAAAATACGTCACGGGGTCACAGGCTTATCCATCGAGTGCCGGAACATCGATTGATCCAGCTTTGCGTGTCTATTCATTTACAATAAAACATGAATAATGTGTGTGTGTGTATATATATATATATATATATATATATATATATATATATATATATATATATATATATATATATATAATGACATTGATGCCATAACGGGAACATTATCTTGAAAACCAAAGCAGTTGAAAATTTAATAAAACATAAAATAAAAAATACATCGATCTCCAACCGCATTTTGTGGTTGTCAGCTGATTTGTGTAAACAATGTAGCAGCGGATAGTTTATACCCAGAGGTGGTGATAAACAGCCCAAAGGGAGTTGCACACATGCCTGTCCAATCATTAGGTAGAAAAGAAAATATGTCCGTAAAATTAGTTGAAAATAAGAGAATGATGACATTAAAAACAGCTAAGCTAACGCGGAGCCAGCCGACCGTTGGTGCTGCATAAACAAACAAAGAAACACATAGAAAAAAAGTCAGTAGGATCAGAAAGCCCAACTTTCTTTCTGCTTCTGATCTTTCTTTCTTACTAAGGTCGGAGTTATCCGACAGTTAGCCTGCTTTAGCTCCGAGTCAGCTTGGTTGATTGTGTCATTCCCTTCCTTTTTCAAGCGGCTATCTCTATCTGGGTCACGCTGCTGCTAGAGCCTGTTTCGGGTAGTGTTGGGTGAAAGCGAGGGTACATCTGGACTGTCTAGGAGCCGGAGCGGGTGCGCCTGTCCCGCCTGTCCCGGGAATAAACTGCTCGGCTAAGCGGGGATCCCCATGCTAACATGCCGCGGCTGGGCGAGTGGAGAGACAGGGATCCCCCCGCCTCGTCTGCCGTTTTCAGTCAGAGCTCTCTTTTTTGCCACCACTTCCGGGTCCGTTTTGTTGTTAATATGCTCCGCTGTTGTCAAAATAAATAAAATATAAGCGGCAGGACTTGACTGGTAACTTCTATTTTCCCCGCCAGAGATAGAATATTAAGATCGTTTTCATGTCATTGTAGTTTAATGAATGAGTCGCAACGCGCATGCGCATCGATGTTCCGGCACTCGATGGATAAGCCTGTGACCCCGTGACGTATTTTTGAGAAACGAGAAATTCGTATTCAAGACGAAGGAAAGTGTATTCTAAACGAAGAAAAGTCGTATTCAAAAGAGACATGTTAAATGTAAAACTAAATGTTGTATTCATATTTTTTCTGTAAAGTTGTACACAAAATATAAATGTATGCACAACTTTGTTTTTGTGAATACAAATTTATTTATATGAATATAAAATATTATTTATGAATACGTTTCTTTTTGACAGTTATCTTACCCCATACACTTGTTATTCAGAGTCACTTGGAACTCTTTTTGAGAGAATGTTTCAGACTTAAGAACTCTTCTTTATCCAGATCATGTGTGGGATTAAAATAACTTTTTCCCACATACTTTTTTTTTCCATATGCCACGACTTCAGTTAAAAATATGAGCTAAAACTACGACGGCTGTGATGATTGTTATTCATCAAGTGAAAAATCTGCTTTAAAAATGTGATTTCACCAAATCGATAGATTTTTTTAATGTTAACTTTTATCTTTAAAATTAGTTGTGTTTTTATTAGAGCCGAGAATCGATTAAAAAAATGTAACTAATTAATTACAAACATGGAAAAAATGAATGTTAATCGTAAGCATTTAGAGGGGACTTTCTTTCTGAACTGATGCTGTATTTAGGCCAGGGGTCTCAAACTCAATTCAGTCGGGGGCCGCTGGAGGCAGAATCTGGGTGAGGCCGGGCCGCATCAGGATTCTCACAAGAAAATCACTGATAAAACATTCCAATGTTCTCAAATATCTTTATTTTTAACACGAAATAATGAATGAATTAAATTGATTAATTTTAAAAAATGAATTAGAAAATCAATCATTAATAATTAAAATAATAACAATGACCATACAGCAGACACAGAAGACTGCAGAAACCACATATTGACTGACTGAGCAGAGCAGTGTTTCTCAAATGGTGGCGCGCCCCCCTGGAGGGAATGCAAATAAAAACATGTTTACATTAGTGATGAATATTGTGCATAATCCTACATAGTAAATTAAATATAGCAAAAACAACCTAAAAATCAATTTACAGTGAACCAATGCGAAAGAACTGAATCTCTGAGAAAAGACAGAATTCCATCACTACTGTGGAGGGAAACATGGAAAGGCTTGTTTTTACTTTGTCTGGAAGTTTTGGAAGTATTCTAAAAAAAAAAAAAAGAAAGAGAACAATTAATAAAACTGATTATTTCGAATTTTTTTATTATTATTCTTTAATGATAATAAAAGTATGATATTTTGAGGAGATATATGTTTCACTTGAGCAAATTAACGGATACTAATGTTTTCAGCTGAAGGGGGGGGGGGTGTCTAAGAGAAAATACCTGAGAAACACTGGACAAGAGAAAACTATTTTTATTCAGTTTCAAATGTCTGTATTTACAGAACCTCCTTCATTTCTGAGCTTCTGAGCTGAGCGCAGCGCGCTCACTAAAAGGAGCGCGCGTTGCTACGCAAGTTTTTAAATCTGGTCTCAAGCTCTGCGCACAAATCGTGCACGCACTGAATCTTCAACCCGGTTCAATATTTCCCGCACAGCCGCAGCAGCGCTAATGAACGGTAAAAACACCATAGAAGAAGAATCTCCTCTCTGCTGCTGTGTGCGTGACCGCGCTGCTCCGGTGTGGATACCACCTGCTGAGCGTGCGTTCATAAACCCGCGCAGACATGCGGCCGGTGTGGAAGCACCTTTGAAGATTCTGCTCGCTCGCGGGCATCACTCACGCACGCGGAAGTAGTCAGTCTCTCTCGCGAGGACTTTTTCTGCTCGTGGAGGAGGAAAAAGCGCTCGCGAGGGTCTGATTTGTCCGCGCGGAATGTTTAATGCATGCGCGGAATTGTCGCGCGGTGTCAGGAACACGCTTTTTGACAAGCGGCAGGCTGTGTTGTCACGTGAAGAAAGAGGAGCGGGGCCCGCGAATCCCGTTCAGTGAGAAAGCACTTCACAGCTTCATGGCTCCTCCTCCGCCCAGCTGATTGGAGGAATGAATTAAAGAGTGAGGAGGCTCGGACAGCCCGCCGATGTCCCGCCCTCCAGAACCATATACCTTACCGTGATTGGTCCGTTTAGTTCTGCACACAACAACTGTCATTCATCTCAGCCTTGCGGGCCGCACTAACAGTAATCTTTTATATGAAGAAGGGGGCCGCAAATTATCATCCCGCGGGCCGCAGATTGCCCGCGGGCCGCGAGTTTGAGACCCCTGATTTAGGCTATCGTGATGATCAGCATACACAGTATTTCGCTTTCTTTTGCCACTGCTGAGACTCAGTTGCGCAGTGTAATTCATTTGCGTTAATACATTTTTATTCATTCTTTTTGATTAGTTTTATCTTAAAAAATAAATAAATATAACTTAAGTAACAGAAAATGGCAATATAATAGAATAAATGGTAAAAAAAAAAAATCCTCTCCAGGTCCCAGATCATCTTTTGGTCTATTTTCAAAGCGCTCCTATTGGATTTGTAATTATGATTTTGCCATTTTTTACAAAAACAATGATAAAAAATAAAACCTGTTTTCATTTCTAAGAGAGAGTTTCTGCAGAAACGGAATATAGAATTATTTTCAGCCGCTTCTGAGTCAGCTGATGCCATTTCTCCATGCAGGGGGACGGCCCCTCCCCTCTGAGCTATGGAGGAGGCTCCGCACATCAGCACTGCAGCACCTCCTTCAGACGCATAAAGTTTCATACAAGCGTCTTGAGTTCTCTTAGTTTTTCTGAAAAAAAGTCTGCGAATATGTGAAATAAAGAAACACGACTAAGCGGGGGAACACTGTAGTTCATTAGAATATTGTCTCCTATTTGTGGGTGGGCCCATTGGCACAAAGTAAGCCTGCTCTTATTTCCCAGCATGCCTTTGTTCACACACTTTCCCACTAGCTTACAGACCCTCACAACCTCAACCTAATATTAGCAGTCCAGCAAAAACGTCGAGCAATACTGGAAAGATCTACGGCAGGGGTCACCAACGTGGTGCCCGCGGGCACCAGGTAGCCCTCAAGGCCCCCACAAGGTGCCCTCAGGTCTAAAATTAACACGCTTGTGAGCGACATTTAAAATTTAATTCTGTTTATATTTTTTTTTATTACACTTGCCTTTACTTAGATTTAAAAATGAAAACATCTTAAAAATATGTTGATGATACATGAACTTTAGATAGGTTTTGGTGACCTCTGACCTATTCCAGTTCAAATTTTGTTGAAAATGCTGCCGATTTGGTCATTAGTTCAAAATGTGACAAGATTTGTTTAAAACTGTGTAAGTGGATTTTTCTTTAACATTACATAATTTATTAACATGGTACAACACAGGGAAAATGGGACATTTTTTCCCATGAAATCTAAGCGAACATCTGAAAATGTAACAATTACTGAGATTAATAAAGTCCTGAATATTGATATTTGTTTCCTAGCTTGTTGTCATTTTTGATAATTATTGTGAGAAATCAGTGTCTTTACAGAGAGTAGTATCATTATTCATTATTAATAATGTTAATAACTAACTATAAGTAAACAAAATTTGTTATTTAAAAATGGTAGCCCTTCGTATAACGAAGTACCCATGAAGTAGCCCTCAGGGGACCCCTGATCTACGGTTTAGAGCCAGATGCCAGCTCAGATGAAGAAAACAAATATGTACATGGATGTATTTGTCTGCAAGGAGTTGAATTAAAGTGAAACGGAGCTGGGAGTTTTTTCAAACTATATTTTTTCATCTGCTTCTGATTAACAACAAAGAAATTCCCGTTTTAGGCCTTATATACTTTCTATAAAGTATACAAGAAGATATTAAAAACACCAAAAATACAAATTTTTATTGGACTTGGTCTTCAAACTTTAAATTATAATCAAAGCAAAAAAAAAAAAAAACTTGAGTAGAGATAGTAAAAAAAGCTGGTTAAAAACCCACATTTTGCTCTTTTTACTTGGATTGTGATCAGACTTGAAGCACACTTGAAACGGGACGGGATAAGATCTCATTTTAAAAGATTTACTCCTTGAGATCATGTCTGCATGATGGCAAAGCCTCCACAGATTAGACTCCTGATGGATTTGCTGTCTCCATCTGTCACCCAAAACAGGCTGATTGAAAATGTTAGCAGTCCCTTAGTAGTTTCCATTTGGTTAGAAAGCTTTAAGGTAATAAAGCTTAACAATCTCATCAATTACAGACTCCTAGTCATTTGATATCCTTAGTACAACACATGCAATAAATAAAGCATTACACGTAAAAGAGGGAGATTTAATGGACCTTTAGTGACCCTGCAATACCAATTATGAGAGATGTGGTTAATGCTGAGGACAGTTTAGACTATGAAGAACCGAGTTCTGCATGGTTCTGGGGTGGATGATCAGAACCCTGATGTTCCCGGAGGGCACAAAGGAGGCATTCAAAGAGAACCGTAAAAATACATTCAGTGATGTAAACAAGTGATCAAAAAGCAGCACAGAGAGGTTTCCCGAGAACAGAGAGGCTTTGATGCAGCCGAGGAGGCTGTCAGGAGGGGCGACAACCTTAACCGCAGGTGTTCTCCTGCTACGAGGAGGGAGCTGAGCTGGATGAGGAGGGGGGTAATAGAGGGGCCGGGCCAGGTAAGAGGCAGTTCTGTTAGTTTGTTTGAAATCGGGATTTTCTCGAGGCGGTCTATGTGGCGGGTGGTAGAGTGAACATAAAATGCCCTCCAGCTGCCATTAGAGCACCACCTGCAGGAGGGAAAGGCTCCTTCCACCCTCACCGTCCATGTCCACTACGCTTCAAGCACAAACCTGCTGAGGCGTCTTCGTGGCAACTTCCTTCCAACCCTCAGCTGGTAAACAGCCCTTCTGCTTTAGCCCGACATCACAAGAGTTTAGATTTGCAGGAACTAAGTTTGGAGGAACACGTTTTTCCAACATAAACAGCCTTTGGCCAGTTCTTAAAAGCTCAGCAAGCTGTTCAGAGTACAAATACGTTGTCAGAGTAGCACTGACTTTACCATCTATATAGAGTATGCAGAGGTCAGCACTTTCAAAAAATCTTTTTAACAGTTTAGAACAACATTTTAAAACAAGATTAATCCAAACTTGCTTTTCATGCTCTCTGGAAAGACAGTTTTATTGAATAACACTTATGAATAGATGGGGAAGAAAATAAACTCTATAAGCCTAAACAGGTAAAATAGCATCCCTAAACAGGAAGAAGCTCAACTAACAGGCCAAAATAATCACTACATTTAATATAATATTAATGCAAATTAATGCAATTAATGCTATTTATAGCTAGCATATTCAGCAAAAATGCATTCACACATGCATTATCGCAGGTAATGCACTTTTCTAGTTAATCAATGGAGATCCTGCTAACCTTTAGCATGTTCCCCATTAAATTCCAAAACTTGTGCCCTAGTCACAACTACCCTTACGGGATGATACAGGGTTTCTGGGGGTGTAAAATAGACAAATTTGTACGGAGCACACACAACAAACTTGTTAAAAACTTGTTGAACTCAGTTTTGGCCAAGTGACATTTTCAGTGACTTGATCAGCTGTTAGAATATTAACCCAATGGAGCAGTTTTGTCCAGAACTTGAATGAATGAATGAATGAATGAATGAATGAATGAAATGGTTTATTTCAAGCAATCAGGTTATAATACATGGAATAACTTCACATAATAAATCACAAATAGATCGCTTGAAAGGGGGTGGAAGGAAGCGAACTTATATAATCCCACCCCGACTCGACCATTTTCTCTACATGAATGATCAATATCTGGTTCAGGACTTAAAATCAAATATCAATATAGTTTCAGGTAATAAAAGATCAATAATATCAGTGATGTAATAGAATTTCAAAAACATCCATAGACAAATCATTTATAACATTCATCAACAGTAATTTAAATATTCTCATTAAAAATTCAAAAAATATCAAGTAGTAATCAACTTCATTTGTTACTGCAGGAAAATATATCAAAATATTCTTATTAAAAAAGACAATTTGAGCAGATTGCATTTATCAAAGAACGATTATTATTATGAAAAAGTGCTAAGTAAAAATCATGATTTATTAATGGAAAACTTCAAAAATATTCTCATTAAAAGACAGTTTGAGCAGATTGTATTCAGATCAGAGCTACATCTTTGTTTAGGAACAGGTTTAAGGCCACGTAAACCATCTTCATTGTTTTGACTGAGAGACTGTGAAGGTCTCATTTCAAGGGAATTGTGCTTGAGTTCTTCAGAATCGGGTCAGAGTTCGTATTCAACGGTTCCGACGGTTTCATGAGTCCACAATTCACATTTTACTTGAATTAGAGGTTCAAACATGCGTAATCCCACAGTTCTCAAAGTCTTTCATGGATTTTATTTCCAGAGGCTTCGTCAGGTGGTCCGAGTGGTTTGACAAAGATTCTGGAGTTCTGGACCCAAGTGGACTGGATCTGTCGTTTAGATCGTAGGATCCTCGCGTGTTTAGCCAGATCAGCGTAATATTTGCAAAGATGATCTTTGAGAAATGTCTTTGTATTTTTTAATTGTTTACGTTGTTTCATCAGGGCAGTCTTATGCTTTCGATTCATTCAACTTCCATCTTACTCATTTGTCTGTTGGAGATTCAGGGTTGCAGAGCTCATCTGGCTGCTTTAGGGCGAGGGCGGGATACACTCTGGACAGACTGCTGGCTTTCGCTCATTCTAAATGCATTAGCATGTAGTTCCTCCAACATGCGGCCTGGCGTCAAGCTCAGCGACACATTTGGACAGGCGGCGAGCACACTGTGAAAAATGAAACATTGGATCAACAAACAAAATATTTGTTCTGTAATTTGATTACGCTTAAAAAAATATCCCCACGATTCTACTCCAGACAATGACGAAAAATTAAAATTTCTCTTGATGAAAACTAATAATTTCAAATGGAAAAAATTGCAAAACTTTTTTTAATTGATCCACAGACGAGCCACCTGGAATCTCTCCCACTCCGAGACACACAACGAGCAAGTGACGAGGTCCAAAATAAGACTTTGCGGCTCCTGTACTATAAGTTCTGATCAGTAGAAAACAAGTCCAAATGGCTCTTATGCTGTTAAAGATTGCAGACCCCTGGTTTAGGTAGTTGTAAGACACCCCTGTTCACTTCTCTTAAGATGCAGCTGCACCATCTTTGACCCTCCATGGGTCTGGACAACCCAAAAACTTGCAACATCTACAGTGGTGTGAAAAACTATTTGCCCCCTTCCTGACTTTTTATTCTTTTGCATGTTTGTCACACGTAAATATTTCTGCTCATGATCTTTATTTTGATAAAAAAAACATCTGGATGACTGCCAAGACTTGGGAAAATATCTTGTGGACTGACGAGACAAAAGTTGAACTTTTTGGAAGGTGCGTGTTCCATTACATCTGGCGTAAAACTAACAGCATTTCATAAAAAGAACATCATACCAACAGTAACATATGGTGGTGGTAGTGTGATGGTCTGGTTTTTTTTTGCTGCTTCAGGACCTGGAAGGCTTGCCGTGATAGATGGAAGCATGAATTCTACTGTCTACCAGAAAATCCTGAAGGAGAACGTCCAGCCATCTGTTCCTCAATTCAAGCTAAAGCGGTCTTGGTGCTGCAGCAGGACAATGACCCAAAACACAACAGCAAATCCACCTCTGAATGGCTGAAGAAGAACAAAATGAAGACTTTGGAGTGGTCTAGTCCAAGTCCTGACCTGAATCCCATTGAGATGCTGTGGCATGACCCTCAAATAAAGCTGAAATGCAACAATTCTGCAGTTCTCCAGAGCGCTGGAAAAGACTTGTTGCAAGTTATGGCAAACGTTTGATGCAGTTATTGCTGCTAAGGGTGGCCCAACCAGTTATTAGCTGCTGGTGCAATTACTTTT
Source organism: Oryzias javanicus (assembly GCA_003999625.1). Taxonomy (NCBI): domain Eukaryota; kingdom Metazoa; phylum Chordata; class Actinopteri; order Beloniformes; family Adrianichthyidae; genus Oryzias; species Oryzias javanicus. The sequence continues at coordinate 36,209,805 of CM012439.1, forward strand.
TCACACAGGGCTACGTGGGTTTGGATTTATTTTCTCCCTAAATAATAAAAACATTCATTTAAAAACTACATTTTGTGTTTACCTGTGTTATCTTTGACTAATATTAAAATGTGTTTGATGATCAGAAACATTTTGTGTGACAAACATGAAAAAGAATAAAAAGTCAGGAAGGGGGCAAATAGTTTTTCACACCACTGTATGAGGGTCAATCCTCCTTACAGGTGCATATGGCTAAATCTTTATATGACCGGTACTAATCCTACCTTGGACCTTTCGGTGTGGAGTTTGCATGTCCTCCCCGTGCATCCATGGGCACTCTGGCTTCCTCCCACAACCCAAAAACAGGCTTCTTAGGTTAGGATGACTCTCAATTGTACCAAGGTGTGATTGAGAGTGTGTCGCCCTGTGACAGACTGCTGACCTATCCAGGGTGTACTTAACCTATGTCCAACAGTAGCTAGGTATCGGTAGCTCCCTCAGAAAAGGGATGGATAGATGAATGACAGACATCAAACACGCTATTCTTGGTATAATGCTACAGCTGGGCCAGTTATGATCCAGCAAAACGGCGGACAAAGATCACGATGTTACCGTCTTTTTTCCTCACTGATATTATAGCATAATCAGATGGAATATTTCTTCATCACCTTGCAGTTTCTGTCAAAGTGTGAGGTAATTGTTTAAATCTGAAAGGAAGGGTCAGGTCCTCATGGTGCGTTCCAGAAGAAGGACAGTTAATCCAAATTTATGCACCTCAAGAACACATTCGGGTCAAGGACGGTGCTGGCTTGAGTGTGATGTCCATGCTGTAAACAGAGCCGCCATTCATCTGCCAATCACCAGCCCTTCACCGGGGGACTGGACACGGATATGCAATATCCACAGTCAGCAGACAAACAAGGTGTGTGTGTGTGTGTGTGTAGTGAGTTTTGCATCCTCGGTGCATTTGACCTCCAGGGTGAGTCAATTTGGAGTTCCTTCAAGCAGTATGAATGAAGAGGGAGGGGCAGACCTTGCTGGCCCCGTCCTCCTCCATCACACCACTGGTTATTCCTAATCAGAAGTGACACAGTGTCTGTTTGTCGGTTCATTCGGCGGCCGCGTTGACTTCAGAGTTTGTGCTCTTGCTAGAAATTGCTTCGTGAGGGTGGGGATGAAGGACATAATACGAGTCATAGCAACTGACATTGCAGCTGCAGATTGTTTGAGTATGAAAAGGTTCCATGTAGAAAAACAAAGACAACGTGTCACACACAGACTCTGTCATCACATTTTCCAAAGATTCCATGTTAAGTTGTAATTGAACAAGTCTCTAGCATTGCTTTGGCATGGTAGTCCTGCTGTCTTCACAAGGATCGGTTAATGGTATTCATTTAAATGCTCGGATAATATCCCTTAAATGTCTGAGGAGAGTTTGGCATTTGATCTCCTAAGAGCAAGATGGAAATGAGTGAGATTTCATTGAATAAGAAAACCGGACAGAGATCTACATGCAGATCAAAGCGTTTAAATTATTAGCTGAGATATCTGCATTTTCATATTTTGGTGAAGTTCCTGCAAGCCCAACAGTTAATTGTTTTTTGCAAATAGAGGTCATTTATGTGCTTTCCAGTCTCTGATCATCTGAGGAAGAAGATGACTTTGAACACTCAGAATGATATTTGGGTCACTTTTTTTGTTTCTTTGGTGTTTTTAACTTGTTCTTGTGGCATTCTTCATATGGTGAATAACATATATAGAGAAAATTAAGCTTAAAATTACATATCTGAGTATTCTTAATTCAAATATTTGTGAATTTGGGGCAGACAAGAACATTTTGTTGGCAAAAACCATTGGCATGAATATCAACGGACTGACTAACCGTTCCAAATAGGAAGGCCAAAATCCCATGGACCTCCACTGAGAAGTAGACAGTTACAATATCTCTCAGTCATTGTATTTGTCCGAATAACCATTCTTGCTCTCATACATTCTTTCTAGATTCTCCTTCTTCATTTCCTGTTTTTCAAGTTTAGGCATGTGGTACCCGCTGGCCCCACCTCCAATGTTTGATTGACAAATACTCCCAAATCGCTTCAAACAAGCCGAAACAAGCTCAGTCATGATTGGCGACAGTAGTTCCTCTAACGCAGACTGACTCTGACCAATCACTGTCAAAGGCTTCCAATCATTTGCAATATGCCAGTAGACCGTATATCTTCCAATAGTGGCCAGTCTCTAACATACACCGCTTTTAAACAGGTGTTCGTGACTTTAGTTGCCGGTCTCTAATAGTGATGGAACTACACTAGCCAATGTAGCGATGGCCAAGAAACGCTCATTCGATTTAGCGTTTAAACTTTATGCGTGAGGACTCTGCACTGCATTCTGGGGAAGATCCTAAACCGATCGGAGAATGGCGCAAGCAGATGGGTGAAATTGAGAAGATGGTTGCAGAAAAAGAAACAAAGCAAACAATTTCCTGGTGGAGGTGGAAAGAAAGTAAGCAATGAATTCGAAGAACCGGTTTAAACTTGAAGTGTAAGCAAAGATGGAAAGGTTTGCTTGTTTCCAGGTAAATGCGAAAAGGATGGATGATGCTTCAAAGAGAAAAGAAACGTTCACAGCCAGTGCTAATCAGAAAATAATACAATGATCTCATCATTTCAGTAAATCTTGAAATGTTCATCTGGTGTTGTCTGGATTTCTTAAATCAGTTTCCTGCAGAATGAACCTTTTAGCCATCACTGTTCTGTCTGTGAAAAAATAAAAACCTGTCTCCAATAGATGCCTGTCTCTGATAAACCCCTGCATTTTTGGAATAAATGCAGAGATATCTTTTAGAAGATATCTGGTAGTTTTTACGTCGACAATGTGCTGGGTGGACCACAAGTTTCCTGCTCCGCTCCATTCCGATGCATCCACTCATAGACAACTGGAGTCATTTTCCTCGTCTAAGCTGACATCTAAGGAGCTAAATTGGGGCCAATATTATTTGAAACCGAAATAAAATATTTTGAAAAAAATATTAATGGTTGGCTGAAAAAATAGGTTTCCAAAACTCAAATTTCAATTTCAATTTCAGAACTATTTTTTCAGTTTCAAATCTTTTTTTCTGTTTCAAAAATTTTTTTTTTCAGTTTCAAATCTTTTTTTCAGTTTCAAACCTTTTCTTTTCGTTTACAAACCTCAATTTTGGTTGGTCCTCGTGTTAGCCCCGCCCCAATGCACCACAATGGGGCCAAAAGTTTTGAAACTGAAACTGGGAGGTTTGTAAACGAAAAAAAAGGTTTGAAACTGAAAAAATAGTTTTGAAATTGAAATTTTGAGTTTTGGAAACCTATTTTTCGGCCAAACATTAATATTTTTTTCAATTTTTTTTATTTCGGTTTCAAATAATATTAGCCCCGATTTAGCTCCATAGGACATCTGGCTCAAAAAACTACGGCTCGATAGCTTTAGAGTGTGAGGGGCTGTAAGCTAGCAGGACAGTGAGTAAACAGAAAGGAAGGGGGGGGGGGGGGGGGGGGGGGGGGGGGGGTGGGTTGCTCAAACCGTCCTGCCCGTGACTCAGAAGTGAATTTCTAATGATTTAAACTATGTCCTCGAAAATGACATTTTTTTTAAATTATTTTATTTCCAAATACCCATAAATAAATGACCATGACACTTAAAATAGATCAAAAGATTATCTACAAACTCTTTAGTAAAGCATCTAGAATGTAATCTAAACAGGATGTTTACAACAATTTAAATATTTTTAAGAAGTTACTACATTTGTTGTTACATTTATCACCAGCAGAGAAAAACAACTCCATTCACTATTTAGTGGGATTAAAAATCCAATTGAAATTGCATATCAATATAATAGATCTAGCCATCATTATCATGGGAATATATAACGGCGCAGAGCTCCATTCCCCTACAGCTCCAGTACAGCTCCCATCTCACTGTGATTGCTCAATTGCTTGTTTATCATCCATGACATTGGCAAAATGTTTCTTTCTCAGAGTCACCTCATAAAACCCTCATTTACAAAAGTTTAGCTGAGATTAGTCCATTAGCCAAATTACCTAGCCAAGCAGTTGATTTCCAGACGCAGCATCTTCAATCTGCAGCACAGCATGGGACCTCACTCCGAGGACGCATAGGAAGAAAGTGAGAGAAAAACACTCGTGTCAGGAGGAACCAGCGCTGATCCCTCATCGTCCACCAATGAGTGAGTCATACAACCTTTACCTTTTCTCCGAATTCAACCTCAAGGAGTAAAAACACGCATCTCTTATAATGTCAGCAACCTTTATAAAAGCGAGACCAATCTTATCCCAACACCATGCATCGCTCGCTCTTAATTGAAGGATCAAGTAAGAGTTCATTCCGAGTGTCCTTCACCGCCGGGGGTAAATATCAGGAAGGTGCCGGGCGGATGCAGCTGCAGCTCCTGTCACCCGGGTCATTAGAAGTCTGACCACAAGGTCTAAGACTCACTTAAAAAGGGTTTGTGAAGGGCTTTCATCAAAAGACGTCAAATATGTCAGTCCAACTTTTATTTTAGTTTTTTTTTTTTTCCAATACACTACAACTGCTTCCAAACTCGCAGCCCTTATGGCTCCATTTTAACTTCCTATTATCAGTCAAAGGCTTGCTGAGATTAAAAGACATCAAGTACAAGTACAATTACTCCATTTTCTCTCCTCTGCTCTTTGTCAGACTCCCCCCCCTTCCTTCTCTGCACCATTTTGGGCAGTTTCTAAACTCTGGCTTGACCCCCTATTAAAATAAGTTAATGTGGTGGACTGTTGTGGGGGGGGTGCTGCTGCTGAGAAGCCTGTATCAGTTCCATACAGTTGGCTCCAGGGAGAATTTGATTCCTTTTCATCTGTCACTCTCAAGGTGTCATTCTCCACCCCAGGTTGTTATCACCACGCAGACTTTGACAGCTTCAAGCCGCTTGCTCAGGAAAAAAAGAAAGAGGGGGTGGGGGGGGGGGGGGGGGGGGTTGCAAAGCTCGACGATGAATATATGTGGAAGGAGAGGAAAATGACATATCGTTCACACACAGACGTGGACTGATGCTGCTCTTTTCTCACCATTCTGGCAAACAGAAAAGACCAAAGCTCAGCGTTCACTTTGTGTTGTTGACGGGTAATTCTTGGATTACTTTGGAAGGAGTGTTAATACCCGCTTAATGCCCCTTATAGTGGGATACAATGCATTAGAAGTACAGAATAAATAAACAAAGGCATTATTTGTGTTTTGTTGTCTTTTATTTTTTGTTAATTCTTTGCTAATTCATGGCTGGTGAGACTTAAATGGAACGCATTCTAAGTAGGGCTGTAACGAGTCAAAGATCACTGATTCGTAATCTTTATAAATATAGTAAATTGCAGTAAAATATTATCAAAATATGATCTAGGGATGAGGTATTTTGCTCAGAAATTCAGATTAATGTTGTATTTTTAGCTTTCGAACTAAAACAAAGCCGAAAGAGCCGCGTTTCCACCACCGGAAGTAAGCAAATCTTCATGACGGTGAAGCTTCTGGTTTTCAAAATAAAACTAGCGTGACTTTTTTCCGTCCAGAAACTCAGACTGAAGTCTCGCTCACTGACATAACTTCTGAAAAAAATAATGAGCTTTCACACCGGAGCTTTACTTCCAGTGCTTACGTTCTTTTGGTTATGATAACTCTCCAACAGTTGACGCAATTAACTTATTCTGAAGAAACGCAGCCTCGTGCTGCTCAAAGGTGGATGTAATTAACATGAATCAGAGGATTCTGCTGTGGAAAAAACAACTTTTTTCATACGGGCTCTGCACCAACATGTAATGCTTAGAATGTAAAATGTTGAAGAACTTTGAGGATAGAAAACTCTGGAGAACATTCTCAGGTTTTGCTTTTAAATGATCCAAAACATCTGTGTTTTTTATCATTTTTATGTTACTGCGAACTTACACGGAAGATTGACAAAAGAATAAATAAAAGTTTAAAATGACGAAAAGCATTTCTTTCTATCTGAATCTTTGTGTTTTTTAAACAGTTTTGTTGCTTCTGATATCCTGATTTAAATAAAGATATAAATTGAAAACAAATAATTTCAATTTTCATCCATCCAGTAAGTAGACATACACATATTAAGAAACATTATATTATAAAAAAAAGAATCGTGGTTCAATTCGTGACTCGTTGAGCTTGATTCATGAATCGAACAACGATCCACAGCCATAATTCTAAGACAGGAGTGTCAAACTCAATCGCACAAGGGGCCAAAATCCAAAACGCACCTTAGGTCGCGGGCCAAACAGGATAAACATTTATTGAACACTCTAAAACAAAATGTTTAAACCTTAAACATAATTAAAAAATTAACAAAATTATGAACTGAATTTGGAAGCTGGAGATGCTATGCAAACACTGAAGCTAAATCGGCTGAAATTAATAGTCAGCTAAAATGTTAGCTAAATGCCAAATTAGGATAAAAAATAAAAATAAAAAAAACTTAGGTTAGCCAAAACAGCTAGCGTGTTGCTGAAAAAAAAGCTAAACTTCAAACTAGCCTAAGAAACTAAAAAAATAAAACTAGCCAAAACAGTTAACATGTAGCTGAACAAAACAGCCTAAACAACTATAAAACAAAAGCCTAAAGTAGCAAGAAAAAAAACAGCGAGAATGTAGCAGAAAAATGCAGGAATATTATTCCAGAATAAATCAACTTAAACCTTAAATAACTTTCAATATTTTAGTCTCCATAAAAATATATTTTGTCAAAACTATACAAGTTAGAAATAAGCGCAAGATAACATCGGGTCATTAAAATAAAATGATCTGGAGGGCCGGATTTGGTGCCCAAAGTGGGACCCATGAGCCAAATTTGGCCGTGAGTGTTTAGTTTAAATCCCTCCCCCAACCCTGGGTGTTTTTGTGTTCAAAATTCCCAAGAGCCTTCAGGGTCACTTCTGATGCTTTTAGCGACCTTTTTCAGCTAGTCACGATGGAGCGGACGGATAAAGTCAAAAGAGCAGCTCCACGTCTCTCATTCAGATCCCAGCTTGATGTTTTTATTGAAGGAAAGTTTTAGATTAGTTCTAGAATTAGAATTAAAAGTGGAAATATAGTTTCATGAGAGGAAATTATATTTTGGAGAACTGTCCATGCCACTGAGCAACCCGGTAATGATCTCAGAAGACGTCACCGTGGGACACCCCCCTGACCGATGCAAGCAGTCAGACCCGGGGGTCCCAATGCAACGACCCCTGTTCTATGACAAGTGAGGGATTTTCACTGGAGTAAAAACATCTAAAAAGAGTAAAATACATGAAAGTAAAAGTATAGATTAATAATCAAATCAATAAGCAGACCTTACAGGAAAGGTAAAAACATGATACTGTGAGGAGGTGCAACGTTTCAGTCAAAAAGAGGTTGATTTCTGTTTGATTTGAGGTTCACAAAAGTTGTAAAAAAAAAACACATTTAACCGAAATATTAGCTTCAAGTCATGTCAGATGCAAGATTCTAAAGTAAGTCTGGGCTCTCCACTAACTTTTTATCCTTATCCACGTTTTCAACTGCATTGCAATTAACAGCAGTGCCTCAGAGTCACCGTTTCTTCCTAAAATTGCTGTCCATTTGCTTCTTCCTGCTGCTGAAAAGGAGACTCGGACTGGGCATTTATCGCAGCATCGAATGTGTTTTATAGACTTTTTTTTGTGTTTCAACTCCCGATGAGTCAAAAACACACTATAGATACTCATCATTTTCCACCACCTTCACAATAAGTGCGTTATATTGTGGGCTTTACTGTATCAGAACCTGGTCAAGCTCCTTTCTTAAACATGTACACACAATAGCACAATAGGCGCTTCCATATAGTTTGTTGAATTATCAGGAAAAAAGCCAGACTTTACATAAACCATCACATAGAACAGTTTTCTTCTGAATGTTTTTTTTTCTCTTTTTCTATCTTCTTCTGTCACTCTACACTGAAACTCAAATTAAATAAATAGTTTTAAATCATTTGATTGAATTAAAATGCAAAAAATGCTGCTCTCTTTTGTTGCATCTAAAGTACACTTTCTCCTCAAACTGCCTTTTCAGCTTCCTCCTTTGTCTTCCCTCTTGATTTTCCTTTTCTTCGAGTCATCAAAAACAGAAATGTCACCGAATGTAAAATTACTACACAATGCAATAGTTGTTCTATTATCAGAAGCTGTCCATCTTTCTCACCTGAACCTGTTTCTGTTTCTGTAAACGGCAGAAAAAAATCAATTTGAGGGAGAAAAGGCTTTGATTTAAAAATATTTGAAACTACTGACCATAAACAGAGTTCGATTAAGTAGTCATCAAGCTGACACTTTAAACTTTTTGGTGTGAAATACATAGTTCTTCCGTTTTATCACAATTTTCTAATGAAACAACCAAATTTAGATGATGAAAAACATGTCATTATGATCACATTTGTCCTCCTGAAGTGACGTTCTTTCAAAGGTGTGTGTGCAGTACCACTGACATCCTTTAGGGGGCGATGTTTCACTTGTGGTCGTTCAAAAACCACCAATTTGCAGAATAATCTGCGTTTTACAACAGAATCAAAACAAAGAATCACAACAAATTGCTTGAACCGCCGTGCAGCCGGCTGTCTCTGGACCAAACCGCGAAGCTTTCGGTATCAATACGTGTTCAGAGGAACCAAGTAAAGATTTTTTCACAATTTGGGCCTAAAAATTCTTTAAAAAAGAGCTGTCAACCTTTTCTATTATCAGATGCACTGAGCTAACAAACTAACTTCTACTGGGATCATCCTTAATTTCAGTGCCTTTGTGTATTCATCGTGGATTCTTTACTCTAATATTTATACTAGATGTGATTTCTAATAATGTTTAGAAGACATGAAAACTGTACTTGAAACTCTTGTCACTTTAGCCATCTTTAGTTTATTTTTGGAGGCAAAACTGCTGATTCGTGAAAAGTACAATGTACGGTGCTTTAAATTTGGATAATCATACTATTTTCCCACACAGTAAAACTTTTTCATTGTACTTTTTTATATGGAAAGCAATTTTGCTGGCAATATACTGACAATTAATTTACTATGCCTAAAAAAACCCATAACTGATATTTTCCGTGTTGTTTTACAGTTTTCTAATCAATTTTAAAGTACTGTGTATTTCTGTACAGGTGGGAACACTTGTTAATTCACAATTCATTTGATTTATAAAATGATAATAATTATAATAAACACTGTATTTGATTCAATTACAATGTGGATTCAAAAATTATTTAAAAAAAAGACAAGTCAAACTAAAAAAGTTACCTACAAAAACGACAGTGTGGATCGTTTTTGTTAAAGATGCTGAAGAATTTTGCTGAAAATAGTTATGCTATTTACTTTCATTGCTGTAGGGATTTTCTGAAAATGCAAAAGCTATTTACAAAATGTTAAAATTTCTAAAAGACTTAAAATTTTGTCAAATAACTATGAAAGAGCCCAGAAGTTGACCTAAATTTCTGAAAAAAATTGTGGTAAAACTACCTAAAATTCCTCAATCTGTGCTAGAGGATTTTTACAAAAAAAATGTTCTGTGTGTTGTTTCAATATAAGCTAAACTTTGAATTAGCCCAAAAAACCTCAGTAGATACAAAATTAGCCAAGAAAAAAAGGTAGCTAGTTTCTTAAATATTAGCTAAACTCTAAATAGCCTAAAATTTCTCAGTAAACAAAGTTAGTCAAAAAGGTTAGCATGTTGCTAAAATAGAAGCTAAACTCTAAATTACCTTAAAAACCGCAGTAGATAACAAATTAGTCAAATATGTTTGCATGTTGCTAAAATATTATCTTATATCTGAATTAGCATAAAAATCTCGATGCCAATTCTTTTTAAATTGCTGTAAAAGGTGTAAACATAGCTCATGAATATATTTAAAGGCTTGTTGCTAATTTACTTAAAAATACTGAATTTGAAGACTCTCTCATTCGTTTCCTATGGGCCATATTTTACTCATTGTTTCAAAAACTATAAAGTTTATGAATACCAACAATACAAGCAGTAATGTCCTGAACGAGCTGAACGTTTTGATATCAAGAATTATTATTATTATGTTTACTTGCCGAAAAAAGTACAGAAAGGAGCAGGAGAATGACTATAGTGTGAATGCATTGAAGCATTCACAAAATCACAAAAAAAGTGAATTTTTATCAAACATTTTATTATTTGATAAATATTTATAGAACCAAAAAAGTCTAAAACATCTTGTACAATTATCAAAAACTAAAATGAGCTTTCTCTTTATTCTTTCTTTAGAAATAAACTCCACTTTTCCTCTGGTTTACTGGATGGCTCATTAGCATTCAGATTGTAGTATTCTGCACTAGGATTCACTTGCAAGTAAACTGAGACCCTCATTTTCTGATACCAGAGTTCTCTTAAAGTACTCTCAAAATCCTTAGTTGTTATGTGAGGTCTGATCTACACAGTCGGTTTTATGCTCTGAAAAAAGCTGTATTGTGCAAACCTAACAAGTTAGTACCATAGCATTTGAATTTCTCCGATAGTTCTGTAACAATCTGTTTTTGCATACCTGAAACTAAATTGAGATGAATGCATTGGCACAACCAGAAATCAGCTTTAATCGGGCCTTTGAAAGAACTCCTTTCATGCTAAGAAATAAACGGCAATATGTTGTAAACGCCTTTGTGTACTCGGGGATGTCTAGAGAGCTGCATTATGTAGGCAGATAAGAATTACTGTACCAAAAGGCCAAGTCAGAGCTGTACAAACCTACTGCACAGCCTTATTCATTTCCAAGAAATCAAGCTCCCTTGGGGCTTTTTTTTTCTCTTTTCCAGTGTGTTGTTGCTTTGAGAATGCAGAAACATTTTTACTCTCCATCTTAGTTGTTGCCAGAATTGTTCTGATCAAAATGTATTGCATCAATTGCCCCCGGGAATACGGTAAATTAATTCCAGCACACTAACTGTGCAACACCCGGCATTCATTATTGATTACTGTAGTCACTAATGTAAGGCACCTAAAGAGAAACAGAGACTCTGCCTTTGTAAACAACAGGCTGTGCTTTAAAATGGAGCTCTGATCTCGGTGACCAAAGTCTAATAACATCTGGGTTCAGATTTATCCCGTGGGCTTTGGCGAGTATTAACTGATAACAGTTGCTACATCATAAATAATTCATTTGCATGCAAACATAAAAAAAAGGGAGTAAAAGTGTTTTAGCTGTGCACCGTTTTTCTTCTTGAATTTTTAAATCTATGGTCAACTTTCACTAGAGGTAAAAACAAGTTAAATAAAAAGGGGAAAAAAAAAACTGGTCTGGGAAGTAATGGAGTTGGGGGTGGAAGACCCACTTCCAGAGCCACATGTGGCTCTTTTATCTCTCCATGGTGGCTCTCTGGCTGAAGATTAGCTATTATTTTAGCAACATACTTACATTTTTGGCTAATTTGTTTTCTAGTGGGGGTTTTAGGATAATTTAAAGCTTAGCTAATATTTTAGTAAAATGATGTTTTCAGCTACTTTTTAATCTACTGATTTTTTTGTGATAATTTAGAATTTAGCTTCTATTTTAGCAACATGCTAATGTTTTACTGATGAATTTTAGGCTATTTTGGAGTTCAGCTAGTGATTTAGCAACAAGCTAGCTTTTTTTTGTCAGATTTGGCCTCTTATTAGTTTTTTTTGCTAATTTGGAGTTTAGCTGATATTTTAGCAATATGCAAAAATTTTTAGCTAATTTGTTATCTAATGGAGGTTTTAGGCTAATTTTGAGTTTAGCTTTAATTTCAGCAACATGCTAATATTTTTGGCTGATTTAATTTGCAGACAAATGTTCATTTGAAGTTCGGCTAAGAGCAACAAGCTTGCTTTTTTGCTACTAAAGTTAAAAACGTAAAAAAAAAAAAATCTTTTTAAGGGATGCTAGTTATTTTATAAGTTTTTTTTTGCTTTTGTTTGTGACAAAAGCAGACATTCATATTTATTTAAAAAAAACAAAAAGAAGGTTATGAATAAAAATCCAAATTTCTGCGGCTCCTTCTGGGTTTGGATCAGTAGTAAACGAGCCCAAATGGCTCTTTTACTGTTAAAGGTTGCCGACCCATGCTTTAAACATTAGCTTTAATGTAATAAAACAAGTTTCTATATCATGTGTAGGAATAATAAAAAAAAATGTTATTTACTATTGTACTTAATACAGTTAAACATATATAAAATAGTGTCATAAAATTAAATTAATGTAAGGAGTGAAAACACACATTTAAAGTGAAAATGTATTATGGAAAAAGCATGAAGTACTAAGAAAAATGTGAATCAGCTTGTTCTAATTCAAAGATTTTGAACTATTTTCCTGACAAAAAAAATGTTAAAAAATTCCCTTTAAAAAAAAAAAGGAATGAATTTCTTTATTTACTTTATTATAACCCTATAGATACAGATTTCAGCGGTGGAACCAGGTATTTCCTACTCCATTGATGGCTCAGTAGAAAAAGCTCCGTATTAAAGCCTCAGTGTTCCCCTGAAGACTCCAGTCTGAGTCCCACATGGGAAAACTGTGATTTGGCTCAGTTGATCTTTTCTTGAGGTTAGAACTTTATCAGTCGCTTCACTTTTTAGGGTTTAAATCAATGAGCTGAAGTACAAGTAGAAGAAGAAAAAAGGAAAATGACTCGTTGGTTGATCTTTCCATATATTCAAATATATATATATTTAAGGAAAAAGGTAGAGCTGTGTATCCATCCTTCTGCTGGAAGGACTGGTTTGCTGTGCTCTGAAGCACAAACCTTTACATTTAGATGTAAATAATTACTTTTTGTTCATGCACGACTTTCCTAAGTCATAAAACTGACGTTATGGATTTTCCGAGCGCTGGCAGCTAAGCGCTAACCTAGATGACCAGTGATCATTGATGACATCATCGAGGGTTTAAAGAATTTTACATAAATGACAAGAATTCACAGTTTTTTCATAAAATGTAGGGTAAAAGCACAGAACACAGATTTGGCCTAAAATTGTCTTTTGACCCGTGAGTTATAAAAGGATTTAAACACCAGAAAAAGTTCAAAAGCTGACAGACACACACAGACCTACCCTTATCCCTCGTTTCCACTGAGCGGTCCCAACCAGACCGGTGCTCTCTTCGCTGACTGAGAAACGGAGAGAAAATTAAAAAGCTAACCGCAGAGGATCATTTTAATCCAGAGCAGATGTTTATTCTGGATGAAGCCGACCTCTACGCTGCTGAACAGTCTATTGATCTGAATTAGAAAGAAAAAAACTCTTCAGGTTGAGCAATACTTCAATGTTCTTTAGTAAATGTGTACAAAGCACAACCAGAAGTATCAAATCACTCGTAAATGGGAGATTGGGGGGTGTCTTTGTATTTTTGGATTCAGTTCGTCTCCTGTCCCCAACCCTCGTGAATAAGTTTGAATACTAAATGTGAAGAATGTATTGTTCTTTGCGAAAAGATTGCGTGGGGCGAAGAAGAATACAGACGAAAAGAGGATAAAGCTTTTGGTTCTGTAAAACTTTTCCACCAATCAATGGGTTACATCTTGTGATGTCAGAAGCTCCGCCCTCACTGGTCCATTCCATTATTTTTAATGGACCTACAACCAACAGGGAACCAAAATGGTACCAGTCGGTCCTGCTTCACGAGTCCATTTTGTAATGGAAACGCTTAAAATTCCAGTCCGGCCAGGTCCAGTCCAGTCTGGATCAATGTGGAGATTGTTGGGCCCAAGGTGGGTTCCATTGTGGTCCCACCTGTGTTTGCCCACACTGGCTTGAGTGGGATTCTAACCCCCACTCAAGCCAGTGTGGGCAAACCCAGGTGGGACCACCATGGCACCTGCGGACAAACCCACCTGGGGCCCACCAATCCAACCCAAAGGTAAACGGTATGGGGCCCAAATTGAAATGTTTGCTGGGTATGAACACACTCCAGATCCACTCTGATCCAGCTGCTGGGTTGATCCAAGGAAAAAGGCGTTAAAATTCAATAAGGGGGCTTTATTTTGGGGCTTTAGAGGGTAGGTACATTTTGACCCATAACAATAAGAGAGTAGCCAGAATCTTAGATATAATTTCTTAACCATTGTTTGATTCTCAGTGAAATATTTCTTCTGTAAATTAACAGAGGTTTGACACCAGATGCAACCCTTTGTTGCGTCAGATTTGTTGCTCCCTTGAAAAAGAGGTTTTAAATCTCAATAAAGTACATCTCAAATAAAGGTTAATAAAAAAAAAAAAAATGGAACCTGTGGCCTGATGGATATGAACTCAGCGCATTTAGGAGGGAAAAATGATTTAGCAAATAGAAAAAAGCTCATGACGCACCCTAACACTGATCTCTTCTTATACACTGTTCAGACAAGAGAGTGACTTTTTCGGCAGAAAATCCCTCTTCTTGCCCTCCCTGACACTTTAGCTCATTCTTCACATTTCTTGAAGGGAAACAGAAACATGAGAAATCCCTCGACACCCAGAGATGGCAATAATCTTCTCTCTTCTTTACATTCTTCAATTTCTAATGTGGTCCCATAAAATAAATTTATGGTAATCTATTGCTGTTGTCAAATCTGCACAAGTCAACCATACATTTTTTTTCTTTCTGCCTGCACTGTATGCGCGTACGAGGAAGCACAGGCATTGTGCCCTGTAATAATTACTTGAAGCGGACTTGCATTCACGTACTTACGCAGTCCTTTTGGATTTTGAATTACCATACTGCTGAGGAGATTCAAAAATCCCTGGATCTAATGCTTGAATTCCTTACACTGCAAGATGAACACATGCTAATCTGCTTTGACGTTCTCGGGTGTTTGTGCATACGTATGCTTCAGCGAAGACCATAGGCTTCCTGGCAGTCTGAAGCTGGCAAACTTCAGACAGAAACATATGCGAAGACTCTTATCTGCTATTAATGGAGCTGTTATTTTGGACTTGGCGTATTACAGTTGCGAGCTCAGTTTGCCACTTGTTGCCAAAACTGGCACGCACGCACAAACAAACAGTCCAGGAAAGTCTGCCAAACTGGTGAAATGGGCTATTAGTAGACACAATTTAAACATCTAAAGCTTAGCACAGAAATGGTTAATTCAGAGCACAAATTTAAGTTTCAAATGATATTTAAACATTCGTGTGTGTCTTCATTTATTGCAATTCATACTGTGATGGCAAAACCTGCATTGTGAGACCTTATATCTGATTGGCTTTTCTTATGTTCTTTGTACATATATATGTAATAAAAGGCTATTAATACAATAGACAATAGGCCACACCCAGCTCAAGAGCAGCTTAAGTGACCCGAGCGCTCTTTTAAGAATCGGTAAAACATTTCCTACACCCCTTTAGTCCCTAAATGGAGCACGACTAGTTACCTGGTGGGGCTAAAAGTTTTTTTTTCCCGTTAGTTTACTTGATGAAAAAAAAAACCACAAATAAAAACATCCAACACATCTCTACTTGAACCATAACTGAAGCCATGTCCGAATTCCCCGCCTACACACTATATGTGCATTATATGGTGCGTCCTAGGGCTGCCACAAACGATTATTTTAATAGTCGACTAATCACCGATTATTTTTTCCGATTACTCGACTAATCTGTTCATGGCCAAAGTGGATGTAAAGATGCTGAAGTTGATAACCAGCTAAAATATTAGTTAAATGCCAAATTTACCAAAAAATAAAAAGAGCCAAAGTTAGCCTAAATAGCTAGCATGCTGCTGAAATATTAGCTAAATTCCAAATTAGCCTTAAAAAAACGGAAAAATCCTATATTAGCCAAAACAGCTAGCACATAGCTGAAATATAAGCTAAACTCAAAAATTGCCTAAAAAAACTTAAAAAAGCTAAAGTTAACCAAAATAGCTAGCATGCTGCTGAAATATTTGCTAAACTCCAAATTAGCCTTAAAAAAATGGAAAAATCCTATATTAGCCATAACAGCTAGCATATAGCTGAAATATAAGTTAAACTCAAAAGTTGCCTAAAAAACGTAAAAAAGCTAAAGTTAGCAGAAATAGCTAGCATGCTGCTGAAATATTAGCTAAACTCCAAAATAGCCTAAAAAACATTAATAAATGCCAAAATATTCCAAAAAGCTAGCAGAATGCTATTATAACTTTCAACTTTACTACAATCTGACTTCATACAATATAAAGTAACGACTAATCGACTATTAAATTAGTTGTCGATTATTTTAATAGTCGATTAGTCATCGATTAGTCGACTAATCGTGGCAGCCCTAGTGCGTTCATCATTTTCTAGTGCTGTCCAATGCTACTAATTCCAAAATCAAGTGCACTAGAAACTTCCCAGAAATCTTTGCAAGGAAACTAGCGTCAAAGCTCCCTAGATCAGCGAATAAAGACCACAATGCATTGCGGTGGAACAATTTCGAACGAAAAAAAGTGTTTAAATGCAATTTTTGAATAAACCACACACATTTTCATCATCAGAACACAGTGGAATCATAAATAAATGTTGTGAAATGTTCGTATTGTTTCGATTTTGATTTCGTGAAATCGATGACGTCATATTCGCCGTTTAGAAAAACAAAAGAAACGTAGTGAACATCATGTCCGAATTGCCTTTAAAATCCACTATGTAGTCCCACACGATATAGTTTTTTTTGGTAAATTAGGGAGAGTTATAACATAATATATAACATAATAGTTAAGCCTTTAACACCGGAGATGTCGCCTGCGACATCTAAATAGCACACTGTCACCTCGGGCTCACGTTGCTACCGTTCTGGCTCCTGTGGGACGCGGAAGCGGTCTAGCTACGACATGATATTTATACTGGCCGCAGCCACAGACTCTGCTGCCAACCTTGCAAAAATTCTGAACTCACGTAAGCTCACATGATATCTCATCATTTATATTAAATCCAACTTTATTTATAAGAGAGCACTTCTCATGCTTGTGCAGCTCGAAGCGCTGTAATATTAATAACAGATAAATCAATCAATAAAAAGAGAGAAGAAACACACACAGACGTAACCCCACAAACATTGAATACTTAAAGAAGTTAAAAAACAAAAGACAAAAAAACCTTGATTTAGGAAGTATGGTAATCTCGTAGTGCCGTTAGAGAGTGGAGACATCCTTGAACATGGAGATCTCCATCTCAATACCCCACCCTCTCCAGCTGAAGAATTTCTGTAACAGATCCGTACTCATCAAAAACACTTCTGATAATGCTTTGAATAATTAAATAAATAAATCACCTACTCCAAATGATAATTATCCCCCGCAATTATCCGAATGTTCTAAAGCCACTTCTGAGTCAGCTGATGCCGTTTCTCCATGCAGGGACTCACTATTTAGCTGGCAGCAACTCAGGAACAGGTGGGACCAGCCTTTGGCTCGCGGTGTGTGTACGTGTGCGTAGCTGATGGGCCGGCATGCGCCTCATATCTGCTCCCGTTCTTGGAAATTCCTGCAGCACGTTCGGATGCAAACATTTCATACCTCATCTGTGACAAGTTGGGGAGACCAGGCTTGGTTATCACAATGACATAATATTTACAACTCGCTGAAAGCAACGAGTACAGCAGAAAATAGGTTATATTTTGAGAAATTTACCGAATGTACTTTACACTCGCTCGCATGATTTCCGGTTAAAGTCGTTAATAGACCCAACTTTACAAAAAAGTGCTGCAACTCAACCGCGTTGTCTGACAACATTTTGAACCCAACAAAACAGGTTTGGAGGCCGGAATACAGAGGTCGGACGTGATTGGATGCAGTACGAGTTCCTCTTGCATTTTTTAAGTTACATAAGACTCTGGCAGTCGCACCGGAGCCATAACGGTTGCCGTGTGAGCCCGGGGGCAACTCTTTGTGCTTCTACGTCAGGGGTGTCAAACCCAATTGCACAGTAAGTCAAGCAGCTAACAGGAAAAACATTTATTGAACAAAATTTTTAAAACTGTAATTTTAAAAATATAATTATGAATTAGATTTATATCATTACCTGCGATAATGCTAGTGCGATTGCTGTTAGCTGAATTTGGCCGCTGAAGATGCTAGTGCTGATAGTTGAAGATGCTGAAATTGATCGCAAAACATGCTGAAGCTGATAGCTGGAATAGCTGTTGCTAATAGCCAGCTACAATATTAGCTAAGTATAAAAAACAGCCTTAAAAGCGGAAAAAAACCAAGGTTAGCCAAAACAGCTAGCATGTAGTAGACAAAAATAGCTAAACTTCAAAATATCCTAAAAAAACTGGAAGTTAGCCAAAACAGCTAGCGTGAGGCTGAAATATTAGCTAAACTCCAACACAGCTTTAAAAATTTAGTAAATGTCAAAATAATCCAAAAAGCTAGCAGAATGGTGATTTTTTAACTTTAAAACCATAATTTTATTATATAAATATGATTAATAAAAAGGCAGGAATATTATTCTCGAGTGAATCAACTTAAACCTTAAATAACTGTCAATATTTTACTCCCCATAAAAATATATATTGTCAAAATTATAAAAGTTAGAAATAAGAACAAGATGGCATCAGGCAATCAATAACAATAAAATCAAATGATCTGGAGGGTCGGATAGAATTACCGATGGCCCGCCTTGACTTTGACACATGTTCTACGTGATCAACATGAACTAAACTTTTTCTGACGCAAAGAAAATTGACTTTTTATATCTGCTTTGCACAGATATGCACCACATCACATCACCAACATTAAGTGTTGATACCGATGCAAGGCTTTTTATTTTCTCTGCTTCAGAATCAGCTGTATTTTTGTTTACTTGTCTGTCCGTCTAAGTTTGTGATGGTTTAGCTTAGCGGGATGCAATTATGTGTGCTACTTGTTTTTTAAGGAGATTCTCATCTTTCTAAAAATCCATGGGTTAGTATGAGCCCGCTGGCATGTTGTTTCTTTAAGTGCAAAAAAATAATGCCACCCAGAGAGATCCTGAAATCTTATATAGAGATTAGGCTGTGGTGGAGGGTGTGTTTGAAATAATTCCCTCTTATGCTGACTTTCAAGTTAAAAAAAAAAAAAACTTTAGCAAGAACCAAGAATTACCCCTGGAATTTTATTTTCCCTCCATCCCCCCAGTAGAAAGCCTCTGTGCATCTGAATGTCATAACTAATCACTCTCACTTGGAATCACTGACATTTGGAAGTTCAGCAGCAAGCCTATATGTTCTGACAACAAGAAGTCATTTATTTCTGATGGTTAAACGCAGAAAATGTCATGTCCTTAGTATATCATAATTGATCACAAAACATGCAGAGTGCAAACCCTCACACAAATGTGATGTGTGCTTCATTCCCTCAGTGGTGTCATATTTGTATAACTTGGTACAAGTATGTTTTTGTGCTAGTTTTGGTTTTAGATTACTTCCCCTTGATTATCAAGCTCTGTTTGATAGGAAACCCTAAAATGGATACCAGAAGGGTAATGTTGGGAACCAGTAACATATCATTTAGTGTGTTGAAAATGGCAGCCTTTGGGTTTATTCAACTGCTTTGCTATTAGCACCAAATACTCATTAACATTAACATATTTAATCCAGGATTTTTTGTTTGTTTGTTTGTTTCATGCTCTTAATGTGCTTAGTTTAATGTGTTTTTTTATTTGCAGAAACTCCATCCATCTTTTTTTCATCCAGTTTTACCCCCAGGGCTACAGGGATGCCTCAGGCTGGAGGCCACAAACACAGAGACAAGTTTCCAGTTCATCACTGGGCCAGAAATATGCAAATGAGTCACAACCACAGATGATCATTTACAAAACTTTTTGCTATCAGTTAAGCTCACATGTATGTTTTTGAGCCAAAACTCGAGTGTCCAAACATTCCAACTCAAAAGCCAAGCTTTCAGCAACAAAAAGTCGATCCAGGATTGGTATGTTTTTATTGTTGGCTGCAGGATAGCTCATAAACCCCAAAAACAAAGATTTTTTTCTGCTGGTGTGGCTGGAGTTAAGTCAATATTGGTTTAAAAAAACTCAATCCTTTTGTCTAACCTGGTACTCCAGTATGTGTATTTAAACAAACAGAGTCCGACAGGGAAATGTTCAGAGGTGGTTTATGAAACTCCACCACAAATATTTTTTAATAGGAATACCAAAACATTAGAACTGTCTGTAAAAGTGCTGCACGATTGGAACAAGCAGTATGTTTGATGATTTATACTGGAAAAATACAAATTTGTAAAAAGTACAGACAGAAAACAAGTCTGAACGATCAGAGCTTGGCAAAGCAAACACAGGGAGTTGACCAATACTCAACCACATCCAGAAAATGTATGAAATAACAACTATTGCATATTATGAGAATACTTTTGCATTCTTTACTTTTTTACAGAACAGGCCTACAGTTACTCTTTGTGTTTTAAGGAATTTTGAAGGCAAAGGTTAAAGTCAAAAGTTACGGTGGCCGGGAAGTGCAAAACATTAATACATTTACCCAAACACTTTTACAAGTTTATCAAAACACATTTACAAGTTTATCAAAACACTTTTACAAATATATAAAAACACATTTACAAGTTTATTAAAACACTTTTACAAATATTTAAAAACACATTTAAAAGTTTTTTAAAACACTTTTACAAATTTATAAAAACAAATTTACAAATTTATTAAAACACTTTTACAAATTTATAAAAACACATTTACAAGTTCATCAAAACACTTTTACAAATAAAAAAACACATTTACACGTTCATCAAAACACTTTTACAAATTTATAAAAACACATTTACAAGTTTATTAAAACAATATGTTTTTGCATATTTGTAAAAGTGTTTTAATAAATTTGTAAATTTGTTTTTATAAATTTGTAAAAGTGTTTTGATAAACTTGTAAAAGTGTTTGGGTAAATGTATTATTGTTTTGCACTTCCCGGCCACCGTAAAAAGTCCTATTACCATGGTTGCAAATGCTGTATACTTGTGTAGTGCTATTCTACCTTCCTTGAAGGCCCAAAACGCTTTATAGTCACAGACCCATTCACCCAGTCACACATTGGTGGCGGCTCCGCTACCAAACACACAACCTTCCACCAGAGTGGAAGTCTGAACCAGACTTCCTTAGTCTGGAAGTCTGGTTCAGACTTCCAAGGACACTTGGACACATGGGTGGGCAAGGTGGGAATCAAACTCGTAATATTTCGATCAGGAGTTGACTGCCCTACCACTGCACCACGGCCGCCAAGTTGTCATACATCTGACCAATCCTCCGGGGGAGAGTTGACATAGCCACACTCAGGAACCGTTTGGTTTCTAATACTCCCAATCTAGCCCTTTAAGGCTGAGTGTCAAGCAGAGAGGAACTGGGTTTCATTTTTAGAGTCTTTGGTATGACCCAACTGTGGATTTGAATGACAACCTTCCACATTCAACACAGGACCACTGAGGTGGTTACTCAACAGTAACTGGATTATGGCATGAATAGGGAACGGCTAGATGCATCGTCACTCAGGGAAGTCAGAATTAAAGGAAATAAAATAGGCAAAAACCTTGTTTGGATATAATCCCTGGTGGTTTCTGAACTTCAAAGTGGTCCTGCTCTTAGTCAATAGTCCAATTGTCAGAGCAACATGTAGGTGAGTTGGTCAGCATGTCAGGTAAAGCTAGGGATGGGTCTGGTTAGATTTCCATGATACTACTCCCCTTATCAATGCTGCTTTTTTGACCTGGTATCTTGTCTGTTATATTATCAATACTTTTGTGTGGATACCAGGAGGGAAAAGACAAATAACTAGCTATGTACATAAAAACCTTTTATCCACCAATTCTCTTCCACTCATCATGGACCGGGTCGCAGGGGCAGCAGTCTAAGCAAAGACACCCAGACTTCCCTCTCCCCAGCCACTTCCTCCAGCTCCTCTGGGGGGACCCCGAGGTGTTCCCAGGCCAGCTGAGAGACGTAGTCTTTCCAGTGTGTCCTGGGTCTTCATCAGAAACTCCGCCCAGTGGGACATGCCCAGAACACCTCTCCGGGGAGGCGTCCAGGAGGCATCCGAACCAGATGCCCGAACCAACTCAACTGGAGGAGAAGCGGCTCTACTCCGAGCTCTCTCTGGTTGACCGAACCTTTCTAAGGGTGCCCAGCCACCCTCCGGAGAAAACTCATTTCAGCTGCTTGTATTCGGGAGACCTTTTATTTTAGGGCAAATTAAACAACTATCATACATACCTGTGGAAACAATAGTGATGCAAAATGTCTCAAACACTGTGCGCCTTTTTGCCAGAATCTGGTGTATTTTAGTGCGGTGTAAGGACAGGTTACTTGTATTACTGCCCTTACAAATCCCATTTTTGTCACACATAAGACAGGGTGCACTGTCAACATCTACTTTGGATAAATCCACCCTCGTTTTGGACCTTTTTGCATCCTCGTGTTGGTTTTTACACACTTGGCAGCAGACGAATAATGGTGACTGACTGAGACAGTAAAGACCCTCACCTTTACACTGGAGCAGGAAAAGAAAAGCAGTGAGGAAAGAGGGAGAGTCATATCGAAACAAAGTAGTGCACGCCACGTCCACGTTGCACTGTTGAAACTTATCGATCCGGTTAAAACTGATGACGTGGGACCACAAATAAACAATATTAGTTGCGGTAAAATAACCGGTAAAAGTTTAAATATCTTGGGGTCTTGTTCACGAGTGAGGGAAGATCGGAGCGTGAGATTGACAGGCGGATTGGAGCGGCGTCCGCCATTTTGTGGTCGCTGTACCGGTCCGTTGTGGTGAAGAGAGCTGAGCCAGAAAACAAAGCTCTCGATTTACCGGTCGATCTTCGTTCCAGTACTCACCTATGGTCATGAGCTTTGGGTCGTGACCGAAAGAACGAGATCCCGACTACAAGCGGCTGAAATGAGTTTTCTCCGGAGGGTGGCTGGGCGCTCCCTTAGAGATAGGGTGAGGAGCTCAGTCACTCGGAGGGAGCTCGGAGTAGAGCCGCTTCTCCTCCGCATCGAGAGGAGCCAGTTGAGGTGGCTCCAGCATCTGGTTCGGATGCCTCCTGGACGCCTCCCTGGAGAGGTGTTCCGGGCATGTCCCACTGCGCGGAGGCCCCGGTGAAGACCCAGGACACGCTGGAGAAACTATGTTTCTCGGCTGGCCTGGGAACGCCTCGGGGTCCCCCCAGAGGAGCTGGAGGAAGTGGCTGGGGAGAGGGAAGTCTAGATGTCTTTGCTTAGACTGCTGCCCCCACGACCCGGTCCCGGATGAAGCGGAAGAAGATGGATGGATGAATAGTTGCGGTACCCCATCCTGAGGGAAAGCCCAATTTTGGTCTCAAATATACATTGCAACATATTCCCACTACTATGGTAGTCTAGGAAATTAAAGCCATGACAGGGGTTAAGCCATTTTTAGAGTCACAGTATACATTCATTCTTTTTCTGAGTCATTATTAGTTGGAAACAGTGGAAACAGACTCATTTGTGTAACAGTCCACCAAGGTTACCTGATGAATTAATCAGACTTGCTCTCAAAAATCCTTTACATGACATACCCGTTCAGTTCTCAGCTCTTTAATGCTTCTCATGTATGCATTCCAGAAACATTTTGGCCTTCTTGTTCATTTTAGGAAAAGTTAAACTTCAGTCAGGATGATGTCATACATCTCTCATGAAACCATTGCTTCAGACACAGTTTATCAGGACTTTGTTGGAGTCTGTGTCACACTAAGGTTTAAATCGTGTGCTGACTAACACAATCATGAGTACCAATGAAGAGAAAAAGGAAATCTTGAAAACATTCCTTTATTTATACCACAAAATCACAGGAAAGCAAATGGACAATTATTACATATGGACTTACATGTCGTGATAATACTCAACAATTCCATTGAATTAAAATAATTTTATTCCAGAAAGGAATGCTCATCTAGATACTCTCTCCTCTCCCAAAATAGTTTTCAAGAGGTCTATCGTCCATCATTGGGCCGCATTGAAACAAAGAATGGCAAAGTATAAAATGAATGATGTCTATGTGGTCAGACCTTACCTTTTTGCCAGAGTGACTAGATAAACTTTAAATATTACCAAAAAAAGTTTTCTTTTGAGGAAAACGTGCAGACAAGTAGTCAGTTTTTCAACAGAAACCTGTATTTACTTTACATTATCCAAAAAGAGAAGTAGAAACATTTCTCTTGAAAGCATGTGAAAGTGTTGTTTTTTTTTTTTTTTCATGCCGATCATGAAGTGCAATTCGGAGCACAGCCTACTTTCAGGTTTCAAATGGCCTTAAAGTGCCAGAAGACAAGACCTGCACTTCTTAAACCTGCAATTTATGTATTCTGTTGAGCCAAAAATGAAATTTACTTCTCATCAACCGTCAGTTTCAACGGCAAAGATTGATAATTAAAGCTCAAGATGCACACAGCAGCAAAAACTGTCGTCGCATCTCCTCTGTGGCTGCTGTTATCTTAGCCTGTAGTATTTAAGGACTGATCAAAACCAGATTCCAACACCTTTATCTGTCAACAGCAGTATTTTGCAACACACCCTCACACTTCTCTCCTTCTTTTCTCCAAAGCAGAAGCTCAGATTGGATTGATTCTTCTGTCTTTCACTTGATTTTAGCAGGATTGGATTGTGTGTGTGTGTGTGTGTGTGTGTGGGGGGGGGGGGGGGGGGGGGGGGGGGGGCGCTGATTCTCTCACAGTTCAGGCGAGACTAGCTGCTGCTGTGTTGCTCGGCAATAATCAGAGGCGTAGCCGAGTGAGGGAGAGGTCACCCGATATGATTATCCCTGAGTGTCAATACTAAAGGGGGCCATGAGATTGGTCCCCACTGAGTTGGAAAATGAATGGCTTTGACCTAATCAAACCGGTGGAAGCATCTTCACTTGCTAATTAAGATTGAGTGGAAGAAAGTCATCAGTGTACAGCGCCGGCCATCTTAGCCGAGGCTAATCAAGTGCACTTCAGTGCTCTTAGTATTTATCAGAGGAGACTGCCCAGGACAGCAGAGGAAGAGGGTGACGCAGCTGGCAGTGTTTTATAATAATGATGACAGCACCTTTCCCTGACACACCGGTCCATTCCCTCTTCAGAGACTGCATTAGCTTGTGCGCTTGTAGTTATTTCAAACACATTGTAAGGGAGTGATGTCCCAATAACAGGCTCATTATTCCCAATTAAAGTGTCTCGCATCCATCATAAACTGCCACAGTAAAACAGGCACCAGCCCATTATTGCCTCCCATTAATAGGGTATATACAAGCAGATGGTTGTAGTGGGAGGACCGGTGTGTATAGGGCTGGGGGCGGAGTTGGGAAGGGTAACTGTATCCAGGTTCATTTCTGTTCATCTCATTCCCACTCTGGGAATATTCGTCCGAAACATCAGACAGAGGAAAGCGCTCATTTTGATATTTTAGAACCACCTCGAAGTTGAAGCCGCATTAGTTAGCCTTTGAGTTATATCTCAGACGTTGAACAGTTTTTATTTTTCAGCTGTGTTATAAATTCAAAAAGGCATTCTCTGTAAGTACATCTCTTATTAGAATGTGTGTAAATAGAGATTTATTTGGAATTTGTTCATTTTTGTAACTTGTTGAACATGCTCTGTATTATAATTTACAGTTTCTCACCTGCCATTTAAAACAGAAGTAAACCCTGTGGTTCATCGTGTGGAGGAGTTTAACTTACTGGATAGAGGGAAAGGCTCCCGTCAGTCCAGCACAATTGTATTTAAAAAAAATACATTTGCTAAAACTGAGATATGCGCTTGGATGTACATCATCGATAGTTGATAAATCATTTGCATAGACTGTATAAAAAACCTAAAAAAGCTGGCTCCAAGAACCCAAAATCCCATTGACTTTAATTGACACATAAATAGCTATTATTAGATCTTTATATTTTTCAGACTAGTCATTTTGACTCCTTATTTTAAACATGCTTTTAATAATACTATTTTTTTAAATATTTTTTTTTGCAAGGAAAAACTGGCCAATCAGTGGCCTGAATCTAAGTATGTGATGGCCACTGGTTTCCACGTCCAACGTTCGAAACATTTGATTGACAGATTTTAGTGGTAGGGGTGTGGTCTTCCAACAATCTCTCTTTAAGTGACATAAAGAACATAGAAGATGAACTTAATACTCTTTTTGTTAGTGTTGGACCAAACAAAATCTTACAAACATTAGAAGATAATGTAAACAGAATGTTTTTAAATGCTGTCACAAAAGACAAAGTTATGAACATAGTGAATAATTCTGAATAAAAGATCAACTGATTGTGACAATTTAGATATGACTTTGATTTAAAAAAAAAGCATAATCAAACACGTTTTTATATCATTTGTCATTTTCCCCAAGGACAAGAGTATCGTGAAAGTTTTTGTTGTGCGCTATAAAAATAAAATAAGCTAAACTAAACTACTGATCAGTGAGACACGAAATGTTGACTCCGACTGACTTCGTCTGGCTCCAACGTGGCGGTGTCCGTATCCCGAAAAAAATTGCGCCTTAATTACTTCATTTCATTGGAGCTGGAAGTAAACCATTTTCTTTACTCTGTCCAGTTCTCTTATACAGTCAATGACTATACAGTCATTAAGTGTGCATACATTGAAATAGCCAAACAGACCTGTAATAGTGAGAACTAATAACAAGAGAAATGATTGGATACAGCTGACAGTTTATCTCGAGATACTTGTAGTTTATTTACCTTAAACATAAACCATGTAAGAATGATTAAACAAAATCTGGCCTCACTTAGCACATTAAATTTAAAAGTTACTGTCACGACAGCGAGGCCAAATGAGAAACTCTTCTTTTAAATTTGGAGAAAAACAGTATGAGGTCTATGAATACAAAATTTCAATCTGAATATTCTAGGAGATGGAAAATACCTCCCATGGATGGATGTCTTACTTCAGATTTATTCATATACATTTTCTTTGATATAAATTAATGTTGGCTTTAAAGTAGACACATCCAAAGTAAACCTACTGAATGTCAATTAAGTCTCTGACGTGCTCGGACAATAGCTTGAAAAAATTCCTCTTTTGCAAGTAGCTGAATGTAGATGTATTAACTTTGATGAACTCGCTATTTTATTTCATATTTACATGAAGAGAATGTTTTATTTTTAAACCCTTTGAATCAAGTGCAAGAAACGATGTCTTAGTCAGAACAGCTTTTGCTCTTATACAAAGAGAGTCCATGATGAGCGCTAACGCCACACTGAGAGCTCACCCGATCTACACACGGAGAAAATATGACTGCAGAATCTCTGCAGATGAGGACGAGAAATAATCATAAACATTTTGGGAAAACTAAGCACTATCCTGAATGAAATCCTACAGCAGAACATTGTGGTGGATTAAAGTATGTAAAAGAGAAGTTAAAATTTCCTCCATAATAAAATCTACAACTGGAATTCATAAAGAAAAATGCAATTTAAGTTGTGTTATAAAAGTGTTAAAAAGGAGCATTAAAAGTTCAGTTTACTTCTTTGGGAATATTTACTGTTTGATAATTAGTAACGTACACGTAGATTTTTATTTTTTACAAGCACAAAACTAAAATAGTGTCTGAATTCCTTCCCGCCTCACTACTTATTTACCATTTTGTCCTGATGTCCCAATGTACAGTTAAAAAAATCCAGTCCTGAGAAATTTGCATCAATCATAGCAATCATGCGTTTGAATCATTTATCTGTCGAAAAAAATTCACAGTATCTAAATTTATTAATTCAGAAATTATCCAAGTTCGTCGTCATAATACAGTAGATTCATAACAAATCTTTATAAGATGTTTATTTTTATTAGGTCTTTACTTCAGCAAATGGATGATGATTGATTTTCAATTAAAAAAATAAATTAAATTAGTGAGCATGTGTCCATATTGCATTTACAACCCTAGATTGCCCTAAAGTCACTAGATAGCCCCAGACTATAGTCTTTGAAGGGTTTGGGGGAACACTTTCTGTCCTGGAATTGATTTTAAGTTTACCATTAGTTGCTTTTATTGGTTTTTATACTTGTTTTATTATGAGTGTTCTTTTTCTTTCTTTATATTTTTAAGTATTTTATCTTGAGTCTGTAAGAAAATATTTATATATCACAAAAAACAAAATCTCACATATTGTTTTATGTATTTTTGGTATTTTAGTTGTTTTTTTCTTGTTTAAATATCTTATTATTCTTGATATAAGACAATTATTATTATTTTTATTTTTTTATTTTTTTTTTTTTTCTCTTTGTTCGTTCTGTTTTAATGTATTATTGTTAATATGTGTCTAATGTGATTGTATGCACAGCTATTGTTGGAACTGATTATTGTTTTGTTGGGTGGAGGCTTTCATACAAACCCTTTGGGGTTTTTTGCCTCTTCCTGCACTTATTCTATTTGAAAAAGTTTCTTTGAATCACATACAAATGTTGTATATGTGCAAACAACAAATAAATAAATAAATAAAATAAAAAAAATAAATAAAAAAAAAAAATGACTAACTATTATGTTGTTAGAATCTGCATTTCCATTGATTATGAAATCATGCAAATTGAATTATTGATAGTAAATTTCCCAAATGGAAACATGTCAATTTTGAAAAAACTTGCATTTATTAAAAAAAAAAAAAAAAAAAGATTTTACACTTAGAGGAGGTGGTTTTTGAGGCATATTGAAAATTATATTTTGAAAAACAGCAATGGAGGCAGATTTTTTTCTTAAAATTAGTAACTTGACCAACATCAATTGCACCGCTAGAGGGCGCCACAAGAGGTCCCGCAGCATCGCACAGCTTATCAAAATTTGAGCGTGTCGTGGAGTTATTGGATCCACAGCTCCTCTGTAAAATCCTCAACCACCATTTCTCAGAATCCCTTCAGCCGCTCCCCCGTAACCCGCCGCGTCATGTCCTGAATACGACTCCGACGTCTCCTTTGACAGATGATGAGCGCTGTACAGTAACAGAAATGTAGAGTTATCTACGGTAAAAGTATTAGTCACATCCGTCGCCATGTTTTTGAATAACTTAATGAACTAGTTTGTGTTTATTCACACAAGTATGACTTAATGTTAGTTTTGACATTTCTTGTACTTCAATAAAGTTTTGTGCATATGTGTAGGAGAAACATTGCTACGGAGAAGCCAATAAATCTTGAATATATTGAGTCAAGTGATCCCAGCATATTTTATTTTAAGCAATATCTCAAATGAAACACATTTTCTTGACTTGTCATAATATTTCTACGGAGACATTTTACATGTCATGAAAACATGTTTTATTTCTAAAAAGTTTCATTTAGTCCTTGCGTGTAATTTTTAAGATATGTTTATGTAAAACTGTGTAATTCTACATTTTAAGGTGATTTGGAAATAGGATTAGAAATAATGTGTCTGCAAATTGTTTTTGTGGTAAAAATAGGTTAACTTTGGGGATAATGTGTATAAATAAATTAAAGATATTAAGGTATAAAGTTTTTTACAACAAAAAAAATCCAATTACCAGAACAGTACACCTAAAAATTAGTGTTTCTAGCTAATTTCAGTATATAATTTAGTCTCAAAGGGTGTATAAAACTAATTTCAGGTAAATTCTGCTTGTTCTATTGGCAGATTTTTTTTGTCTATAGAAAAGGAAAAATATCTAAATTCTGTATTTGTTTTGAGAAAAAACATTTACAGTGTAATACAGGAATTCAGACAACTTGAATTAAAAATAAGGTTAAAAGCAGTGTGTTGTCTTTTCGTACAGCATTATGGGAAATTTAGTTTTTTTAATACAGATATACATTGGTCATGACCCACTAAGCAGGTTTTTATTTATTATAACATCATGAATATATGGAGTCTCGAAAGAGCCAAAATGAAATAAATTTATATACACCATTAAATAAATAAATAAATGTGGCATTAAATAAATAAATGTTGAAATAAATGTGGCATTAAAATATTAAAAGAGCACATATTTATTTCAATTTGGCTCTTTTAACCTACAAGGGACAATGAAATAAATAAATATGTCATGAAATACTTAAATGTGCTCTTTTAATATTTTAATGCCACATTTATTTCAACATTTATTTATTTATTTCAACATTTATTTATTTATTGCCACATTTGTTTATTTAATGCCACATTTATTTATTTATTTAATGGTGTATATATTTATTTCATTTTGGCTCTTTCGAGACTCCATATGAATAACAAGTGCTGGTCAAATGTTTAATTGATTTCTGTTTAGAGTATTTAAGACAACCCCAATCGTAACTGACACTGAAATCCAAATTATAACCTTTATTATAAATCTGCAGTCTTGCAAACTTGGATGGAGAGGTCTTGCCTCCTGCCTTATAAAGTAAAGATCTGCGGCTGAAGCCTCATTCAACACCATCATCCTGCGTTCAACACCTTTTAGTAGCTCTCAGTGGGTGTCTTGCTTTCACCTCTGCAGATGTGTAATAATCACACTTCCAGCACAGCAGAAGGCACCAGCGCAGCCGGCAGACGACGCAGGGATGACCCCGTTCACATGAGGAGCCCAGTCATCCTCCTGGAAGGTGTCTCCCGTACACAAAATGCTCCGTGCCGGTGAGTAACAGGGATATTGGAGTGGATATGATCAATCCTACTTCCTGCAGCATAAAAATAAAAACAGCTACCGTGTCAAATCTGCAGTCAGATGACAGCTGGAGCAGTTTGGTGCCCAAGGCGTTTAGCGGTCTTGTCGTTCACTTTTCTGAAGGTCAATCTTCAGGTGCCCCGCACAAGGCTGCAGTCCTGTTTACCTCTCTCCGAAAGCCAATTACACCGCCACAGTGCGGTGCCAATCAAAGCGGTAATATTTCAGGAACAGACACATCTAGGCAGGCAGTAACCCAGACGCGCCGCGCCGCGCACGCCCACGCACGCAGACAGATACCTGCAGCGCCGGCTGCGGCAGAAGGCATGGATAATGCCGTTTGACCTGTCTGCGGTGAAATATATCGACGTGCGCACATGACACGATTATTTACAGTTTGGGCGTATCGCGAGGCGAGTTAGTGGAGGCATGAAAAACGGCGGTTTATTTACCATGGGGTTTTATATTGGGTTGAATGTGAGATGATTATTAACCTGTCTTCATTATCTGAAAAATGAAGGAGTCTTGCTAATGTTTGCAGATTTATTCTTCAGCCTCATGGGTTTAGTTCTTGATTTATGTTAGTCAGTGACAGCTCCTGTAATCATACAAGTGGTGGTAAAATAGTGATGAATGGCAGCTTGTTGTCCTCAGCGGTACTTGGGTTCTCACCTATTACGCTAAATAATAGCAGCTTTAAAGTCTCCCTATAACAATTTTTTTTTTTTATTTAAAAAAACGTTCCCAGCAGTTTTTTAATTTTTATTATTACC
This sequence comes from Oryzias javanicus, assembly GCA_003999625.1. NCBI lineage: Eukaryota > Metazoa > Chordata > Actinopteri > Beloniformes > Adrianichthyidae > Oryzias > Oryzias javanicus. The sequence goes on from CM012439.1 coordinate 36,241,129, forward strand.
TAAATGTCTTAAAAAGCAATTTTTCATGTTGATCTGAAGCCTCTGTTTCCAAAATCACCTCTGAGGGGGCGTGGCTTTAGGAGCTGAGCTGAGCAGCTCCGCCCTTTCTGATTATGATAGCTCTGTGACTAGTTAGCATAAATCTTCACTGCTGTTCTATAAAAACATCCATCAATCTGGGTAATGTCCAGCCGTATGGTTCTGATCCGGATGTCAGCTCAGATCTTCATGGATCGAACTTCCTCTAGAATCCTGATTCTTTCTCCTTCCAGTTCACCAAAGACTCTTTCAGCTCATTCTCCAATGTTTCTTGACGTTGCTGTGATCAATCCATTCAATCCATTGGTTTCTCAGAGCAGAAAATAATGAAAGCTAACATCCAAATGCTCTTTCATTCATTTACAATCCTTTCGGTCAAATGAGCCGCCGTTCACATTTCCATGGTCACATCAAGAAGCTCCGTGGAGTCTGGTGGAGATTTTCCAGCGTTCTCAGCCCTGCTAGTCAAGTCAAGTCAAGTTGGGTTTTATTTGTCAAATATGCTCAGTACAGGCTATACAAAGCACAGATGAAATTTTCTTCCTCTCCTCCTTGGTGCAAACAGCAATACTACAATAATAAAACTAAAAATATAAGTATAAACAGTATATGTACAAAATTTACAATATATAAGAACTGAGTGAGTTGAAAATAGTGCAAAAGCAAACATAATAAATTATTTTAAAGTGACAGTGTTCATTTGCATGTTGTAATCAGCTTGTAGCAGCAGGGGATGGGGCAGAGGGAGGGACTGGGAGGGAGTTGAGCTTCCTGATGGCCTGGTGGAGGAAACTGTCCCTGAGCCTGCTGGTCCTGGCCCGTAGACTTTGCAGTCTCCTCCCTGATGGCAGGAGGCTGAAGTGGCGCTGGGAAGGGTGGGATGGGTCACCTGCAACCCTGATGGCTTTGCGGGTAAGGCGGGAGTCATAGATGATAGATAATCCAGTGAGAGGGACACCAATGATCTTCTCAGCTGTTTTCACAATACGGTGCAGAGTCTTCCTGCAGGACGCAGTGCAGGCTCCGTACCACACAGTGATACAGCTGGTCAGGATGCTCTCAATGGTTCCACTGTAAAAACTCTTCATGATGGGAGGAGGAGCTCTGGCCCTCTTCAGTTTGCGGAGGAAGTACAGGCGTTGATGGGCTTTCTTGGCTAGTTGCAGTGTTGTGGTCCACGACAGGTCCTCCGATGTGCACACCCAGGAACTTGGTGCAGCTCACCCTTTCCACTGCAGCTCCATCGAGTCAGTGGTGGGCGTGCTGGGTGTGAGCTCTCCTAAAGTCCACAACCATCTCCTTCGTTTTCTCCACATTCAGGTGGAGATTGTTCTCCCTGCACCACGAAGCCAGCCTGCACACTTCACTCCTGTAGGGGGTCTCATCATTGTTGTTGATGAGACCCACCACTGTTGTGTCGTCCGCAAATTTAATGAAGAGGTTGGAGCTTGATGATGGAGCGCAGTCATGAGTCAGGAGAGTAAAGAGGAGGGGGCTCAGCACACATCCTTGGGGCACCCCCGTGTTTATTGTGATGGTGCTGGAGGTGTTGCTCCCGACTCGAACTGCCTGTGGTCTCCCTGTCAGAAAGTCCAGCAGCCAGTTGCACAGGGAGGTGCTGAGTCCCAGGTGGTCCAGCTTGTGGATGAGCTGCTGGGGGATGATGGTGTTGAATGCTGAGCTGAAGTCGATGAACAGCATTCTGACGTGTGAGTCCTTCGTTTCCAGGTGGGTGAGGGCTGAGTGGAGGGCTGTAGAGATTGCGTCATCAGTTGAGCGGTTGGACCGATATGCAAATTGGTAGGGGTCCAGAGTGGCGGGGAGGGAAGACTTGATGTGCTGCATGACTAGCCGCTCAAAGCACTTCATGAGAATGGGGGTGAGAGCGATTGGGCGGTAATCGTTGTGGCAGGAGGGGGATGGCTTCTTTGGTACAGGGATGATGGTGGTAGCTTTGAAGCATGAGGGGACCACAGCCTGGCTCAGAGACAGGTTGAAGGTAAGTACTGGATGAAACTCACACCAAAAATCCAAATTTGACCACAGAAATGTGAACGGCGGCTCATTTGACTGCAGTCAATGTGAAGATACCATCTTCTCTTCTCCAGAACCTGATTTCAGCAATTGACAGCAATTTAAAAGGATAAAAACTTAGAAATGCAAAAACGAAATGATTTCAGACATGTAAAAAACTAAAAAAAAAACAGGATTTTCATCAGAGGGCGACTCTGAGTGTCTTCATAAAAAAGAGGAAAAAAGGTTTCTCTCACTGAGGCTTTTATCACACTATTAAAAGAAAAACGTTTTGTGTATAAAGTTATTAAATGACCAAAAAGCCAGATGTCTGCAACATATGTGCTGTGTTCTGTCCATGTACTCCTCTGCCATCTACAGACAGTAGAAGGGAGTGCTGCACTCAGATTTCACCACAAAAGTCAGTCTCCCAACCTCTGTTTTTATATGTTTTAACGACCACCTAGTAATTATCTCATTCTTTTATCATCCCTACTTTTCTAACCATATAATTTATCTGTTGAGCGCATTTATGATGCACGCCTCCCAGAATGCAGGAGAAGTGGAGCAGCTGATGGTTTGAAAGTTTCCAAACCAAATAATCACCATCTGCATCGTGTGGAAGGTGTTATTGAAAAGTTTCTGCAGCACAAAGCGGAGGCACTGTCAGCGTAAATGAACATTGTTCTGCTGCTCTGCCATCAGACTCTGGCTAACCTTGGAAGGATGTGGCAGCGACTGAAATAAAGAGACAAACAATGAGGAGAATGTTTGCTGCCTTAAAGAAATCAGCGTGTTGAGAATCGCATCTTGAAAGGAAAGCAGATAGCGCTTCGATAATTTGGCCACAAACGGGTGGGGATGTTGTGAATGAGCCGAGCAGCCCTGTGTGTGTGTGTGTGTGTTTGCATGCTGGCTGCAGCAGTGTGAGCAGGTCTCGCTCCGGTTCAGAAGGAGAGGGAAAAAAAAAAAAAAGCCCCGGGGTGGAGCATGGACGACGGGCTCCATCTGGCACCTGGGCAGCCAATGAAAAGAACGGAGAACTGAGGGAGCCAGGAAGAAGGGGAACATCATGAAAAGCTTCAATCGGGTTTGTCGTCCAGTTTATTGGCACAGGCCGGGAGGTGGCTAACGAGGCAGGTGGCAGTACAGGAAGGACAGGTATCATCCACTCCTTGTGCCTCACATTTTTTCCCCCCGTGTGCTCTATTATAGCTGAAGTGAAAATAAAAACTACAAGGGAGGTGGAGTTGGGTCGCTAGTAAACAGTTACGGCTCCGCTGCTATACTTGTGCTTGTTTGTAAATGTTCCCTCCCCCCATGGGGAAAGCAGTCCCACTATATACGCTCTTGATGCATCTTAGGAGTGACGATGATGAGCAGGAAGCCATCTGCTTTGCCTCTTGCCATGTCAGCTGGTGCCAATGCCACCCCCTCCTCTTTATCTTTCAGATGGGGGAGTGTAGTGGATCAACACTGGCCATGCATACACATGTGCACCTCAAACGGTGCCAGATGTGTGGGGAAAGGCAACCGTGGAGAATTCGTTTTTATCAGTCTTTTATCCTTTTCTGCTCCACGCTTCTGACTCAGGCGATATTTCTCAGTCGCATTTTAATCAGCAGCTCGACGGCAGAGACGCCACTTTATTCATTCCAACTTCTGCTTTGATTTTGTTAAAGGGTCACCAAACAGGGAAGTTGAAGGCTGACTCCACCCACAGCCGAAATTTGAATGAAATTCAAATGTAATACTCCAATTCAACCTGTAGGGGGCAGCACACAGACAGTTTTGACTGTAATTTCAAGAATTAAACATGTTTATTTTAAAGCCCCATTTATAGAGGTCAACAGAGTAAATAAAGTTGATTTAGGGTTTGGTTACCTTGTAAAAGAGGGGTCATCTGGACCCCACAAGACAGTGCGCTGAACTTTTTTATATCTTTAATTTTTGAGTTTCACTAATGTCCATGGCAGACATAAAATTCTGTCCACATTTGCCATGGAAGGAATCACACATCAATATATGGTTGGAGTCATCTGGAACCCAAAGATAGTGGAAGGGTTTTGAAGACCCACTCTGATCATATTTTGATCTAATTCCGTGTCCGCTGTGGTCTTTAAGAGTGTATTCAGACTGGGCACATTTGGTCGGCTTACAGTGAACCAATGTTTCAATCTGAATACTCGCATGCAAAATCAAGAACTGCTCTCGAACCCATCTTTGGAGGCGGTCTCGGCTCGTTTCCAATCGGACTGAACTTCAGTTCACTCTGAGATTCCTTAGTCTAAATACAAAGAGGTCCAAGAGTGAAATAACTGAATCAAAATGGCCACCGTAGCTGGTTATTACCGGATAAACGTGGAGCAGCGATTCATTAAAATGTTGTTGAATGAATGAAGGCTCATTAAAACAACTTTAAACATGACCCACATTGCTTCTTACACTGTTTTGCTGGCAATATATATATATCAAAGACACATGTTAGCGTACCTCGTAGCCTTAAGCCTCGTTTCCACTTAGAAGTCTGGTACAGGTGGAGTAGTGCAGTACGGACCAGTTCATTCTGGCGAGCTTTTCCACTCAGTAAAGCCTCGTCCCACTGAGCGGTTTGTTTCCACGGCGCATGCATGGTGTTAGACTGTTAGTGTGTCATTACATCTCTGTAATGTGACAACTAGAAAAGCAATGACAAAAGTCATACAGCAGCTCGTCTTTTTCTTGCTTTACTTCTTGTACATCATGTAAAACAAGAATTTATTGTTAGTTGAAAGAGGAATCAGGGCTGCTAGGAAGAATACCGCCGTAAAGAGGAAAACAGAATGGTTAGCTTAGGGCTTTTTCGGCGCTTTCTAATGTCGTCATCCCTTTCTGCCAATCAAAAGGTGGCTACAGCGACTCTTCCTCCCCCAACCAACCCGATCCTTTTTTCTATGGTCCTACAACAGATGAAGTCCTCAAGAGGTACGGGTTAGAACTGTTTAACGGGTCCATTTTACAATGGAAACGCTCAAAATACCAGATCAAACCGGACCATACCGTACCGGACCGTTCGGCTGAAACGAGGCTTTAGCGTCCCCAGTAACCGCCTTGCAGCATGCCTCCGCTGTACCAAAGCAGCAGTAATAAGTGTTGAACCTGATGCTGATGCAGATGTTCAAAATGGATCAGCGAATCCTGGCGAACTGCAGCTCCTCCATCTTTCTCTATATGTTTTGACCCGCCCTGTAACTGCTGGCCAGTGACTGAAGAGATCTTTAGTCACATGGTTTTGATTACAAGTTTTGGTCCAGAACAGAAATCTCTGGTAAACCCCAGTATGAATACAGACCAAACACAAGGCTTAAGTCTGAATACACCCAAAACAAATCAGAGGATTTGCTTCTGAGGACGGTTGACACTAAGCAACCATGCCCCCATTTCCCTTTATCCATCTGTTTACACGCTCTCCAGCTAGCTTACAGCCCCCTACAACCCCAACTTAACATTACAGGTGCAACAAAATTGGTAATCAGTTGTACCATTTAGAGTCAGATACTACTAGCTCTGATGAGGAAAACAAAGACGTTCACGGATCTATTTGTCCACAAGTGGATCCATCAGAATGAAGCTGAGCAGGAAGACGTCGCAAATACAATATTTTTCAAACATTTTCTTCTGATCCACAACATTTTGAGTAAAGAAATAATCAGATATTCAATTTACATCTTAATTATTTTATCACACGTCCTCCATTATGAGAAAAAAATCTTGAAATACTCGTTAAAAACAGCATTTTTATTGAAGTGGGTCTTTAATGCGGGCGTGCAGCAGAGATGCGGTCCGGGGTCCCTGACAGTTGTGACAAAGAAGATGGATGTACAGCTGGTCAAAAGAAAGTCATTTATTTCGGTTGACCCGCTCGGTCAAACAGATTGAAGCTGAGCCTTTTGGTTTTTGGCTTTTACCCCCCACCCTCACCACCCCATCCCCTCCCAGAGTCCACACTGCTCCTGCAATTACTGCAAACAGAGAAAGGGATGGATCTAAGATTCAGTCCAGATAAAGAAGTCAGGACCCTATCTCTCCCGTTGACACCATTAAGCCATCAGTGAGAGCGAGAAAGTGTTGAGGGGCACCGAGGGACTGTCAGTCAAAGCTTACCTCCCAGTTCTTGTTTAAAACCATCTGCTACCGAGCTCCCACCGGTCTCTTTGTATCTGATCCTAAAACCAGTAGCAACGACTGATGGACTTAGTTGCAAGGGGAAATATTTAACACTCCCCGCCTTATCAGATGCGAGCAGGGGGACTGCAGAAGCTCCGATTTTTGAACCGGAGAAAAGTCCTCAAGGGTTATTTGTCGAGCCGCACAGCCCTGACTGCCACCACCGGCATAAAAAGCTGCAGTCTTGCAGAGCAAGCTAAAACAACTGCAATCGAGCTGTCATGGTTTCAGAACGCATATTGATGGAGGCACATCAAGAAAAAGGGTGCGGTTCATTTTGAAGGCATGACGTTTTTCTTCTTGTTTTTTTTTTTTTTTCTTTCCACCCTTTCAGGCATGAAAGAGCAATTTAGTGACTCCAAAAAGCCAGTTCAAGCCTAATCCAACATCAGTGTCAGACTGCGCACGTAAATCTCTTCATGGTGGGACTTATCAAACAATAACAGACACTTTGCAGATCTATTTATAGTCGCGAGAGATTAATAATGTGATGTGACTTCAGGGAGGCTGTGGCACACGTGTCAACTTGTTCTAATACCTTAATATTTGATCTATTGCATAAATGTATGAGAAGTTGCCACCAGCATTCTATTTTCATATGTTTTTCAAACACTTTTCAGAAGATTATGTTAAAAAATTGAATCACCAATTACACTTGAATTCATCTCATTCTACCTCAGGTGACAAATTGAGTCTGAAAACACAGAACTGAGACAATCTCATACATGCTGACAGGCCGGCTGTCTCACTCCCACCTCTCCTCTGCATTAAAGCTTTCTATAGAGCACTGATCTTAATGAGCACTTGACAAACGTGCAGGGTTTTGTACAAAAATATGTCAAATTAAAGAAAAGAAAGTGAACTAGAACACTTTAAAACTTTATTTCAATAAATCTGAACTTTTTGGGAATATTTGTTTAGAAATCCTCAACAATGAGAATTAAATGCTGTGCATTTTAGGTTTGAGGACTTTTCTTTTCCCTAACTATTCCTGTAAAGGTTTACAAACTTCAGTCACTCAATTAAGCAATAATAATGCTAAGGACTTATTTCAAAACTTTTATGTTTGGATGTAAAACTATGGCTGGGTATTGACAATAATTTCCCCCCATTTATACGCATTGCACATTTGTTTAGAAATACATTAATAATCTATATATATGTTTTGAATATAATCATATTAATCTGGTACAGTTCATATTTATTAGTGAAATTATAATGAGATTCATACCATACAGTGGATGTGTTTGGATTCTCAAACGGAGACACTCCAACGATTGTTCTGCCTCTCCTGGAGGGCGTTTCAGTTTGGCCACTAGATGGCGATCACGCCATAACATTACACCTTATTTCAGAAGAAGATAAAAACTATGAGAAAAAATAACTGGCTTTAGACACTAATGCTAACTTTAAAAAATATTTCCTTAAAAGAGTTAGCCTGGGAGTTTATAAAGACGTTCAATTAGTCAGTAATGTATGCTAAGGTTGACCAAGCGTTAGCATTAGCTGTCCTATGGGAAATCACATTATACGTTGGCATCAAGCTAGCAGACTTTTTTTTTTTTTTTTTCTTTTTTCTAACGCTAGTGGACTTGAGCATTATACATTAGATTGATCTCTACTTTTACGGAACGATTATTGATCTATTAAGCTTAAATAGTTTCCGATTGATTAATTGATTTTATCCACCCAGCCCTGGTTAAATCCCACATTGGATTCTCTGGATTCTCCCCCTACGGCTTCTCCCTACAATTGCATTTAGCCCTCTTCAAATATGGACACTCCATGACATTATCAATAGTCACCGGTCAGCTACGTTAGCGTGGAGCGCTCGGAAATACAAAACAACATAGTTTTTTTAATCTTTAGAAAAGGTCATGCTAAAACAAAAAAAAAATCATTTAAATTTAAACTTAATTGCTTCAGAGCACACCCACGTGAAGAAAAGTGCTTCTCCTCCGCAACACAGCGTGACGTGGAACGCAGAGGGCTCTGCTCTCTTTTAAAAACTATTTTGGACACTCCTACACCTTCGAAAGTCCCAACAAAAAAGCCGTAGGGCAAGAATTCGGATTTGGTCCAAGATTCACCTGTTCAACTCAAACATCAATTCTGTCCTGAAGAACGCCGTGGAAACATGGATACCAGCAAAATAACACCTTCAGGAGACTACATCAATGTCTAAGGAGATTCATCAAGATCCACTGGTCAGAAACCAAAAAACAAACCAGGTGCCACAAGGAGCAAGCTAGAAAAGATTGGCTAGCATGGAAGACGATGGTTGAAGTCGTTGACCTAGACCGGAGGTCTGCAACCTGCAGCTCCAGAGCCACATGTGACTCTTTTATCTCTCCATCGTGGCTCTCTGGCTGAAGAAAATAAAATAATAATAAATTTTAAAATAAATAAATAAATAAATGGAGATTAGCTATTATTCAAGCAACAAACTAATGTTTTTGGCTATTGTGTTTTCTACTGGGGTTTTTAGGCTAACATGCTAACGTTTTATACTAAGTTAGTTTACTGAGGAATTCTGTGCTAATTTGGAGTTAAGCTAATATTTTAGTAAAACACTGATGTTTTTAGCTAATTTGTTATCTATTGACATTTTTGTTTGGATAATTTTGAATTTGGCTTCTATTTTAGCAACATGCTAACATTTTTGACTAAGTTAGTTTACTGAGGAATTTTAGGCTGTTTTGCAGTTCAGATAGTAATTAAGCAAGCTAGCTTATTTTGGCAGATTTGGCCTCTAATTAGTTTTTATGCTAATTTGGAGTTTAGCTAATATTTTAGCAGTATGCTAACATTTTTAGCTAATTTGTCATCTGCTTGGGGTTTTAGGCTACTTTTGAGTTTAGCATTTATTTCAACAATTCTGAAATTTTTGGCTGATTTAATTTACAGAGAAATGTTATGCTAATTTAAAGTTCTTCGACGAGATAGCTTTTTGCTACTAAAGTTAAAAATGTAAAAAAAAAAAATTCTATTTTGACAGACGCTAGTTTTTTTTAATATTTTTTTTTTTTTTGCTTTTGCTTGTGCAAAAAAATAGACATTATTCACATTTATGTAAAAAAAAAAAAGAAGGTTATGAATGCAAATTTCTCAAAGGCTAACGTGAGTCAATGTGGCTCCTTCTAGGTTTTGATCAGTAGAAAACGAGCCCAAATGGCTCTTTTAGTTGCCGACCCCTGACCTAGGGTCACAAGGACTAACTATACACTTTGTTCCAACATGTTCAAATATTTTTTTAACCTTTTTTAAACATTTATTTACTGATTGATAGCCCCATAAAGTTCCAAATGTGATGCAGATTTGTAGCAGGAACCTCATATGTATGAGCGGAATGGATCTGAGCTGTCACACATCTATTTGTTGGTTGTATTAAAGGTTTTCAGAGATGTCGCACCGCATTTGCTTTAATGTCTTTTTCTCTTTTTCGACTTTGTGCTGTAAATCTTTTTTCATTGGAAACAGCTTTTGTTCAAATTCCTCTGTGCTAGTTTAGGTTCTGAGCTGTGAATTCTGTCACTTTTGGTTTATTCTGAATAACAGTGACTCCTGGAAAGTCTTTGTAAGCCACGGATTGATTATTTATTCATGCAAAGCATAATGGTGATAAAAACCTAAACTAAGACTATTAAAGGTCAAAATAAAAAGAAAAGTAAGAGGAAGTTTGAATCATATTTCCTTTAAAGGTCACAATGATTGTGATTACCATTAGGTGGTAGAACCTTGTGATTCTGATGAGAAAACAGCAGGAGTTTCACATATGCATTATTCTACTTTTCACCAAAACTTACAATAAGAACATAATCTGGACATTATCTTCTCTGCTTTTCAAAAGCTATAACTTAATATATACAGTGAAATGGATCACAGTTTGTTTGAAAATAGATGTTTTAAAGAAAAATGAATACTATGAGAGATTATAGTTTTATTTGTAATCATATTGTATCATCAATTCATCTGTTCCAGGTTTGCACAACTAAAGCGCAATACTGTAAAATCAACCTCTAGGTATTTTTGTAGCAGTTATTTTCTGATGATATAAGAAGGACATGGAGGTCTGCAGTGAGTTATCTACATTTAGCAAACACGTTTGGCTCAGTACCACATGGTTTGCTGTGGGAAGCTTTGAAATATGTTGAGGTGCCAAGCACAGCGAGCAAGCTGATGGAAGAACATTTCCAAGACATTCAGGTTGTTTTAGTGCATGAAAATTTATAACTTAAGTATAGGATCTCAGCGGGGTGCACAATTTCTACCTTTGTTTTTCAAATGGGAATGAAACTCCTTATTAGAGCTTCAAAAGAGGGTTGTTGGAGGAGAGACTTCAGTGTGGGGAGTGACTCGCACCCATTACAGCAGACACGGATGATTCTGTAACACCAATTACCACCACAGCTCTGCGCATCAGAAGCCTCAGAGAAGTTGAATTCAGATTTACTGCGGGCTTGGATGAAGGTAAAGCCCCCAAAATCCAGAAGCATTTCAGCAGTAAGATGGTGTTCTGTCAGATCAGATTGTAGGAATGGAGAACCCACTCCAATAACGGGTGGGTTTTGGGTCGTCAGGGTCCATGGAGGGTCTTGAAGGGAGCACAGGTAGGTGTGTCTTGCAGTTACTTCCCTTGAGGCTCGTGCAACCACCTCTAGGGGTGTCATGAGAATGGGATGGATCTTCAATTCAATTTTATTTATGTAGCCCTATATTACAACATGGTTGTCTCAATGGTACTTATACAAAAGTAGAAAGTCAGTCAGAAAATATAAACAATGACTGATTGTAAACTGGTTATTCCTGTTGTGGTAAGAGTATGATACCCTTATGCCAAACTCTTAGTGAGATATGTGTAGTGTTCGTAACCAAATGGCATACTCGCAAGATTTGGACGTGCCAATAGGATTCCTACAAAAACTGCACTCCGATTGTCTTAAATTCCTCATTTCTAACAGACTAAATGCAAAGAGTGTGCACATATCACATGAGCAGAACTAATGGGCTCCTGTCCTCAGTTCACAGAATTTGGGGAGTAAGCGTATGCCCCTCACCTTATTGTACCTTATTAGAAGTGTTGGCACCAACCTGTTGTCCGCAGCATGCCCATAGATAAATTTGCATAAGCATTTCTGCTGTAGAGGCCCACAGAGTTGTCTGTGACAGTGATATTTTATATAGGGCACCTGCAAACCCAGCACAGGTTTGTCTATTATTTAAAACTGCAAGTTGCTGATAACATCAATGATTTTTGATGCGTGGACTTCTAGGGCAAGTGTCAAATTCAAGGCCCGGGGGCCGGATTCAGCCCTCCGGGTAATTCTATCCATCCATCCAGATCATTTTATTTTATTGTCATTAATGACCCGATGTTATTTTACGCTTATTTCTAACTTGCATAATTTTGACAAAATATATTTTCATGGAGAGTAAAATATTCAACGTTATTTAAGGTTTAAGTTGATTTATTCTGGAATAATATTCCTGCCTTTTTATTATTCATAATTATGTTAAAAAGTTACAATTTTAAAGATTTAAAAATTAGCATAATGTTAGCTTTTTGAACTCTTTTGGCATTTACTAAGATTTTTCAGTAGATCTAGCTGTTTTGGCTGATTTGTGTGGAGTTTTTTTTTTTTTTTAAGGCTGTTTGGAGTTCAACTATTATTTCAGCTAAGTGCTAGCTATATTGGCTACTTTAGGCTTGTCTTTTTTTAAGTTTTATGGCTGTTTTGGAGTTAGGCTAATTTCTACATACAAGCTGTTTTGGCTAATTAAGTCTTTTTCAGTTTTTGAGGATATTTTTAAGTTTAGTTATTTTTTTTCAGCTATATGCTAGCCATTTTGACCAACCTAAGTTTGTTTTTTGTTGTTTTTTTTGGGCTAATTTGCCATTTAGCTAATACTTTAGCTGGCCATCAGCTTCGACGTTTTCATCTATTAGCTTCAGTAATTTCAGCTACTAGCTTCTATGTTTTCAGCTATCAGCACTAGGATTTTTGCAGGTAGTGCTATATATCTAGTTCATAATTATATTAAAGTTTAAAAAATGCACTTTTAGTGTTCAATAAATGTTTATACTGTCCAGCCCGCGACCTAAGGTGTGGATTTTGGCCCCATGTGCGATTGAGTTTGACACCCCTGTTCTTGGGAAACTAAAATTATTATTGGTTCCATTTACTGTGGTCATTAATTGTCTAAAACATACCTATCCATCCTCTAAACCCGATGTATTCTCTGTTGGGATCATGTGAAAATATTCACAAGAATAAAGTTGTTTTAGTCTAAAGGGAAGAAGTAGAAGTCAAACAAGGCTGTGCTAAAGGCTCAGAGACCACTGAAATATAGAGATGTTCTTTTCAAAGACTATTGGTGGACTTTGTGGGGTTAATTTATACCCATCTCAGCATTAATAGTGCTGATCTTAAAAGAGAAAGCTGGTTGTGGAGGAAATTAAAAAGCAACAAGATGCTAGAACATTTGCAAAAGCAGATTCTCAGGTGACACGAGGTCAGTGGCTGAGATGTGAAGGAATAGTGAGAAAGAAACTGTCTCGGAAAGACGTATGGGAGATGGAGGCAGACTGAGTGAAGTTTTTGTTGGGAGCAACATATGATATTCTTTTATCTTCCCAGAACTTGAATAGACGGACAGGTGAGGATCCATCATGTTTATTGTGTTCAAGGGCAGCTCCTCTGCAGCACATTCTGCCAGGATGTAAAGTAAGCTTGTCACTGGGAAGATTTACATGGAGGCACAATCGAGTGATGAACACACAGAAAAAAATACAACTACAGCAAAGCGGGAAAAACAGCTGTTTTTAAAGGAGAGATGACTTCCTTAACCAACATTGTTTGCCTGCATGTACTTCAGGACAGATGGTTGTTGTGATCTGAGTTAGAACATATTTCGTAGAAGAACCTGTAGAGTTGGCCTATAAAAGAAAATAAGATAAGAGTTGGTCCCAAAAGCAGAAAAATGTAGATGGAGAACATGAGTGTTTAACATGAGCGGGATGAGCCCTAATCAGGTAATAAATAAAAGGACCAACTGTGAGTTCTTAAAGAGAAATAGAAAGTATGTTTTGTAGGGAAGAGTGAGCTGAATACAAAAGCTATTAAAAAAGTTGGGTTGCTTCTTGCTAAAAGGTAGAGTTCAGGTGTGCTAGTGCTGTAATTGGTGCTGTACTGAGCTTAACAATTTACTTTTTAAAGGGTAACTAGAAAAAATAGTCAACTTTTTTTTAGGCTGTTAACCTCTATAATTGGGGCTTTAAAAGTGCTGACTATTGTTTTTTTGACAAATTAAAAATAAACTTGTTACATTTTAAAAATAATGATCTAAAACCATCTGTGTACTGCCCCTACAGGTTGAAACACGGTATTACATTTGAATTTTGCAGTTGGGTGGAGTCAGCCTCCAACTTCCCTGTTTAGTGACACTTCAAGGCGCATGTTTTAGAATACTGGAGACATAGAAAAGCATTTCAAAAACAACTAGGAAATTGAAAACTAAACCGACAATTTAAAAATATTTTAAGTGATAAATCGAGATGGATATTTGTTAAAATGTCTGAGAAAGACAGGACTACTGGGGAGCAAATGACTGAGGTTTAGTGTTAGTTTGGAGGGGTAAAACATATTGACCAGGTGGTGGCAGTAATGCACCATGATGTTTGCCAGCCACCAAAAAACAAGACAAAAAGAAGAAGTGACATCTAGCTAATTGTATTCTGTGGGAATTGTATGTTGAGCTTTTGCTCATAGATGACTCAGCTGGTGGGTGAAATCATCCTTTACCTCTTTTTTTTTTATTGTTAAATTGCTTCTCTCTTCTTGTAGAGTCTGGCCTAATACCAAATGGGAAGAGTTTGGTCAACTTCTCTCCTCTGGCCTGTTTGTCTTTTCATTCTCCATTTCTCTTTCTATACTTGTTCTCATCTCTATCTTAGCATTCATCACAGTAATGTTCATCACTAACGAGTGGTAAGTGTTCTCCTAAAATCTCCACCTCTGTATGTATAGGAGGGAATATGGGTGCAGACAGAGGCGGGAAAGATTTGGACACTGTAGAGCAGGGCTGCTCATTCCTGGTCCTCAAGATCTACCAACCTGCCTGTTTTCCAGCTCTCCATGTACTGCTTGGTGCTGATTACCTGGACCAGGTGTGTTCTTTCAATCAGATTGTGGAGACATCTGACTGAGCCAATCAACAGCTGGCTGGGCTTGGAGATCTGGAAAACAGTCAGGGTGGTAGATCTCGAGGACCAGGAATGAGCAGCCCTGCTGTAGAGCCTCCAGCTGAACTAAACACTTCCACATCTACAACAGGTATGCAATTTTTATGGTGAAAATGCTTATCAGTGGCCCCACCAAACTATGACATCACAGCCGCATGTCTCTCTGCTCTTGAGGTTGACCAGAATATATTTTTATGTCTGCCAGACTTCTAATGAAATGTTTGTTTTTTATTTATTTTTTTTATCCGGCTAACTATTCACATTTTGCAATGATGCACGTCTCTTTTTGGTATTAGAAGAAGTCAGCCAATTCTCTTATCCTTATCTCAATTAAAGACCCACTCCCATGAATATTGGGTTTTTGGTGTTTTTAACATGGTCTTGCAGCATTTTTCTTATGATGGAGGACAAGTGTAAATAAATAATGTTCTGAGTATTTATTCATTGAAATCTTTGTGACTCAATCTGGGTATTTGACCAAAATTTCTAGATTTACTGAATTTCTCTGATCTTTACATCACTGGAAAGGGCTTACATAGAGCTTCCAGGATCATTCAAAGAATAGGAAAGTTATGTCATTTTAAGTGATCTCATATAGGATGTAGTTTTATTCCTGAGTAAACAGCAAAAAAGTAAAGTTTTTGTTACCTGAAACAAACATAAATGTTTAATTTGTCATAACTATCTCCGTACTTGTCCAGTCCACGAAAGGTTGCAAAGCTAGTCAAATTTAGATCACAAATTTGATATGAAATCAATATTAATCATAAATATATCAAATAATATATCTGCTTCTGCATGTTTGCAGACATTCGTTGCAGCCAATCAACTTGCTAAAAACTGGTCATGTGACCTTATGTTCCAGCATTCACTGGCTTGCAAAAAAAAAAAAAAAAAGTGTCTACCAGGTGTTACTTTCTCCTGAAATTTGCAGGAGATGGAGAACACAACAACAAATATCGACTAGTTTCTAAATTAGAAATCAACTCATCATCTTGAACCGCAATTTTCATCCGGAAAATGTCAAAATTTGCACTAGATTGGAAAAAAAAAAATCCAGAAGCAGGTTAAAGACACAAATGTAAACTACACTATCACTAGGTGTGCTTGCATGTATACTATCCACACATGTAGTGACACTCACTGTAAGAAGGAGAGAACACTGCAGTCTCATGAAGCTCTGGTGGATAAACAACATATACCAACTAAATCTGCTCCACTCCATTACAATAATTCCACTTGCAGACAAATAGATCCGTGTACGTCCTCGTTGCTGGTGTCTACCTGGATAGCTGTTCGCTGTTTTTGTTGTTAGCTTGGGGTTGTGCTTTGCTGTAAGCTAGCAGGAGAAAATGTAAATAGAGCTCACAGGAACAGGAAGGATAACGCCCCATTTACACTGGACGCGGAACGGAGTCCGCGGAACGGAGTCCGCGGAACGGTGTCCGCGGAACGGTGTCCGCGGAACGGAGTCCGCGGAGTGGCGCGGAGGGCCCGCGCGGTGGAGCGGATCGTTCCGCGTCTGACCTTTTGTGCGCGAGCCGCGAGCGTTCCGCGTCAATTCTGGCAGGAAGTTGCATCAAGATACATGAGAAAATCCGGTTTCTTTTCAAAATATAACCAGCTTTTCACAATAAAACGCCGCGATTGACAAATGTGATCATGTTTTTGTATCTAAACAGGCGGTAGGCGTGGAAATAAACACACAATCAAAACACACACGAACACACGCGCGCGGGAGAGCACAGAGACACACAAAACAGACAGACATGCACACTTTTTTTTTTGACTGTCATGCACACACGCAGATCAACATGGGCAGACTCCGGGCAAATTTGTAATGAGCTCCTGCCGCTCTGCAGAAACCACGTCATAGAAAACTACAGGTTTTTCCTTTTTGGCTAAAAACGAGATTCAAATAATTAAAAGATTGCTGGGAATGCTTTGAAAATAGATTCAAAGATGATCAGGGTGACACTTCAAAGAACAAAGACAAGAAGAGGAACAATAAGGAACTCTTTAAAATGCTTTTCATTCACAAACAAAGAAATGTCATTTCTGTTAACATGCTAACTTTATCTTTGCGAACACAGGATATGCTGCGTTAGCACTGCTGTCCAAACGCAGCCTCTGGCCAGGAATGTTGCTGTGGACCGTGTCCTGTTTTTGGAAGCTGCAGCCTGAAATATTGCAGTCATTTCTGACAGAGAACGTCGTAATTATCCAAAAAGTAGTCACCCTACTGCACTGGGTGGCATTTTTCTGTTACCTTAAATACGGCCACTGTTGAGTCACGCCGAGGATATGTTGAGTTTGACAAACGGGTTTAATTTTTTTTCTGATTTGTTTGAAAAATACGGAGCCCCTAAAGGGACACTGGGGAAATAAATAAATAAATTACTAACTGGTGCGCACCACTTACTAACTGGTGGGCACCACTTACTAACTGGTGCGCACCACTTACTATCTGGTGCGCACCACTTACTATCTGGTGCGCACCACTTACTAACTGGTGCGCACCACTTACTAACTGGTGCGCACCACTTACTAACTGGTGCGCACCACTTACTAACTGGTGCGCACCACTTACTATCTGGTGCGCACCACTTACTAACTGGTGCGCACCACTTAATAATCAGGCTTTTTAAATATAATTAGGCAACACCGATCAGTTAGGCTTTTGCAGGGCAACTTCTTTTGGAAGATCAATATGTCTAACCATAATGATTTATTAATTTCTTCCTGGCTTTGGTTCATAACATATTTGTAGAATAAGAGACACAGCACAAAATAAGGCCATCCAGGTTACTTTTAAAGTTGAAAATGTTTTTTATTGTATAAAAAAGCTCTAAATAGCTGGTATACTAAACTGTAATGTCACTATGAAACCTAGCATAAAATAGGATATATCACTAAGTGATCAGCACATCCGTCACAAAAGCCTCCACATCAAATATTTTATAAAATGTCTGTGTTTTAATTGTTCAAGTTCATGCATTATAATTGAAATGACATAAAATGTAAACATTGCATCATTAGGGCAAACGTTAACCACATTTGATCATAAAATGTATGGAACTTCGAAAAAATTCTGTGATGTGTTTAAAGGTTTCCACATCTAACAGTCATAGATTATGTTATGGACCCAAACCTATGTCAGCTACACACAGCGGAATGCAATAATCAGTAGAAGGCCCAGAAAACAAGTGTACAGATTTGTTCTGCTTAGCTATGCAAGGCAGTTTCCTTGACAAAACCCAGCTTCTTCCTCTTTAATCTGCATCAGCTGCCTGGTTGACAGCCCTTCAAGTAAAGCTGCAATGTCTTGGTAAGCGAGTCCAAAGGTCAAATAAAACTCAATCAGCCCATTTAATGCCATCTTGAGGTGTCCTATCTGACTGCGAGAAGGTTTCCTGAGTGCAAATGACCAGGTAGTAGCCTATCTCGTGCGCAATTAGTAAGTGGTGCCCACCAGTTAGTAAGTGGTGCGCACCAGTTAGTAAGTGGTGCTCACCAGTTAGTAAGTGGTGCGCACCAGTTAGTAAGTGGTGCGCACCAGTTAGTAAGTGGTGCCCACCAGTTAGTAAGTGGTGCCCCAGATAGTAAGTGGTGCGCACAGATAGTAAGTGGTGCGACCAGTTAGTAAGTGGTGCGCACCAGTTAGTAAGTGGTGCGCACCAGTTAGTAAGTGGTGCGCACCAGTTAGTAAGTGGTGCCCACCAGTTAGTAAGTGGTGCCCACCAGATAGTAAGTGGTGCGCACCAGTTAGTAAGTGGTGCCCACCAGTTAGTAATTGATTTTTTTTTTTTTTTTTTTTTTTTTTACTTTTTTTTTTTTTTCTCTATGTCCCTTTAGGGGCTCCGTAGAAAAATAATTGTTTTGTCTGCAAATATATATATATAGCTGTAAAGGGGCACTGTTTTCTTTTTACCTGATTATTGCTAATAGAGAATTAAAGGGCTCAGATGTGAGCGCTCCCAGGCGAGACACCTTTTGCAGAGTGAAAACCGGGGAGGAAAAGAAAGAGCGAGGGGGCATCCAAACACCAGCGCAAGAGCAATATAGGAGAGGATGAGCCTCTCTGTCTCTTGCGTAATGAAGAATGACTGAGAGGGATTGCATGGGCCAACAGCATCTGGAGATGGGGCCATTGCTATGCACAGAGCGTTTCATTTCAGACCGAGCAAGCTGAGACCTGGAGCGTGTGAGGTTAGACTGCAAAAAGACAAGAGGAGCGGGAGGGTAAACGTCTCTCCTTTTAACTCCCTATCCCCCTAAATGACACGGTTCATTCAAACAAACAGGGCACTCTCAAGGACAATAGCAGCACTAATTAAAGAAAAAGGGAGACTTTGATGGTCAAAAGAAGAAGAAGAAGTGCTTCCATCATTACCCTTTAAATAGTAGAGACTGAGAACGCAGCAGTAGGAATCCATCCTTTTTGAGTATATATTAAATGACAGCCACTAAAAGAGGAAAGCTCTCGCTGAGATTTCCCTGATGTATAAAGCAGGAGGGGTTTGAAAAGCAATAAATATGAAAGTCTTTTTTTTTGTTCTAACTCTGTAATTCTTCAAAACATTTGGCAAATGCATGAAACGTTTAGTTTTCACAGCTGGCAACATCAGACTGAGCTGCCTGGGATCGTTTCATTCATTTATTTATTTATTTTTGTTTCATGGGAAAAAAAAAAGAAGTGCAGATAAGCTCAGCAAGACCGTGGCAAAAAGAAAAAACATAAGAAGAGTTTTGAGTGAATAAGAAGGAATGCGTGCAATTTATGGAAATAGAGCTGTGCGGCTGCACACACACCTGAGCGCGCTCTTCAGATGTGTTTGATGCGCGGAGTCCCTGCAGAGCGGCGGAGCTTGTTATGTGGAGGGATAACGAAGTGAAGGCTGCTGCAGGCCTTTCTACTCTCCATGTTTCAATCCTGATAACCACAATCATTTATTCACATCAAGGGGCTGCTTTGTAAAGCACCCAAAGGTGTTGCATTTGAGTTTATTTATTTGTAATGCATTCCCACTGATCCTTGAACAAGTGGCTGTTTTTTTATTTATTTATTTTTTCCCCCGCATACGCCGACAGCAAGGTGCACCGAAGCACATCTGCACTTCTTACACCACTGAGGTTAGTATCCATTAATAGCTTCAAAATGACACTTTTTTTTCCCATGATTAGAAGTCCTTTACGCTGAAATGATTCCATTCATTGTGAGAGGAGGAGAGTTGGAGGAATAATTAAAGCTAAATTAAAGTTAAACTCACAAAGGATTTCTCTTCTAATTGGCCATATGTGCTGCAAAGAAATGTTTAATATTTTATCCTTTTGTCTTTTAAAAGCAGATGTGCGGGGTCCAAGGCTCTTTCGGCCACAGAGACCCAGGCGTTTACCCCCTGGTGGTTTCAGCTATAATTGCTATACCTCGTCCTGTGCTATTTTAGTCGGCGCCGAGGTTGAAAGCTTAAGTAAAGTTAAAGTCTTCTTTTACCAAGACTTTAATGTGAACTCAGCTGTCAACAGGCTGTGTGCACAAGTCGGATGTGTGTGGGTTGGTCATTCAGATCTAGGGTTGGGCGCTGAAATTCGGTTCCAAGTAGAAACCGTTATTATTTACGCCAGGGGTGGGCAAACTACGGCCCGGGGGCCACATGTGGCCCCTTAAGCTACTTAATCTGGCCCTCCAAATTAAAATACATTGAATCAAAAATCCTAATTATTGTTTTATTTTCATTGTATTTCTGGTTTCTTCTCATGAATGGTGTTGTTTCTCTGACGTTCGTGTTCGAAGGTGATTTTTCGGATTTCTTTGAGTTCGCATTTTCCTCTGAAGAACATCAACCCATTGAATCACCAAAAAGAGAACAAAAATCAAACTTTAGAAATTAAAATTCCCAAATTTTCTGTTTTTAAATAAATGTATGTGAATTTGAATCCAAATTAAAGCATGTTAAACTCTAAATTCCATATTATTTTTTTAGTTTATGAGGTTCATTACCAAATCACTCCTTCCATCTGCTCCTTTTTCCGGCCCTTATGACAAATTTTAGAACTCTTTCTGGCCCACAAATCAAAAAGTGTGCCCACCCCTGATTTACGCGGTTCTACCGAAAACTAAAGAAGCTGCGGCAAACGGTTCCTCATTTTGGTGCTTATCTCATGGAAGGTCTGTTTGTCTTTGGACATGTCAGTCACTTGTACTCTGTTCTAGCCAATCCTTTTGTGTTTCTGGTGATAGTGGGCGGGCACTTTTAAGACCGCTGACGGGGCGAGCGTGAGCGCGCAGCCCTCGGATGTCTGGCTGCATTTCACAGAAGGTCACAGAAGTTTGACAGGTCGCTGCGTCACATCAGCCAATCAGGAGCTCATGATGTTTTCAGTGACCCAATCAGCAGGTTTTTGTCCTGATCTCTGGCTCCAGCCAGCCTCCCGAACTCCAGCGGCAGACAGACAGCTGCTGCAGAGAGCGGGAGCAGCCTGCTCGGGTCTCCTGAACTCTGATATTTTACTATTTTTGTAGAACTCCTCACAATAAATAAACCTGATAACATTATCTGTGTCTTTTAGTCATTCGAACTGTGACAGACACCCACAGGCAGCCGCGATGTCTAGCTCAGCAGGGCGGGCCACCGGTTTGTGGCTCGGAGGTTTGGGAGCTCCGATTTAAGGGGAACAGCCGTCTTGTCGAACAACGCCCCCAACGGACCACGTGGCTGTGTCACATTTACACCTCCTCAGCAGAACAATGCACCTCATGAATCTAAATTCTTTGGTTGAGAAATGCAGAGCTTTATTCTGTCTTTCATATTCTATTGCTCTCTGTGTCATTTTCTCTTCTGGATTGCAGACAGATTTTGATTTGATCTGGGCTTCTTTCAGCAAGTATGCAACACCCCTCATTGCCCCGCCCTCCCTCTGCCGCCCTGGTTCAGAACCACAGGTGAAAAATTCTTGAAAAAAAAGCTTTTCTGTTAGTTTTGTCTCCATAGCAACCATTCTATTTTTTGGTTGCCTGGGGGTGACAAACAGGTGTATGTGCGTTTAAGAAGAATTGGTAAAAGTACATTTTTGAATTTCCTTGGCAGCGGAGGTTGTTGTTGACCACACTGTCATATTGAATTCATATTTGAATTTGTTTGAGTTTGTTCAGCTTAACCATCAAATTATTACATTTTCATAATATTTTGGATTTCTTTAGCATGTGTGTTTGGGTTTTTGTTTGTAGATTTGGAATCTTTGTGACCATTCTTTTTTTTGGGGGGACATTTTCACTTACTGCCAGCTCAGTGGCCTCGTGGTAGAGTGTCCGCCCTGAGATTGGAAGGTCATGGGTTCAAGTCCCGGCCGAGTCATACCAAAGACTGTAAATGGGACACAGTGCCTCCCTGCTTGGCACTCAGCATTAAGGGGTTGGATTGGGGGTTAAACCACCAAATGGTTCCCGAGCGCGGCTGTGTCTGCAGCTCACCGCTCCCTTAGGGGATGGGTCAAATGCGGAGAACAAATTTCGCACACCTAGGTGTGTGACCACTGTGGCTTTCTTTTTACTGTGATGTTCATTTTTGGGTGATCGTTACCATTCAATTTATTTTTGTATATTTTACGTGATATCATATTCAAATTCATTTCAGCAGGTACTAGTACAAGTTTTGGACACCAGTTGAGTTAATTATTTTGTGAAAAACTGTAATTCTGCTTTATAATGTGCTTTAACAAAAAAAACCATCAATCCCAGGAAGCTGTAAAAATGTCACTTTATGTCACATGAGTTCTCATTTGAAACCGTATTGATCAAACACAGTCAGTTCAGTTTCCATGGACTTATTGCCAAAAACCTGCTGTAAAACTTCCCCACATTCTCATGCCTTTTGGGTCTCGTTCTCCTTACGAATCCTGGAATCGGGCCTGTAATAGTCCTCCAACTATCTGCTGCAATCTCCTTTGCAGTTTGTCTGCGGTTGAGACGTAATTTGTTGTTTGTTTTCAATGGCTTTCTGTGGGGCCTTATTACTAACTGCTCTGGCTCCCCGGATCCCTCTGTACGGGGAACATACTAAGTACTCCATTATTGCGCTGCTGCTGCAGTGTGAGATCTTATTGTAACGAGAAACTCCAGGAAATTCTGACATTATAGAGCAGACACCCACAGCCGGCAAATACCGCTGGAATTCTTGTTCCTGTTATCTGGATGTGTTTAACTATCATTTTGGTCTGTAATTCAGCGTAAGCGGTTGTTTCAGGGCATGAGCAATCCTCTGTGACTGCACAGAGAAGGCCGACATGAATAGAGATTAGTTCTGTTTCTTCATCTTTGATGTGGGGATCCAAAGGCCCAGCCTGCACTTTCAAATGACTGTCACCTGCTGTGCTGCTGTCTATCCTCCAGGGATGCTGTGATCACTGGCAGGTTGCTACAAATCAGACATACTCTTGACTAGCTCTCAATGGTAGACCTCTTGAGGAAAGAGCTGTTTTATTTCAGTTATCTATCTTTTAACGTGGATCAGAGTGAGACCATCCAGGCATGAATAACTAAATATGGTTGATTTAAAAGGACTGACCAAACTTCAAGAATTGCAAATGATTTCAGAGTCACAAGGCCAATTTCTGCACATATCTGCATCTCTTTTCTTATTTCCCTAATAGAATTATGCAAATGAAGTTGTGTTGCAAACAAGCCCTGAAAAAACGCAAGCAAATAGCTCCTTCATTACCTATTACAAGTGCAAATTGCCTCAGCTTTGAAATTAATCCACCAAGGCTGGCACCTTTGCACCCTAAAGCCTCTTCATAAATTCCACATTCTCTGATCTGATCCCACATTTCCTTATCGGACTTTCTTGGAGGGAAAAAAAAAAAAAAAATCTTTGCTCCCTTTGCTGCCTTACTTACTTGGCTTGCTGTTGACAATACTGAGTATCAGCCACCATGAAAGATATTTTTTTGTGGCAAAGGTGGGTGGATTAGAAACCTCCTAAATGTGACAAACTTCAAATCACTGGTAAGCAGGCAAATGTTGGAGGGATTTGCATGTCATTTACATGCCCGAGGTGATGTCAGAAACAGGAAGATTACTCTTCATTATTAGTTACAGATAACTTGGTGCTGAGATGGTTCTGGCTCTGTTCATTCCTAAAGGGGGAAGGCTAAGTTTAGCACATTTTTGATGCAGTTTCTTCAAAAAAAAATCCCATCAAAAACCACATTCTAATACAAGCTCGAACATGTGTTTAGTTTAAAAAGAAATAATTTTTTAGAGGAAGATTTGTCTTTCACTTTAAAAGAGCTACAACATTTTTTCTAGTCAATCAGGCGATTCAGTTTGCAAAAATATTATTTGATGGTCCTGATTTATATATTTTTAATCATTAAAATGTTTCTTGAAAGCTAAAAGGTATCGTCTTCTAGTAAAAGACAATAATGATGATTAATTCTCTGACAAATTAATATTATTCAAATCATGTCGTTTTTTTTGTATGAAAATCAAATATTTTGTCTGCCAACATTCCATGCTTGCAGCCTAGTGGAAAAAATGAAATGTAATCTTCCAAATAATTAGAATATTTGAAAACTCCTCCAATTGGAAGCAACTTCAAGAAAAAGATCCATCTGCTCACGTCCTTCTACAAGTTTCTACCGGACCAATAAGCATCTGTCTGTTTTTTAGTTTGTGTTTTCCAACAATGTTTGGGAGAAAAAAAAACAAATGAAACACAGCTAACCAGACGTAAAGGAGTTGGATTGCAGAGAATCGTTCATGTAATAGTACTCGCACGTTGCACACATGGCTATTTCTGACAGTAGATTCAAACAGATCAAACAATGTTTGACGGAACATTTAGCAGGATTGTGGACGGGATTCGGCATCCACATCTTTGGACGTTTAAATGTCAGATGTAAACTAGATCAATATACACATGACTGAAGTCATTTCTGTCATGTCTTTTTCAGATATAAAGCACTTTACATTTTTTTAAAAAAAATACTGAGACAAAGGCTATTATAGTATATTCAGTTGTTACCAGGATTTTCTTAAGCCTTCCAGAGTAAACTATATACCATATTATCTTTGGAACATAAAGGAACAAATATTTATGAAATATGAGTTATTCTTTTCCGACCCGGAAGTAAATCAACTCGATCTCTGAGGCTCAACCTTTCCCTCCTAGAGCCGGCCTCGGCAGCGTCTTTGCATTTGACCCACGAAAGGAAACGTCCACATTCTTGTAAAGATTGATGAGCAAATGGTGGATCTGCCATCAGGTCCCAGAGCGTTCCCAGACAGAATGGTGATGGGTACGGCTGTCACGAGTATCCGGGTGCTCGGGTATTCGTGATATGCTCCTGAAATTTTAAGTACGAATATTTGCGACCTCAAAGATAGCTGATTTGTGATCTTTATAAATATAGTAAATTTTATTAAAATATTATCAAATTTTTATCTGGGAACGATGCATTTTTGCCCTGAAACTCAGATTAATGTTGTATTTTAAGCTTATGAACTAAAACAAAGCCGAAAGAGCAGCGGTGCCGCCACCGGAGGTAAAAAAAATCTTCGTGACTATGATCTTCCAGTTTTCAAAGTAAAACTAACGAGAGCTTTTTTCTGTTTAGAAACTGAAACTGAAGTCCCGCTCACTGACATAACTTCTGAAAAAAATAATTTACTTCCAGTGTTTACATTCTTTTGCTTATGATAACTTTTCAACAGTTGACATAATTAACAAAACTCCATCTTATTCTGAAGAAACGCAGCCTCATTCTGCTGAAAGGCGAATGGAATCAACATGAATCATCTGATTCTGTTGCGCAAAAAACAACTCTTTTCATAGGGGCTGTGCACCAATATGTAAAGCTTAGAATGTAAAATGTTGAAGAACTTTGTGGATAAAAAACTGTGGAGAGAATTTTCAGGTTTTGCTTTTAAATGATCCAAAACATCAGTGATTTGTATCCTTTTTATGTTACTGCAAACTTAAACAGATTGACACAAAAAAAAAGTTTAAAATGACAAACAGCATTTCTTTCTATCTGAATCTTTGTTTTTTTTAATCAGTTTTGTTGATTCTGATCTCCTGATTTAAATAAAGGTATAAATGATGATTAAATGCAAATGAATTCAATTTTCATCCATCCAGTAAGTAGATATACATAGAGCAATAAACATTATATTACAGAGTAAGAATCGTGGTTCGATTCGTGAATCAAATTGGATCGCCACTTCAGCAACGATCCACAGCCCTAGTGATGAGTTCATTCTGCAGTGAAATTTGGTGAAGAAATGCAGACAGCAGATGACCATTTCAGGATATATAGCTGAAAACGCTGAAGCTGATAGAAAGCTAAAATATTGGCTAAATGCCAAATTAGCCTAAAAAAAAAAAAGTCTAGATTAGCCAAAATAGCTAGTTGACCTTTCGAGCAGTATTCTCCTGAAAGAGCTGAACGTTTTGATAGTTGAAGAAATCGAACAGCTGAAGGTGTTGAGGAGCTACGACCGTCCAAAAAACGTACGGAGAGAAACAGGAACACTAAAGTGTGAGTGTTGACTCAGCGTTCACACAATTACAAATACTTTCAGACTCTATCTGTCCATAGATTCCAGTAAAAAATACCAACTCCGCTTTATAGTTTCAGTCTTTCTCTGTTAGTTGCTTTTATGTTCAAAGCTCCCTTTGACTTCAATGTAGTCGAGATCGATCTCGCAGCCAAAAGCCAAGTGTTGTAAAAGAAAGCAAACTGAAAATGCGCAGCTGAACCAGAGTTCATGAGTCTGACTTCATCTGCAGATGTCAGAGAAGAGACAAGCAAACACTAGAAAATCTGCTAGAAGAGAAAAACAAACCAGGTAATAATATATCACCAGGCTCCAACACCTCTGCTGAGAAGACCTCCAAACAGGAACAACATTTTATTATAGAATCAAACTGCAAATGTTGCAAAGCCATCCGAGTGTCATCTCTATGAAGATTCTCAGTCGTCTGGGTCGTGTTATCTGTTTCTGCTCCTCGGGGCAACAGAAGAAGCTCCTTGGATGAGCAGCTAAAGGTCTTGTAGATTAACCTTCTAAGGCCCTGAAGAACAGAATCCTGGGATATCCTCGTAGAATCTGGGCGAGGATTTTGGCTCAAACAGCAGTTGTTCATGTTGCACAGGTTTCCAGGACTTCTTGTTTGCTTCTCTTTTAGTTATGATTAAGCTGTAACAAACTTTTTTTAAACTCCCCTATGGATTTAGTCATTAATGTTCAGTGTGAAAACTAGTGGCTGTTTATATTTACATCACACTGTAATGACGAGCTTACTCTAAAGAAAAGATGACCAGTAAAATAAGATCCAGCCGGACTATTCCCTTTCACGGTTTTCTGATGGAATTCTGAAAAAGTCCAATGAGCTGCGTGAAGATTGTTTTTGAACAATTATTAAATGTATTTATATGTAAACAAAAATATTTGCTTGCAAAGCCACAAAGTTGTTGGATTAAAAAAAAACACTTTTTTTTTCCAGAAAACTTGCTAAATGCCAAAGTCATAAAAACCTTTAGAAACTACATAATGTTCATTGTTTTAAACCTTTTTCAGGACGGTTTAATGTCTGATAATATTTTCATGGGCTGGCTTCTACAAGACTGTTTTTGAGGGTTATATTTATCTCTTTCCTCTGTTAGATGTCTGCAACTGCTTTTAATTTTATGTTATGCTCTAGAGTTCATGT
The DNA here is from genome assembly GCA_003999625.1 of Oryzias javanicus. NCBI lineage: Eukaryota > Metazoa > Chordata > Actinopteri > Beloniformes > Adrianichthyidae > Oryzias > Oryzias javanicus. Next base: position 36,268,345 of record CM012439.1, read on the forward strand.
AGGTACCATTAAATAGGGATATATATATATATATATATATATATATAATATACTATAATATATATATATATATATAGTATTTCACAAAAGTGAGTACACCCCTTACATTTTTGCAGATATTTATTCACATCTTTTTCATGGTAAAACACTGCCAAAATGAATTTTTGACAAAATGAAAAGTAGTCAACGTCCATCTTGTAAAACAGTGTAAAGTTGTTTTTCTGCAAAATAAATCATAATAGAGGCATTAAATAGCCAAAAAACTGGTAGTGAGGGTGTACTTTCTCTCTCTCGTATGAGATATTATATATATATATATATATATATATATATATATTTAATTTTGTCTGGATTTTTCACAAGTTACTGAGCGACTTGAAATGCGTCAGACATAATGAAAAGAATGAGTTGGATGTAATGGGGAGAATTCAGCAGATTAAAAAAAATAATAATATGGTCCTTGCTACGGGCCATAAAAAACAATTATTTTAGAAATAGATTATGAATAAAATGACAAAATTGTAGCTTTTTTTTTTTCCCCCTGGTAACAACTGTCCAATAGATTGGTCCGGTCAGTGACATGGGGGTTGGGGACCACTGTTTTAGAGAACGGTGTGTGTTTGCTAGAATATTTAATCTAAAACCAGCTTGTCCCATTTCTGGTTTACTGTTTTTTTATGTAAGATGGTCCAGTGAGAGCATTTAAATTATTGTACATTTCAACAAGTTTATAAACAAATACAGAATCCAATAGAATTTATGCTCGAATCGCAGTTGAGGTTCTACCTTAATTTTAAAGGTGGAACGTAAAACTGAGTCAGCAAGTCATCTGCAGCGCCATCTTTGATTAATAATTGTTTTCCCCTCTGACAGAGTTATTAATCATCACAAACCTCTTCTGAGATGTGGGTCAGGATGAAACAGGGTTAGCCAATGAGGTTTTCGAGGTGATACTGGTGTTTTTTCTTGAGTCACCCCCCTGGGGTCACATCCTTGGTAATGAACAGGTTTTTACTTTAGCTCAGTCTAAGTGCAAATTTCCCCTTTAACCATTTATTTTTTTCCTTTTGGGCAATTTTTAGTTTTAATCAACTCCCAGTAAACTGCATTTAGCAGCTGCTGTATTCAGAGAGAGTCTTCACACGAGCAAAGCATTCGCTAAAGTGTAGTCTACCGCCGTCAACCTTTGGTTTTAACAGCATCAATTGATCTATTTAAGTCAGTGACGGGGCTTCTGAGGTTACTGCTTAGCATCTCAGTGCAGCATAAAAGCTGTTATTAGTTTTCATAATGAAAACTACATTTTTTAGTCACTTTGACTTTAAAATTACACGGCAATTATTTTACTTTTTCAGCAAAAACACTGTGCCCTGGATTCTCTCACAGTTCAGGCGGGGACACGCATTAGCACTGCCATAGCTTTAATCGAAAAAGCAAAAATGGAAGCTTTGCCTTTTAAAAGACCAGTTTGCAAAATGTAAAAATTTGCGAACTAAAAGTGTGAAATGTTTGATCCTTCAGTTGTAGTTCCTCAACTTTTTACAGAATTCCAGCAAATTCTGAACACAGAATTACACTGAAATGCATCAGCTTCCATTTATGAATCAATGTAAACCAGCTAATCGAACAGGAAGAAAATCACCTTTGCGCCAAAAAGACTCCTTAATGTAACCCCTCACCCATCTCATTCCAAACAGGAAGTGCCCATTAAATCCAGGGAGCCAAAATCCCAGAGACTTCTATAGAACATAAACAGAAGGGATCTGGTTGAAGACACGATGGCGCATGACATCATCGACCGGAGGCAAAAATTATACAATTTACCCTAATCCTAAAGTGTTCAGAATTGTAGAAAAAAAATTCTATAAAACTTTAAATATGTAATCATTTTTTTGAGCGACATAGAGGGACTTCCTGTTCCCGTTGAGGACTTCCTGTTCGGGACATTGATGTCTACTTCTGCTACTTCTTTAAATAAATAGCTATTACTCAGTCATTTGATTTGTGAGAATAACCATTCTTACTGTGTTATCTCTATTTGAGAATGAATTAATATTTAATATATTCTTGATATTCTTCGTTAAAAAAAAAAAAAACTTTTTTATTATGTGAGTTATTCAAGTTATCAACTGACCAATCAGGAGCCTCAAAAGCATGTGATCTCACGTCAAAACGCATGATTGACAGATCTCGTGTAGCCCACTTTCATGTTGTGGGGGTGTGGCTTTCCAACAAGCTCACTCCTGATTGGCTTAGAGTGGTTACCATACACTCTTAGCCCGGACTAGTTGAGTTTACTAAAACAGTGCGTTGAAACAGATTGCCCTAAATTTCTTAAGTTTTTACATAGATCCAAAACTAGATAAGTTTAGTTCAATTAACTTAAAACAGTACGTTAATACATTTGTCAAAAGGAAATGATGCTAGTAAAGTTTACTTAATGAAATATGTAGTCATAACTTATAATCATAAGTGCATTATGTTTTCAAAAAGTGACTTTTCTCAGGTGGGAGATGAACCCTGGGTTCATGCATGCCAGTCCTGTACTTAACCAATTAAGCTAACCAGGTGCTGATAAAAAGAACTTTGCAGAAGGCCATAAAATCCTTAATTTTGATCATTGATTAATTATCTGCTTCTTCACTTTTAGAGTCCTTACGAACTCAGACTATTTTAATACATTAAAAAACCTGTACAAAACTTTTTAAAACAGAGTGCACAGAATGTCCTATGAAAACAGAAATGATTTGGACAATGATGATGGACGATAGTTGGGAATGGTTTGGTCACTACAACAACATTTTCTCAAAATCCCAAAGGAGAAAACGTTTTTACATTTTGATCATCAAGAAAAACAAAAAAAAAACAATGCTTACTTATAGCCCATTTTCGGCTAACAACCAGCGCTTTCAAACTCTGGGGGAAAAAAATAGGATTTAAAAGCAACTTTTATGAACAATAATATATAAATTTTTACTATGAGAAACTCAGCTTAATGCAAGTTCTGATGCTGATGAAAAAATTGTAAGGAGGAGGACCAAGACGTTGCTAATTAATAAAGGACAGAATTAGAGCCAGTTTCCATCAAACACAGTTTTGATATAAGCTCCGCCCACTCTTGCAGAAACTAAAGAACAGTAGTGATCTCTACATAGTATAATTAGTAACACTTAAAACTAATGTTTAATGTGTCAAAGAACAAATTTATTTAAGTAATGACACCAAACTAAAAATTATAATGAATGATTACTCAAAATTGTTATTACAGCTAAAGTAATAGCTGTAATAACAGTGGAGAAACGATGACTGACATCGATTTAAACCAATCGCTGCTTATTGTCGATTTCTGGTTCCAACATGGCGACATCTCTATGAAAAATGGTGACTAAATGAACTTCACACTGCTTGTGGGTGATGTCACATTTAATTGCTTCAATCGCTCATGTCCAGTCAATGGAAAGAACCCGTTAGAAATACGATGATCACATTAACAGCTGAATAGTAATTCGTACCGCGTTTGTTATTTAGACATCGTTCCTGACAACTCCAGTATTAAAGGGCCAGACCGGGCTTTTCCTCTGTCTTTTACCGTAAACTAGATCCATATATATGAACATCTTTTACCCTTGGAGCACTAAAAAACAATTTATCAGTTATTTTTGTGAGCTCTTTTCATACCTGCAAGTAAAGCAAGTCGATCTCTGAGGCACCGCCTTTCGCTCCTTCAGGGTGCCGCCCATTTTATGACGTTATTCTAGTTCTGGCCTTGGCATTGTCTCACCCACGAAAACAAACAGAAATTCTGTAAAAAAAATAATAAAATGCTAACTAAAACACCAGAAGAACATTTCAGGACTTATTGAAATGATAAGAGCGTTGTTCAGATGAGCAGCGGCTTTGAAGGTTTCTTTTTTTCTTTGGAAGCATCATCAATTTCTGTATCAAAGATCCTTTTCGTTTTAATGCGGATCATTTTCTGAGAGACACGCCCACCTTTTCATGAATGCTCAATAACCCATGTTCAAACCAGTACTCCTAATTCATCACCCATGTTTTCACCAGTAAATAGTCTGCTCCCTTTCTGCAATCTTCCCAATATCACCTGTACTTGCACCAATCTCGGATGTGTTCAGGATTCATCCCAGCAAGGTTCCTCACCCGAATGTTCTGTGGTTTATGCCACCGATCATAGTTTAAATGCTAAAATGACTGATCATTTCTTGGAAATCCTAAACAAGCACACAGACAGTATATACACCCGTCGTCTGTGCACGAGCCGGGTGGTGTTGGTGATAGGGCGGTCTGCTCGTGAAGCTAGCATATCGCTGCTAGCTTTACTGAGAAAGTGTTTGTGTTAGCCTGGGGGCGGGGCAGACTCTTTCTGGAGGGGGTGGTTCTCAATGTATGATGAAAGCTCGTGAGGACACGCTCGTTTTATGGGAGGAGCTACTGTTGAGAGCGCAGGTTTTTATAGGATTACTCAGAAATGCATGAACGTGATAAGGTGTGAAATCTAAAATATAAATAATATAAATAAATATAATCTAAAATATCTTTGGATATATATTTGTAAAGTTCAAAAGGGAGCAGATCATCATGGATTAAGGTGGAATTATTTTTCGTTTTATGCAATTATTATGAGAAAACAGTTTTAACATCTGAATGTAAATGCTGTCTGTTTGTGTTTCTTTTAGTGCACATATAGACACAAAGACAAATCCTACTGACTACATGCAGAAAAACCTCCTGCAGCAGTGGATCTGATTTGCAGCGACTGTTGGTTTTCCATCCGTGATTGTGCATTTGCATAATGGAATTATGGGCTCAGCCATGCTATGTCTTTAGTGGACCATTAGGCGGGCCTTCACTGGACTGTAATTAGTGGCTTCTGCCCTTCACCTTCATTAGCATGCAAATGAAAATTCCGAACACCAAGAAATATTTGGCACATCAGAAGAAAAATGCCAAAGTGATTAACAGGCAATCTGAAGTGGAACTGTCTTTCTCGATCCATCAGCGTTCGGAGGACTCCAAATGAGACGTTGCTCAGAGCCGCGGTACTAACAGGTTGATCCGGGCAAGTGAATTGTGATGACATGACTGCTGACGTACAGTTCATTCTGACCAAAGGTTCTTTGTCCTTAATCAGAGGAAAATGAAGCAGCTGTTTGGCCTGGAACAATGCAGCCTTTCACGGAGGAGCGGTCTCGCAGTCCTCCGCCTTACAATGGGCGCCGCTCCTCTCTGCCTTCGCCTTACAAACCCCACCTCATAAGACCCCGCTCTTGCACTTATCAAGCATCCAGTATCATTTGCAATTCTAATGCGCTCATTTGAATTAAACGCTGATTAGCATGAATACAATTGAACTTTGAAGACATGTCAGACAAGACCCTGCCAAAAGCGGCCTCGACATAAACGCTACACATTAATCATAGAGGAAGGCCGCCGAACTGCTGAGTGAAAACATCCTTTAAGTGGAGGAAAATGTGAGGAATCAATGAATCCTGGTGCTAACTCGCCTTTTACTTAATCCCGCCTAATTACGGCTCCAATGCCAAAGCAGAGAGGGAAGGGTGAAGGATACGAAAATACTATTAAAGGAATTAAATATGCAGATGCCTTCTTTAGTACGGAGGTTTGCACCAATCATCTGCGACTTAAGTTTTTATTTGTTGTCTTTTTTTTATTGCGCTTGCTGTTATTTTTAGGGATGTTTCTGTGCAGAAGAAAAGCAGATACCAAAGGAAAAAAAAAAAAAATACACCTTCTCCTATGACTCACCAGTTTGTCAGCTCTTTGTGCCACAAACATTACGGTTTACCATCAATTACTAATCAGAATAAGCACTTCATTGTATTAATAGTGGAAAAAAAAAAAAAAAAGCCTCAATGGCTGAATAAAAATTGTAAGAAAATCGAATCAGTGGGGCAAAACGAGAATAAAACCAGAGTGGATATAAATATTCACAATAGTCTCTGAACCCTATGCAATCTGAAACATGTCATTAGTTGATTAGACACTTGTCTGTAATCAGCCTGGTATTCAAATTAGGTTCATATGGGATAATTCCGGAGGTCTTGAAGGCCGTGGTTCTGTTTCCAACGGCGGCGCTCCGTGCCAGAGCAGGCGTGTCTCCTTGGCCTTCGTCTATCTCGTGTATCTGTGGGAACAGATTTGCTTCGTCATAGCAGACTTGAGCTGTCTCAACAGTTTGCGCGACAGCTCGTGTTGTTTGCACATCTTACGTGAGTAAACATGACCTGGCATGCTTTTTTTTTTTTTTTTTAGCTGCTAAATGTAATTCTTTATTCAAATCAGTCTCCCACTGTGCTGAAGACCACGCTTTAACTGTTCTGCTGAGGTGCTGGTTCCCCTCATCTGTAGGCGTAAGTAGAATATTTTGGGTATCCAAACTTATTTTCAAACATTATAGAGTTTTTCCAGGTATGCACATTAGTTTATATATTTAAGTAAAACATTTAGCTCAAAGATAAGTACCAGCTTAGAGTCTCCTCTCTGCAGTGATGAAGATCATCGTATCCTGACACGGAGGTTAAATGGAGACAGTTAGGTTGATGGTTCATATACATTTTGCAGTTTGTGCAACAAACTTTGCATGGATGGACCTTAAAATCTCCTCTTTTGGAAAAATCTATTGCCACAAGAAAATCCAAAATGGCGTCCATTTGTGAAGACGGCAGCAATAAACTCAATTGTTGCATAATATGCTATGTCTGAATTCCCACCTTAATCCCTAACTACTAGAAAAAACTATATAGTGCGGGATTATTAGTTTAAAAGGAATTTGGAACTTCATACTCACTACTAAGATTCTTTTTTAAAAAAACAGATATGATGTCACAGATAACATGATTCCTATTTGCAACTCCACTGTGTTTTAATGATGAAAATGTGGATGGTTTATTTAAAAAAAAAATCAATTTACACAATTCCACTTTTTTGCAAAAATTATTTAAATGCAATGCATTGTGGTTAATATTCGCTACACTGTTTTTTTGCAAAGACCTCTGGGAAATTTCTAGAGCAGTAGGTTTGGGCAGCACTGCACTATGGTGAACGCACTTCGTAGTGAACAGGGAAGGAAATTGGACATTCTGTGTCCCAGTTTCAACAAAACTGGCTGCTAATGTACAAAATGCAGTCTTTCAACGTGAATAGCTACATGTTTAATAAATTATACAGTGTATATCTTCAAATTTTGGATTTTCTTGTGACCGATGTTCTGAAAGAGGGGATCCTAAGGTGCATCCATGTCAAATTTGGTGCTCGTATCACAAAATGAACCAGCTGCATTACTGTTAGCTTGGCTATCCTGAGTGTAGCTGCTCTACAGTTGGACTTAGTGCAGTGCAGGTGGCAAGCTATACAAATCATCGTTGTGTAACAATCAACTATTTATTTTAGTGTTCATTACGCTTTTTTGTGGGTACATGGATTTTCCGAAATGATATATTTACACTGCAGATTTGAATCCTCGTTATTCAGTTTCTGAATAAGAAAAATAAACCAACCATTCTCATCAAAACCAGTTAGTTTCTTTAAAGTTCTTTCCAGATAATCAGAGTTCACAGTCACTCTCGATTTGTTAGCATCCGCTACAAAACAAAATCCAAACGTAACAAAGAAATCCTCTCACCCAAAAGTCGTTTGTCTCAGCGAGTCCAAACTGAAAGTAGATCCAAAACAAAATCCAGTGTTTCGAGCAATAGATGCGCCTCTTGTTTATCCTCTTCAGGTAGACTTCCTGCAGAGTGCTTTGACAGGAGGCCCCCCCCCCCTCTTCCTTTTTCTCCAATTTATCAAATCAGTCCCAGGTACATCGATCACATGACCTACAACTGACCTGTCATTAATACAGAAAAAAAACCATAACATTTATAATAGCACGCAATTCTTCTGTAGATCCCAATCCTTTTGTTAGGAAATATAACTTTAGGCAAGGCAAGGCAAGGCAAGTTTATTTGTATAGCACATTTCATGTACAGAGACAATTCAAAGTGCTTTACATAAAACATTAAAAGAAACAATCAAAAGAAATAGTAAAAATGTCATTCATTATTCAAATCATTAAAATAAAATTAAAAGAAAGTAAAAAGATTTTAATTTAAAACAAGCATAGATAAAAAGTGCGGACGTAAACTTTTGAATACATATTAATCAAATGCAACTGAGAACAGGTGAGTCTTTAACCTGGATTTAAATACACTGAGTGTTTCAGCAGATCTAAGGTTTTCTGGAAGTCTGTTCCAGATCTGTGGTGCATAGAAGCTGAATGCAGCTTCTCCATGTTTAGTTCTGACTCTAGGAACTGATAAAAGACCGGATCCTGATGATCGGAGAGGTCTGGCTGGTACATACTGGGTCAGGAGGTCAGTCATGTATTTTGGTGCTAAACCATTCAAAGCTTTATAAACCAGTAACATAACTTTAAAGTCTATCCTCTGAGAGACAGGTAACCAGTGTAAAGACCTCAGAACTAGACTGATGTGGTCTACTTTCTTGGTCCTTGTGAGAACCCGAGCAGCAGAGTTCTGAATAAGCTGCAGTTTCCTGATGGATTTTTTTGGTAGTCCTGTAAAAACACTGTTACAGTAATCAAGTCGACTAAAGATGAAAGCATGCACTAGTTTCTCCAGGTCCTGCTTAGACATCAAATCTTTAATCCTTGAGATATTTTTGAGATGATAATAGGCTGATTTAGTGACTGCCTTAATGTGTTTATCAAAATTTAAGTCTGTGTCTATCACTA